>OZ021699.1:14213877-14813877 GCA_963978495.1 Athalia circularis | reverse complement strand
TGACGCCTGATTATATGCAACCCTGCATCGCATGCCTGTCGTCACCAACAGAATTGCCAGAAATTAGGCGGAAGAAGGGTTTGTTGGTTGAATGACGCCTCATTGTATGCAACCCTGCATTGCATGCCTGTCGTCTTTGACAGTGTTGCCGGAATCTAAGCGCGAAAAGGGTTTCTTGATTCAATGACGCCTGATTGTATGCAACTCTGCATTGCATGCCTGTCGTCACTGACGGTGTTGCCTGAAATTAGGCGCAGCAAGTGTTTGTCAATTGGATGACGCCTGATTGTATGCAACCCTGCATTGCATGCCTGTCGTCACCGACAGTGTTGCCTGAAATCAGGCGCAGCAAGTTTTTGTTGATAGAATGACGCCTGATTATATGCAACCCCGAATCGCATGCCTGTCGTCACCGACAGTATTGCCTGAATCTGAGCGCAAAAAGGGTTTGTTGATTGAATGACGCCTGGAGCATATGCAACTCTGAATCGCATGCCTGTCGTCACTAACAGAGTTGCCAGAAATTAGGCACAAGAAGAGTTTGTTGATTGAATGACGCCTGATTGTATGCAACCCTGCATTGCATGCTTATTGTCACCGACAGTGTTGCCTGAAATTAGGCGCAGCGAGTGTTTGTTAATTGAATGACGCCTGATTATATGCAACCCTGAATCGCATGCCCGTCGTCACTGACAGTGGTGCCTGAATCTGAGCGCAAGAAGGGTTTGTTGATTGAATGACGCCTGGAGCATATGCAACCCTGAATCGCATGCCTGTCGTCACTAACAGAGTTGTCAGAAATCAGGCGCAAGAAGTGTTCGTCGATTGAATGACGCCTGATTGTATGCAACCCAGCATTGCATGCCTGTCGTCACCGACAGTGTTGCCTGAAATTAGGCGCAGCAAGTGTTTGTTCATTGAATGACGCCTGATTATATGCAACCCTAAATCGCATGCCTGTCGTCACTGACAGTGTTGCCTGAATCTAAGCGCGAGAAGGGTTTGTTGATTCAGCGACGCCTGATTGTATGCAACCCTGCATTGCATGCCTGTCGTCACTGACGGTGTTCCCTGAAATTAGGCGCAGCTAGTGTTTGTCAATTGAATGAAGCCTGATGGTATGCAACCCTGCATTGCATGCCTGTCGTCACCGACAGTGTTGCCTGAAATTAGGCGCAGCAAGTGTTTGTTCATTGAATGACGCCTGATTATATGCAACCCTAAATCGCATGCCTGTCGTCACTGACAGTTTTGCCTGAATCTAAGCGCGAGAAGGGTTTGTTGATTCAATGACGCCTGATATTATGCGACCCTGCATTGCATGCCTGTCGTCAGCGACGGTGTTGCCTGAAATTAAGCGCAGCAAGTGTTCGTCGATTGAATGACGCCTGATTGTATGCAACCCTGCATTGCATGCCTGTCGTCACCGACAGTGTTGCCTGAAATTAGGCGCAGCAAGTGTTTCCTAATCGAATGACGCCTGATTATATGCAACCCCGAATCGCATGCCTGTCGTCACTGACAGTGTTGCCCGAATCTAAGCGCAAGAAGGGTTCGTTGATTCAATGACGCCTGATTGTATGCAACCCTGCATTGCATGCCTGTCGTCACCGACAGTGTTGCCTAAAATTTGGTGCAGCAAGTGTTCGTTAATTGAATGACGCCTGAGTTTATGCAACCCTGCATCGCATGCCTGTCGTCACTAACAGAGTTGCCAGGAATGAGGCGCAAGAAGGGTTTGTTGATTGAATGACGCCTGATTGTATGCAACCCTGCATTGCATGCCTGTCGTCACTGACAGTGTTGCCTGAAATTAGGCGCAGCAAGTGTTCGTAAATTGAATGACGCCTGATCATATGCAACTCTGCATCGCATGCCTGTCGTCACCGACAGTGTTGCCTGCAATGAGGCGCAGCAAGTGTTTGTCAATTGACTGACGCCTGATTGTATGCAACCCTGCATTGCATGCCTGTCGTCACTGACAGTGTTGCCTGAAATAAGGCGCAGCAAGTGTTCGGTAATTGAATGACGCCTGATTATATGCAACCTCGCATCGCATGCCTGTCGTCACTAACAGAGTTGCCAGAAATTAGGCGCAAGAACGGTTTGTTGATTGAATGACGCCTGATTGTATGCAACTCTGCATTGCATGCCTGTCGTCACCGACGGTGTTTCCTGAATCTAAGCGCGAGAAGGGTTTGTTGATTCAATGACGCCTAATTGTATGCAACCTCGCATCGCATGCCTGTCGTCACTAACAGAGTTGCCTGAAATTAAGCGCAGCAAGTGTTTGTCAATTGAATGACGCCTGATTGTATGCAACCCTGCATTGCATGCCCGTCGTCACCGACAGTGTTGCCTGAAATCAGGCGCAGCAAGTTTTTGTTGATAGAATGACGCCTGATTATATGCAACCCTGAATTGCATGCCCGTCGTCACCGACAGTATTGCCTGAATCTGAGCGCAAAAAGGGTTTGTTGATTGAATGACGCCTGGAGCTTATGCAACCCTGAATCGCATGCCTGTCGTCACTAACAGAGTTGCCAGAAATCAGGCACAAGGAGGGTTTGTTGATTGAATGACGCCTGATTGTATGCAACCCTGCATTGCATGCCTGTCGTCACCGACAGTGTTGCCTGAAATAAGGCGCAGCAAGTGTTTGTTAATTGAATGACGCCTGATTATATGCAACCCTACATTGCATGCCTGTCGTCACCTACAGTGTTCCCTGAAATTGGGCGCAGCAAGTGTTCGGTGATTTAATGACGCCTGATTATATGCAACCCTGCATCGCATGCCTGTCGTCACCGACAGTGTTGCCTGGAATTAGGCGCAGCAAGTGTTCGTTAATTGAATGACGCCTGATTATATGCAACTCTGCATCGCATGCCTGTCGTCACCGACAGTGTTGCCTGAAATTAGGCGCAGCAAGTGTTCGTTAATTGAATGACGCCTGATTATATGCAACTCTGCATCGCATGCCTGTCGTCACCAACAGAGTTGCCAGAAATTAGGCGCAAGAACGGTTTGTTGATTGAATGACGCCTGATTGTATGCAACTCTGCATTGCATGCCCGTCGTCACCGACGGTGTTTCCTGAATCTAAGCGCGAGAAGGGTTTGTTGATTCAATGACGCCTGATTGTATGCAACTCTGCATCGCATGTTCGTCGTCACCGACGGTGTTGCCTGAAATTAAGCGCAGCAAGTGTTTGTCAATTGAATGACGCCTGATTGTATGCAACCCTGCACTGCATGCCTGTCGTCACCGACAGTGTTGCCTGAAATTAGGCGCAGCAAGTGTTTGTTAATTGAATGACGCTCGATTATATGCGACCCTAAATCGCATGCCTGTCGTCACTAACAGAGTTGCCAGAACTTAGGCACAAAAAGGGTTTGTTGAATTAATGACGCCTGATTGTATGCAACCCTGCATTGCATGCACGTCGTAACCGACAGTGTTGCCTGAATCTCAGCGCGAGAAGGGTTTGGTGATTCAATGACGCCTGATATCATGCAACCCTTCATTGCATGCCTGTCGTCACCAAGGGTGTTGCCTGAAATTAAGCGCAGCAAGTGTTTGTCAATTGAATGACGCTTAATCGTATGCAACCCTGCATTGCATGCCTGTCGTCACCGACAGTGTCGCCTGAAATTAGGCGCAAGAAGGGTTTGTTGATTGAATGACGCCTGATTGTATGCAACCCTGCCTTGCATGCCTGTCGTCACTGACAGTGTTGCCTGAAATTGGCTGCAGCAAGTGTTCGTTGATTGAATGACGCCTGATTATATGCAACCCTGCATCGCATGCCTGTCATTACCAACAGAATTGCCAGAAATTAGGCGAAAGAAGGGTTTGTTGGTTGAATGAAGCCTCATTGTATGCAACCCTGCATTGCATGCCTGTCGTCTTTGACAGTGTTGCCTGAATCTAAGTGCGAGAAGGGTTTGTTGATTCAATGACGCCTGATTGTATGCAACTCTGCATTGCATGCCTGTCGTCACTGACGGTGTTGCCTGAAATTAAGCGCAGCAAGTGTTTGTCAATTGAATGACGCCTGATTGTATGCAACCCTGCATTGCATGCCCGTCGTCACCGACAGTGTTGCCTGAAATCAGGCGCAGCAAGTTTTTGTTAATAGAATGACGCCTGATTATATGCAACCCTGAATAGCATGCCTGTCGTCACAGACAGTATTGCCTGAATCTGAGCGCAAAAAGGGTTCGTTGATTGAATGACGCCTGGAGCATATGCAACCCTGAATCGCATGCCTGTCGTCACTAACAGAGTTGCCAGAAATCAGGCACAAGGAGGGTTTGTCGATTGAATGACGCCTGATTGTATGCAACCCTGCATTGCATGCCTGTCGTCACCGACAGTGTTGCCTGAAATAAGGCGCAGCAAGTGTTTGTTAATTGAATGACGCCTGATTATATGCAACCCTACATTGCATGCCTGTCGTCACCTACAGTGTTCCCTGAAATTGGGCGCAGCAAGTGTTCGGTGATTGAATGACGCCTGATTATATGCAACCCTGCATCGCATGCCTGTCGTCACCGACAGTGTTGCCTGAAATCAGGCGCAGCAAGTGTTCGTTAATTGAATGACGCCTGATTATATGCAACTCTGCATCGCATGCCTGTCGTCACCGACAGTGTTGCCTGAAATTAGGCGCAGCAAGTGTTTGTCAATTGAATGACGCCTGATTGTATGCAACCCTGCATATCATGCCTGTTTCAACTGACAGTGTTGCCTGAAATTAGGCGCAGCAAGTGTTTGTTAATTGAATGACGCCTGATTATATGCAACCCTAAATCGCATGCCTGTCGTCACTGACAGTGTTGCCTGAATCTAAGCGCAAGAAGGGTTTGTCGATTGAATGACGCCTGGAGCATATGCAACCCTGAATCGCATGCCTGTCGTCACTAACAGAGTTGCCAGAAATTAGGCACAAGAAGGGTTTGTTGATTGAATGACGCCTGTTTGTATGCAACCCTGCATTGCATGCCCGTCGAAACCGACAGTGTTGCCTGAATCTCAGCGCGAGAAGGGTTTGTTGATTCAATGACGCCTGATTGTATGCAACCCTGCATTGCATGCCTGTCGTCACTGACAGTGTTGCCTGCAATTAGGCGCAGCAAGTGTCCGTCAATTGAATGACGCCTGATTCTATGCAACCCCGTATTGCATGCCTGTCGTAACTGACAGTGTTGCCTGAATCTAAGCGCGAGAAGGTTTTGTCGATTAAATGAGACCTAGATTGTACGCAACCCTGAATCGCATGCCTGTCGTCACTGACAGTGTTGCCTGAATCTCAGTGCGAGAAGGGTTTGTTGATTGAATGAGACCTGGATTATACGCAACCCTGAATCGCATGCCTGTCGTCACGAACAGAGTTGCCAGAAATTGGGCGAAAGAAAAGTTTGTTCATTGAATGACGCCTGATTGTATGCAACCTCGCATTGCATGCCCGTCGTAACCGACAGTGTTGCCTGAAACTAGGCGCAGCAGGTATTCGTCAATTATATGACGCCTGAATATATGCAACCCTGCGTTGCATGCCTGTCGTCACCGACAGTGTTGCCTGAAATTAAGCGCAGCAAGTATTTGTCAATCGAATGACGCCTGATTGTATGCAACCCTGCATTGCATGCCTGTCGTCACTGACAGTTTTGCCGAAAATTAGGTGCACGCAAAGTCCGTTGATTGCTTGTTGCCCAATCATATGTAACCGTCCATTGAACGCCTGTTGTTAATTACAAGAATGCCCGAAGATGGAAAAACAGAGAATTCGTGGATTGCTTCACGTCTGATTAAGTGCAACTTCGCATTGCATGGCTGTAGTCACTGACAGTGTTGCCTGAAATTAGGCGCAGCAAGTGTTCGTTGATTGAATGACGCCCGATTATATGCAACCCTGCATCGCATGCCTGTCGTCACCAACAGAATTGCCAGAAATTAGGCAAAAGAAGGGTTTGTTGGTTGAATGACGCCTCATTGTATGCAACCCTGCATTGCATGCCTGTCGTCTTTGACAGTGTTGCCTGAATCTAAGCGCGAGAAGGGTTCGTTGATTCAATGACGCCTGATATCATGCAACCCTTCATTGCATGCCTGTCGTCACCAAGGGTGTTGCCTGAAATTAAGCGCAGCAAGTGTTTGTCAATTGAATGACGCCTGATTGTATGCAACCCTGCATTGCATGCCTGTCGTCACCGACAGTGTTGCCTGAAATCAGGCGCAGCAAGTTTTTAGTAACAGAATGACGCCTGATTATATGCAACCCTGAATCGCATGCCTGTCGTCACCGACAGTATTGCCTGAATCTGAGCGCAAAGAGGGTTTGTTGATTGAATGACGCCTGGAGCATATGCAACCCTGAATCGCATGCCTGTCGTCACTAACAGAGTTGCCAGAAATTAGGCACAAGAAGGGTTTGTTGATTGAATGACGCCTGATTGTATGCAACCCTGCATTGCATGCCTGTCGTCACCGACAGTGTTGCCTGAAATTAGGCGCAGCAAGTGTTTGTTGATTGAATGACGCTCGATTATATGCGACCCTAAATCGCATGCCTGTCGTCACTAACAGAGTTGCCAGAACTTAGGCACAAAAAGGGTTTGTTGATTGAATGACGCCTGATTGTATGCAACCCTGCATTGCATGCACGTCGTAACCGACAGTGTTGCCTGAATCTCAGCGCGAGAAGGGTTTGTTGATTCAATGACGCCTGATATCATGCAACCCTTCATTGCATGCCTGTCGTCACCAAGGGTGTTGCCTGGAATTAAGCGCAGCAAGTGTTTGTCAATTGAATGACGCTTAATCGTATGCAACCCTGCATTGCATGCCTGTCGTCACCGACAGTGTCGCCTGAAATTAGGCGCAAGAAGGGTTTGTTGATTGAATGACGCCTGATTGTATGCAACCCTGCCTTGCATGCCTGTCGTCACTGACAGTGTTGCCTGAAATTAGGCGCAGCAAGTGTTCGTTGATTGAATAACGCCTGATTATATGCAACCCTGCATCGCATGCCTGTCGTCACCAACAGAATTGCCAGAAATTAGGCGAAAGAAGGGTTTGTTGGTTGAATGAAGCCTCATTGTATGCAACCCTGCATTGCATGCCTGTCGTCACTGACAGTTTTGCCGAAAATTAGGTGCACGCAAAGTCCGTTGATTGCTTGTTGCCCAATCATATGTAACCGTCCATTGAACGCCTGTTGTTAATTACAAGAATGCCCGAAGATGGAAAAACAGAGAATTCGTGGATTGCTTCACGTCTGATTAAGTGCAACTTCGCATTGCATGGCTGTCGTCACTGACAGTGTTGCCTGAAATTAGGCGCAGCAAGTGTTCGTTGATTGAATGACGCCCGATTATATGCAACCCTGCATCGCATGCCTGTCGTCACCAACAGAATTGCCAGAAATTAGGCAAAAGAAGGGTTTGTTGGTTGAATGACGCCTCATTGTATGCAACCCTGCATTGCATGCCTGTCGTCTTTGACAGTGTTGCCTGAATCTAAGCGCGAGAAGGGTTTGTTGATTCAATGACGCCTGATATCATGCAACCCTTCATTGCATGCCTGTCGTCACCAAGGGTGTTGCCTGAAATTAAGCGCAGCAAGTGTTTGTCAATTGAATGACGCCTGATTGTATGCTACCCTGCATTGCATGCCTGTCGTCACCGACAGTGTTGCCTGAAATCAGGCGCAGCAAGTTTTTAGTAATAGAATGACGCCTGATTATATGCAACCCTGAATCGCATGCCTGTCGTCACCGACAGTATTGCCTGAATCTGAGCGCAAAAAGGGTTTGTTGATTGAATGACGCCTGGAGCATATGCAACCCTGAATCGCATGCCTGTCGTCACTAACAGAGTTGCCAGAAATTAGGCACAAGAAGGGTTTGTTGATTGAATGACGCCTGATTGTATGCAACCCTGCATTGCATGCCTGTCGTCACCGACAGTGTTGCCTGAAATTAGGCGCAGCAAGTGTTTGTTGATTGAATGACGCTCGATTATATGCGACCCTAAATCGCATGCCTGTCGTCACTAACAGAGTTGCCAGAACTTAGGCACAAAAAGGGTTTGTTGATTGAATGACGCCTGATTGTATGCAACCCTGCATTGCATGCACGTCGTAACCGACAGTGTTGCCTGAATCTCAGCGCGAGAAGGGTTTGTTGATTCAATGACGCCTGATATCATGCAACCCTTCATTGCATGCCTGTCGTCACCAAGGGTGTTGCCTGAAATTAAGCGCAGCAAGTGTTTGTCAATTGAATGACGCTTAATCGTATGCAACCCTGCATTGCATGCCTGTCGTCACCGACAGTGTCGCCTGAAATTAGGCGCAAGAAGGGTTTGTTGATTGAATGACGCCTGATTGTATGCAACCCTGCCTTGCATGCCTGTCGTCACTGACAGTGTTGCCTGAAATTAGGCGCAGCAAGTGTTCGTTGATTGAATAACGCCTGATTATATGCAACCCTGCATCGCATGCCTGTCGTCACCAACAGAATTGCCAGAAATTAGGCGAAAGAAGGGTTTGTTGGTTGAATGAAGCCTCATTGTATGCAACCCTGCATTGCATGCCTGTCGTCTTTGACAGTGTTGCCTGAATCTGAGTGCGAGAAGGGTTTGTTGATTCAATGACGCCTGATTGTATGCAACTCTGCATTGCATGCCTGTCGTCACTGACAGTGTTGCCTGAATCTCAGTGCGAGAAGGGTTTGTTGATTGAATGAGACCTGGATTATACGCAACCCTGAATTGCATGCCTGTCGTCACGAACAGAGTTGCCAGAAATTGGGCGAAAGAAAAGTTTGTTCATTGAATGACGTCTGATTGTATGCAACCTCACATTGCATGCCCGTCGTAACCGACAGTGTTGCCTGAAATTAGGCGCAGCAGGTATTCGTCAATTATATGACGCCTGAATATATGCAACCCTGCGTTGCATGCCTGTCGTCACCGACAGTGTTGCCTGAAATTAAACGCAGCAAGTATTTGTCAATCGAATGACGCCTGATTGTATGCAACCCTGCATTGCATGCCTGTCGTCACTGACAGTTTTGCCGAAAATTAGGTGCACGCAAAGTCCGTTGATTGCTTGTTGCCCAATCATATGTAACCGTCCATTGAACGCCTGTTGTTTATTACAAGAATGCCCGAAGATCGAAAAACAGAGAATTCGTGGATTGCTTCACGTCTGATTAAGTGCAACTTCGCATTGCATGGCTGTCGTCACTGACAGTGTTGCCTGAAATAAGGCGCAGCAAGTGTTCGTTGATTGAATGACGCCCGATTATATGCAACCCTGCATCGCATGCCTCTCGTCACCAACAGAATTGCCAGAAATTAGGCAAAAAAAGGGTTTGTTGGTTGAATGACGCCTCATTGTATGCAACCCTGCATTGCATGCCTGTCGTCTTTGACAGTGTTGCCTGAATCTAAGCGCGAGAAGGGTTTGTTGATTCAATGACGCCTGATATCATGCAACCCTTCATTGCATGCCTGTCGTCACCAAGGGTGTTGCCTGAAATTAAGCGCAGCAAGTGTTTGTCAATTGAATGACGCCTGATTGTATGCAACCCTGCATTGCATGCCTGTCGTCACCGACAGTGTTGCCTGAAATCAGGCGCAGCAAGTTTTTGTTAATAGAATGACGCCTGATTATATGCAACCCTGAATCGCATGCCTGTCGTCACCGACAGTATTGCCTGAATCTGAGCGCAAAAAGGGTTTGTTGATTGAATGACGCCTGGAGCATATGCAACCCTGAATCGCATGCCTGTCGTCACTAACAGAGTTGCCAGAAATTAGGCACAAGAAGGGTTTGTTGATTGAATGACGCCTGATTGTATGCAACCCTGCATTGCATGCCTTTCGTCACCGACAGTGTTGCCTGAAATTAGGCGCAGCAAGTGTTCGTTGATTGAATGACGCCTGATTATATGCAACTCTGCATCGCATGCCTGTCGTCACCGACAGTGTTGCCTGAAATTAGGCGCAGCAAGTGTTTGTCAATTGAATGACGCCTGATTGTATGCCACCCTGCATTGCATGCTTATCGTCACCGACAGTGTTGCCTGAAATTAGGCCTAGCAAGTGTTTGTAAATTGAATGACGCCTGATTATATGCAACCCTGGATCGCATGCTCGTCGTCACTGACAGTGGTGCCTGAATCTGAGCGCAAAAAGGGTTTGTTGATTGAATGACGCCTGGAGCATATGCAACCCTGAATCGCATGCCTGTCGTCACTAACAGAGTTGTCAGAAATCAGGCACAAGAAGTGTTCGTCGATTGAATGACGCCTGATTGTATGCAACCCTGCATCGCATGCCTGTCGTCACTGACAGTGTTGCCTGAATCTAAGCGCGAGAAGGGTTTGTTGATTCAATGACGCCTGATTGTATGCAACCCTGCATTGCATGCCTGTCGTCACTGACGGTGTTCCCTGAAATTAAGCGCAGCTAGTGTTTGTCAATTGAATGACGCCTGATGGTATGCAATTCTGCATCGCATGCCTGTCGTCACCGACAGTGTTGCCTGAAATTAGGCGCAGCAAGTGTTTGTTAATTGAATGACGCCTGATTATATGCAACCCTGAATCGCATGCCTGTCGTCACTGACAGTTTTGCCTGAATCTAAGCGCGAAAAGGGTTTGTTGATTCAATGACGCCTGATATTATGCAACCCTGCATTGCATGCCTGTCGTCAGCGACGGTGTTGCCTGAAATTAGGCGCAGCAAGTGTTTGTGAATTGAATGACGCCTGATTATATGCAACCCTAAATCGCATGCCTGTCGTCACTAACAGTGTTGCCCGAATCTAAGCGCAAGAAGAAATCGTTGATTCAATGACGCCTGATTGTATGCAACCCTGCATTGCATGCCTGTCGTCACCGACAGTGTTGCCTGAAATTAGGCGCAGCAAGTGTTTGTTAATTGAATGACGCCTGATTATATGCAACCCTGAATCGCATGCCTGTCGTCGCAAACAGAGTTGCCAGAAATTAGGCGCAAGAAGGGTTTGTTGATTGAATGACGCCTGATTGTATGCAACCCTGCATTGCATGCCTGTCGTCACTGACAGTGTTGCCAGAATCTAAGCGCGAGAAGGATTTGTTGCTTTCATGACGCCTGATTGTATGCAACCCTGCATTGCATGCCTGTCGTCACCGACGGTGTTGCCTGAAATTAAGCGCAGCAAGTGTTTGTCAATTGGATGACGCCTGATTGTATGCAACCCTGCATTGCATGCCTGTCGTAGCCGACAGTGTTGCCTGAAATTAGGCGCAGCAAGTGTTTGGTAATTGAATGACGCCTGATTATATGCAACCCTAAATCGCATGCCTGTCGTCACTGACAGTTTTGCCCGAATCTCAGCGCGAGAAGGGTTTGTTGATTCAATGACGCCTGATATTATGCAACCCTGCATTGCATGCCTGTCGTCAGCGACGGTGTTGCCTGAAATTGAGCGCAGCAAGTGTTCGTCGATTGAATGACGCCTGATTGTATGCAACTCTGCATTGCATGCCTGTCGTCACCGACAGTGTTGCCTGAAATTGGGCGCAGCAAGTGTTTGTTAATTGAATGACGCCTGATTATATGCAACCCTGAATCGCATGCCTGTCGTCACTGACAGTGTTGCGCGAATCTAATCGCAAGAAGGGTTCGTTGATTCAATGACGCCTGATTGTATGCAACCCTGCATTGCATGCCTGTCGTCACCGACAGTGTTGCCTGAAATTAGGTGCAGCAAGTGTTCGTTAATTGAATGACGCCTGATTTTATGCAACCCTGCATCGCATGCCTGTCGTCACTAACAGAGTTGCAAGGAATGAGGCGCAAGAAGGGTTTGTTGATTGAATGACGCCTGATTGTATGCAACCCTGCATTGCATGCCTGTCGTCACTGACAGTGTTGCCTGAAATTAGGCGCAGCAAGTGTTCGTAAATTGAATGACGCCTAATTATATGCAACTCTGCATCGCATGCCTGTCGTCACCGACAGTGTTGCCTGAAATGAGGCGCAGCAAGTGTTTGTCAATTGAATGACGCCTGATTGTATGCAACCCTGCATTGCATGCCTGTCGTCACTGACAGTGTTGCCTGAAATTAGGCGCAGCAAGTGTTTGTTAATTGAATGACGCCTGATTATATGCAACCTCGCATCGCATGCCTGTCGTCACTAACAGAGTTGCCAGAAATTAGGCGCAAGAACGATTTGTTGATTGAATGACGCCTGATTGTATGCAACTCTGCATTGCATGCCTGTCGTCACCGACGGTGTTTTCTGAATCTAAGCGCGAGAAGGGTTTGTTGATTCAATGACGCCTGATTGTATGCAACTTTGCATCGCATGCCTGTCGTCACCGACGGTGTTGCCTGAAATTAAGCGCAGCTAGTGTTTGTCAATTGAATGACGCCTGATTGTATGCAACCCTGCATTGCATGCCTGTCGTCACCGACAGTGTTGACTGAAATTAGGCGCAGCAGGTGTTTGGTAATTGAATGACGCTCGATTATATGCGACCCTAAATCGCATGCCTGTCGTCACTAACAGAGTTGCCAGAACTTAGGCACAAAAAGGGTTTGTTGATTGAATGACGCCTGATTGTATGCAACCCTGCATTGCATGCCTGTCGTCACTGACAGTGTTGCCTGAATCTCAGCGCGAGAAGGGTTTGTTGATTCAATGACGCCTGATATCATGCAACCCTTCATTGCATGCCTGTCGTCACCAAGGGTGTTGCCTGAAATTAAGCGCAGCAAGTGTTTGTCAATTGAATGACGCTTGATTGTATGCAACCCTGCATTTTATGCCTGTCGTCACCGACAGTGTCGCCTGAAATTAGGCGAAAGGAGGGTTTGTTGATTGAATGACGCCTGATTGTATGCAACCCTGCCTTGCATGCCTGTCGTCACTGACAGTGTTGCCTGAAATTAGGCGCAGCAAGTGTTCGTTAATTGAATGACGCCTGATTATATGCAACCCTGCATCGCATGCCTGTCGTCACCAACAGAATTGCCAGAAATTAGGCGAAAGAAGGGTTTGTTGGTTGAATGACGCCTCATTGTATGCAACCCTGCATTGCATTCCCGTCGTCTTTGACAGTGTTGCCTGAATCTAAGCGCGAGAAGGGTTTGTTGATTCAATGACGCCTGATTGTATGCAACTCTGCATTGCATGCCTATCGTCACTGACGGTGTTGCCTGGAATTGAGCGCAGCAAGTGTTTGTCAATTGAATGACGCCTGATTATATGCAACCCTGCATCGCATGCCTGTCGTCACCAACAGAATTGCCAGAAATTAGGCGAAAGAAGGGTTTGTTGGTTGAATGACGCCTCATTGTATGCAACCCTGCATTGCATTCCCGTCGTCTTTGACAGTGTTGCCTGAATCTAAGCGCGAGAAGGGTTTGTTGATTCAATGACGCCTGATTGTATGCAACTCTGCATTGCATGCCTGTCGTCACTGACGGTGTTGCCTGAAATCAGGCGCAGCAAGTTTTTGTTAATATAATGACGCCTGATTATATGCAACCCTGAATCGCATGCCTGTCGTCACCGACAGTATTGCCTGAATCTGAGCGCAAAAAGGGTTTGTTGATTGAATGACGCCTGGAGCATATGCAACTCTGAATCGCATGCCTGTCGTCACTAACAGAGTTGCCAGAAATTAGGCACAAGGAGGGTTTGTTGATTGAATGACGCCTGATTGTATGCAACCCTGCGTTGCATGCCTGTCGTCACCGACAGTGTTGCCTGAAATAAGGCGCAGCAAGTGTTTGTCAATTGAATGAAACCTGATTATATGCAACCCTACATTGCATGCCCGTCGTCACCTACAGTGTTCCCTGAAATTGGGCGCAGCAAGTGCTCGGTAATTTAATGACGCCTGATTATATGCAACCCTGCATCGCATGCCTGTCGTCACCGACAGTGTTGCCTGAAATTAGGCGCAGCAAGTGTTCGTTAATTGAATGACGCCTGATTATATGCAACTCTGCATCGCATGCCTGTCGTCACCGACAGTGTTGCCTGAAATTAGGCGCAGCAATTGTTTGTCAATTGAATGACGCCTGATTGTATGCAACCCTGCATTGCATGCCTGTCGTCACCGACAGTGTTGCCTGAAATTAGGCGCAGCAAGCGTTCGTTAATTGAATGACGCCTGATTGTATGCAACCCTGCATTGCATGCTTGTCGTAACTGACAGTGTTTCCTGAATCCAAGCGCAAGAAGGTTTTGTTGATTGAATGAGACCTAGATTATACGCAACCCTGAATCGCATAACTGTCGTCACTAACAGAGTTGCCAGGAATCAGGCACAAGAAGTCTTCGTCGATTGAATGACGCCTGATTGTATGCAACCCTGCATCGCATGCCTGTCGTCACCGACAGTGTTGCCTGAATCTAAGCGCGAGAAGGGTTTGTTGATTGAATGACGCCTGAATGTATGCAACCCTGCATTGCATGCTTATCGTCACCGACAGTGTTGCCCGAAATTGGGCGCAGCAAGTGTTTGTTAATTGAATGACGCCTGATTATATGCAACCCTGAATCGCATGCCCGTCGTCACTGACAGTGGTGCCTGAATCTGAGCGCAAGAAGGGTTTGTTGATTGAATGACGCCTGGAGCATATGCAACCCTGAATCGCATGCCTGTCATCACTAACAGAGTTGTCAGAAATCAGGCACAAGAAGTGTTCGTCGATTGAATGACGCCTGATTGTATGCAACCCTGCATCGCATGCCTGTCGTCACTGACAGTGTTGCCTGAATCTAAGCGCGAGAAGGGTTTGTTGATTCAATGACGCCTGATTGTATGCAACCCTGCATTGCATGCCTGTCGTCACTGACGGTGTTCCCTGAAATTAAGCGCAGCTAGTGTTTGTCAATTGAATGACGCCTGATGGTATGCAACCCTGCATCGCATGCCTGTCGTCACCGACAGTGTTGCCTAAAATTAGGCGCAGCAAGTGTTTGTCAATTGAATGACGCCTTATTGTATGCAACCCTGCACTGCATGCCTGTCGTCACCGACAGTGTTGCCTGAAATTGGGCGCAGCAAGTGTTCGTTAATTGAATGACGCTCGATTATATGCGACCCTAAATCGCATGCCTGTCGTCACTAACAGAGTTGCCAGAACTTAGGCACAAAAAGGGTTTGTTGATTGAATGACGCCTGATTGTATGCAACCCTGCATTGCATGCACGTCGTAACCGACAGTGTTGCCTGAATCTCAGCGCGAGAAGGGTTTGTTGATTCAATGACGCCTGATATCATGCGACCCTTCATTGCATGCCTGTCGTCACCAAGGGTGTTGCCTGAAATTAAGCGCAGCAAGTGTTTTTTAATTGAATGACGCTCAATTGTATGCAACCCTGCATTGCATGCCTGTCGTCACCGACAGTGTCGCCTGAAATTAGGCGCAAGAAGGGTTTGTTGATTGAATGACGCCTGATTGTATGCAACCCTGCCTTGCATGCCTGTCGTCACTGACGGTGTTGCCTGGAATTAGGCACAGCAAGTGTTCGTTGATTGAATGACGCCTGATTATATGCAAACCTGCATCGCATGCCTGTCGTCACCAACAGAATTGCCAGAAATTAGGCGAAAGAAGGGTTTGTTGGTTGAATGAAGCCTCATTGTATGCAACCCTGCATTGCATGCCTGTCGTCTTTGACAGTGTTGCCTGAATCTAAGTGCGAAAAGGGTTTGTTGATTGAATGACGCCTGATTGTATGCAACCCTGCATTGCATGCCTGTCGTCACCGACAGTGTGGCCTGAAATCAGGCGCAGCAAGTTTTTGTTAATAGAATGACGCCTGATTATATGCAACCCTGAATCGCATGCCTGTCGTCACCGACAGTATTGCCTGAATCTAAGCGCAAAAAGGGTTTGTTAATTGAATGACGCCTGGAGCATATGCAACCCTGAATCGCATGCCTGTCGTCACTAACAGAGTTGCCAGAAATCAGGCACAAGGAGGGTTTGTTGATTGAATGACGCCTGATTGTATGCAACCCTGCATTGCATGCCTGTCGTCACCGACAGTGTTGCCTAAAATTTGGTGCAGCGAGTGTTCGTTAATTGAATGACGCCTGAGTTTATGCAACCCTGCATCGCATGCCTGTCGTCACTAACAGAGTTGCCAGGAATGAGGCGCAAGAAGGGTTTGTTGATTGAATGACGCCTGATTGTATGCAACCCTGCATTGCATGCCTGTCGTCACTGACAGTGTTGCCTGAAATTAGGCGCAGCAAGTGTTCGTAAATTGAATGACGCCTGATCATATGCAACTCTGCATCGCATGCCTGTCGTCACCGACAGTGTTGCCTGCAATGAGGCGCAGCAAGTGTTTGTCAATTGAATGACGCCTGATTGTATGCAACCCTGCATTGCATGCCTGTCGTCACTGACAGTGTTGCCTGAAATAAGGCGCAGCAAGTGTTCGGTAATTGAATGACGCCTGATTATATGCAACCTCGCATCGCATGCCTGTCGTCACTAACAGAGTTGCCAGAAATTAGGCGCAAGAACGGTTTGTTGATTGAATGACGCCTGATTGTATGCAACTCTGCATTGCATGCCTGTCGTCACCGACAGTGTTGCCTGAAATTAGGCGCAGCAAGTGTTCGTTAATTGAATGACGCCTGATTATATGCAACTCTGCATCGCATGCCTGTCGTCACCGACAGTGTTGCCTGAAATTAGGCGCAGCAAGTGTTCGTTAATTGAATGACGCCTGATTATATGCAACTCTGCATCGCATGCCTGTCGTCACTAACAGAGTTGCCAGAAATTAGGCGCAAAAACGGTTTGTTGATTGAATGACGCCTGATTGTATGCAACTCTGCATTGCATGCCCGTCGTCACCGACGGTGTTTCCTGAATCTAAGCGTGAGAAGGGTCTGTTGATTTAATGACGCCTGATTGTATGCAACTCTGCATCGCATGCCCGTCGTCACCGACGGTGTTGCCTGAAATTAAGCGCAGCAAGTGTTTGTCAATTGAATGACGCCTGATTGTATGCAACCCTGCACTGCATGCCTGTCGTCACCGACAGTGTTGCCTGAAATTAGGCGCAGCAAGTGTTTGTTAATTGAATGACGCTCGATTATATGCGACCCTAAATCGCATGCCTGTCGTCACTAACAGAGTTGCCAGAACTTAGGCACAAAAAGGGTTTGTTGATTGAATGACGCCTGATTGTATGCAACCCTGCATTGCATGCACGTCGTAACCGACAGTGTTGCCTGAATCTTAGCGCGAGAAGGGTCTGTTGATTTAATGACGCCTGATTGTATGCAACCCTTCATTGCATGCCTGTCGTCACCAAGGGTGTTGCCTGAAATTAAGCGCAGCAAGTGTTTGTTAATTGAATGACGCTTGATTGTATGCAACCCTGCATTGCATGCCTGTCGTCACCGACAGTGTCGCCTGAAATTAGGCGCAAGAAGGGTTTGTTGATTGAATGACGCCTGATTGTATGCAACCCTGCCTTGCATGCCTGTCGTCACTGACAGTGTTGCCTGAAATGAGGCGCAGCAAGTGTTCGTTGATTGAATGACGCCTGATTATATGCAACCCTGCATCGCATGCCTGTCGTCACCAACAGAATTGCCAGAAATAAGGCGAAAGAAGGGTTTGTCGGTTGAATGACGCCTCATTGTATGCAACCCTGCATTGCATGCCTGTCGTCTTTGACAGTGTTGCCTGAATCTAAGCGCGAGAAGGGTTTGTTGATTCAATGACGCCTGATTGTATGCAACTCTGCATTGCATGCCTGTCGTCACTGACGGTGTTGCCTGAAATTAAGCGCAGCAAGTGTTTGTCAATTGAATGACGCCTGATTGTATGCAACCCTGCATTGCATGCCTGTCGTCACCGACAGTGTGGCCATAAATCAGGCGCAGCAAGTTTTTGTTAATAGAATGACGCCTGATTATATGCAACCCTGAATCGCATGCCTGTCGTCACCGACAGTATTGCCTGAATCTAAGCGCAAAAAGGGTTTGTTAATTGAATGACGCCTGGAGCATATGCAACCCTGAATCGCATGCCTGTCGTCACTAACAGAGTTGCCAGAAATCAGGCACAAGGAGGGTCTGTTGATTGAATGACGCCTGATTGTATGCAACCCCGCATTGCATGCCTGTCGTCACCGACAGTGTTGCCTGAAATAGGGCGCAGCAAGTGTTTGTTAATTGAATGACGCCTGATTATATGCAACCCTACATTGCGTGCCTGTCGTCACCTACAGTGTTCCCTAAAATTGGGCGCAGCAAGTGTTCGCTAATTTAATGACGCCTGATTATATGCAACCCTGCATCGCATGCCTGTCGTCACCGACAGTGTTGCCTGAAATTAGGCGCAGCAAGTGTTCGTTGATTGAATGACGCCTGATTGTATGCAACCCTGCATTGCATGCCTGTCGTCACCAACAGTGTTGCCTGAAATAAGGCGCAGCAAGTGTTTGTTAATTGAATGACGCCTGATTATATGCAACCCTTAATCACATGCCTGTCGTCACTGACAGTGTTGCCCGAATCTAAGCGCAAGAAGGGTTCGTTGATTTAATGACGCCTGATTGTATGCAACCCTGCATTGCATGCCTGTCGTCACCGACAGTGTTGCCTAAAATTAGGTGCAGCAAGTGTTCGTTAATTGAATGACGCCTGATTTTATTTGACCCTGCATCGCATGCCTGTCGTCACTAACAGAGTTGCCAGAAATGAGGCGCAAGAAGGGTTTGTTGATTGAATGACGCCTGATTGTATGCAACCCTGCATTGCATGCCTGTCGTCACTGACAGTGTTGCCTGAAATTAGGCGCAGCAAGTGTTCGTAAATTGAATGACGCCTGATCATATGCAACTCTGCATCGCATGCCCGTCGTCACCGATAGTGTTGCCTGAAATGAGGCGCAGCAAGTGTTTGTCAATTGAATGACGCCTGATTGTATGCAACCCTGCATTGCATGCCTGTCGTCACCGACAGTGTTGCCTGAAATCAGGCGCAGCAAGTTTTTGTTAATAGAATGACGCCTGATTATATGCGACCCTGAATCGCATGCCTGTCGTCACCGACAGTATTGCCTGAATCTGAGCGCAAAATGGGTTTGTTAATTGAATGACGCCTGGAGCATATGCAACCCTGAATCGCATGCCTGTCGTCACTAACAGAGTTGCCAGAAATCAGGCACAAGGAGGGTTTGTTGATTGAATGACGCCTGATTGTATGCTACCCTGCATTGCATGCCTGTCGTCACCGACAGTGTTGCCTGAAATAGGGCGCAGCAAGTGTTTGTTAATTGAATGACGCCTGATTATATGCAACCCTACATTGCTTGCCTGTCGTCACCCACAGTGTTCCCTAAAATTGGGCGCAGCAAGTGTTCGGTAATTCAATGACGCCTGATTATATGCAACCCTGCATCGCATGCCTGTCGTCACCGACAGTGTTGCCTGAAATTAGGCGCAGCAAGTGTTCGTTAATTGAATGACGCCTGATGAAATGCAACTCTGCATCGCATGCCTGTCGTCACTGACAGTGTTGCCTGAAATTAGGCGCAGCAAGTGTTTGTCAATTGAATGACGCCTGATTGTATGCAACCCTGCATATCATGCCTGTTGTCACTGACAGTGTTGCCTGAAATTAAGCGCAGCAAGTGTTTGTTAATTGAATGACGCCTGATTATATGCAACCCTGCATCGCATGCCTGTCGTCACTAACAGAGTTGCCAGGAATGAGGCGCAAGAAGGGTTTGTTGATTGAATGACGCCTGATTGTATGCAACCCTGCATTGCATGCCTGTCGTCACTGACAGTGTTGCCTGAAATTAGGCGCAGCAAGTGTTCGTAAATTGAATGACGCCTGATCATATGCAACTCTGCATCGCATGCCTGTCGTCACCGACAGTGTTGCCTGCAATGAGGCGCAGCAAGTGTTTGTCAATTGAATGACGCCTGATTGTATGCAACCCTGCATTGCATGCCTGTCGTCACTGACAGTGTTGCCTGAAATAAGGCGCAGCAAGTGTTCGGTAATTGAATGACGCCTGATTATATGCAACCTCGCATCGCATGCCTGTCGTCACTAACAGAGTTGCCAGAAATTAGGCGCAAGAACGGTTTGTTGATTGAATGACGCCTGATTGTATGCAACTCTGCATTGCATGCCTGTCGTCACCGACAGTGTTGCCTGAAATTAGGCGCAGCAAGTGTTCGTTAATTGAATGACGCCTGATTATATGCAACTCTGCATCGCATGCCTGTCGTCACCGACAGTGTTGCCTGAAATTAGGCGCAGCAAGTGTTCGTTAATTGAATGACGCCTGATTATATGCAACTCTGCATCGCATGCCTGTCGTCACTAACAGAGTTGCCAGAAATTAGGCGCAAAAACGGTTTGTTGATTGAATGACGCCTGATTGTATGCAACTCTGCATTGCATGCCCGTCGTCACCGACGGTGTTTCCTGAATCTAAGCGCGAGAAGGGTCTGTTGATTTAATGACGCCTGATTGTATGCAACTCTGCATCGCATGCCCGTCGTCACCGACGGTGTTGCCTGAAATTAAGCGCAGCAAGTGTTTGTCAATTGAATGACGCCTGATTGTATGCAACCCTGCACTGCATGCCTGTCGTCACCGACAGTGTTGCCTGAAATTAGGCGCAGCAAGTGTTTGTTAATTGAATGACGCTCGATTATATGCAACCCTAAATCGCATGCCTGTCGTCACTAACAGAGTTGCCAGAACTTAGGCACAAAAAGGGTTTGTTGATTGAATGACGCCTGATTGTATGCAACCCTGCATTGCATGCACGTCGTAACCGACAGTGTTGCCTGAATCTTAGCGCGAGAAGGGTCTGTTGATTTAATGACGCCTGATTGTATGCAACCCTTCATTGCATGCCTGTCGTCACCAAGGGTGTTGCCTGAAATTAAGCGCAGCAAGTGTTTGTTAATTGAATGACGCTTGATTGTATGCAACCCTGCATTGCATGCCTGTCGTCACCGACAGTGTCGCCTGAAATTAGGCGCAAGAAGGGTTTGTTGATTGAATGACGCCTGATTGTATGCAACCCTGCCTTGCATGCCTGTCGTCACTGACAGTGTTGCCTGAAATGAGGCGCAGCAAGTGTTCGTTGATTGAATGACGCCTGATTATATGCAACCCTGCATCGCATGCCTGTCGTCACCAACAGAATTGCCAGAAATAAGGCGAAAGAAGGGTTTGTCGGTTGAATGACGCCTCATTGTATGCAACCCTGCATTGCATGCCTGTCGTCTTTGACAGTGTTGCCTGAATCTAAGCGCGAGAAGGGTTTGTTGATTCAATGACGCCTGATTGTATGCAACTCTGCATTGCATGCCTGTCGTCACTGACGGTGTTGCCTGGAATTAAGCGCAGCAAGTGTTTGTCAATTGAATGACGCCTGATTGTATGCAACCCTGCATTGCATGCCTGTCGTCACCGACAGTGTGGCCTGAAATCAGGCGCAGCAAGTTTTTGTTAATAGAATGACGCCTGATTATATGCAACCCTGAATCGCATGCCTGTCGTCACCGACAGTATTGCCTGAATCTAAGCGCAAAAAGGGTTTGTTAATTGAATGACGCCTGGAGCATATGCAACCCTGAATCGCATGCCTGTCGTCACTAACAGAGTTGCCAGAAATCAGGCACAAGGAGGGTTTGTTGATTGAATGACGCCTGATTGTATGCAACCCCGCATTGCATGCCTGTCGTCACCGACAGTGTTGCCTGAAATAGGGCGCAGCAAGTGTTTGTTAATTGAATGACGCCTGATTATATGCAACCCTACATTGCTTGCCTGTCGTCACCTACAGTGTTCCCTAAAATTGGGCGCAGCAAGTGTTCGCTAATTTAATGACGCCTGATTATATGCAACCCTGCATCGCATGCCTGTCGTCACCGACAGTGTTGCCTGAAATTAGGCGCAGCAAGTGTTCGTTGATTGAATGACGCCTGATTGTATGCAACCCTGCATTGCATGCCTGTCGTCACCAACAGTGTTGCCTGAAATAAGGCGCAGCAAGTGTTTGTTAATTGAATGACGCCTGATTATATGCAATCCTAAATCACATGCCTGTCGTCACTGACAGTGTTGCCCGAATCTAAGCGCAAGAAGGGTTCGTTGATTTAATGACGCCTGATCGTATGCAACCCTGCATTGCATGCCTGTCGTCACCGACAGTGTTGCCTAAAATTAGGTGCAGCAAGTGTTCGTTAATTGAATGACGCCTGATTTTATTTGACCCTGCATCGCATGCCTGTCGTCACTAACAGAGTTGCCAGAAATGAGGCGCAAGAAGGGTTTGTTGATTGAATGACGCCTGATTGTATGCAACCCTGCATTGCATGCCTGTCGTCACTGACAGTGTTGCCTGAAATTAGGCGCAGCAAGTGTTCGTGAATTGAATGACGCCTGATCATATGCAACTCTGCATCGCATGCCCGTCGTCACCGATAGTGTTGCCTGAAATGAGGCGCAGCAAGTGTTTGTCAATTGAATGACGCCTGATTGTATGCAACCCTGCATTGCATGCCTGTCGTCACCGACAGTGTTGCCTGAAATCAGGCGCAGCAAGTTTTTGTTAATAGAATGACGCCTGATTATATGCAACCCTGAATCGCATGCCTGTCGTCACCGACAGTATTGCCTGAATCTGAGCGCAAAATGGGTTTGTTAATTGAATGACGCCTGGAGCATATGCAACCCTGAATCGCATGCCTGTCGTCACTAACAGAGTTGCCAGAAATCAGGCACAAGGAGGGTTTGTTGATTGAATGACGCCTGATTGTATGCTACCCTGCATTGCATGCCTGTCGTCACCGACAGTGTTGCCTGAAATAGGGCGCAGCAAGTGTTTGTTAATTGAATGACGCCTGATTATATGCAACCCTACATTGCTTGCCTGTCGTCACCCACAGTGTTCCCTAAAATTGGGCGCAGCAAGTGTTCGGTAATTCAATGACGCCTGATTATATGCAACCCTGCATCGCATGCCTGTCGTCACCGACAGTGTTGCCTGAAATTAGGCGCAGCAAGTGTTCGTTAATTGAATGACGCCTGATGAAATGCAACTCTGCATCGCATGCCTGTCGTCACTGACAGTGTTGCCTGAAATTAGGCGCAGCAAGTGTTTGTCAATTGAATGACGCCTGATTGTATGCAACCCTGCATATCATGCCTGTTGTCACTGACAGTGTTGCCTGAAATTAAGCGCAGCAAGTGTTTGTTGATTGAATGACGCCTGATTATATGCAACCCTAAATCGCATGCCTGTCGTCACTGACAGTGTTGCCTGAATCTAAGCGCAAGAAGGGTTTGTCGATTGAATGACGCCTGGAGCATATGCAACCCTGAATCGCATGCCTGTCGTCACTAACAGAGTTGCCAGAAATTAGGCACAAGAAGGGTTTGTTGATCGAATGACGCCTGATTGTATGCAACCCTGCATTGCATGCCCGTCGTAACCGACAGTGTTGCCTGAATCTCAGCGCGAGAAGGGTTTGTTGATTCAATGACGCCTGATTGTATGCAACCCTCTCTTGCATGCCTGTCGTCACTGACAGTGTTGCCTGAAATTAAGCGCAGCAAGTGTTCGTCGATTAAATGACGCCTGATTGTATGCAACCCTGCATTGCATGCCTGTCGTCACCGACAGTGTTGCCTGAAATTAGGCGCAGCAAGTGTTTGTTAATTGAATGACGCCTGATTATATGCAACCCTAAATCGCATGCCTGTCGTCACGAACAGTGTTGCCCGAATCTAAGCGCAAGAAGAATTCGTTGATTCAATGACGCCTGATTGTATGCAACCCTGCATTGCATGCCTGTCGTCACCGACAGTGTTGCCTAAAATTAGGTGCAGCAAGTGTTCGTTAATTGAATGACGCCTGATTTCATGCAACTCTGCATCGCATGCCTGTCGTCACTAACAGAGTTGCCAGGAATGAGGCGCAAGAAGGGTTTGTTGATTGAATGACGCCTGATTGTATGCAACCCTGCATTGCATGCCTGTCGTCACTGACAGTGTTGCCTGAAATTAGGCGCAGCAAGTGTTCGTAAATTAAATGACGCCTGATCATATGCAACTCTGCATCGCATGCCTGTCGTCACCGACAGTGTTGCCTGAAATGAGGCGCAGCAAGTGTTTGTCAATTGAATGACGCCTGATTGTATGCAACCCTGCATTGCATGCCTGTCGTCACTGACAGTGTTGCTCGAAATTAGGCGCAGCAAGTGTTTGTTAATTGAATGACGCCTGATTATATGCAACCTCGCATCGCATGCCTGTTGTCACTAACAGAGTTGCCAGAAATTAGGCGCAAGAACGGTTTGTTGATCGAATGACGCCTGATTGTATGCAACTCCACATCGCATGCCTGTCGTCACCGACGGTGTTGCCTGAAATTAAGCGCAGCAAGTGTCCGTCGATAGAATGACGCCTGATTGTATGCAACCCTGCATTGCATGCCTGTCGTCACCGACAGTGTTGCCTGAAATTAGGCGCAGCGAGTGTTTGTTAATTGAATGACGCTCGATTATATGCGACCCTAAATCGCATGCCTGTCGTCACTAACAGAGTTGCCAGAACTTAGGCACAAAAAGGGTTTGTTGATTGAATGACGCCTGATTGTATGCAACCCTGCCTTGCATGCCTGTCGTCACTGACAGTGTTGCCTAAAATTAGGCGCAGCAAGTGTTTGTTAATTGAATGACGCCTGATTATATGCAACCTCGCATCGCATGCCTGTTGTCACTAACAGAGTTGCCAGAAATTAGGCGCAAGAACGGTTTGTTGATCGAATGACGCCTGATTGTATGCAACTCCACATCGCATGCCTGTCGTCACCGACAGTGTTGCCTGAATCTCATCGCGAGAAGGGTTTGTTGATTCAATGACGCCTGATATCATGCAACCCTTCATTGCATGCCTGTCGTCACCAAGGGTGTTGCCTGAAATTAAGCGCAGCAAGTGTTTGTTAATTAAATGACGCTTGATTGTATGCAACCCTGCATTGCATGCCTGTCGTCACCGACAGTGTCGCCTGAAATTAGGCGCAAGAAGGGTTTGTTGATTGAATGACGCCTGATTGTATGCAACCCTGCCTTGCATGCCTGTCGTCACTGACAGTGTTGCCTAAAATTAGGCGCAGCAAGTGTTCGTTGATTGAATGACGCCTGATTTTATGCAACCCTGCATCGCATGCCTGTCGTCACCAACAGAATTGCCAGAAATAAGGCGAAAGAAGGGTTTGTTGGTTGAATGACGCCTCATTGTATGCAACCCTGCATTGCATGCCTGTCGTCTTTGACAGTGTTGCCTGAATCTAAGCGCGAGAAGGGTTTGTTGATTCAATGACGCCTGATTGTATGCAACTCTGCATTGCATGCCTGTCGTCACTGACGGTGTTGCCTGAAATTAAGCGCAGCAAGTGTTTGTCAATTGAATGACGCCTGATTGTATGCAACCCTGCATTGCATGCCTGTCGTCACCGACAGTGTGGCCTGAAATCAGGCGCAGCAAGTTTTTGTTAATAGAATGACGCCTGATTATATGCAACCCTGAATCGCATGCCTGTCGTCACCGACAGTATTGCCTGAATCTAAGCGCAAAAAGGGTTTGTTAATTGAATGACGCCTGGAGCATATGCAACCCTGAATCGCATGCCTGTCGTCACTAACAGAGTTGCCAGAAATCAGGCACAAGGAGGGTTTGTTGATTGAATGACGCCTGATTGTATGCAACCCCGCATTGCATGCCTGTCGTCACCGACAGTGTTGCCTGAAATAGGGCGCAGCAAGTGTTTGTTAATTGAATGACGCCTGATTATATGCAACCCTACATTGCTTGCCTGTCGTCACCTACAGTGTTCCCTAAAATTGGGCGCAGCAAGTGTTCGGTAATTTATTGACGCCTGATTATATGCAACCCTGCATCGCATGCCTGTCGTCACCGACAGTGTTGCCTGAAATTAGGCGCAGCAAGTGTTCGTTAATTGAATGACGCCTGATGAAATGCAACTCTGCATCGCATGCCTGTCGTCACCGACAGTGTTGCCTGAAATTAGGCGCAGCAAGTGTTTGTCAATTGAATGACGCCTGATTGTATGCAACCCTGCATATCATGCCTGTTGTCACTGACAGTGTTTCCTGAAATTAAGCGCAGCAAGTGTTTGTTAATTGAATGACGCCTGATTATATGCAACCCTAAATCGCATGCCTGTCGTCACTGACAGTGTTGCCTGAATCTAAGCGCAAGAAGGGTTTGTCGATTGAATGACGCCTGGAGCATATGCAACCCTGAATCGCATGCCTGTCGTCACTAACAGAGTTGCCAGAAATTAGGCACAAGAAGGGTTTGTTGATTGAATGACGCCTGATTGTATGCAACCCTGCATTGCATGCCCGTCGTAACCGACAGTGTTGCCTGAATCTCAGCGCGAGGAGGGTTTTTTGATTCAATGACGCCTGATTGTATGCAACCCTTTCTTGCATGCCTGTCGTCACTGACAGTGTTGCCTGAAATTAAGCGCAGCAAGTGTTCGTCGATTGAATGACGCCTGATTGTATGCAACCCTGCATTGCATGCCTGTCATCACCAACAGTGTTGCCTGAAATTAGGCGCAGCAAGTGTTTGTTAATTGAATGACGCCTGATTATATGCAACCCTAAATCACATGCCTGTCGTCACTGACAGTGTTGCCCGAATCTAAGCGCAAGAAGGGTTCGTTGATTCAAGGACGCCTGATTGTATGCAACCCTGCATTGCATGCCTGTCGTCACCAAGGGTGTTGCCTGAAATTAAGCGCAGCAAGTGTTTGTTAATTGAATGACGCTTGATTGTATGCAACCCTGCATTGCATGCCTGTCGTCACCGACAGTGTCGCCTGAAATTAGGCGCAAGAAGGGTTTGTTGATTGAATGACGCCTGATTGTATGCAACCCTGCCTTGCATGCCTGTCGTCACTGACAGTGTTGCCTGGAATGAGGCGCAGCAAGTGTTCGTTGATTGAATGACGCCTGATTATATGCAACCCTGCATCGCATGCCTGTCGTCACCAACAGAATTGCCAGAAATAAGGCGAAAAAAGGGTTTGTCGGTTGAATGACGCCTCATTGTATGCAACCCTGCATTGCATGCCTGTCGTCTTTGACAGTGTTGCCTGAATCTAAGCGCGAGAAGGGTTTGTTGATTCAATGACGCCTGATTGTATGCAACTCTGCATTGCATGCCTGTCGTCACTGACAGTGTTGCCTGAAATTAAGCGCAGCAAGTGTTTGTCAATTGAATGACGCCTGATTGTATGCAACCCTGCATTGCATGCCTGTCGTCACCGACAGTGTGGCCTGAAATCAGGCGCAGCAAGTTTTTGTTAATAGAATGACGCCTGATTATATGCAACCCTGAATCGCATGCCTGTCGTCACCGACAGTATTGCCTGAATCTAAGCGCAAAAAGGGTTTGTTAATTGAATGACGCCTGGAGCATATGCAACCCTGAATCGCATGCCTGTCGTCACTAACAGAGTTGCCAGAAATCAGGCACAAGGAGGGTTTGTTGATTGAATGACGCCTGATTGTATCCAACCCCGCATTGCATGCCTGTCGTCACCGACAGTGTTGCCTGAAATAGGGCGCAGCAAGTGTTTGTTAATTGAATGACGCCTGATTATATGCAACCCTACATTGCTTGCCTGTCGTCACCTACAGTGTTCCCTAAAATTGGGCGCAGCAAGTGTTCGCTAATTTAATGACGCCTGATTATATGCAACCCTGCATCGCATGCCTGTCGTCACCGACAGTGTTGCCTGAAATTAGGCGCAGCAAGTGTTCGTTGATTGAATGACGCCTGATTGTATGCAACCCTGCATTGCATGCCTGTCGTCACCAACAGTGTTGCCTGAAATAAGGCGCAGCAAGTGTTTGTTAATTGAATGACGCCTGATTATATGCAACCCTAAATCACATGTCTGTCGTCACTGACAGTGTTGCCCGAATCTAAGCGCAAGAAGGGTTCGTTGATTTAATGACGCCTGATTGTATGCAACCCTGCATTGCATGCCTGTCGTCACCGACAGTGTTGCCTAAAATCAGGTGCAGCAAGTGTTCGTTAATTGAATGACGCCTGATTTTATTTGACCCTGCATCGCATGCCTGTCGTCACTAACAGAGTTGCCAGAAATGAGGCGCAAGAAGGGTTTGTTGATTGAATGACGCCTGATTGTATGCAACCCTGCATTGCATGCCTGTCGTCACTGACAGTGTTGCCTGAAATTAGGCGCAGCAAGTGTTCGTAAATTGAATGACGCCTGATCATATGCAACTCTGCATCGCATGCCCGTCGTCACCGATAGTGTTGCCTGAAATGAGGCGCAGCAAGTGTTTGTCAATTGAATGACGCCTGATTGTATGCAACCCTGCATTGCATGCCTGTCGTCACCGACAGTGTTGCCTGAAATCAGGCGCAGCAAGTTTTTGTTAATAGAATGACGCCTGATTATATGCAACCCTGAATCGCATGCCTGTCGTCACCGACAGTATTGCCTGAATCTGAGCGCAAAATGGGTTTGTTAATTGAATGACGCCTGGAGCATATGCAACCCTGAATCGCATGCCTGTCGTCACTAACAGAGTTGCCAGAAATCAGGCACAAGGAGGGTTTGTTGATTGAATGACGCCTGATTGTATGCTACCCTGCATTGCATGCCTGTCGTCACCGACAGTGTTGCCTGAAATAGGTCGCAGCAAGTGTTTGTTAATTGAATGACGCCTGATTATATGCAACCCTACATTGCTTGCCTGTCGTCACCCACAGTGTTCCCTAAAATTGGGCGCAGCAAGTGTTCGGTAATTCAATGACGCCTGATTATATGCAACCCTGCATCGCATGCCTGTCGTCACCGACAGTGTTGCCTGAAATTAGGCGCAGCAAGTGTTCGTTAATTGAATGACGCCTGATGAAATGCAACTCTGCATCGCATGCCTGTCGTCACTGACAGTGTTGCCTGAAATTAGGCGCAGCAAGTGTTTGTCAATTGAATGACGCCTGATTGTATGCAACCCTGCATATCATGCCTGTTGTCACTGACAGTGTTGCCTGAAATTAAGCGCAGCAAGTGTTTGTTAATTGAATGACGCCTGATTATATGCAACCCTGCATCGCATGCCTGTCGTCACTAACAGAGTTGCCAGGAATGAGGCGCAAGAAGGGTTTGTTGATTGAATGACGCCTGATTGTATGCAACCCTGCATTGCATGCCTGTCGTCACTGACAGTGTTGCCTGAAATTAGGCGCAGCAAGTGTTCGTAAATTGAATGACGCCTGATCATATGCAACTCTGCATCGCATGCCTGTCGTCACCGACAGTGTTGCCTGCAATGAGGCGCAGCAAGTGTTTGTCAATTGAATGACGCCTGATTGTATGCAACCCTGCATTGCATGCCTGTCGTCACTGACAGTGTTGCCTGAAATAAGGCGCAGCAAGTGTTCGGTAATTGAATGACGCCTGATTATATGCAACCTCGCATCGCATGCCTGTCGTCACTAACAGAGTTGCCAGAAAAAAGGCGCAAGAACGGTTTGTTGATTGAATGACGCCTGATTGTATGCAACTCTGCATTGCATGCCTGTCGTCACCGACAGTGTTGCCTGAAATTAGGCGCAGCAAGTGTTCGTTAATTGAATGACGCCTGATTATATGCAACTCTGCATCGCATGCCTGTCGTCACCGACAGTGTTGCCTGAAATTAGGCGCAGCAAGTGTTCGTTAATTGAATGACGCCTGATTATATGCAACTCTGCATCGCATGCCTGTCGTCACTAACAGAGTTGCCAGAAATTAGGCGCAAAAACGGTTTGTTGATTGAATGACGCCTGATTGTATGCAAATCTGCATTGCATGCCCGTCGTCACCGACGGTGTTTCCTGAATCTAAGCGCGAGAAGGGTCTGTTGATTTAATGACGCCTGATTGTATGCAACTCTGCATCGCATGCCCGTCGTCACCGACGGTGTTGCCTGAAATTAAGCGCAGCAAGTGTTTGTCAATTGAATGACGCCTGATTGTATGCAACTCTGCACTGCATGCCTGTCGTCACCGACAGTGTTGCCTGAAATTAGGCGCAGCAAGTGTTTGTTGATTGAATGACGCTCGATTATATGCGACCCTAAATCGCATGCCTGTCGTCACTAACAGAGTTGCCAGAACTTAGGCACAAAAAGGGTTTGTTGATTGAATGACGCCTGATTGTATGCAACCCTGCATTGCATGCACGTCGTAACCGACAGTGTTGCCTGAATCTTAGCGCGAGAAGGGTCTGTTGATTTAATGACGCCTGATTGTATGCAACCCTTCATTGCATGCCTGTCGTCACCAAGGGTGTTGCCTGAAATTAAGCGCAGCAAGTGTTTGTTAATTGAATGACGCTTGATTGTATGCAACCCTGCATTGCATGCCTGTCGTCACCGACAGTGTCGCCTGAAATTAGGCGCAAGAAGGGTTTGTTGATTGAATGACGCCTGATTGTATGCAACCCTGCCTTGCATGCCTGTCGTCACTGACAGTGTTGCCTGAAATGAGGCGCAGCAAGTGTTCGTTGATTGAATGACGCCTGATTATATGCAACCCTGCATCGCATGCCTGTCGTCACCAACAGAATTGCCAGAAATAAGGCGAAAGAAGGGTTTGTCGGTTGAATGACGCCTCATTGTATGCAACCCTGCATTGCATGCCTGTCGTCTTTGACAGTGTTGCCTGAATCTAAGCGCGAGAAGAGTTTGTTGATTCAATGACGCCTGATTGTATGCAACTCTGCATTGCATGCCTGTCGTCACTGACGGTGTTGCCTGAAATTAAGCGCAGCAAGTGTTTGTCAATTGAATGACGCCTGATTGTATGCAACCCTGCATTGCATGCCTGTCGTCACCGACAGTGTGGCCTGAAATCAGGCGCAGCAAGTTTTTGTTAATAGAATGACGCCTGATTATATGCAACCCTGAATCGCATGCCTGTCGTCACCGACAGTATTGCCTGAATCTAAGCGCAAAAAGGGTTTGTTAATTAAATGACGCCTGGAGCATATGCAACCCTGAATCGCATGCCTGTCGTCACTAACAGAGTTGCCAGAAATCAGGCACAAGGAGGGTTTGTTGATTGAATGACGCCTGATTGTATGCAACCCCGCATTGCATGCCTGTCGTCACCGACAGTGTTGCCTGAAATAGGGCGCAGCAAGTGTTTGTTAATTGAATGACGCCTGATTATATGCAACCCTACATTGCTTGCCTGTCGTCACCTACAGTGTTCCCTAAAATTGGGCGCAGCAAGTGTTCGCTAATTTAATGACGCCTGATTATATGCAACCCTGCATCGCATGCCTGTCGTCACCGACAGTGTTGCCTGAAATTAGGCGCAGCAAGTGTTCGTTGATTGAATGACGCCTGATTGTATGCAACCCTGCATTGCATGCCTGTCGTCACCAACAGTGTTGCCTGAAATAAGGCGCAGCAAGTGTTTGTTAATTGAATGACGCCTGATTATATGCAATCCTAAATCACATGCCTGTCGTCACTGACAGTGTTGCCCGAATCTAAGCGCAAGAAGGGTTCGTTGATTTAATGACGCCTGATTGTATGCAACCCTGCATTGCATGCCTGTCGTCACCGACAGTGTTGCCTAAAATTAGGTGCAGCAAGTGTTCGTTAATTGAATGACGCCTGATTTTATTTGACCCTGCATCGCATGCCTGTCGTCACTAACAGAGTTGCCAGAAATGAGGCGCAAGAAGGGTTTGTTGATTGAATGACGCCTGATTGTATGCAACCCTGCATTGCATGCCTGTCGTCACTGACAGTGTTGCCTGAAATTAGGCGCAGCAAGTGTTCGTAAATTGAATGACGCCTGATCATATGCAACTCTGCATCGCATGCCCGTCGTCACCGATAGTGTTGCCTGAAATGAGGCGCAGCAAGTGTTTGTCAATTGAATGACGCCTGATTGTATGCAACCCTGCATTGCATGCCTGTCGTCACCGACAGTGTTGCCTGAAATCAGGCGCAGCAAGTTTTTGTTAATAGAATGACGCCTGATTATATGCAACCCTGAATCGCATGCCTGTCGTCACCGACAGTATTGCCTGAATCTGAGCGCAAAATGGGTTTGTTAATTGAATGACGCCTGGAGCATATGCAACCCTGAATCGCATGCCTGTCGTCACTAACAGAGTTGCCAGAAATCAGGCACAAGGAGGGTTTGTTGATTGAATGACGCCTGATTGTATGCTACCCTGCATTGCATGCCTGTCGTCACCGACAGTGTTGCCTGAAATAGGGCGCAGCAAGTGTTTGTTAATTGAATGACGCCTGATTATATGCAACCCTACATTGCTTGCCTGTCGTCACCCACAGTGTTCCCTAAAATTGGGCGCAGCAAGTGTTCGGTAATTCAATGACGCCTGATTATATGCAACCCTGCATCGCATGCCTGTCGTCACCGACAGTGTTGCCTGAAATTAGGCGCAGCAAGTGTTCGTTAATTGAATGACGCCTGATGAAATGCAACTCTGCATCGCATGCCTGTCGTCACTGACAGTGTTGCCTGAAATTAGGCGCAGCAAGTGTTTGTCAATTGAATGACGCCTGATTGTATGCAACCCTGCATATCATGCCTGTTGTCACTGACAGTGTTGCCTGAAATTAAGCGCAGCAAGTGTTTGTTGATTGAATGACGCCTGATTATATGCAACCCTAAATCGCATGCCTGTCGTCACCGACAGTATTGCCTGAATCTAAGCGCAAAAAGGGTTTGTTAATTGAATGACGCCTGGAGCATATGCAACCCTGAATCGCATGCCTGTCGTCACTAACAGAGTTGCCAGAAATCAGGCACAAGGAGGGTTTGTTGATTGAATGACGCCTGATTGTATGCAACCCCGCATTGCATGCCTGTCGTCACCGACGGTGTTGCCTGAAATAGGGCGCAGCAAGTGTTTGTTAATTGAATGACGCCTGATTATATGCAACCCTACATTGCTTGCCTGTCGTCACCTACAGTGTTCCCTAAAATTGGGCGCAGCAAGTGTTCGGTAATTTATTGACGCCTGATTATATGCAACCCTGCATCGCATGCCTGTCGTCACCGACAGTGTTGCCTGAAATTAGGCGCAGCAAGTGTTCGTTAATTGAATGACGCCTGATGAAATGCAACTCTGCATCGCATGCCTGTCGTCACCGACAGTGTTGCCTGAAATTAGGCGCAGCAAGTGTTTGTCAATTGAATGACGCCTGATTGTATGCAACCCTGCATATCATGCCTGTTGTCACTGACAGTGTTTCCTGAAATTAAGCGCAGCAAGTGTTTGTTAATTGAATGACGCCTGATTATATGCAACCCTAAATCGCATGCCTGTCGTCACTGACAGTGTTGCCTGAATCTAAGCGCAAGAAGGGTTTGTCGATTGAATGACGCCTGGAGCATATGCAACCCTGAATCGCATGCCTGTCGTCACTAACAGAGTTGCCAGAAATTAGGCACAAGAAGGGTTTGTTGATTGAATGACGCCTGATTGTATGCAACCCTGCATTGCATGCCCGTCGTAACCGACAGTGTTGCCTGAATCTCAGCGCGAGGAGGGTTTTTTGATTCAATGACGCCTGATTGTATGCAACCCTTTCTTGCATGCCTGTCGTCACTGACAGTGTTGCCTGAAATTAAGCGCAGCAAGTGTTCGTCGATTGAATGACGCCTGATTGTATGCAACCCTGCATTGCATGCCTGTCGTCACCAACAGTGTTGCCTGAAATTAGGCGCAGCAAGTGTTTGTTAATTGAATGACGCCTGATTATATGCAACCCTAAATCACATGCCTGTCGTCACTGACGGTGTTGCCCGAATCTAAGCGCAAGAAGGGTTCGTTGATTCAAGGACGCCTGATTGTATGCAACCCTGCATTGCATGCCTGTCGTCATCGACAGTGTTGCCTAAAATTAGGTGCAGCAAGTGTTCGTTAATTGAATGACGCCTGATTTTATTTGACCCTGCATCGCATGCCTGTCGTCACTAACAGAGTTGCCAGGAATGAGGCGCAAGAAGGGTTTGTTGATTGAATGACGCCTGATTGTATGCAACCCTGCATTGCATGCCTGTTGTCACTAACAGTGTTGCCTGAAATTAGGCGCAGTAAGTGTTCGTAAATTGAATGACGCCTGATCATATGCAACTCTGCATCGCATGCCCGTCGTCACCGATAGTGTTGCCTGAAATGAGGCGCAGCAAGTGTTCGTCAATTGAATGACGCCTGATTGTATGCAACCCTGCATTGCATGCCTGTCGTCACCGACAGTGTTGCCTGAAATCAGGCGCAGCAAGTTTTTGTTAATAGAATGACGCCTGATTATATGCAACCCTGAATCGCATGCCTGTCGTCACCGACAGTATTGCCTGAATCTGAGCGCAAAATGGGTTTGTTAATTGAATGACGCCTGGAGCATATGCAACCCTGAATCGCATGCCTGTCGTCACTAACAGAGTTGCCAGAAATCAGGCACAAGGAGGGTTTGTTGATTGAATGACGCCTGATTGTATGCTACCCTGCATTGCATGCCTGTCGTCACCGACAGTGTTGCCTGAAATAGGGCGCAGCAAGTGTTTGTTAATTGAATGACGCCTGATTATATGCAACCCTACATTGCTTGCCTGTCGTCACCTACAGTGTTCCCTAAAATTGGGCGCAGCAAGTGTTCGGTAATTCAATGACGCCTGATTATATGCAACCCTGCATCGCATGCCTGTCGTCACCGACAGTGTTGCCTGAAATTAGGCGCAGCAAGTGTTCGTTAATTGAATGACGCCTGATGAAATGCAACTCTGCATCGCATGCCTGTCGTCACCGACAGTGTTGCCTGAAATTAGGCGCAGCAAGTGTTTGTCAATTGAATGACGCCTGATTGTATGCAACCCTGCATATCATGCCTGTTGTCACTGACAGTGTTGCCTGAAATTAAGCGCAGCAAGTGTTTGTTAATTGAATGACGCCTGATTATATGCAACCCTAAATCGCATGCCTGTCGTCACTGACAGTGTTGCCTGAATCTAAGCGCAAGAAGGGTTTGTCGATTGAATGACGCCTGGAGCATATGCAACCCTGAATCGCATGCCTGTCGTCACTAACAGAGTTGCCAGAAATTAGGCACAAGAAGGGTTTGTTGATCGAATGACGCCTGATTGTATGCAACCCTGCATTGCATGCCCGTCGTAACCGACAGTGTTGCCTGAATCTCAGCGCGAGAAGGGTTTGTTGATTCAATGACGCCTGATTGTATGCAACCCTGCATTGCATGCTTATCGTCACCGACAGTGTTGCCTGAAATTGGGCGCAGCAAGTGTTTGTTAATCGAATGACGCCTGATTATATGCAACCCTGAATCGCATGCCCGTCGTCACTGACAGTGGTGCCTGAATCTGAGCGCAAGAAGGGTTTGTTGATTGAATGACGCCTGGAGCATATGCAACCCTGAATCGCATGCCTGTCGTCACTAACAGAGTTGTCAGAAATCAGGCACAAGAAGTGTTCGTCGATTGAATGACGCCTGATTGTATGCAACCCTGCATCGCATGCCTGTCGTCACTGACAGTGTTGCCTGAATCTAAGCGCGAGAAGGGTTTGTTGATTCAATGACGCCTGATTGTATGCAACCCTGCATTGCATGCCTGTCGTCACTGACGGTGTTCCCTGAAATTGAGCGCAGCTAGTGTTTGTCAATTGAATGACGCCTGATAGTATGCAACCCTGCATCGCATGCCTGTCGTCACCGACAGTGTTGCCTGAAATTAGTTGCAGCAAGTGTTTGTTATTTGAATGACGCCTGATTATATGCAACCCTGAATCGCATGCCTGTCGTCACTGACAGTTTTGCCTGAATCTAAGCGCGAGAAGGGTTTGTTGATTCAATGACGCCTGATTGTATGCAACCCTGCATTGCATGCACGTCGTAACCGACAGTGTTGCCTGAATCTCATCGCGAGAAGGGTTTGTTGATTCAATGACGCCTGATATCATGCAACCCTTCATTGCATGCCTGTCGTCACCAAGGGTGTTGCCTGAAATTAAGCGCAGCAAGTGTTTGTTAATTGAATGACGCTTGATTGTATGCAACCCTGCATTGCATGCCTGTCGTCACCGACAGTGTCGCCTAAAATTAGGCGCAAGAAGGGTTTGTTGATTGAATGACGCCTGATTGTATGCAACCCTGCCTTGCATGCCTGTCGTCACTGACAGTGTTGCCTAAAATTAGGCGCAGCAAGTGTTCGTTGATTGAATGACGCCTGATTATATGCAACCCTGCATCGCATGCCTGTCGTCACCAACAGAATTGCCAGAAATAAGGCGAAAGAAGGGTTTGTTGGTTGAATGACGCCTCATTGTATGCAACCCTGCATTGCATGCCTGTCGTCTTTGACAGTGTTGCCTGAATCTAAGCGCGAGAAGGGTTTGTTGATTCAATGACGCCTGATTGTATGCAACTCTGCATTGCATGCCTGTCGTCACTGACGGTGTTGCCTGAAATTAAGCGCAGCAAGTGTTTGTCAATTGAATGACGCCTGATTGTATGCAACCCTGCATTGCATGCCTGTCGTCACCGACAGTGTGGCCTGAAATCAGGCGCAGCAAGTTTTTGTTAATAGAATGACGCCTGATTATATGCAACCCTGAATCGCATGCCTGTCGTCACCGACAGTATTGCCTGAATCTAAGCGCAAAAAGGGTTTGTTAATTGAATGACGCCTGGAGCATATGCAACCCTGAATCGCATGCCTGTCGTCACTAACAGAGTTGCCAGAAATCAGGCACAAGGAGGGTTTGTTGTTTGAATGACGCCTGATTGTATACAACCCCGCATTGCATGCCTGTCGTCACCGACAGTGTTGCCTGAAATAGGGCGCAGCAAGTGTTTGTTAATTGAATGACGCCTGATTATATGCAACCCTACATTGCTTGCCTGTCGTCACCTACAGTGTTCCCTAAAATTGGGCGCAGCAAGTGTTCGGTAATTTAATGACGCCTGATTATATGCAACCCTGCATCGCATGCCTGTCGTCACCGACAGTGTTGCCTGAAATTAGGCGCAGCAAGTGTTCGTTAATTGAATGACGCCTGATGAAATGCAACTCTGCATCGCATGCCTGTCGTCACCGACAGTGTTGCCTGAAATTAGGCGCAGCAAGTGTTTGTCAATTGAATGACGCCTGATTGTATGCAACCCTGCATATCATGCCTGTTGTCACTGACAGTGTTGCCTGAAATTAAGCGCAGCAAGTGTTTGTTAATTGAATGACGCCTGATTATATGCAACCCTAAATCGCATGCCTGTCGTCACTGACAGTGTTGCCTGAATCTAAGCGCAAGAAGGGTTTGTCGATTGAATGACGCCTGGAGCATATGCAACCCTGAATCGCATGCCTGTCGTCACTAACAGAGTTGCCAGAAATTAGGCACAAGAAGGGTTTGTTGATTGAATGACGCCTGATTGTATGCAACCCTGCATTGCATGCCCGTCGTAACCGACAGTGTTGCCTGAATCTCAGCGCGAGAAGGGTTTTTTGATTCAATGACGCCTGATTGTATGCAACTCTTTCTTGCATGCCTGTCGTCACTGACAGTGTTGCCTGAAATTAAGCGCAGCAAGTGTTCGTCGATTGAATGACGCCTGATTGTATGCAACCCTGCATTGCATGCCTGTCGTCACCAACAGTGTTGCCTGAAATTAGGCGCAGCAAGTGTTTGTCAATTGAATGACGCCTGATTATATGCAACCCTAAATCACATGCCTGTCGTCACTGACAGTGTTGCCCGAATCTAAGCGCAAGAAGGGTTCGTTGATTCAATGACGCCTGATTGTATGCAACCCTGCATTGCATGCCTGTCGTCATTGACAGTGTTGCCTAAAATTAGGTGCAGCAAGTGTTCGTTAATTGAATGACGCCTGATTTTATTTGACCCTGCATCGCATGCCTGTCGTCACTAACAGAGTTGCCAGGAATGAGGCGCAAGAAGGGTTTGTTGATTGAATGACGCCTGATTGTATGCAACCCTGCATTGCATGCCTGTTGTCACTAACAGTGTTGCCTGAAATTAGGCGCAGCAAGTGTTCGTTAATTGAATGACGCCTGATGAAATGCAACTCTGCATCGCATGCCTGTCGTCACCGACAGTGTTGCCTGAAATTAGGCGCAGCAAGTGTTTGTCAATTGAATGACGCCTGATTGTATGCAACCCTGCATATCATGCCTGTTGTCACTGACAGTGTTGCCCGAATCTAAGCGCAAGAAGGGTTCGTTGATTCAATGACGCCTGATTGTATGCAACCCTGCATTGCATGCCTGTCGTCACCGACAGTGTTGCCTAAAATTAGGTGCAGCAAGTGTTCGTTAATTGAATGACGCCTGATTTTATTTGACCCTGCATCGCATGCCTGTCGTCACTGACAGTGTTGCCCGAATCTAAGCGCAAGAAGGGTTCGTTGATTCAATGACGCCTGATTGTATGCAACCCTGCATTGCATGCCTGTCGTCACCGACAGTGTTGCCTAAAATTAGGTGCAGCAAGTGTTCGTTAATTGAATGACGCCTGATTTTATTTGACCCTGCATCGCATGCCTGTCGTCACTAACAGAGTTGCCAGGAATGAGGCGCAAGAAGGGTTTGTTGATTGAATGACGCCTGATTGTATGCAACCCTGCATTGCATGCCTGTCGTCACTGACAGTGTTGCCTGAAATTAGGCGCAGCAAGTGTTCGTAAATTGAATGACGCCTGATCATATGCAACTCTGCATCGCATGCCCGTCGTCACCGATAGTGTTGCCTGAAATGAGGCGCAGCAAGTGTTTGTCAATTGAATGACGCCTGATTGTATGCAACCCTGCATTGCATGCCTGTCGTCACCGACAGTGTTGCCTGAAATCAGGCGCAGCAAGTTTTTGTTAATAGAATGACGCCTGATTATATGCGACCCTGAATCGCATGCCTGTCGTCACCGACAGTATTGCCTGAATCTGAGCGCAAAATGGGTTTGTTAATTGAATGACGCCTGGAGCATATGCAACCCTGAATCGCATGCCTGTCGTCACTAACAGAGTTGCCAGAAATCAGGCACAAGGAGGGTTTGTTGATTGAATGACGCCTGATTGTATGCTACCCTGCATTGCATGCCTGTCGTCACCGACAGTGTTGCCTGAAATAGGGCGCAGCAAGTGTTTGTTAATTGAATGACGCCTGATTATATGCAACCCTACATTGCTTGCCTGTCGTCACCCACAGTGTTCCCTAAAATTGGGCGCAGCAAGTGTTCGGTAATTCAATGACGCCTGATTATATGCAACCCTGCATCGCATGCCTGTCGTCACCGACAGTGTTGCCTGAAATTAGGCGCAGCAAGTGTTCGTTAATTGAATGACGCCTGATGAAATGCAACTCTGCATCGCATGCCTGTCGTCACTGACAGTGTTGCCTGAAATTAGGCGCAGCAAGTGTTTGTCAATTGAATGACGCCTGATTGTATGCAACCCTGCATATCATGCCTGTTGTCACTGACAGTGTTGCCTGAAATTAAGCGCAGCAAGTGTTTGTTAATTGAATGACGCCTGATTATATGCAACCCTGCATCGCATGCCTGTCGTCACTAACAGAGTTGCCAGGAATGAGGCGCAAGAAGGGTTTGTTGATTGAATGACGCCTGATTGTATGCAACCCTGCATTGCATGCCTGTCGTCACTGACAGTGTTGCCTGAAATTAGGCGCAGCAAGTGTTCGTAAATTGAATGACGCCTGATCATATGCAACTCTGCATCGCATGCCTGTCGTCACCGACAGTGTTGCCTGCAATGAGGCGCAGCAAGTGTTTGTCAATTGAATGACGCCTGATTGTATGCAACCCTGCATTGCATGCCTGTCGTCACTGACAGTGTTGCCTGAAATAAGGCGCAGCAAGTGTTCGGTAATTGAATGACGCCTGATTATATGCAACCTCGCATCGCATGCCTGTCGTCACTAACAGAGTTGCCAGAAATTAGGCGCAAGAACGGTTTGTTGATTGAATGACGCCTGATTGTATGCAACTCTGCATTGCATGCCTGTCGTCACCGACAGTGTTGCCTGAAATTAGGCGCAGCAAGTGTTCGTTAATTGAATGACGCCTGATTATATGCAACTCTGCATCGCATGCCTGTCGTCACCGACAGTGTTGCCTGAAATTAGGCGCAGCAAGTGTTCGTTAATTGAATGACGCCTGATTATATGCAACTCTGCATCGCATGCCTGTCGTCACTAACAGAGTTGCCAGAAATTAGGCGCAAAAACGGTTTGTTGATTGAATGACGCCTGATTGTATGCAACTCTGCATTGCATGCCCGTCGTCACCGACGGTGTTTCCTGAATCTAAGCGCGAGAAGGGTCTGTTGATTTAATGACGCCTGATTGTATGCAACTCTGCATCGCATGCCCGTCGTCACCGACGGTGTTGCCTGAAATTGAGCGCAGCAAGTGTTTGTCAATTGAATGACGCCTGATTGTATGCAACCCTGCACTGCATGCCTGTCGTCACCGACAGTGTTGCCTGAAATTAGGCGCAGCAAGTGTTTGTTAATTGAATGACGCTCGATTATATGCAACCCTAAATCGCATGCCTGTCGTCACTAACAGAGTTGCCAGAACTTAGGCACAAAAAGGGTTTGTTGATTGAATGACGCCTGATTGTATGCAACCCTGCATTGCATGCACGTCGTAACCGACAGTGTTGCCTGAATCTTAGCGCGAGAAGGGTCTGTTGATTTAATGACGCCTGATTGTATGCAACCCTTCATTGCATGCCTGTCGTCACCAAGGGTGTTGCCTGAAATTAAGCGCAGCAAGTGTTTGTTAATTGAATGACGCTTGATTGTATGCAACCCTGCATTGCATGCCTGTCGTCACCGACAGTGTCGCCTGAAATTAGGCGCAAGAAGGGTTTGTTGATTGAATGACGCCTGATTGTATGCAACCCTGCCTTGCATGCCTGTCGTCACTGACAGTGTTGCCTGAAATGAGGCGCAGCAAGTGTTCGTTGATTGAATGACGCCTGATTATATGCAACCCTGCATCGCATGCCTGTCGTCACCAACAGAATTGCCAGAAATAAGGCGAAAGAAGGGTTTGTCGGTTGAATGACGCCTCATTGTATGCAACCCTGCATTGCATGCCTGTCGTCTTTGACAGTGTTGCCTAAATCTAAGCGCGAGAAGGGTTTGTTGATTCAATGACGCCTGATTGTATGCAACTCTGCATTGCATGCCTGTCGTCACTGACGGTGTTGCCTGGAATTAAGCGCAGCAAGTGTTTGTCAATTGAATGACGCCTGATTGTATGCAACCCTGCATTGCATGCCTGTCGTCACCGACAGTGTGGCCTGAAATCAGGCGCAGCAAGTTTTTGTTAATAGAATGACGCCTGATTATATGCAACCCTGAATCGCATGCCTGTCGTCACCGACAGTATTGCCTGAATCTAAGCGCAAAAAGGGTTTGTTAATTGAATGACGCCTGGAGCATATGCAACCCTGAATCGCATGCCTGTCGTCACTAACAGAGTTGCCAGAAATCAGGCACAAGGAGGGTTTGTTGATTGAATGACGCCTGATTGTATGCAACCCCGCATTGCATGCCTGTCGTCACCGACAGTGTTGCCTGAAATAGGGCGCAGCAAGTGTTTGTTAATTGAATGACGCCTGATTATATGCAACCCTACATTGCTTGCCTGTCGTCACCTACAGTGTTCCCTAAAATTGGGCGCAGCAAGTGTTCGCTAATTTAATGACGCCTGATTATATGCAACCCTGCATCGCATGCCTGTCGTCACCGACAGTGTTGCCTGAAATTAGGCGCAGCAAGTGTTCGTTGATTGAATGACGCCTGATTGTATGCAACCCTGCATTGCATGCCTGTCGTCACCAACAGTGTTGCCTGAAATAAGGCGCAGCAAGTGTTTGTTAATTGAATGACGCCTGATTATATGCAATCCTAAATCACATGCCTGTCGTCACTGACAGTGTTGCCCGAATCTAAGCGCAAGAAGGGTTCGTTGATTTAATGACGCCTGATTGTATGCAACCCTGCATTGCATGCCTGTCGTCACCGACAGTGTTCCCTAAAATTGGGCGCAGCAAGTGTTCGTTAATTGAATGACGCCTGATTTTATTTGACCCTGCATCGCATGCCTGTCGTCACTAACAGAGTTGCCAGAAATGAGGCGCAAGAAGGGTTTGTTGATTGAATGACGCCTGATTGTATGCAACCCTGCATTGCATGCCTGTCGTCACTGACAGTGTTGCCTGAAATTAGGCGCAGCAAGTGTTCGTGAATTGAATGACGCCTGATCATATGCAACTCTGCATCGCATGCCCGTCGTCACCGATAGTGTTGCCTGAAATGAGGCGCAGCAAGTGTTTGTCAATTAAATGACGCCTGATTGTATGCAACCCTGCATTGCATGCCTGTCGTCACCGACAGTGTTGCCTGAAATCAGGCGCAGCAAGTTTTTGTTAATAGAATGACGCCTGATTATATGCAACCCTGAATCGCATGCCTGTCGTCACCGACAGTATTGCCTGAATCTGAGCGCAAAATGGGTTTGTTAATTGAATGACGCCTGGAGCATATGCAACCCTGAATCGCATGCCTGTCGTCACTAACAGAGTTGCCAGAAATCAGGCACAAGGAGGGTTTGTTGATTGAATGACGCCTGATTGTATGCTACCCTGCATTGCATGCCTGTCGTCACCGACAGTGTTGCCTGAAATAGGGCGCAGCAAGTGTTTGTTAATTGAATGACGCCTGATCATATGCAACCCTACATTGCTTGCCTGTCGTCACCCACAGTGTTCCCTAAAATTGGGCGCAGCAAGTGTTCGGTAATTCAATGACGCCTGATTATATGCAACCCTGCATCGCATGCCTGTCGTCACCGACAGTGTTGCCTGAAATTAGGCGCAGCAAGTGTTCGTTAATTGAATGACGCCTGATGAAATGCAACTCTGCATCGCATGCCTGTCGTCACTGACAGTGTTGCCTGAAATTAGGCGCAGCAAGTGTTTGTCAATTGAATGACGCCTGATTGTATGCAACCCTGCATATCATGCCTGTTGTCACTGACAGTGTTGCCTGAAATTAAGCGCAGCAAGTGTTTGTTGATTGAATGACGCCTGATTATATGCAACCCTAAATCGCATGCCTGTCGTCACTGACAGTGTTGCCTGAATCTAAGCGCAAGAAGGGTTTGTCGATTGAATGACGCCTGGAGCATATGCAACCCTGAATCGCATGCCTGTCGTCACTAACAGAGTTGCCAGAAATTAGGCACAAGAAGGGTTTGTTGATCGAATGACGCCTGATTGTATGCAACCCTGCATTGCATGCCCGTCGTAACCGACAGTGTTGCCTGAATCTCAGCGCGAGAAGGGTTTGTTGATTCAATGACGCCTGATTGTATGCAACCCTCTCTTGCATGCCTGTCGTCACTGACAGTGTTGCCTGAAATTAAGCGCAGCAAGTGTTCGTCGATTAAATGACGCCTGATTGTATGCAACCCTGCATTGCATGCCTGTCGTCACCGACAGTGTTGCCTGAAATTAGGCGCAGCAAGTGTTTGTTAATTGAATGACGCCTGATTATATGCAACCCTAAATCGCATGCCTGTCGTCACGAACAGTGTTGCCCGAATCTAAGCGCAAGAAGAATTCGTTGATTCAATGACGCCTGATTGTATGCAACCCTGCATTGCATGCCTGTCGTCACCGACAGTGTTGCCTAAAATTAGGTGCAGCAAGTGTTCGTTAATTGAATGACGCCTGATTTCATGCAACTCTGCATCGCATGCCTGTCGTCACTAACAGAGTTGCCAGGAATGAGGCGCAAGAAGGGTTTGTTGATTGAATGACGCCTGATTGTATGCAACCCTGCATTGCATGCCTGTCGTCACTGACAGTGTTGCCTGAAATTAGGCGCAGCAAGTGTTCGTAAATTAAATGACGCCTGATCATATGCAACTCTGCATCGCATGCCTGTCGTCACCGACAGTGTTGCCTGAAATGAGGCGCAGCAAGTGTTTGTCAATTGAATGACGCCTGATTGTATGCAACCCTGCATTGCATGCCTGTCGTCACTGACAGTGTTGCTCGAAATTAGGCGCAGCAAGTGTTTGTTAATTGAATGACGCCTGATTATATGCAACCTCGCATCGCATGCCTGTTGTCACTAACAGAGTTGCCAGAAATTAGGCGCAAGAACGGTTTGTTGATCGAATGACGCCTGATTGTATGCAACTCCACATCGCATGCCTGTCGTCACCGACGGTGTTGCCTGAAATTAAGCGCAGCAAGTGTCCGTCGATAGAATGACGCCTGATTGTATGCAACCCTGCATTGCATGCCTGTCGTCACCGACAGTGTTGCCTGAAATTAGGCGCAGCGAGTGTTTGTTAATTGAATGACGCTCGATTATATGCGACCCTAAATCGCATGCCTGTCGTCACTAACAGAGTTGCCAGAACTTAGGCACAAAAAGGGTTTGTTGATTGAATGACGCCTGATTGTATGCAACCCTGCCTTGCATGCCTGTCGTCACTGACAGTGTTGCCTAAAATTAGGCGCAGCAAGTGTTTGTTAATTGAATGACGCCTGATTATATGCAACCTCGCATCGCATGCCTGTTGTCACTAACAGAGTTGCCAGAAATTAGGCGCAAGAACGGTTTGTTGATCGAATGACGCCTGATTGTATGCAACTCCACATCGCATGCCTGTCGTCACCGACAGTGTTGCCTGAATCTCATCGCGAGAAGGGTTTGTTGATTCAATGACGCCTGATATCATGCAACCCTTCATTGCATGCCTGTCGTCACCAAGGGTGTTGCCTGAAATTAAGCGCAGCAAGTGTTTGTTAATTAAATGACGCTTGATTGTATGCAACCCTGCATTGCATGCCTGTCGTCACCGACAGTGTCGCCTGAAATTAGGCGCAAGAAGGGTTTGTTGATTGAATGACGCCTGATTGTATGCAACCCTGCCTTGCATGCCTGTCGTCACTGACAGTGTTGCCTAAAATTAGGCGCAGCAAGTGTTCGTTGATTGAATGACGCCTGATTTTATGCAACCCTGCATCGCATGCCTGTCGTCACCAACAGAATTGCCAGAAATAAGGCGAAAGAAGGGTTTGTTGGTTGAATGACGCCTCATTGTATGCAACCCTGCATTGCATGCCTGTCGTCTTTGACAGTGTTGCCTGAATCTAAGCGCGAGAAGGGTTTGTTGATTCAATGACGCCTGATTGTATGCAACTCTGCATTGCATGCCTGTCGTCACTGACGGTGTTGCCTGAAATTAAGCGCAGCAAGTGTTTGTCAATTGAATGACGCCTGATTGTATGCAACCCTGCATTGCATGCCTGTCGTCACCGACAGTGTGGCCTGAAATCAGGCGCAGCAAGTTTTTGTTAATAGAATGACGCCTGATTATATGCAACCCTGAATCGCATGCCTGTCGTCACCGACAGTATTGCCTGAATCTAAGCGCAAAAAGGGTTTGTTAATTGAATGACGCCTGGAGCATATGCAACCCTGAATCGCATGCCTGTCGTCACTAACAGAGTTGCCAGAAATCAGGCACAAGGAGGGTTTGTTGATTGAATGACGCCTGATTGTATGCAACCCCGCATTGCATGCCTGTCGTCACCGACAGTGTTGCCTGAAATAGGGCGCAGCAAGTGTTTGTTAATTGAATGACGCCTGATTATATGCAACCCTACATTGCTTGCCTGTCGTCACCTACAGTGTTCCCTAAAATTGGGCGCAGCAAGTGTTCGGTAATTTATTGACGCCTGATTATATGCAACCCTGCATCGCATGCCTGTCGTCACCGACAGTGTTGCCTGAAATTAGGCGCAGCAAGTGTTCGTTAATTGAATGACGCCTGATGAAATGCAACTCTGCATCGCATGCCTGTCGTCACCGACAGTGTTGCCTGAAATTAGGCGCAGCAAGTGTTTGTCAATTGAATGACGCCTGATTGTATGCAACCCTGCATATCATGCCTGTTGTCACTGACAGTGTTTCCTGAAATTAAGCGCAGCAAGTGTTTGTTAATTGAATGACGCCTGATTATATGCAACCCTAAATCGCATGCCTGTCGTCACTGACAGTGTTGCCTGAATCTAAGCGCAAGAAGGGTTTGTCGATTGAATGACGCCTGGAGCATATGCAACCCTGAATCGCATGCCTGTCGTCACTAACAGAGTTGCCAGAAATTAGGCACAAGAAGGGTTTGTTGATTGAATGACGCCTGATTGTATGCAACCCTGCATTGCATGCCCGTCGTAACCGACAGTGTTGCCTGAATCTCAGCGCGAGGAGGGTTTTTTGATTCAATGACGCCTGATTGTATGCAACCCTTTCTTGCATGCCTGTCGTCACTGACAGTGTTGCCTGAAATTAAGCGCAGCAAGTGTTCGTCGATTGAATGACGCCTGATTGTATGCAACCCTGCATTGCATGCCTGTCATCACCAACAGTGTTGCCTGAAATTAGGCGCAGCAAGTGTTTGTTAATTGAATGACGCCTGATTATATGCAACCCTAAATCACATGCCTGTCGTCACTGACAGTGTTGCCCGAATCTAAGCGCAAGAAGGGTTCGTTGATTCAAGGACGCCTGATTGTATGCAACCCTGCATTGCATGCCTGTCGTCACCAAGGGTGTTGCCTGAAATTAAGCGCAGCAAGTGTTTGTTAATTGAATGACGCTTGATTGTATGCAACCCTGCATTGCATGCCTGTCGTCACCGACAGTGTCGCCTGAAATTAGGCGCAAGAAGGGTTTGTTGATTGAATGACGCCTGATTGTATGCAACCCTGCCTTGCATGCCTGTCGTCACTGACAGTGTTGCCTGGAATGAGGCGCAGCAAGTGTTCGTTGATTGAATGACGCCTGATTATATGCAACCCTGCATCGCATGCCTGTCGTCACCAACAGAATTGCCAGAAATAAGGCGAAAAAAGGGTTTGTCGGTTGAATGACGCCTCATTGTATGCAACCCTGCATTGCATGCCTGTCGTCTTTGACAGTGTTGCCTGAATCTAAGCGCGAGAAGGGTTTGTTGATTCAATGACGCCTGATTGTATGCAACTCTGCATTGCATGCCTGTCGTCACTGACAGTGTTGCCTGAAATTAAGCGCAGCAAGTGTTTGTCAATTGAATGACGCCTGATTGTATGCAACCCTGCATTGCATGCCTGTCGTCACCGACAGTGTGGCCTGAAATCAGGCGCAGCAAGTTTTTGTTAATAGAATGACGCCTGATTATATGCAACCCTGAATCGCATGCCTGTCGTCACCGACAGTATTGCCTGAATCTAAGCGCAAAAAGGGTTTGTTAATTGAATGACGCCTGGAGCATATGCAACCCTGAATCGCATGCCTGTCGTCACTAACAGAGTTGCCAGAAACCAGGCACAAGGAGGGTTTGTTGATTGAATGACGCCTGATTGTATCCAACCCCGCATTGCATGCCTGTCGTCACCGACAGTGTTGCCTGAAATAGGGCGCAGCAAGTGTTTGTTAATTGAATGACGCCTGATTATATGCAACCCTACATTGCTTGCCTGTCGTCACCTACAGTGTTCCCTAAAATTGGGCGCAGCAAGTGTTCGCTAATTTAATGACGCCTGATTATATGCAACCCTGCATCGCATGCCTGTCGTCACCGACAGTGTTGCCTGAAATTAGGCGCAGCAAGTGTTCGTTGATTGAATGACGCCTGATTGTATGCAACCCTGCATTGCATGCCTGTCGTCACCAACAGTGTTGCCTGAAATAAGGCGCAGCAAGTGTTTGTTAATTGAATGACGCCTGATTATATGCAACCCTAAATCACATGTCTGTCGTCACTGACAGTGTTGCCCGAATCTAAGCGCAAGAAGGGTTCGTTGATTTAATGACGCCTGATTGTATGCAACCCTGCATTGCATGCCTGTCGTCACCGACAGTGTTGCCTAAAATCAGGTGCAGCAAGTGTTCGTTAATTGAATGACGCCTGATTTTATTTGACCCTGCATCGCATGCCTGTCGTCACTAACAGAGTTGCCAGAAATGAGGCGCAAGAAGGGTTTGTTGATTGAATGACGCCTGATTGTATGCAACCCTGCATTGCATGCCTGTCGTCACTGACAGTGTTGCCTGAAATTAGGCGCAGCAAGTGTTCGTAAATTGAATGACGCCTGATCATATGCAACTCTGCATCGCATGCCCGTCGTCACCGATAGTGTTGCCTGAAATGAGGCGCAGCAAGTGTTTGTCAATTGAATGACGCCTGATTGTATGCAACCCTGCATTGCATGCCTGTCGTCACCGACAGTGTTGCCTGAAATCAGGCGCAGCAAGTTTTTGTTAATAGAATGACGCCTGATTATATGCAACCCTGAATCGCATGCCTGTCGTCACCGACAGTATTGCCTGAATCTGAGCGCAAAATGGGTTTGTTAATTGAATGACGCCTGGAGCATATGCAACCCTGAATCGCATGCCTGTCGTCACTAACAGAGTTGCCAGAAATCAGGCACAAGGAGGGTTTGTTGATTGAATGACGCCTGATTGTATGCTACCCTGCATTGCATGCCTGTCGTCACCGACAGTGTTGCCTGAAATAGGGCGCAGCAAGTGTTTGTTAATTGAATGACGCCTGATTATATGCAACCCTACATTGCTTGCCTGTCGTCACCCACAGTGTTCCCTAAAATTGGGCGCAGCAAGTGTTCGGTAATTCAATGACGCCTGATTATATGCAACCCTGCATCGCATGCCTGTCGTCACCGACAGTGTTGCCTGAAATTAGGCGCAGCAAGTGTTCGTTAATTGAATGACGCCTGATGAAATGCAACTCTGCATCGCATGCCTGTCGTCACTGACAGTGTTGCCTGAAATTAGGCGCAGCAAGTGTTTGTCAATTGAATGACGCCTGATTGTATGCAACCCTGCATATCATGCCTGTTGTCACTGACAGTGTTGCCTGAAATTAAGCGCAGCAAGTGTTTGTTAATTGAATGACGCCTGATTATATGCAACCCTGCATCGCATGCCTGTCGTCACTAACAGAGTTGCCAGGAATGAGGCGCAAGAAGGGTTTGTTGATTGAATGACGCCTGATTGTATGCAACCCTGCATTGCATGCCTGTCGTCACTGACAGTGTTGCCTGAAATTAGGCGCAGCAAGTGTTCGTAAATTGAATGACGCCTGATCATATGCAACTCTGCATCGCATGCCTGTCGTCACCGACAGTGTTGCCTGCAATGAGGCGCAGCAAGTGTTTGTCAATTGAATGACGCCTGATTGTATGCAACCCTGCATTGCATGCCTGTCGTCACTGACAGTGTTGCCTGAAATAAGGCGCAGCAAGTGTTCGGTAATTGAATGACGCCTGATTATATGCAACCTCGCATCGCATGCCTGTCGTCACTAACAGAGTTGCCAGAAAAAAGGCGCAAGAACGGTTTGTTGATTGAATGACGCCTGATTGTATGCAACTCTGCATTGCATGCCTGTCGTCACCGACAGTGTTGCCTGAAATTAGGCGCAGCAAGTGTTCGTTAATTGAATGACGCCTGATTATATGCAACTCTGCATCGCATGCCTGTCGTCACCGACAGTGTTGCCTGAAATTAGGCGCAGCAAGTGTTCGTTAATTGAATGACGCCTGATTATATGCAACTCTGCATCGCATGCCTGTCGTCACTAACAGAGTTGCCAGAAATTAGGCGCAAAAACGGTTTGTTGATTGAATGACGCCTGATTGTATGCAAATCTGCATTGCATGCCCGTCGTCACCGACGGTGTTTCCTGAATCTAAGCGCGAGAAGGGTCTGTTGATTTAATGACGCCTGATTGTATGCAACTCTGCATCGCATGCCCGTCGTCACCGACGGTGTTGCCTGAAATTAAGCGCAGCAAGTGTTTGTCAATTGAATGACGCCTGATTGTATGCAACTCTGCACTGCATGCCTGTCGTCACCGACAGTGTTGCCTGAAATTAGGCGCAGCAAGTGTTTGTTGATTGAATGACGCTCGATTATATGCGACCCTAAATCGCATGCCTGTCGTCACTAACAGAGTTGCCAGAACTTAGGCACAAAAAGGGTTTGTTGATTGAATGACGCCTGATTGTATGCAACCCTGCATTGCATGCACGTCGTAACCGACAGTGTTGCCTGAATCTTAGCGCGAGAAGGGTCTGTTGATTTAATGACGCCTGATTGTATGCAACCCTTCATTGCATGCCTGTCGTCACCAAGGGTGTTGCCTGAAATTAAGCGCAGCAAGTGTTTGTTAATTGAATGACGCTTGATTGTATGCAACCCTGCATTGCATGCCTGTCGTCACCGACAGTGTCGCCTGAAATTAGGCGCAAGAAGGGTTTGTTGATTGAATGACGCCTGATTGTATGCAACCCTGCCTTGCATGCCTGTCGTCACTGACAGTGTTGCCTGAAATGAGGCGCAGCAAGTGTTCGTTGATTGAATGACGCCTGATTATATGCAACCCTGCATCGCATGCCTGTCGTCACCAACAGAATTGCCAGAAATAAGGCGAAAGAAGGGTTTGTCGGTTGAATGACGCCTCATTGTATGCAACCCTGCATTGCATGCCTGTCGTCTTTGACAGTGTTGCCTGAATCTAAGCGCGAGAAGAGTTTGTTGATTCAATGACGCCTGATTGTATGCAACTCTGCATTGCATGCCTGTCGTCACTGACGGTGTTGCCTGAAATTAAGCGCAGCAAGTGTTTGTCAATTGAATGACGCCTGATTGTATGCAACCCTGCATTGCATGCCTGTCGTCACCGACAGTGTGGCCTGAAATCAGGCGCAGCAAGTTTTTGTTAATAGAATGACGCCTGATTATATGCAACCCTGAATCGCATGCCTGTCGTCACCGACAGTATTGCCTGAATCTAAGCGCAAAAAGGGTTTGTTAATTAAATGACGCCTGGAGCATATGCAACCCTGAATCGCATGCCTGTCGTCACTAACAGAGTTGCCAGAAATCAGGCACAAGGAGGGTTTGTTGATTGAATGACGCCTGATTGTATGCAACCCCGCATTGCATGCCTGTCGTCACCGACAGTGTTGCCTGAAATAGGGCGCAGCAAGTGTTTGTTAATTGAATGACGCCTGATTATATGCAACCCTACATTGCTTGCCTGTCGTCACCTACAGTGTTCCCTAAAATTGGGCGCAGCAAGTGTTCGCTAATTTAATGACGCCTGATTATATGCAACCCTGCATCGCATGCCTGTCGTCACCGACAGTGTTGCCTGAAATTAGGCGCAGCAAGTGTTCGTTGATTGAATGACGCCTGATTGTATGCAACCCTGCATTGCATGCCTGTCGTCACCAACAGTGTTGCCTGAAATAAGGCGCAGCAAGTGTTTGTTAATTGAATGACGCCTGATTATATGCAATCCTAAATCACATGCCTGTCGTCACTGACAGTGTTGCCCGAATCTAAGCGCAAGAAGGGTTCGTTGATTTAATGACGCCTGATTGTATGCAACCCTGCATTGCATGCCTGTCGTCACCGACAGTGTTGCCTAAAATTAGGTGCAGCAAGTGTTCGTTAATTGAATGACGCCTGATTTTATTTGACCCTGCATCGCATGCCTGTCGTCACTAACAGAGTTGCCAGAAATGAGGCGCAAGAAGGGTTTGTTGATTGAATGACGCCTGATTGTATGCAACCCTGCATTGCATGCCTGTCGTCACTGACAGTGTTGCCTGAAATTAGGCGCAGCAAGTGTTCGTAAATTGAATGACGCCTGATCATATGCAACTCTGCATCGCATGCCCGTCGTCACCGATAGTGTTGCCTGAAATGAGGCGCAGCAAGTGTTTGTCAATTGAATGACGCCTGATTGTATGCAACCCTGCATTGCATGCCTGTCGTCACCGACAGTGTTGCCTGAAATCAGGCGCAGCAAGTTTTTGTTAATAGAATGACGCCTGATTATATGCAACCCTGAATCGCATGCCTGTCGTCACCGACAGTATTGCCTGAATCTGAGCGCAAAATGGGTTTGTTAATTGAATGACGCCTGGAGCATATGCAACCCTGAATCGCATGCCTGTCGTCACTAACAGAGTTGCCAGAAATCAGGCACAAGGAGGGTTTGTTGATTGAATGACGCCTGATTGTATGCTACCCTGCATTGCATGCCTGTCGTCACCGACAGTGTTGCCTGAAATAGGGCGCAGCAAGTGTTTGTTAATTGAATGACGCCTGATTATATGCAACCCTACATTGCTTGCCTGTCGTCACCCACAGTGTTCCCTAAAATTGGGCGCAGCAAGTGTTCGGTAATTCAATGACGCCTGATTATATGCAACCCTGCATCGCATGCCTGTCGTCACCGACAGTGTTGCCTGAAATTAGGCGCAGCAAGTGTTCGTTAATTGAATGACGCCTGATGAAATGCAACTCTGCATCGCATGCCTGTCGTCACTGACAGTGTTGCCTGAAATTAGGCGCAGCAAGTGTTTGTCAATTGAATGACGCCTGATTGTATGCAACCCTGCATATCATGCCTGTTGTCACTGACAGTGTTGCCTGAAATTAAGCGCAGCAAGTGTTTGTTGATTGAATGACGCCTGATTATATGCAACCCTAAATCGCATGCCTGTCGTCACCGACAGTATTGCCTGAATCTAAGCGCAAAAAGGGTTTGTTAATTGAATGACGCCTGGAGCATATGCAACCCTGAATCGCATGCCTGTCGTCACTAACAGAGTTGCCAGAAATCAGGCACAAGGAGGGTTTGTTGATTGAATGACGCCTGATTGTATGCAACCCCGCATTGCATGCCTGTCGTCACCGACGGTGTTGCCTGAAATAGGGCGCAGCAAGTGTTTGTTAATTGAATGACGCCTGATTATATGCAACCCTACATTGCTTGCCTGTCGTCACCTACAGTGTTCCCTAAAATTGGGCGCAGCAAGTGTTCGGTAATTTATTGACGCCTGATTATATGCAACCCTGCATCGCATGCCTGTCGTCACCGACAGTGTTGCCTGAAATTAGGCGCAGCAAGTGTTCGTTAATTGAATGACGCCTGATGAAATGCAACTCTGCATCGCATGCCTGTCGTCACCGACAGTGTTGCCTGAAATTAGGCGCAGCAAGTGTTTGTCAATTGAATGACGCCTGATTGTATGCAACCCTGCATATCATGCCTGTTGTCACTGACAGTGTTTCCTGAAATTAAGCGCAGCAAGTGTTTGTTAATTGAATGACGCCTGATTATATGCAACCCTAAATCGCATGCCTGTCGTCACTGACAGTGTTGCCTGAATCTAAGCGCAAGAAGGGTTTGTCGATTGAATGACGCCTGGAGCATATGCAACCCTGAATCGCATGCCTGTCGTCACTAACAGAGTTGCCAGAAATTAGGCACAAGAAGGGTTTGTTGATTGAATGACGCCTGATTGTATGCAACCCTGCATTGCATGCCCGTCGTAACCGACAGTGTTGCCTGAATCTCAGCGCGAGGAGGGTTTTTTGATTCAATGACGCCTGATTGTATGCAACCCTTTCTTGCATGCCTGTCGTCACTGACAGTGTTGCCTGAAATTAAGCGCAGCAAGTGTTCGTCGATTGAATGACGCCTGATTGTATGCAACCCTGCATTGCATGCCTGTCGTCACCAACAGTGTTGCCTGAAATTAGGCGCAGCAAGTGTTTGTTAATTGAATGACGCCTGATTATATGCAACCCTAAATCACATGCCTGTCGTCACTGACGGTGTTGCCCGAATCTAAGCGCAAGAAGGGTTCGTTGATTCAAGGACGCCTGATTGTATGCAACCCTGCATTGCATGCCTGTCGTCATCGACAGTGTTGCCTAAAATTAGGTGCAGCAAGTGTTCGTTAATTGAATGACGCCTGATTTTATTTGACCCTGCATCGCATGCCTGTCGTCACTAACAGAGTTGCCAGGAATGAGGCGCAAGAAGGGTTTGTTGATTGAATGACGCCTGATTGTATGCAACCCTGCATTGCATGCCTGTTGTCACTAACAGTGTTGCCTGAAATTAGGCGCAGTAAGTGTTCGTAAATTGAATGACGCCTGATCATATGCAACTCTGCATCGCATGCCCGTCGTCACCGATAGTGTTGCCTGAAATGAGGCGCAGCAAGTGTTCGTCAATTGAATGACGCCTGATTGTATGCAACCCTGCATTGCATGCCTGTCGTCACCGACAGTGTTGCCTGAAATCAGGCGCAGCAAGTTTTTGTTAATAGAATGACGCCTGATTATATGCAACCCTGAATCGCATGCCTGTCGTCACCGACAGTATTGCCTGAATCTGAGCGCAAAATGGGTTTGTTAATTGAATGACGCCTGGAGCATATGCAACCCTGAATCGCATGCCTGTCGTCACTAACAGAGTTGCCAGAAATCAGGCACAAGGAGGGTTTGTTGATTGAATGACGCCTGATTGTATGCTACCCTGCATTGCATGCCTGTCGTCACCGACAGTGTTGCCTGAAATAGGGCGCAGCAAGTGTTTGTTAATTGAATGACGCCTGATTATATGCAACCCTACATTGCTTGCCTGTCGTCACCTACAGTGTTCCCTAAAATTGGGCGCAGCAAGTGTTCGGTAATTCAATGACGCCTGATTATATGCAACCCTGCATCGCATGCCTGTCGTCACCGACAGTGTTGCCTGAAATTAGGCGCAGCAAGTGTTCGTTAATTGAATGACGCCTGATGAAATGCAACTCTGCATCGCATGCCTGTCGTCACCGACAGTGTTGCCTGAAATTAGGCGCAGCAAGTGTTTGTCAATTGAATGACGCCTGATTGTATGCAACCCTGCATATCATGCCTGTTGTCACTGACAGTGTTGCCTGAAATTAAGCGCAGCAAGTGTTTGTTAATTGAATGACGCCTGATTATATGCAACCCTAAATCGCATGCCTGTCGTCACTGACAGTGTTGCCTGAATCTAAGCGCAAGAAGGGTTTGTCGATTGAATGACGCCTGGAGCATATGCAACCCTGAATCGCATGCCTGTCGTCACTAACAGAGTTGCCAGAAATTAGGCACAAGAAGGGTTTGTTGATCGAATGACGCCTGATTGTATGCAACCCTGCATTGCATGCCCGTCGTAACCGACAGTGTTGCCTGAATCTCAGCGCGAGAAGGGTTTGTTGATTCAATGACGCCTGATTGTATGCAACCCTGCATTGCATGCTTATCGTCACCGACAGTGTTGCCTGAAATTGGGCGCAGCAAGTGTTTGTTAATCGAATGACGCCTGATTATATGCAACCCTGAATCGCATGCCCGTCGTCACTGACAGTGGTGCCTGAATCTGAGCGCAAGAAGGGTTTGTTGATTGAATGACGCCTGGAGCATATGCAACCCTGAATCGCATGCCTGTCGTCACTAACAGAGTTGTCAGAAATCAGGCACAAGAAGTGTTCGTCGATTGAATGACGCCTGATTGTATGCAACCCTGCATCGCATGCCTGTCGTCACTGACAGTGTTGCCTGAATCTAAGCGCGAGAAGGGTTTGTTGATTCAATGACGCCTGATTGTATGCAACCCTGCATTGCATGCCTGTCGTCACTGACGGTGTTCCCTGAAATTGAGCGCAGCTAGTGTTTGTCAATTGAATGACGCCTGATAGTATGCAACCCTGCATCGCATGCCTGTCGTCACCGACAGTGTTGCCTGAAATTAGTTGCAGCAAGTGTTTGTTATTTGAATGACGCCTGATTATATGCAACCCTGAATCGCATGCCTGTCGTCACTGACAGTTTTGCCTGAATCTAAGCGCGAGAAGGGTTTGTTGATTCAATGACGCCTGATTGTATGCAACCCTGCATTGCATGCACGTCGTAACCGACAGTGTTGCCTGAATCTCATCGCGAGAAGGGTTTGTTGATTCAATGACGCCTGATATCATGCAACCCTTCATTGCATGCCTGTCGTCACCAAGGGTGTTGCCTGAAATTAAGCGCAGCAAGTGTTTGTTAATTGAATGACGCTTGATTGTATGCAACCCTGCATTGCATGCCTGTCGTCACCGACAGTGTCGCCTAAAATTAGGCGCAAGAAGGGTTTGTTGATTGAATGACGCCTGATTGTATGCAACCCTGCCTTGCATGCCTGTCGTCACTGACAGTGTTGCCTAAAATTAGGCGCAGCAAGTGTTCGTTGATTGAATGACGCCTGATTATATGCAACCCTGCATCGCATGCCTGTCGTCACCAACAGAATTGCCAGAAATAAGGCGAAAGAAGGGTTTGTTGGTTGAATGACGCCTCATTGTATGCAACCCTGCATTGCATGCCTGTCGTCTTTGACAGTGTTGCCTGAATCTAAGCGCGAGAAGGGTTTGTTGATTCAATGACGCCTGATTGTATGCAACTCTGCATTGCATGCCTGTCGTCACTGACGGTGTTGCCTGAAATTAAGCGCAGCAAGTGTTTGTCAATTGAATGACGCCTGATTGTATGCAACCCTGCATTGCATGCCTGTCGTCACCGACAGTGTGGCCTGAAATCAGGCGCAGCAAGTTTTTGTTAATAGAATGACGCCTGATTATATGCAACCCTGAATCGCATGCCTGTCGTCACCGACAGTATTGCCTGAATCTAAGCGCAAAAAGGGTTTGTTAATTGAATGACGCCTGGAGCATATGCAACCCTGAATCGCATGCCTGTCGTCACTAACAGAGTTGCCAGAAATCAGGCACAAGGAGGGTTTGTTGTTTGAATGACGCCTGATTGTATACAACCCCGCATTGCATGCCTGTCGTCACCGACAGTGTTGCCTGAAATAGGGCGCAGCAAGTGTTTGTTAATTGAATGACGCCTGATTATATGCAACCCTACATTGCTTGCCTGTCGTCACCTACAGTGTTCCCTAAAATTGGGCGCAGCAAGTGTTCGGTAATTTAATGACGCCTGATTATATGCAACCCTGCATCGCATGCCTGTCGTCACCGACAGTGTTGCCTGAAATTAGGCGCAGCAAGTGTTCGTTAATTGAATGACGCCTGATGAAATGCAACTCTGCATCGCATGCCTGTCGTCACCGACAGTGTTGCCTGAAATTAGGCGCAGCAAGTGTTTGTCAATTGAATGACGCCTGATTGTATGCAACCCTGCATATCATGCCTGTTGTCACTGACAGTGTTGCCTGAAATTAAGCGCAGCAAGTGTTTGTTAATTGAATGACGCCTGATTATATGCAACCCTAAATCGCATGCCTGTCGTCACTGACAGTGTTGCCTGAATCTAAGCGCAAGAAGGGTTTGTCGATTGAATGACGCCTGGAGCATATGCAACCCTGAATCGCATGCCTGTCGTCACTAACAGAGTTGCCAGAAATTAGGCACAAGAAGGGTTTGTTGATTGAATGACGCCTGATTGTATGCAACCCTGCATTGCATGCCCGTCGTAACCGACAGTGTTGCCTGAATCTCAGCGCGAGAAGGGTTTTTTGATTCAATGACGCCTGATTGTATGCAACTCTTTCTTGCATGCCTGTCGTCACTGACAGTGTTGCCTGAAATTAAGCGCAGCAAGTGTTCGTCGATTGAATGACGCCTGATTGTATGCAACCCTGCATTGCATGCCTGTCGTCACCAACAGTGTTGCCTGAAATTAGGCGCAGCAAGTGTTTGTCAATTGAATGACGCCTGATTATATGCAACCCTAAATCACATGCCTGTCGTCACTGACAGTGTTGCCCGAATCTAAGCGCAAGAAGGGTTCGTTGATTCAATGACGCCTGATTGTATGCAACCCTGCATTGCATGCCTGTCGTCATTGACAGTGTTGCCTAAAATTAGGTGCAGCAAGTGTTCGTTAATTGAATGACGCCTGATTTTATTTGACCCTGCATCGCATGCCTGTCGTCACTAACAGAGTTGCCAGGAATGAGGCGCAAGAAGGGTTTGTTGATTGAATGACGCCTGATTGTATGCAACCCTGCATTGCATGCCTGTTGTCACTAACAGTGTTGCCTGAAATTAGGCGCAGCAAGTGTTCGTTAATTGAATGACGCCTGATGAAATGCAACTCTGCATCGCATGCCTGTCGTCACCGACAGTGTTGCCTGAAATTAGGCGCAGCAAGTGTTTGTCAATTGAATGACGCCTGATTGTATGCAACCCTGCATATCATGCCTGTTGTCACTGACAGTGTTGCCCGAATCTAAGCGCAAGAAGGGTTCGTTGATTCAATGACGCCTGATTGTATGCAACCCTGCATTGCATGCCTGTCGTCACCGACAGTGTTGCCTAAAATTAGGTGCAGCAAGTGTTCGTTAATTGAATGACGCCTGATTTTATTTGACCCTGCATCGCATGCCTGTCGTCACTGACAGTGTTGCCCGAATCTAAGCGCAAGAAGGGTTCGTTGATTCAATGACGCCTGATTGTATGCAACCCTGCATTGCATGCCTGTCGTCACCGACAGTGTTGCCTAAAATTAGGTGCAGCAAGTGTTCGTTAATTGAATGACGCCTGATTTTATTTGACCCTGCATCGCATGCCTGTCGTCACTAACAGAGTTGCCAGGAATGAGGCGCAAGAAGGGTTTGTTGATTGAATGACGCCTGATTGTATGCAACCCTGCATTGCATGCCTGTCGTCACTGACAGTGTTGCCTGAAATTAGGCGCAGCAAGTGTTCGTAAATTGAATGACGCCTGATCATATGCAACTCTGCATCGCATGCCCGTCGTCACCGATAGTGTTGCCTGAAATGAGGCGCAGCAAGTGTTTGTCAATTGAATGACGCCTGATTGTATGCAACCCTGCATTGCATGCCTGTCGTCACCGACAGTGTTGCCTGAAATCAGGCGCAGCAAGTTTTTGTTGATAGAATGACGCCTGATTATATGCAACCCTGAATCGCATGCCTGTCGTCACCGACAGTATTGCCTGAATCTGAGCGCAAAATGGGTTTGTTAATTGAATGACGCCTGGAGCATATGCAACCCTGAATCGCATGCCTGTCGTCACTAACAGAGTTGCCAGAAATCAGGCACAAGGAGGGTTTGTTGATTGAATGACGCCTGATTGTATGCTACCCTGCATTGCATGCCTGTCGTCACCGACAGTGTTGCCTGATATAGGGCGCAGCAAGTGTTTGTTAATTGAATGACGCCTGATTATATGCAACCCTACATTGCTTGCCTGTCGTCACCTACAGTGTTCCCTAAAATTGGGCGCAGCAAGTGTTCGGTAATTCAATGACGCCTGATTATATGCAACCCTGCATCGCATGCCTGTCGTCACCGACAGTGTTGCCTGAAATTAGGCGCAGCAAGTGTTCGTTAATTGAATGACGCCTGATGAAATGCAACTCTGCATCGCATGCCTGTCGTCACCGACAGTGTTGCCTGAAATTAGGCGCAGCAAGTGTTTGTCAATTGAATGACGCCTGATTGTATGCAACCCTGCATATCATGCCTGTTGTCACTGACAGTGTTGCCTGAAATTAAGCGCAGCAAGTGTTTGTTAATTGAATGACGCCTGATTATATGCAACCCTAAATCGCATGCCTGTCGTCACTGACAGTGTTGCCTGAATCTAAGCGCAAGAAGGGTTTGTCGATTGAATGACGCCTGGAGCATATGCAACCCTGAATCGCATGCCTGTCGTCACTAACAGAGTTGCCAGAAATTAGGCACAAGAAGGGTTTGTTGATCAAATGACGCCTGATTGTATGCAACCCTGCATTGCATGCCCGTCGTAACCGACAGTGTTGCCTGAATCTCAGCGCGAGAAGGGTTTGTTGATTCAATGACGCCTGATTGTATGCAACCCTTTCTTGCATGCCTGTCGTCACTAACAGTGTTGCCTGAAATTAAGCGCAGCAAGTGTTCGTCAATTGAATGACGCCTGATTGTATGCAACCCTGCATTGCATGCCTGTCGTCACCAACAGTGTTGCCTGAAATTAGGCGCAGCAAGTGTTTGTTAATTGAATGACGCCTGATTATATGCAACCCTAAATCACATGCCTGTCGTCACTGACAGTGTTGCCCGAATCTAAGCGCAAGAAGGGTTCGTTGATTCAATGACGCCTGATTGTATGCAACCCTGCATTGCATGCCTGTCGTCACCGACAGTGTTGCCTAAAATTAGGTGCAGCAAGTGTTCGTTAATTGAATGACGCCTGATTTTATTTAACCCTGCATCGCATGCCTGTCGTCACTAACAGAGTTGCCAGGAATGAGGCGCAAGAAGGGTTTGTTAATTGAATGACGCCTGATTGTATGCAACCCTGCATTGCATGCCTGTCGTCACTGACAGTGTTGCCTGAAATTAGGCGCAGCAAGTGTTTGTAAATTGAATGACGCCTGATCATATGCAACTCTGCATCGCATGCCCGTCGTCACCGATAGTGTTGCCTAAAATGAGGCGCAGCAAGTGTTTGTCAATTGAATGACGCCTGATTGTATGCAACCCTGCATTGCATGCCTGTCGTCACTGACAGTGTTGCCTGAAATTAGGCGCAGCAAGTGTTTGTTGATTGAATGACGCCTGATTATATGCAACCTCGCATCGCATGCCTGTCGTCACTAACAGAGTTGCCAGAAATTAGGCGCAAGAACGGTTTGTTGATTAAATGACGCCTGATTGTATGCAACTCTGCATTGCATGCCTGTCGTCACTGACGGTGTTTTCTGAATCTAAACGCGAGAAGGGTTTGTTGATTCAATGACGCCTGATTGTATGCAACTCTGCATCGCATGCCTGTCGTCACCGACGAGGTTGCCTGGAATTAGGCGCAGCAAGTGTTTGTTAATTGGATGACGCTCGATTATATGCGACCCTAAATCGCATGCCTGTCGTCACTAACAGAGTTGCCAGTACTTAGGCACAAAAAGGGTTTGTTGATTGAATGACGCCTGATTGTATGCAACCCTGCATTGCATGCACGTCGTAACCGACGGTGTTGCCTGAATCTCAGCACGAGAAGGGTTTGTTGATTTAATGACGCCTGATATCATGCAACCCTTCATTGCATGCCTGTCGTCACCAAGGGTGTTGCTTGAAATTAGGCGCAGCAAGTGTTTGTCAATTAAATGACGCTTGATTGTATGCAACCCTGCATTGCATGCCTGTCGTCACCGACAGTGTTGCCTGAAATTAGGCGAAAGAAGGGTTTGTTGATTGAATGACGCCTGATTGTATGCAACCCTGCCTTGCATGCCTGTCGTCACTGACAGTGTTGCCTGAAATTAGGCGCAGCAAGTGTTCGTTGATTGAATGACGCCTGATTATATGCAACCCTGCATCGCATGCCTGTCGTCACCAACAGAATTGCCAGAAATTAGGCGAAAAAAGGGTTTGTTGGTTGAATGACGCCTCATTGTATGCAACCCTGCATTGCATGCCTGTCGTCTTTGACAGTGTTGCCTGAATCTGAGCGCGAGAAGGGTTTTTCAATTCAATGACGCCTGATTGTATGCAACTCTGCATTGCATGCCTGTTGTCACTGATGGTGTTGCCTGAAATCAAGCGCAGCAAGTGTTTGTCAATTGAATGACGCCTGATTGTATGCAACCCTGCGTTGCATGCCTGTCGTCACCGACAGTGTTGCCTGAAATCAGGCGCAGCAAGTTTTTGTTAATAGAATGACGCCTGATTATATGCAACCCTGAATCGCATGCCTGTCGTCACCGACAGTATTGCCTGAATCTGAGCGCAAAAAGGGTTTGTTGATTGAATGACGCCTGAAGCATATGCAACCCTGAATCGCATGCCTGTCGTCACTAACAGAGTTGCCAGAAATTAGGCACAAGGAGGGTTTGTTGATTGAATGACGCCTGATTGTATGCAACCCTGCGTTGCATGCCTGTCGTCACCGACAGTGTTGCCTGAAATAAGGCGCAGCAAGTGTTTGTTAATTGAATGACGCCTGATTATATGCAACCCTACATTGCATGCCCGTCGTCACCTACAGTGTTCCCTGAAATTGGGCGCAGCAAGTGTTCGGTAATTCGATGATGCCTGATTATATGCAACCCTGCATCGCATGCCTGTCGTCACCGACAGTGTTGCCTGAAATTGGGCGCAGCAAGTGTTTGTCAATTGAATGACGCCTGATTGTATGCGACCCTGCATATCATGCCTGTTGTCACTGACAGTGTTGCCTGAAATTAGGCGCAGCAAGTGTTTGGTAATTGAATGACGCCTGATTATATGCAACCCTTGATCGCATGCCTGTCGTCACTGACAGTGTTGCCTGAATCTAAGCGCGAGAAGGGTTTGTTGATTCAATAACGCCTGATTGTATGCAACCCTGCATTGCATGCCTGTCGTCACTGACAGTGTTGCCTGAAATTAGGCGCAGCAAGCGTTTGTTAATTGAATGACGCCTGATTATATGCAACCCCGTATTGCATGCCTGTCGTCACTGACAGTGTTACCAAAAATTAGTCGCATGGAAAGTCCGTTGATTGCTCATTGCCCGATTCAATGCAACCTTTTATTGGACGCTTGTTGTCAATGAGAATGTTGCCCGAAATCGAGAGCACGGCAAATTCATGGATTGCTTTACGGCTGATTGAGTGCAACCTCGCATTGCATGGGTGTCGTCACTCACAGTGTTGCCTGTGATAAGGCGGGGGAGAATTCGTTGAACGCTTAATGCCTGATTATATGGAATACTGCATCGCATGCCTGTCGTCACTTACACAGAGTTGCCTGAAATGAGGCGCAAGGAAGGTTCGTTGAATGTTTGACGCTTGAATGTAAGCAACCTCGCATAGCATGCCTGTCGTCCCTGACAATGTTGCCTGAAATGCGGCGCAAGGAAGGTTCGTTGTTTGTATGACGCCTAAATGTATGCAATTCTGCATTGCATTCCTGTCGTCTTTTACAGTGTTGCCCAAAATTAAGCGCAGGAAGAGTTTGTAAATTGAATGACGCCTAATGATATGCAACCCTGCATTGCATGCCTGTCGTCACCAACAGAGTTGCCAGAAATTAGGCGCAAAAAGGGTTCGTTGATTGCATGACGCCTGATTGTATGCAACCCTGTATTGCATGCCTGTCATCACCGACATTGTTGCCTGAATCTAAGCGCAGCAAGTGTTTGTTTATTGAAAGACACCTGATTATATGCAACCCTGTATTGCATGCCTGTCGTCACCGACAGTGTCGCCTCGATCTAAGCGCAAGAAGGGTTTGTTGATTGAATGACCCCCGAGGTATATGCAACCCTAAATCACATGCCTGACATGACTAACAGTGTTGCCAGAATATAGGCGCAAGGAGAGTATATTGATTGAATGACACCTGATTGTATGAAACCCTGCATTGCATGCCTGTCGTCACCGACAGTGTTGCCTGAATCTAAGCGCGAGAAGGGTTTGTTGATTCAATGACGCCTAATTGTATGCAACCCTGCATTGCATGCCTGTCGTCACCGACGGTGTTGCCTGAAATCAAGTGCGGCAAGTGTTTGTCAATTGAATGACGCCTGATTGTATGCAACCCTGCATCGTATGCCTGTCGTAACTGACAGTGTTTCCTGAATCCAAGCGCAAGAAGGTTTTGTTGATTGAATGAGACCTAGATTATACGCAACCCTGAATCGCATGCCTGTCGTCACTAACAGAGTTGCCAGAAATTAGGCGCGAGAAAAATTGTTGATTGAATGACGCCTGATTGTATGCAACCCTGCATTGCATGCCTGTCGTCACTGACAGTGTTGCCTGAATCCAGGCGCGAGAAGGGTTTCTTGATTCAATGACGCCTGATTGTATGCAACCCTGCATTGCATGCTTATCGTCACCGACAGTGTTGCCTGAAATTAGGCGCAGCAAGTGTTTGTTAATTGAATGACGCCTGATTATATGCAACCCTGAATCGCATGCCAGTCGTCACTGACAGTGGTGCCTGAATCTGAGCGCAAGAAGGGTTTGTTAATTGAATGACGCCTGGAGCATATGCAACCCTGAATCACATGCCTGTCGTTACTAACAGAGTTGTCAGAAATCAGGCACAAGAAGTGTTCGTCGATTGAATGACGCCTGATTGTATGCAACCCTGCATCGCATGCCTGTCGTCACGGACAGTGTTGCCTGAATCTAAGCGCGAGAAGGGTTTGTTGATTCAATGACGCCTGATTGTATGCAACCCTGCATTGCATGCCTGTCGTCACTGACAGTGTTCCCTGAAATGAGGCGCAGCAAGTGTTTGTCAATTGAATGACGCCTGATTGTATGCAACCCTGCATTGCATGCCTGTCGTCACCGACAGTGTTGCCTGAAATTAGGCGCAGCAAGTGTTTGTTGATTGAATGACGCCTGATTATATGCAACCCTGAATTGCATGCCTGTCGTCGCAAACAGAGTTGCCAGAAATTAGGCGCAAGAAGGGTTTGTTGATTGAATGACGCCTGATTGTATGCAACCCTGTATTGCATGCCTGTCGTCACCGACAGAGTTGCCGGAACTTGGGCACAAAAAGGGTTTGTTGATTGAATGACGCCTGATTGTATGCAACTCTGCATTGCATGCACGTCGTAACCGACAGTGTTGCCTGAATCTCAGCGCGAGAAGGGTTTGTTGATTCAATGACGCCTGATATCATGCAACCCTTCATTGCATGCCTGTCGTCACCAAGGGTGTTGCCTGAAATTGAGCGCAGCAAGTGTTTGTCAATTGAATGACGCTTGATTGTATGCAACCCTGCAATGCATGCCTGTCGTCACCGACAGTGTCGCCTGAAATTAGGCGAAAGAAGGGTTTGTTGATTGAATGACGCCTGATTGTATGCAACCCTGCCTTGCATGCCTGTCGTCACTGACAGTGTTGCCTGAAATTAGGCGCAGCAAGTGTTCGTTGATTGAATGACGCCTGATTATATGCAACCCTGCATCGCATGCCTGTCGTCACCAACAGAATTGCCAGAAATTAGGCGAAAGAAGGTTTTGTTGGTTGAATGACGCCTCATTGTATGCAACCCTGCATTGCATGCCTGTCGTCTTTGACAGTGTTGCCTGAATCTAAGCGCGAGAAGGGTTTGTTGATTCAATGACGCCTGATTGTATGCAACTCTGCATTGCATGCCTGTCGTCACCGACAGTGTTGCCCGAAATTAGGCGCAGCAAGTGTTTGGTAATTGAATGACGCCTGATTATATGCAATCCTAAATCGCATGCCTGTCGTCACTGACAGTTTTGCCTGAATCTAAGCGCGAGAAGAGTTTGTTAATTCAATGACGCCTGATATTATGCAACCCTGCATTGCATGCCTGTCGTCACCGACGGTGTTGCCTGAAATTAAGCGCAGCAAGTGTTCGTCGATTGAATGACGCCTGATTGTATACAACCCTGCATTGCATGCCTGTCGTAACTGACAGTGTCTCCTGAATCCAAGCGCAAGAAGGTTTTGTTGATTGAATGAGACCTAGATTATACGCAACCCTGAATCGCATGCCTGTCGTCACTAACAGAGTTGCCAGAAAATAGGCGCGAGAAAAATTGTTGATTGAATGACGCCTGATTGTATGCAACCCTGCATTGCATGCTTATTGTCACTGACAGTGTTGCCTAAAATTAGGCGCAGCAAGTGTTTGTTAATTGAATGACGCCTGATTATATGCAACCCTGAATCGCATGCCCGTCGTCACTGACAGTGGTGCCTGAACCTGAGCGCAAGAAGGGTTTGTTGATTAAATGACGCCTGGAGCATATGCAACCCTGAATCGCATGCCTGTCGTCACTAACAGAGTTGTCAGAAATCAGGCACAAGAAGTGTTCGTCGATTGAATGACGCCTGATTGTATGCAACCCTGCATCGCATGCCTGTCGTCACTGACAGTGTTGCCTGAATCTAAGCGCGAGAAGGGTTTGTTGATTCGAAGACGCCTGATTGTATGCAACCCTGCATTGCATGCCTGTCGTCACTGACGGTGTTCCCTGAAATTAAGCGCAGCAAGTGTTTGTCAATTGAATGACGCCTGATTGTATGCAACCCTGCATCGCATGCCTGTCGTCACCGACAGTGTTGCCTGAAATTAGGCGCAGCAAGTGTTCGTTAATTGAATGACGCCTGATGAAATGCAACTCTGCATCGCATGCCTGTCGTCACCGACAGTGTTGCCTGAAATTAGGCGCAGCAAGTGTTCGTCAATTGAATGACGCCTGATTGTATGCAACCCTGCATATCATGCCTGTTGTCACTGACAGTGTTGCCCGAATCTAAGCGCAAGAAGGGTTCGTTGATTCAATGACGCCTGATTGTATGCAACCCTGCATTGCATGCCTGTCGTCACCGACAGTGTTGCCTAAAATTAGGTGCAGCAAGTGTTCGTTAATTGAATGACGCCTGATTTTATTTGACCCTGCATCGCATGCCTGTCGTCACTGACAGTGTTGCCCGAATCTAAGCGCAAGAAGGGTTCGTTGATTCAATGACGCCTGATTGTATGCAACCCTGCATTGCATGCCTGTCGTCACCGACAGTGTTGCCTAAAATTAGGTGCAGCAAGTGTTCGTTAATTGAATGACGCCTGATTTTATTTGACCCTGCATCGCATGCCTGTCGTCACTAACAGAGTTGCCAGGAATGAGGCGCAAGAAGGGTTTGTTGATTGAATGACGCCTGATTGTATGCAACCCTGCATTGCATGCCTGTCGTCACTGACAGTGTTGCCTGAAATTAGGCGCAGCAAGTGTTCGTAAATTGAATGACGCCTGATCATATGCAACTCTGCATCGCATGCCCGTCGTCACCGATAGTGTTGCCTGAAATGAGGCGCAGCAAGTGTTTGTCAATTGAATGACGCCTGATTGTATGCAACCCTGCATTGCATGCCTGTCGTCACCGACAGTGTTGCCTGAAATCAGGCGCAGCAAGTTTTTGTTGATAGAATGACGCCTGATTATATGCAACCCTGAATCGCATGCCTGTCGTCACCGACAGTATTGCCTGAATCTGAGCGCAAAATGGGTTTGTTAATTGAATGACGCCTGGAGCATATGCAACCCTGAATCGCATGCCTGTCGTCACTAACAGAGTTGCCAGAAATCAGGCACAAGGAGGGTTTGTTGATTGAATGACGCCTGATTGTATGCTACCCTGCATTGCATGCCTGTCGTCACCGACAGTGTTGCCTGATATAGGGCGCAGCAAGTGTTTGTTAATTGAATGACGCCTGATTATATGCAACCCTACATTGCTTGCCTGTCGTCACCTACAGTGTTCCCTAAAATTGGGCGCAGCAAGTGTTCGGTAATTCAATGACGCCTGATCATATCCAACCCTGCATCGCATGCCTGTCGTCACCGACAGTGTTGCCTGAAATTAGGCGCAGCAAGTGTTCGTTAATTGAATGACGCCTGATGAAATGCAACTCTGCATCGCATGCCTGTCGTCACCGACAGTGTTGCCTGAAATTAGGCGCAGCAAGTGTTTGTCAATTGAATGACGCCTGATTGTATGCAACCCTGCATATCATGCCTGTTGTCACTGACAGTGTTGCCTGAAATTAAGCGCAGCAAGTGTTTGTTAATTGAATGACGCCTGATTATATGCAACCCTAAATCGCATGCCTGTCGTCACTGACAGTGTTGCCTGAATCTAAGCGCAAGAAGGGTTTGTCGATTGAATGACGCCTGGAGCATATGCAACCCTGAATCGCATGCCTGTCGTCACTAACAGAGTTGCCAGAAATTAGGCACAAGAAGGGTTTGTTGATCAAATGACGCCTGATTGTATGCAACCCTGCATTGCATGCCCGTCGTAACCGACAGTGTTGCCTGAATCTCAGCGCGAGAAGGGTTTGTTGATTCAATGACGCCTGATTGTATGCAACCCTTTCTTGCATGCCTGTCGTCACTAACAGTATTGCCTGAAATTGAGCGCAGCAAGTGTTCGTCAATTGAATGACGCCTGATTGTATGCAACCCTGCATTGCATGCCTGTCGTCACCAACAGTGTTGCCTGAAATTAGGCGCAGCAAGTGTTTGTTAATTGAATGACGCCTGATTATATGCAACCCTAAATCACATGCCTGTCGTCACTGACAGTGTTGCCCGAATCTAAGCGCAAGAAGGGTTCGTTGATTCAATGACGCCTGATTGTATGCAACCCTGCATTGCATGCCTGTCGTCACCGACAGTGTTGCCTAAAATTAGGTGCAGCAAGTGTTCGTTAATTGAATGACGCCTGATTTTATTTAACCCTGCATCGCATGCCTGTCGTCACTAACAGAGTTGCCAGGAATCAGGCGCAAGAAGGGTTTGTTGATTGAATGACGCCTGATTGTATGCAACCCTGCATTGCATGCCTGTCGTCACTGACAGTGTTGCCTGAAATTAGGCGCAGCAAGTGTTCGTAAATTGAATGACGCCTGATCATATGCAACTCTGCATCGCATGCCCGTCGTCACCGATAGTGTTGCCTAAAATGAGGCGCAGCAAGTGTTTGTCAATTGAATGACGCCTGATTGTATGCAACCCTGCATTGCATGCCTGTCGTCACTGACAGTGTTGCCTGAAATTAGGCGCAGCAAGTGTTTGTTAATTGAATGACGCCTGATTATATGCAACCTCGCATCGCATGCCTGTCGTCACTAACAGAGTTGCCAGAAATTAGGCGCAAGAACGGTTTGTTGATTAAATGACGCCTGATTGTATGCAACTCTGCATTGCATGCCTGTCGTCACTGACGGTGTTTTCTGAATCTAAACGCGAGAAGGGTTTGTTGATTCAATGACGCCTGATTGTATGCAACTCTGCATCGCATGCTTGTCGTCACCGACGGTGTTGCCTGGAATTAGGCGCAGCAAGTGTTTGTTAATTGGATGACGCTCGATTATATGCGACCCTAAATCGCATGCCTGTCGTCACTAACAGAGTTGCCAGTACTTAGGCACAAAAAGGGTTTGTTGATTGAATGACGCCTGATTGTATGCAACCCTGCATTGCATGCACGTCGTAACCGACGGTGTTGCCTGAATCTCAGCACGAGAAGGGTTTGTTGATTTAATGACGCCTGATATCATGCAACCCTTCATTGCATGCCTGTCGTCACCAAGGGTGTTGCTTGAAATTAGGCGCAGCAAGTGTTTGTCAATTGAATGACGCTTGATTGTATGCAACCCTGCATTGCATGCCTGTCGTCACCGACAGTGTTGCCTGAAATTAGGCGAAAGAAGGGTTTGTTGATTGAATGACGCCTGATTGTATGCAACCCTGCCTTGCATGCCTGTCGTCACTGACAGTGTTGCCTGAAATTAGGCGCAGCAAGTGTTCGTTGATTGAATGACGCCTGATTATATGCAACCCTGCATCGCATGCCTGTCGTCACCAACAGAATTGCCAGAAATTAGGCGAAAAAAGGGTTTGTTGGTTGAATGACGCCTCATTGTATGCAACCCTGCATTGCATGCCTGTCGTCTTTGACAGTGTTGCCTGAATCTGAGCGCGAGAAGGGTTTTTCAATTCAATGACGCCTGATTGTATGCAACTCTGCATTGCATGCCTGTTGTCACTGATGGTGTTGCCTGAAATCAAGCGCAGCAAGTGTTTGTCAATTGAATGACGCCTGATTGTATGCAACCCTGCGTTGCATGCCTGTCGTCACCGACAGTGTTGCCTGAAATCAGGCGCAGCAAGTTTTTGTTAATAGAATGACGCCTGATTATATGCAACCCTGAATCGCATGCCTGTCGTCACCGACAGTATTGCCTGAATCTGAGCGCAAAAAGGGTTTGTTGATTGAATGACGCCTGAAGCATATGCAACCCTGAATCGCATGCCTGTCGTCACTAACAGAGTTGCCAGAAATTAGGCACAAGGAGGGTTTGTTGATTGAATGACGCCTGATTGTATGCAACCCTGCGTTGCATGCCTGTCGTCACCGACAGTGTTGCCTGAAATAAGGCGCAGCAAGTGTTTGTTAATTGAATGACGCCTGATTATATGCAACCCTACATTGCATGCCCGTCGTCACCTACAGTGTTCCCTGAAATTGGGCGCAGCAAGTGTTCGGTAATTCGATGATGCCTGATTATATGCAACCCTGCATCGCATGCCTGTCGTCACCGACAGTGTTGCCTGAAATTGGGCGCAGCAAGTGTTTGTCAATTGAATGACGCCTGATTGTATGCGACCCTGCATATCATGCCTGTTGTCACTGACAGTGTTGCCTGAAATTAGGCGCAGCAAGTGTTTGGTAATTGAATGACGCCTGATTATATGCAACCCTTGATCGCATGCCTGTCGTCACTGACAGTGTTGCCTGAATCTAAGCGCGAGAAGGGTTTGTTGATTCAATAACGCCTGATTGTATGCAACCCTGCATTGCATGCCTGTCGTCACTGACAGTGTTGCCTGAAATTAGGCGCAGCAAGCGTTTGTTAATTGAATGACGCCTGATTATATGCAACCCCGTATTGCATGCCTGTCGTCACTGACAGTGTTACCGAAAATTAGTCGCATGGAAAGTCCGTTGATTGCTCATTGCCCGATTCAATGCAACCTTTTATTGGACGCTTGTTGTCAATGAGAATGTTGCCCGAAATTGAGAGCACGGCAAATTCATGGATTGCTTTACGGCTGATTGAGTGCAACCTCGCATTGCATGGGTGTCGTCACTCACAGTGTTGCCTGTGATAAGGCGGGGGAGAATTCGTTGAACGCTTAATGCCTGATCATATGGAATACTGCATCGCATGCCTGTCGTCACTTACACAGAGTTGCCTGAAATGAGGCGCAAGGAAGGTTCGTTGAATGTTTGACGCTTGAATGTAAGCAACCTCGCATAGCATGCCTGTCGTCCCTGACAATGTTGCCTGAAATGCGGCGCAAGGAAGGTTCGTTGTTTGTATGACGCCTAAATGTATGCAATTCTGCATTGCATTCCTGTCGTCTTTTACAGTGTTGCCCAAAATTAAGCGCAGGAAGAGTTTGTAAATTGAATGACGCCTAATGATATGCAACCCTGCATTGCATGCCTGTCGTCACCAACAGAGTTGCCAGAAATTAGGCGCAAAAAGGGTTCGTTGATTGCATGACGCCTGATTGTATGCAACCCTGTATTGCATGCCTGTCATCACTGACATTGTTGCCTGAATCTAAGCGCAGCAAGTGTTTGTTTATTGAAAGACACCTGATTATATGCAACCCTGTATTGCATGCCTGTCGTCACCGACAGTGTCGCCTCGATCTAAGCGCAAGAAGGGTTTGTTGATTGAATGACCCCCGAGGTATATGCAACCCTAAATCACATGCCTGACATGACTAACAGTGTTGCCAGAATATAGGCGCAAGGAGAGTATATTGATTGAATGACACCTGATTGTATGAAACCCTGCATTGCATGCCTGTCGTCACCGACAGTGTTGCCTGAATCTAAGCGCGAGAAGGGTTTGTTGATTCAATGACGCCTAATTGTATGCAACCCTGCATTGCATGCCTGTCGTCACCGACGGTGTTGCCTGAAATCAAGTGCGGCAAGTGTTTGTCAATTGAATGACGCCTGATTGTATGCAACCCTGCATCGTATGCCTGTCGTAACTGACAGTGTTTTCTGAATCCAAGCGCAAGAAGGTTTTGTTGATTGAATGAGACCTAGATTATACGCAACCCTGAATCGCATGCCTGTCGTCACTAACAGAGTTGCCAGAAATTAGGCGCGAGAAAAATTGTTGATTGAATGACGCCTGATTGTATGCAACCCTGCATTGCATGCCTGTCGTCACTGACAGTGTTGCCTGAATCCAGGCGCGAGAAGGGTTTCTTGATTCAATGACGCCTGATTGTATGCAACCCTGCATTGCATGCTTATCGTCACCGACAGTGTTGCCTGAAATTAGGCGCAGCAAGTGTTTGTTAATTGAATGACGCCTGATTATATGCAACCCTGAATCGCATGCCAGTCGTCACTGACAGTGGTGCCTGAATCTGAGCGCAAGAAGGGTTTGTTAATTAAATGACGCCTGGAGCATATGCAACCCTGAATCACATGCCTGTCGTTACTAACAGAGTTGTCAGAAATCAGGCACAAGAAGTGTTCGTCGATTGAATGACGCCTGATTGTATGCAACCCTGCATCGCATGCCTGTCGTCACGGACAGTGTTGCCTGAATCTAAGCGCGAGAAGGGTTTGTTGATTCAATGACGCCTGATTGTATGCAACCCTGCATTGCATGCCTGTCGTCACTGACAGTGTTCCCTGAAATGAGGCGCAGCAAGTGTTTGTCAATTGAATGACGCCTGATTGTATGCAACCCTGCATTGCATGCCTGTCGTCACCGACAGTGTTGCCTGAAATTAGGCGCAGCAAGTGTTTGTTGATTGAATGACGCCTGATTATATGCAACCCTGAATCGCATGCCTGTCGTCGCAAACAGAGTTGCCAGAAATTAGGCGCAAGAAGGGTTTGTTGATTGAATGACGCCTGATTGTATGCAACCCTGTATTGCATGCCTGTCGTCACCGACAGAGTTGCCGGAACTTGGGCACAAAAAGGGTTTGTTGATTGAATAACGCCTGATTGTATGCAACTCTGCATTGCATGCTCGTCGTAACCGACAGTGTTGCCTGAATCTCAGCGCGAGAAGGGTTTGTTGATTCAATGACGCCTGATATCATGCAACCCTTCATTGCATGCCTGTCGTCACCAAGGGTGTTGCCTGAAATTGAGCGCAGCAAGTGTTTGTCAATTGAATGACGCTTGATTGTATGCAACCCTGCATTGCATGCCTGTCGTCACCGACAGTGTCGCCTGAAATTAGGCGAAAGAAGGGTTTGTTGATTAAATGACGCCTGATTGTATGCAACCCTGCCTTGCATGCCTGTCGTCACTGACAGTGTTGCCTGAAATTAGGCGCAGCAAGTGTTCGTTGATTGAATGACGCCTGATTATATGCAACCCTGCATCGCATGCCTGTCGTCACCAACAGAATTGCCAGAAATTAGGCGAAAGAAGGTTTTGTTGGTTGAATGACGCCTCATTGTATGCAACCCTGCATTGCATGCCTGTCGTCTTTGACAGTGTTGCCTGAATCTAAGCGCGAGAAGGGTTTGTTGATTCAATGACGCCTGATTGTATGCAACTCTGCATTGCATGCCTGTCGTCACCGACAGTGTTGCCCGAAATTAGGCGCAGCAAGTGTTTGGTAATTGAATGACGCCTGATTATATGCAATCCTAAATCGCATGCCTGTCGTCACTGACAGTTTTGCCTGAATCTAAGCGCGAGAAGAGTTTGTTAATTCAATGACGCCTGATATTATGCAACCCTGCATTGCATGCCTGTCGTCACCGACGGTGTTGCCTGAAATTAAGCGCAGCAAGTGTTCGTCGATTGAATGACGCCTGATTGTATACAACCCTGCATTGCATGCCTGTCGTAACTGACAGTGTCTCCTGAATCCAAGCGCAAGAAGGTTTTGTTGATTGAATGAGACCTAGATTATACGCAACCCTGAATCGCATGCCTGTCGTCACTAACAGAGTTGCCAGAAAATAGGCGCGAGAAAAATTGTTGATTGAATGACGCCTGATTGTATGCAACCCTGCATTGCATGCTTATTGTCACTGACAGTGTTGCCTAAAATTAGGCGCAGCAAGTGTTTGTTAATTGAATGACGCCTGATTATATGCAACCCTGAATCGCATGCCCGTCGTCACTGACAGTGGTGCCTGAACCTGAGCGCAAGAAGGGTTTGTTGATTGAATGACGCCTGGAGCATATGCAACCCTGAATCGCATGCCTGTCGTCACTAACAGAGTTGTCAGAAATCAGGCACAAGAAGTGTTCGTCGATTGAATGACGCCTGATTGTATGCAACCCTGCATCGCATGCCTGTCGTCACTGACAGTGTTGCCTGAATCTAAGCGCGAGAAGGGTTTGTTGATTCAATGACGCCTGATTGTATGCAACCCTGCATTGCATGCCTGTCGTCACTGACGGTGTTCCCTGAAATTAAGCGCAGCAAGTGTTTGTCAATTGAATGACGCCTGATTGTATGCAACCCTGCATTGCATGCCTGTCGTCACCGACAGTGTTGCCTGAAATTAGGCGCAGCAAGTGTTTGTCAATTGGATGACGCTTGATTGTATGCAACCCTGCATTGCATGCCTGTCGTCACCGACAGTGTCGCCTGAAATTAGGCGCAGCAAGTGTTTGTTAATTGAATGACGCCTGATTATATGCAACCCTGAATCGCATGCCCGTCGTCACTGACAGTGGTGCCTGAACCTGAGCGCAAGAAGGGTTTGTTGATTAAATGACGCCTGGAGCATATGCAACCCTGAATCGCATGCCTGTCGTCACTAACAGAGTTGTCAGAAATCAGGCACAAGAAGTGTTCGTCGATTGAATGACGCCTGATTGTATGCAACCCTGCATCGCATGCCTGTCGTCACTGACAGTGTTGCCTGAATCTAAGCGCGAGAAGGGTTTGTTGATTCAATGACGCCTGATTGTATGCAACCCTGCATTGCATGCCTGTCGTCACAGACGGTGTTCCCTGAAATTAAGCGCAGCAAGTGTTTGTCAATTGAATGACGCCTGATTGTATGCAACCCTGCATTGCATGCCTGTCGTCACCGACAGTGTTGCCTGAAATTAGGCGCAGCAAGTGTTTGTCAATTGGATGACGCTTGATTGTATGCAACCCTGCATTGCATGCCTGTCGTCACCGAAAGTGTCGCCTGAAATTAGGCGCAAGTAGGGTTTGTTGATTGAATGACGCCTGATTGTATGCAACTCTGCCTTGCATGCCTGTCGTCACTGACAGTGTTGCCTGAAATTAGGCGCAGCAAGTGTTCGTTGATTGAATGACGCCTGATTATATGCAACCCTGCATCGCATGCCTGTCGTCACCAACAGAATTGCCAGAAATTAGGCGGAAGAAGGGTTTGTTGGTTGAATGACGCCTCATTGTATGCAACCCTGCATTGCATGCCTGTCGTCTTTGACAGTGTTGCCTGAATCTAAGCGCGAGAAGGGTTTGTTGATTCAATGACGCCTGATTGTATGCAACCCTGCATTGCATGCCTGTCGTCACCGACAGTGTAGCCTGAAATCAGGCGCAGCAAGTTTTTGTTAATAGAATGACGCCTGATTATATGCAACCCTGAATCGCATGCCTGTCGTCACCGACAGTATTGCCTGAATCTGAGCGCAAAAAGGGTTTGTTGATTGAATGACGCCTGGAGCATATGCAACCCTGAATCGCATGCCTGTCGTCACTAACAGAGTTGCCAGAAATTAGGCACAAGAAGGGTTTGTTGATTGAATGACGCCTGATTGTATGCAACCCTGCATTGCATGCCTGTCGTCACCGACAGTGTTGCCTGAATCTAAGCGCGAGAAGAGTTTGTTGATTCAATGACGCCTAATTGTATGCAACCCTGCATTGCATGCCTGTCGTCACCAACGGTGTTGCCTGAAATCAAGCGCGGCAAGTGTTTGTCAATTGAATGACGCCTGATTGTATGCAACCCTGCATCGTATGCCTGTCGTAACTGACAGTGTTTCCTGAATCCAAGCGCAAGAAGGTTTTGTTGATTGAATGAGACCTAGATTATACGCAACCCTGAATCGCATGCCTGTCGTCACTAACAGAGTTGCCAGAAATTGGGCGCGAGAAAAATTGTTGATTGAATGACGCCTGATTGTATGCAACCCTGCATTGCATGCCTGTCGTCACTGACAGTGTTGCCTGAATCCGAACGCGAGAAGGGTTTGTTGATTCAATGACGCCTGATTGTATGCAACCCTGCATTGCATGCTTATCGTCACCGACAGTGTTGCCTGAAATTAGGCGCAGCAAGTGTTTGTTAATTGAATGACGCCTGATTATATGCAACCCTGAATCGCATGCCCGTCGTCACTGACAGTGGTGCCTGAATCTGAGCGCAAGAAGGGTTTGTTGATGGAATGACGCCTGGAGCATATGCAACCCTGAATCGCATGCCTGTCGTCACTAACAGAGTTGTCAGAAATCAGGCACAAGAAGTGTTCGTCGATTGAATGACGCCTGATTGTATGCAACCCTGCATCGCATGCCTGTCGTCACTGACAGTGTTGCCTGAATCTCAGCGCGAGAAGGGTTTGTTGATCCAATGACGCCTGATTGTATGCAACCCTGCATTGCATGCCTGTCGTCACTGACGGTGTTCCCTGAAATTAAGTACAGCAAGTGTTTGTCAATTGAATGACGCCTGATTGTATGCAACCCTGCATTGCATGCCTTTCGTTACCGACAGTGTCACCTGAAATTAGGCGCAAGACGGGTTTGTCGATTGAATTACGCCTGATTGTATGCAACCCTGCCTTGCATGCCTGTCGTCACTGACAGTGTTGCCTGAAATTAGGCGCAGCAAGTGTTCGTTGATTGAATGACGCCTGATTATATATAACCCTGCATCGCATGCCTGTCGTCACCAACAGAATTGCCAGAATTCAGGCGAAAGAAGGGTTTGTTGGTTAAATGACGCCTCATTGTATGCAACCCTGCATTGCATGCCTGTCGTCTTTGACAGTGTTGCCTGAATCTGAACGCGAGAAGGGTTTGTTGATTCAATGACGCCTGATTGTATGCAACTCTGCATTGCATGCCTGTCGTCACCGACAGTATTGCCTGAAATTAGGCGCAACAAGTGTTTGGTAATTGAATGACGCCTGATTATATGCAACCCTAAATCGCATGCCTGTCGTCACTGACAGTTTTGCCTGAATCTAAGCACGAAAAGGGTTTGTTAATTCAATGACGCCTGATATTATGCAACCCTGCATTGCATGCCTGTCGTCACTGACGGTGTTGCCTGAAAATAAGCGCAGCAAGTGTTCGTCGATTGAATGACGCCTGATTGTATGCAACCCTGCATTGCATGCCTGTCGTAACTGACAGTGTTTCCTGAATCCAAGCGCAAGAAGGTTTTGTTGATTGAATGAGACCTAGATTATACGCAACCCTGAATCGCATGCCTGTCGTCACTAACAGAGTTGCCAGAAATTAGGCGCGAGAAAAATTGTTGATTGAATGACGCCTGATTGTATGCAACCCTGCATTGCATGCTTATTGTCACCGACAGTGTTGCCTGAAATCAGGCGCAGCAAGTGTTTGTTAATTGAATGACGCCTGATTATATGCAACCCTGAATCGCATGCCCGTCGTCACTGACAGTGGTGCCTGAATCTAAGCGCAAGAAGGGTTTGTTGATTAAATGACGCCTGGAGCATATGCAACCCTGAATCTTATGCCTGTCGTCACTAACAGAGTTGTCAGAAATCAGGCACAAGAAGTGTTCGTCGATTGAATGACGCCTGATTGTATGCAACCCTGCATCGCATGCCTGTCGTCACTGACAGTGTTGCCTGAATCTAAGCGCGAGAAGGGTTTGTTGATTCAATGACGCCTGATTGTATGCAACCCTGCATTGCATGCCTGTCGTCACTGACGGTGTTCCCTGAAATAAAGCGCAGCAAGTGTTTGTCAATTGAATGACGCCTGATTGTATGCAACCCTGCATTGCATGCCTGTCGTCACCGACAGTGTTGCCTGAAATTAGGCGCAGCAAGTGTTTGTCGATTGAATGACGCTTGATTGTATGCAACCCTGCATTGCATGCCTGTCGTCCCCGACAGTGTCGCCTGAAATTAGGCGCAAGTAGGGTTTGTTGATTGAATGACGCCTGATTGTATGCAACTCTGCCTTGCATGCCTGTCGTCACTGACAGTGTTGCCTGAAATTAGGCGCAGCAAGTGTTCGTTGATTGAATGACGCCTGATTATATGCAACCCTGCATCGCATGCCTGTCGTCACCAACAGAATTGCCAGAAATTAGGCGAAAGAAGGGTTTGTTGGTTGAATGACGCCTCATTGTATGCAACCCTGCATTGCATGCCTGTCGTCTTTGACAGTGTTGCCTGAATCTCAGCGCGGGAAGGGTTTGTTGATTCAATGACGCCTGATTGTATGCAACTCTGCATTGCATGCCTGTCGTCACCGACGGTGTTGCTTGAAATAAGGCGCAGCAAGTGTTTGTCAATTGGATGACGCCTGATTGTATGCAACCCTGCATTGCATGCCTGTCGTCACCGACAGTGTTGCCTGAAATCAGGCGCAGCAAGTTTTCGTTAATAGAATGACGCCTGATTATATGCAACCCTGAATCGCATGCCTGTCGTCACCGACAGTATTGCCTGAATCTGAGCGCAAAAAGGGTTTGTTGATTGAATGACGCCTGGAGCATATGCAACCCTGAATCGCATGCCTGTCGTCACTAACAGAGTTGCCAGAAATTAGGCACAAGAAGGGTTTGTTGATTGAATGACGCCTGATTGTATGCAACCCTGCATTGCATGCCTGTCGTCACCGACAGTGTTGCCTGAAATAAGGCGCAGCAAGTGTTTGTTAATTGAATGACGCCTGATTATATGCAACCCTACATTGCATGCCTGTCGTCACTGACAGTTTTGCCGAAAATTAGGTGCACGCAATGTGCGTTAATTGCTTGTTGCCCGATCATATGTAACCGTCCATTGAACGCCTGTTGTTAATTACAAGAATGCCCGGAAATGGAAAAACAGAGAATTCGTGGATTGCTTCACGTCTGATTAAGTGCAACTTCGCATTGCATGGCTGTCGTCACTCACAGTGTTGCCCGAAGTTACGCGCGAGGAGAATTTGTTATTTGAATGACGCCTGATTGTATGCAACCCTGCATTGCACGCCTGTCGTCACCGACAGTGTTGCCTGAAATTAGGCGCAGCAAGCGTTTGTTAATTGAATGACGCCTGATTATATGCAACCCCGTATTGCATGCCTGTCGTCACTGACAGTGTTACCGAAAATAAGTCGCATGGAAAGTCCGTTGATTGCTCATTGCCCGATTCAATGCAACCTTTTATTGGACGCTTGTTGTCGATGAGAATGTTGCCCGAAATTGAGAGCACGGCAAATTCATGGATTGCTTTACGGCTGATTGAGTGCAACCTCGCATTGCATGGGTGTCGTCACTCACAGTGTTGCCTGTGATGAGGCGGGGAGAATTCGTTGAACGCTAAATGCCTGATTAAATGGAATACTGCATCGCATGCCTGTCGTCACTTACACAGAGTTGCCTGAAATGAGGCGCAAGGAAGGTTCGATGAATGTTTGACGCTTGAATGTAAGCAACCTCGCATAGCATGCCTGTCGTCCCTGACAATGTTGCCTGAAATGCGGCGCAAGAAAGGTTCGTTGTTTGTATGACGCTTGAATGTATGCAATTCTGCATTGCATTCCTGTCGTCTTTTACAGTGTTGCCCAAAATTAAGCGCAGGAAGAGTTTGTAAATTGAATGACGCCTAATCATATGCAACCCTGCATTGCATGCCTGTCGTCACCAACAGAGTTGCCAGAAATTAGGCGCAAGAAGGGTTCGTTGATTGCATGACGCCTGATTGTATGCAACCCTGTATTGCATGCCTGTCATCACTGACATTATTGCCTGAATCTGAGCGCAGCAAGTGTTTGTTAATTGAAAGACGCCTGATTATATGCAACCCTGTATTGCATGCCTGTCGTCACTGACAGTGTCGCCTCGATCTAAGCGCAAGAAGGGTTTGTTGATTGAATGACCCCCGAGGTATATGCAACCCTGAATCACATGCCTGACATGACTAACAGTGTTGCCAGAATATAGGCGCGAGGAGAGTATGTTGATTGAATGACACCTGATTGTATGAAACCCTGCATTGCATGCCTGTCGTCACCGACAGTATTGCCTGAATCTAAGCGCGAGAAGAGTTTGTTGATTCAATGACGCCTAATTGTATGCAACCCTGCATTGCATGCCTGTCGTCACCGACGGTGTTGCCTGAAATCAAGCGCGGCAAGTGTTTGTCAATTGAATGACGCCTGATTGTATGCAACCCTGCATTGTATGCCTGTCGTAACTGACAGTGTTTCCTGAATCCAAGCGCAAGAAGGTTTTGTTGATTGAATGAGACCTAGATAATACGCAACCCTGAATCGCATGCCTGTCGTCACTAACAGAGTTGCCAGAAATTAGGCGCGAGAAAAATTGTTGATTGAATGACGCCTGATTGTATGCAACCCTGCATTGCATGCCTGTCGTCACTGACAGTGTTGCCTGAATCCGAACGCGAGAAGGGTTTGTTGATTCAATGACGCCTGATTGTATGCAACCCTGCATCGCATGCCTGTCGTCACGGACAGTGTTGCCTGAATCTGAGCGCGAGAAGGGTTTGTTGATTCAATGACGCCTGATTGTATGCAACCCTGCATTGCATGCCTGTCGTCACTGACAGTGTTCCCTGAAATTAAGCGCAGCAAGTGTTTGTCAATTGAATGACGCCTGATTGTATGCAACCCTGCATTGCATGCCTGTCGTCACCGACAGTGTTGCCCGAAATTAGGCGCAGCAAGTGTTTGTTGATTGAATGACGCCTGATTATATGCAACCCTGAATCGCATGCCTGTCGTCGCAAACAGAGTTGCCAGAAATTAGGCGCAAGAAGGGTTTGTTGATTGAATGACGCTCGATTATATGCGACCCTAAATCGCATGCCTGTCGTCACTAACAGAGTTGCCAGAACTTGGGCACAAAAAGGGTTTGTTGATTGAATGACGCCTGATTGTATGCAACCCTGCATTGCATGCACGTCGTAACCGACAGTGTTGCCTGAATCTCAGCGCGAGAAGGGTTTGTTGATTCGATGACGCCTGATATCATGCAACCCTTCATTGCATGCCTGTCGTCACCAAGGGTGTTGCCTGAAATTAAGCGCAGCAAGTGTTTGTCAATTGAATGACGCTTGATTGTATGCAACCCTGCATTGCATGCCTGTCGTCACCGACAGTGTCGCCTGAAATTAGGCGAAAGAAGGGTTTGTTGATTGAATGACGCCTGATTGTATGCAACCCTGCCTTGCATGCCTGTCGTCACTGACAGTGTTGCCTGAAATTAGGCGCAGCAAGTGTTCGTTGATTGAATGACGCCTGATTATATGCAACCCTGCATCGCATGCCTGTCGTCACCAACAGAATTGCCAGAAATTAGGCGAAAGAAGGGTTTGTTGGTTGAATGACGCCTCATTGTATGCAACCCTGCATTGCATGCCTGTCGTCTTTGACAGTGTTGCCTGAATCTAAGCGCGAGAAGGGTTTGTTGATTCAATGACGCCTGATTGTATGCAACTCTGCATTGCATGCCTGTCGTCACCGACAGTGTTGCCCGAAATTAGGCGCAGCAAGTGTTTGGTAATTCAATGACGCCTGATTATATGCAATCCCAAATCGCATGCCTGTCGTCACTGACAGTTTTGCCTGAATCTAAGCGCGAGAAGGGTTTGTTAATTCAATGACGCCTGATATTATGCAACCCTGCATTGCATGCCTGTCGTCACCGACGGTGTTGCCTGAAATTAAGCGCAGCAAGTGTTCGTCGATTGAATGACGCCTCATTGTATGCAACCCTGCATTGCATGCTTGTCGTAACTGACAGTGTTTCCTGAATCCAAGCGCAAGAAGGTTTTGTTGATTGAATGAGACCTAGATTATACGCAACCCTGAATCGCATGCCTGTCGTCACTAACAGAGTTGCCAGAAATTAGGCGCGAGAAAAATTGTTGATTGAATGACGCCTGATTGTATGCAACCCTGCATTGCATGCTTATTGTCACTGACAGTGTTGCCTAAAATTAGGCGCAGCAAGTGTTTGTTAATTGAATGACGCCTGATTATATGCAACCCTGAATCGCATGCCCGTCGTCACTGACGGTGGTGCCTGAATCTGAGCGCAAGAAGGGTTTGTTGATTAAATGACGCCTGGAGCATATGCAACCCTGAATCGCATGCCTGTCCCCACTAACAGAGTTGTCAGAAATCAGGCACAAGAAGTGTTCGTCGATTGAATGACGCCTGATTGTATGCAACCCTGCATCGCATGCCTGTCGTCACTGACAGTGTTGCCTGAATCTAAGCGCAAAAAGGGTTTGTTGATTCAATGACGCCTGATTGTATGCAACCCTGCATTGCATGCCTGTCGTCACTGACGGTGTTCCCTGAAATTAAGCGCAGCAAGTGTCTGTCAATTGAATGACGCCTGATTGTATGCAACCCTGCATTGCATGCCTGTCGTCACCGACAGTGTTGCCTGAAATCAGGCGCAGCAAGTTTTTGTTAATAGAATGACGCCTGATTATATGCAACCCTGAATCGCATGCCTGTCGTCACCGACAGTATTGCCTGAATCTGAGCGCAAAAAGGGTTTGTTGATTGAATGACGCCTGGAGCATATGCAACCCTGAATCGCATGCCTGTCGTCACTGACAGAGTTGCCAGGAATTAGGCACAAGAAGGGTTTGTTGATTGAATGACGCCTGATTGTATGCAACCCTGCATTGCATGCCTGTCGTCACCGACAGTGTTGCCTGAAATAAGGCGCAGCAAGTGTTTGTTAATTGAATGACGCCTGATTATATGCAACCCTACATTGCATGCCTGTCGTCACTGACAGTTTTGCCGAAAATTAGGTGCACGCAAAGTGCGTTAATTGCTTGTTGCCCGATCATATGTAACCGTCCATTGAACGCCTGTTGTTAATTACAAGAATGCCCGAAGATGGAAAAACATAGAATTCGTGGATTGCTTCACGTCTGATTAAGTGCAACTTCGCATTGCATGGCTGTCGTCACTCACAGTGTTGCCCGAAGTTACGCGCGAGGAGAATTTGTTATTTGAATGACGCCTGATTGTATGCAACCCTGCATTGCACGCCTGTCGTCACCGACAGTGTTGCCTGAAATTAGGCGCAGCAAGCGTTTGTTAATTGAATGACGCCTGATTATATGCAACCCCGTATTGCATGCCTGTCGTCACTGACAGTGTTACCGAAAATAAGTCGCATGGAAAGTCCGTTGATTGCTCATTGCCCGATTCAATGCAACCTTTTATTGGACGCTTGTTGTCAATGAGAATGTTGCCCGAAATTGAGAGCACGGCAAATTCATGGATTGCTTTACGGCTGATTGAGTGCAACCTCGCATTGCATGGGTGTCGTCACTCACAGTGTTGCCTGTGATAAGGCGGGGGAGAATTCGTTGAACGCTAAATGCCTGATTATATGGAATACTGCATCGCATGCCTGTCGTCACTTACACAGAGTTGCCTGAAATGAGGCGCAAGGAAGGTTCGATGAATGTTTGACGCTTGAATGTAAGCAACCTCGCATAGCATGCCTGTCGTCCCTGACAATGTTGCCTGAAATGCGGCGCAAGGAAGGTTCGTTGTTTGTATGACGCTTGAATGTATGCAATTCTGCATTGCATTCCTGTCGTCTTTTACAGTGTTGCCCAAAATTAAGCGCAGAAAGAGTTTGTAAATTGAATGACGCCTAATCATATGCAACCCTGCATTGCATGCCTGTCGTCACCAACAGAGTTGCCAGAAATTAGGCGCAAGAAGGGTTCGTTGATTGCATGACGCCTGTTTGTATGCAACCCTGTATTGCATGCCTGTCATCACTGACATTATTGCCTGAATCTGAGCGCAGAAAGTGTTTGTTAATTAAAAGACGCCTGATTATATGCAACCCTGTATTGCATGCCTGTCGTCACTGACAGTGTCGCCTCGATCTGAGCGCAAGAAGGGTTTGTTGATTGAATGACCCCCGAGGTATATGCAACCCTGAATCACATGCCTGACATGACTAACAGTGTTGCCAGAATATAGGCGCGAGGAGAGTATGTTGATTGAATGACACCTGATTGTATGAAACCCTGCATTGCATGCCTGTCGTCACCGACAGTATTGCCTGAATCTAAGCGCGAGAAGAGTTTGTTGATTCAATGACGCCTAATTGTATGCAACCCTGCATTGCATGCCTGTCGTCACCGACGGTGTTGCCTGAAATCAAGCGCGGCAAGTGTTTGTCAATTGAATGACGCCTGATTGTATGCAACCCTGCATTGTATGCCTGTCGTAACTGACAGTGTTTCCTGAATCCAAGCGCAAGAAGGTTTTGTTGATTGAATGAGACCTAGATTATACGCAACCCTGAATCGCATGCCTGTCGTCACTAACAGAGTTGCCAGAAATTAGGCGCGAGAAAAATTGTTGATTGAATGACGCCTGATTGTATGCAACCCTGCATTGCATGCCTGTCGTCACTGACAGTGTTGCCTGAATCCGAACGCGAGAAGGGTTTGTTGATTCAATGACGCCTGATTGTATGCAACCCTGCATTGCATGCTTATCGTCACCGACAGTGTTGCCTGAAATTAGGCGCAGCGAGTGTTTGTTAATTGAATGACGCCTGATTATATGCAACCCTGAATCGCATGCCCGTCGTCACTGACAGTGGTGCCTTAATCTGAGCGCAGGAAGGGTTTGTTGATTGAATGACGCCTGGAGCATATGCAACCCTGAATCGCATGCCTGTCGTCACTAACAGAGTTGTCAGAAATCAGGCACAAGAAGTGTTCGTCGATTGAATGACGCCTAATTGTATGCAACCCTGCATCGCATGCCTGTCGTCACTGACAGTGTTGCCTGAATCTCAGCGCGAGAAGGGTTTGTTGATTCAATGACGCCTGATTGTATGCAACTCTGCATTGCATGCCTGTCGTCACTGACGGTGTTCCCTGATATTAAGCAAAGCAAGTGTTTGTCAATTGAATGACGCCTGATTGTATGCAACCCTGCATTGCATGCTTGTCGTCACCGACAGTGTCGCCTGAAATTAGGCGCAAGAAGGGTTTGTTGATTGAAATACGCCTGATTGTATGCAACCCTGCCTTGCATGCCTGTCGTCACTGACAGTGTTGCCTGAAATTAGGCGCAGCAAGTGTTCGTTGATTGAATGACGCCTGATTATATGCAACCCTGCATCGCATGCCTGTCGTCACCAACAGAATTGCCAGAAATTAGGCGAAAAAAGGGTTTGTTGGTTGAATGACGCCTCATTGTATGCAACCCTGCATTGCATGCCTGTCGTCTTTGACAGTGTTGCCTGAATCTAAGCGCGAGAAGGGTTTTTCAATTCAATGACGCCCGATTGTATGCAACTCTGCATTGCATGCCTGTCGTCACTGACAGTGTTGCCTGAAATCAAGCGCAGCAAGTGTTTGTCAATTGGATGACGCCTGATTGTATGCAACCCTGCATTGCATGCCTGTCGTCACCGACAGTGTTGCCTGAAATCGGGCGCAGCAAGTTTTTGTTAATAGAATGACGCCTGATTATATGCAACCCTGAATCGCATGCCTGTCGTCACCGACAGTATTGCCTGAATCTGAGCGCAAAAAGGGTTCATTGATTGAATGACGCCTGATTGTATGCAACCCTGCGTTGCATGCCTGTCGTCACCGACAGTGTTGCCTGAAATAAGGCGCAGCAAGTGTTTGGTAATTGAATGACGCCTGATTATATGCAACCCTACATTGCATGCCCGTCGTCACCTACAGTGTTCCCTGAAATTGGGCGCAGCAAGTGTTCGGTAATTCAATGACGCCTGATTATATGCAACCCTGCATCGCATGCCTGTCGTCACCGACAGTGTTGCCTGAAATTGGGCGCAGCAAGTGTTTGTCAATTGAATGACGCCTGATTGTATGCAACTCTGCATATCATGCCTGTTGTCACTGACAGTGTTGCCTGAAATTAGGCGCAGCAAGTGTTTGTTAATTGAATGACGCCTGATTATATGCAACCCTTGATCGCATGCCTGTCGTCACTGACAGTGTTGCCTGAATCTAAGCGCGAGAAGGGTTGTTGATTCAATGACGCCTGATTGTATGCAACCCTGCATTGCATGCCTGTCGTCACTGACAGTGTTGCCTGAAATTGGGCGCAGCAAGCGTTTGTTAATTGAATAACGCCTGATTATATGCAACCCCGTATTGCATGCCTGTCGTCACTGACAGTGTTACCGAAAATTAGTCGCATGGAAAGTCCGTTGATTGCTCATTGCCCGATTCAATGCAACCTTTTATTGGACGCTTGTTGTCAATGAGAATGTTGCCCGAAATTGAGAGCACGGCAAATTCATGGATTGCTTTACGGCTGATTGAGTGCAACCTCGCATTGCATGGGTGTCGTCACTCACAGTGTTGCCTGTAATAAGGCGGGGGGAGAATTCGTTGAACGCTTAATGCCTGATTATATGGAATACTGCATCGCATGCCTGTCGTCACTTACACAGAGTTGCCTGAAATGAGGCGCAAGAAAGGTTCGTTGAATGTTTGACGCTTGAATGTGAGCAACCTCGCATAGCATGCCTGTCGTCTCTGACAATGTTGCCTGAAATGCGGCGCAAGGAAGGTTCGTTGTTTGTATGACGCCTAAATGTATGCAATTCTGCATTGCATTCCTGTCGTCTTTTACAGTGTTGCCCAAAATTAAGCGCAGGAAGAGTTTGTGAATTGAATGACGTCTAATCATATGCAACCCTGCATTGCATGCCTGTCGTCACCAACAGAGTTGCCAGAAATTAGGCGAAAAAAGGGTTTGTTGGTTGAATGACGCCTCATTGTATGCAACCCTGCATTGCATGCCTGTCGTCTTTGACAGTGTTGCCTGAATCTAAGCGCGAGAAGGGTTTTTCAATTCAATGACGCCCGATTGTATGCAACTCTGCATTGCATGCCTGTCGTCACTGACGGTGTTGCCTGAAATCAAGCGCAGCAAGTGTTTGTCAATTGGATGACGCCTGATTGTATGCAACCCTGCATTGCATGCCCGTCGTCACCGACAGTGTTCCCTGAAATTAAGTACAGCAAGTGTTTGTCAATTGAATGACGCCTGATTGTATGCAACCCTGCATTGCATGCCTTTCGTTACCGACAGTGTCACCTGAAATTAGGCGCAAGACGGGTTTGTTGATTGAATTACGCCTGATTGTATGCAACCCTGCCTTGCATGCCTGTCGTCACTGACAGTGTTGCCTGAAATTAGGCGCAGCAAGTGTTCGTTGATTGAATGACGCCTGATTATATATAACCCTGCATCGCATGCCTGTCGTCACCAACAGAATTGCCAGAATTCAGGCGAAAGAAGGGTTTGTTGGTTAAATGACGCCTCATTGTATGCAACCCTGCATTGCATGCCTGTCGTCTTTGACAGTGTTGCCTGAATCTGAACGCGAGAAGGGTTTGTTGATTCAATGACGCCTGATTGTATGCAACTCTGCATTGCATGCCTGTCGTCACCGACGGTGTTGCCTGAAATTAGGCGCAACAAGTGTTTGGTAATTGAATGACGCCTGATTATATGCAACCCTAAATCGCATGCCTGTCGTCACTGACAGTTTTGCCTGAATCTAAGCACGAAAAGGGTTTGTTAATTCAATGACGCCTGATATTATGCAACCCTGCATTGCATGCCTGTCGTCACTGACGGTGTTGCCTGAAAATAAGCGCAGCAAGTGTTCGTCGATTGAATGACGCCTGATTGTATGCAACCCTGCATTGCATGCCTGTCGTAACTGACAGTGTTTCCTGAATCCAAGCGCAAGAAGGTTTTGTTGATTGAATGAGACCTAGATTATACGCAACCCTGAATCGCATGCCTGTCGTCACTAACAGAGTTGCCAGAAATTAGGCGCGAGAAAAATTGTTGATTGAATGACGCCTGATTGTATGCAACCCTGCATTGCATGCTTATTGTCACCGACAGTGTTGCCTGAAATCAGGCGCAGCAAGTGTTTGTTAATTGAATGACGCCTGATTATATGCAACCCTGAATCGCATGCCCGTCGTCACTGACGGTGGTGCCTGAATCTAAGCGCAAGAAGGGTTTGTTGATTAAATGACGCCTGGAGCATATGCAACCCTGAATCTTATGCCTGTCGTCACTAACAGAGTTGTCAGAAATCAGGCACAAGAAGTGTTCGTCGATTGAATGACGCCTGATTGTATGCAACCCTGCATCGCATGCCTGTCGTCACTGACAGTGTTGCCTGAATCTAAGCGCGAAAAGGGTTTGTTGATTCAATGACGCCTGATTGTATGCAACCCTGCATTGCATGCCTGTCGTCACTGACGGTGTTCCCTGAAATAAAGCGCAGCAAGTGTTTGTCAATTAAATGATGCCTGATTGTATGCAACCCTGCATTGCATGCCTGTCGTCACCGACAGTGTTGCCTGAAATTAGGCGCAGCAAGTGTTTGTCGATTGAATGACGCTTGATTGTATGCAACCCTGCATTGCATGCCTGTCGTCACCGACAGTGTCGCCTGAAATTAGGCGCAAGTAGGGTTTGTTGATTGAATGACGCCTGATTGTATGCAACCCTGCCTTGCATGCCTGTCGTCACTGACAGTGTTGCCTGAAATTAGGCGCAGCAAGTGTTCGTTGATTGAATGACGCCTGATTATATGCAACCCTGCATCGCATGCCTGTCGTCACCAACAGAATTGCCAGAAATTAGGCGAAAGAAGGGTTTGTTGGTTGAATGACGCCTCATTGTATGCAACCCTGCATTGCATGCCTGTCGTCTTTGACAGTGTTGCCTGAATCTAAGCGCGAGAAGGGTTTGTTGATTCAATGACGCCTGATTGTATGCAACTCTGCATTGCATGCCTGTCGTCACTGACGGTGTTGCCTGAAATAAGGCGCAGCAAGTGTTTGTCAATTTAATGACGCCTGATTGTATGCAACCCTGCATTGCATGCCTGTCGTCACCGACAGTGTTGCCTGAAATCAGGCGCAGCAAGTTTTTGTTAATAGAATGACGCCTGATTATATGCAACCCTGAATCGCATGCCTGTCGTCACCGACAGTATTGCCTGAATCTGAGCGCAAAAAGGGTTTGTTGATTAAATGACCCCCGAGGTATATGCAACCCTGAATCACATGCCTGACATGACTAACAGTGTTGCCAGAATATAGGCGCAAGGAGAGTATATTGATTGAATGACACCTGATTGTATGAAACCCTGCATTGCATGCCTGTCGTCACCGACAGTGTTGCCTGAATCTAAGCGCGAGAAGGGTTTGTTGATTCAATGACGCCTAATTGTATGCAACCCTGCATTGCATGCCTGAAATCAAGTGCGGCAAGTGTTTGTCAATTGAATGACGCCTGATTGTATGCAACCCTGCATTGTATGCCTGTCGTAACTGACAGTGTTTCCTGAATCCAAGCGCAAGAAGGTTTTGTTGATTGAATGAGACCTAGATTATACGCAACCCTGAATCGCATGCCTGTCGTCACTAACAGAGTTGCCGGAAATGAGGCGCGAGAAAAATTGTTGATTGAATGACGCCTGATTGTATGCAACCCTGCATTGCATGCCTGTCGTCACTGACAGTGTTGCCTGAATCCAAGCGCGAGAAGGGTTTCTTGATTCAATGACGCCTGATTGTATGCGACCCTGCATTGCATGCTTATCGTCACCGACAGTGTTGCCTGAAATTAGGCGCAGCAAGTGTTTGTCAATTGAATGACGCCTGATTATATGCAACCCTGAATCGCATGCCCGTCGTCACTGACAGTGGTGCCTGAATCTGAGCGCAAGAAGGGTTTGTTGATTGAATGACGCCTGGAGCATATGCAACCCTGAATCGCATGCCTGTCGTCACTAACAGAGTTGTCAGAAATCAGGCACAAGAAGTGTTCGTCGATTGAATGACGCCTGATTGTATGCAACCCTGCATCGCATGCCTGTCGTCACTGACAGTGTTGCCTGAATCTAAGCGCGAGAAGGGTTTGTTGATTCAATGACGCCTGATTGTATGCAACCCTGCATTGCATGCCTGTCGTCACTGACGGTGTTCCCTGAAATTAAGCGCAGCAAGTGTTTGTCAATTGAATGACGCCTGATTATATGCAACCCCGAATCGCATGCCCGTCGTCACTGACAGTGGTGCCTGAATCTGAGCGCAAGAAGGGTTTGTTGATTGAATGACGCCTGGAGCATATGCAACCCTGCATTGCATGCTTATCGTCACCGACAGTGTTGCCTGAAATTAGGCGCAGCAAGTGTTTGTTAATTGAATGACGCCTGATTATATGCAACCCTGAATCGCATGCCCGTCGTCACTGACAGTGGTGCCTGAATCTGAGCGCAAGAAGGGTTTGTTGATTGAATGACGCCTGGAGCATATGCAACCCTGAATCGCATGCCTGTCGTCACTAACAGAGTTGTCAGAAATCAGGCACAAGAAGTGTTCGTCGATTGAATGACGCCTGATTGTATGCAACCCTGCATCGCATGCCTGTCGTCACTGACAGTGTTGCCTGAATCTAAGCGCGAGAAGGGTTTGTTGATTCAATGACGCCTGATTGTATGCAACCCTGCATTGCATGCCTGTCGTCACTGACGGTGTTCCCTGAAATTAGGCGCAGCAAGTGTTTGTCAATTGAATGACGCCTGATTGTATGCAACCCTGCATTGCATGCCTGTCGTCACCGACAGTGTTGCCTGGAATTAGGCGCAGCAAGTGTTTGTTAATTGAATGACGCCTGATTATATGCAACTCTGAATCGCATGCCTGTCGTCGCAAACAGAGTTGCCAGAAATTAGGCGCAAGAAGGGTTTGTTGATTGAATGACGCCTGATTGTATGCAACCCTGTATTGCATGCCTGTCGTCACCGACAGTGTTGCCTGAAATTAGGCGCAGCAAGTGTTTGTTAATTGAATGACGCCTGATTATATGCAACCCTGAATCGCATGCCTGTCGTCGCAAACAGAGTTGCCAGAAATTAGGCGCAAGAAGGGTTTGTTGATTGAATGACGCTCGATTATATGCGACCCTAAATCGCATGCCTGTCGTCACTAACAGAGTTGCCAGAACTTAGGCACAAAAAGGGTTTGTTGATTGAATGACGCCTGATTGTATGCAACCCTGCATTGCATGCACGTCGTAACCGACAGTTTCGCCTGAATCTCAGCGCGAGAAGGGTTTGTTGATTCAATGACGCCTGATATCATGCAACCCTTCATTGCATGCCTGTCGTCACCAAGGGTGTTGCCTGAAATTAAGCGCAGCAAGTGTTTGTCAATTGAATGACGCTTGATTGTATGCAACCCTGCATTGCATGCCTGTCGTCACCGACAGTGTCGCCTGAAATTAGGCGAAAGAAGGGTTTGTTGATTGAATGACGCCTGATTGTATGCAACCCTGCCTTGCATGCCTGTCGTCACTGACCGTGTTGCCTGGAATTAGGCGCAGCAAGTGTTCGTTGATTGAATGACGCCTGATTATATGCAACCCTGCATCGCATGCCTGTCGTCACCAACAGAATTGCCAGAAATTAGGCGAAAGAAGGGTTTGTTGGTTGAATGACGCCTCATTGTATGCAACCCTGCATTGCATGCCTGTCGTCTTTGACAGTGTTGCCTGAATCTAAGCGCGAGAAGGGTTTGTTGATTCAATGACGCCTGATTGTATGCAACTCTGCATTGCATGCCTGTCGTCACCGACAGTGTTGCCTGAAATTAGGCGCAGCAAGTGTTTGGTAATTGAATGACGCCTGATTATATGCAACCCTAAATCACATGCCTGTTGTCACTGACAGTTTTGCCTGAATCTAAGCGCGAGAAGGGTTTGTTAATTCAATGACGCCTGATATTATGCAACCCTGCATTGCATGCCTGTCGTCACCGACGGTGTTGCCTGAAATTGAGCGCAGCAAGTGTTCGTCGATTGAATGACGCCTGATTGTATGCAACCCTGCATTGCATGCCTGTCGTAACTGACAGTGTTTCCTGAATCCGAACGCAAGAAGGTTTTGTTGATTGAATGAGACCTAGATTATACGCAACCCTGAATCGCATGCCTGTCGTCACTAACAGAGTTGCCAGAAATTAGGCGCGAGAAAAATTGTTGATTGAATGACGCCTGATTGTATGCAACCCTGCATTGCATGCTCATTGTCACCGACAGTGTTGCCTGAAATTAGGCGCAGCAAGTGTTTGTTAATTGAATGACGCCTGATTATATGCAACCCTGAATCGCATGCCCGTCGTCACTGACAGTGGTGCCTGAATCTGAGCGCAAAAAGGGTTTGTTGATTTAATGACGCCTGGAGCATATGCAACCCTGAATCGCATGCCTGTCGTCACTAACAGAGTTGTCAGAAATCAGGCACAAGAAGTGTTCGTCGATTGAATGACGCCTGATTGTATGCAACCCTGCATCGCATGCCTGTCGTCACTGACAGTGTTGCCTGAATCTAAGCGCGAGGAGGGTTTGTTGATTTAATGACGCCTGATTGTATGCAACCCTGCATTGCATGCCTGTCGTCACTGACGGTGTTCCCTGAAATTAAGCGCGGCAAGTGTTCGTCAATTGAATGACGCCTGATTGTATGCAACCCTGCATTGCATGCCTGTCGTCACCGACAGTGTTGCCTGAAATTAGGCGCAGCAAGTGTTTGTCAATTGAATGACGCTTGATTGTATGCAACCCTGCATTGCATGCCTGTCGTCACCGACAGTGTCGCCTGAAATTAGGCGCAAGTAGGGTTTGTTGATTGAATGACGCCTGATTGTATGCAACCCTGCCTTGCATGCCTGTCGTCACTGACAGTCTTGCCTGAAATTAGGCGCAGCAAGTGTTTGTTGATTGAATGACGCCTGATTATATGCAACCCTGCATCGCATGCCTGTCGTCACCAACAGAATTGCCAGAAATTAGGCGAAAGAAGGGTTTGTTGGTTGAATGACGCCTCATTGTATGCAACCCTGCATTGCATGCCTGTCGTCTTTGACAGTGTTGCCTGAATCTAAGCGCGAGAAGGGTTTGTTGATTCAATGACGCCTGATTGTATGCAACTCTGCATTGCATGCCTGTCGTCACCGACAGTGTTGCCCGAAATTAGGCGCAGCAAGTGTTTGGTAATTCAATGACGCCTGATTATATGCAATCCCAAATCGCATGCCTGTCGTCACTGACAGTTTTGCCTGAATCTAACCGCGAAAAGGGTTTGTTAATTCAATGACGCCTGATATTATGCAACCCTGCATTGCATGCCTGTCGTCACCGACGGTGTTGCCTGAAATTAAGCGCAGCAAGTGTTCGTCGATTGAATGACGCCTCATTGTATGCAACCCTGCATTGCATGCTTGTCGTAACTGACAGTGTTTCCTGAATCCAAGCGCAAGAAGGTTTTGTTGATTGAATGAGACCTAGATTATACGCAACCCTGAATCGCATGCCTGTCGTCACTAACAGAGTTGCCAGAAATTAGGCGCGAGAAAAATTGTTGATTGAATGACGCCTGATTGTATGCAACCCTGCATTGCATGCTTATTGTCACTGACAGTGTTGCCTAAAATTAGGCGCAGCAAGTGTTTGTTAATTGAATGACGCCTGATTATATGCAACCCTGAATCGCATGCCCGTCGTCACTGACGGTGGTGCCTGAATCTGAGCGCAAGAAGGGTTTGTTGATTAAATGACGCCTGGAGCATATGCAACCCTGAATCGCATGCCTGTCCCCACTAACAGAGTTGTCAGAAATCAGGCACAAGAAGTGTTCGTCGATTGAATGACGCCTGATTGTATGCAACCCTGCATCGCATGCCTGTCGTCACTGACAGTGTTGCCTGAATCTAAGCGCGAGGAGGGTTTGTTGATTCAATGACGCCTGATTGTATGCAACCCTGCATTGCATGCCTGTCGTCACTGACGGTGTTCCCTGAAATTAAGCGCAGCAAGTGTCTGTCAATTGAATGACGCCTGATTGTATGCAACCCTGCATTGCATGCCTGTCGTCACCGACAGTGTTGCCTGAAATCAGGCGCAGCAAGTTTTTGTTAATAGAATGACGCCTGATTATATGCAACCCTGAATCGCATGCCTGTCGTCACCGACAGTATTGCCTGAATCTGAGCGCAAAAAGGGTTTGTTGATTGAATGACGCCTGGAGCATATGCAACCCTGAATCGCATGCCTGTCGTCACTAACAGAGTTGCCAGGAATTAGGCACAAGAAGGGTTTGTTGATTGAATGACGCCTGATTGTATGCAACCCTGCATTGCATGCCTGTCGTCACCGACAGTGTTGCCTGAAATAAGGCGCAGCAAGTGTTTGTTAATTGAATGACGCCTGATTATATGCAACCCTACATTGCATGCCTGTCGTCACTGACAGTTTTGCCGAAAATTAGGTGCACGCAAAGTGCGTTAATTGCTTGTTGCCCGATCATATGTAACCGTCCATTGAACGCCTGTTGTTAATTACAAGAATGCCCGAAGATGGAAAAACATAGAATTCGTGGATTGCTTCACGTCTGATTAAGTGCAACTTCGCATTGCATGGCTGTCGTCACTCACAGTGTTGCCCGAAGTTACGCGCGAGGAGAATTTGTTATTTGAATGACGCCTGATTGTATGCAACCCTGCATTGCACGCCTGTCGTCACCGACAGTGTTGCCTGAAATTAGGCGCAGCAAGCGTTTGTTAATTGAATGACGCCTGATTATATGCAACCCCGTATTGCATGCCTGTCGTCACTGACAGTGTTACCGAAAATAAGTCGCATGGAAAGTCCGTTGATTGCTCATTGCCCGATTCAATGCAACCTTTTATTGGACGCTTGTTGTCAATGAGAATGTTGCCCGAAATTGAGAGCACGGCAAATTCATGGATTGCTTTACGGCTGATTGAGTGCAACCTCGCATTGCATGGGTGTCGTCACTCACAGTGTTGCCTGTGATAAGGCGGGGGAGAATTCGTTGAACGCTAAATGCCTGATTATATGGAATACTGCATCGCATGCCTGTCGTCACTTACACAGAGTTGCCTGAAATGAGGCGCAAGGAAGGTTCGATGAATGTTTGACGCTTGAATGTAAGCAACCTCGCATAGCATGCCTGTCGTCCCTGACAATGTTGCCTGAAATGCGGCGCAAGGAAGGTTCGTTGTTTGTATGACGCTTGAATGTATGCAATTCTGCATTGCATTCCTGTCGTCTTTTACAGTGTTGCCCAAAATTAAGCGCAGAAAGAGTTTGTAAATTGAATGACGCCTAATCATATGCAACCCTGCATTGCATGCCTGTCGTCACCAACAGAGTTGCCAGAAATTAGGCGCAAGAAGGGTTCGTTGATTGCATGACGCCTGTTTGTATGCAACCCTGTATTGCATGCCTGTCATCACTGACATTATTGCCTGAATCTGAGCGCAGAAAGTGTTTGTTAATTAAAAGACGCCTGATTATATGCAACCCTGTATTGCATGCCTGTCGTCACTGACAGTGTCGCCTCGATCTGAGCGCAAGAAGGGTTTGTTGATTGAATGACCCCCGAGGTATATGCAACCCTGAATCACATGCCTGACATGACTAACAGTGTTGCCAGAATATAGGCGCGAGGAGAGTATGTTGATTGAATGACACCTGATTGTATGAAACCCTGCATTGCATGCCTGTCGTCACCGACAGTATTGCCTGAATCTGAGCGCGAGAAGAGTTTGTTGATTCAATGACGCCTAATTGTATGCAACCCTGCATTGCATGCCTGTCGTCACCGACGGTGTTGCCTGAAATCAAGCGCGGCAAGTGTTTGTCAATTGAATGACGCCTGATTGTATGCAACCCTGCATTGTATGCCTGTCGTAACTGACAGTGTTTCCTGAATCCAAGCGCAAGAAGGTTTTGTTGATTGAATGAGACCTAGATTATACGCAACCCTGAATCGCATGCCTGTCGTCACTAACAGAGTTGCCAGAAATTAGGCGCGAGAAAAATTGTTGATTGAATGACGCCTGATTGTATGCAACCCTGCATTGCATGCCTGTCGTCACTGACAGTGTTGCCTGAATCCGAACGCGAGAAGGGTTTGTTGATTCAATGACGCCTGATTGTATGCAACCCTGCATTGCATGCTTATCGTCACCGACAGTGTTGCCTGAAATTAGGCGCAGCGAGTGTTTGTTAATTGAATGACGCCTGATTATATGCAACCCTGAATCGCATGCCCGTCGTCACTGACAGTGGTGCCTTAATCTGAGCGCAGGAAGGGTTTGTTGATTGAATGACGCCTGGAGCATATGCAACCCTGAATCGCATGCCTGTCGTCACTAACAGAGTTGTCAGAAATCAGGCACAAGAAGTGTTCGTCGATTGAATGACGCCTAATTGTATGCAACCCTGCATCGCATGCCTGTCGTCACTAACAGTGTTGCCTGAATCTCAGCGCGAGAAGGGTTTGTTGATTCAATGACGCCTGATTGTATGCAACTCTGCATTGCATGCCTGTCGTCACTGACGGTGTTCCCTGATATTAAGCAAAGCAAGTGTTTGTCAATTGAATGACGCCTGATTGTATGCAACCCTGCATTGCATGCTTGTCGTCACCGACAGTGTCGCCTGAAATTAGGCGCAAGAAGGGTTTGTTGATTGAAATACGCCTGATTGTATGCAACCCTGCCTTGCATGCCTGTCGTCACTGACAGTGTTGCCTGAAATTAGGCGCAGCAAGTGTTCGTTGATTGAATGACGCCTGATTATATGCAACCCTGCATCGCATGCCTGTCGTCACCAACAGAATTGCCAGAAATTAGGCGAAAAAAGGGTTTGTTGGTTGAATGACGCCTCATTGTATGCAACCCTGCATTGCATGCCTGTCGTCTTTGACAGTGTTGCCTGAATCTAAGCGCGAGAAGGGTTTTTCAATTCAATGACGCCCGATTGTATGCAACTCTGCATTGCATGCCTGTCGTCACTGACAGTGTTGCCTGAAATCAAGCGCAGCAAGTGTTTGTCAATTGGATGACGCCTGATTGTATGCAACCCTGCATTGCATGCCTGTCGTCACCGACAGTGTTGCCTGAAATCAGGCGCAGCAAGTTTTTGTTAATAGAATGACGCCTGATTATATGCAACCCTGAATCGCATGCCTGTCGTCACCGACAGTATTGCCTGAATCTGAGCGCAAAAAGGGTTCGTTGATTGAATGACGCCTGATTGTATGCAACCCTGCGTTGCATGCCTGTCGTCACCGACAGTGTTGCCTGAAATAAGGCGCAGCAAGTGTTTGGTAATTGAATGACGCCTGATTATATGCAACCCTACATTGCATGCCCGTCGTCACCTACAGTGTTCCCTGAAATTGGGCGCAGCAAGTGTTCGGTAATTCAATGACGCCTGATTATATGCAACCCTGCATCGCATGCCTGTCGTCACCGACAGTGTTGCCTGAAATTGGGCGCAGCAAGTGTTTGTCAATTGAATGACGCCTGATTGTATGCAACTCTGCATATCATGCCTGTTGTCACTGACAGTGTTGCCTGAAATTAGGCGCAGCAAGTGTTTGTTAATTGAATGACGCCTGATTATATGCAACCCTTGATCGCATGCCTGTCGTCACTGACAGTGTTGCCTGAATCTAAGCGCGAGAAGGGTTGTTGATTCAATGACGCCTGATTGTATGCAACCCTGCATTGCATGCCTGTCGTCACTGACAGTGTTGCCTGAAATTGGGCGCAGCAAGCGTTTGTTAATTGAATGACGCCTGATTATATGCAACCCCGTATTGCATGCCTGTCGTCACTGACAGTGTTACCGAAAATTAGTCGCATGGAAAGTCCGTTGATTGCTCATTGCCCGATTCAATGCAACCTTTTATTGGACGCTTGTTGTCAATGAGAATGTTGCCCGAAATTGAGAGCACGGCAAATTCATGGATTGCTTTACGGCTGATTGAGTGCAACCTCGCATTGCATGAGTGTCGTCACTCACAGTGTTGCCTGTAATAAGGCGGGGGGAGAATTCGTTGAACGCTCAATGCCTGATTATATGGAATACTGCATCGCATGCCTGTCGTCACTTACACAGAGTTGCCTGAAATGAGGCGCAAGAAAGGTTCGTTGAATGTTTGACGCTTGAATGTGAGCAACCTCGCATAGCATGCCTGTCGTCTCTGACAATGTTGCCTGAAATGCGGCGCAAGGAAGGTTCGTTGTTTGTATGACGCCTAAATGTATGCAATTCTGCATTGCATTCCTGTCGTCTTTTACAGTGTTGCCCAAAATTAAGCGCAGGAAGAGTTTGTGAATTGAATGACGTCTAATCATATGCAACCCTGCATTGCATGCCTGTCGTCACCAACAGAGTTGCCAGAAATTAGGCGAAAAAAGGGTTTGTTGGTTGAATGACGCCTCATTGTATGCAACCCTGCATTGCATGCCTGTCGTCTTTGACAGTGTTGCCTGAATCTAAGCGCGAGAAGGGTTTTTCAATTCAATGACGCCCGATTGTATGCAACTCTGCATTGCATGCCTGTCGTCACTGACGGTGTTGCCTGAAATCAAGCGCAGCAAGTGTTTGTCAATTGGATGACGCCTGATTGTATGCAACCCTGCATTGCATGCCTGTCGTCACCGACAGTGTTCCCTGAAATTAAGTACAGCAAGTGTTTGTCAATTGAATGACGCCTGATTGTATGCAACCCTGCATTGCATGCCTTTCGTTACCGACAGTGTCACCTGAAATTAGGCGCAAGACGGGTTTGTTGATTGAATTACGCCTGATTGTATGCAACCCTGCCTTGCATGCCTGTCGTCACTGACAGTGTTGCCTGAAATTAGGCGCAGCAAGTGTTCGTTGATTGAATGACGCCTGATTATATATAACCCTGCATCGCATGCCTGTCGTCACCAACAGAATTGCCAGAATTCAGGCGAAAGAAGGGTTTGTTGGTTAAATGACGCCTCATTGTATGCAACCCTGCATTGCATGCCTGTCGTCTTTGACAGTGTTGCCTGAATCTGAACGCGAGAAGGGTTTGTTGATTCAATGACGCCTGATCGTATGCAACTCTGCATTGCATGCCTGTCGTCACCGACAGTGTTGCCTGAAATTAGGCGCAACAAGTGTTTGGTAATTGAATGACGCCTGATTATATGCAACCCTAAATCGCATGCCTGTCGTCACTGACAGTTTTGCCTGAATCTAAGCACGAAAAGGGTTTGTTAATTCAATGACGCCTGATATTATGCAACCCTGCATTGCATGCCTGTCGTCACTGACGGTGTTGCCTGAAAATAAGCGCAGCAAGTGTTCGTCGATTGAATGACGCCTGATTGTATGCAACCCTGCATTGCATGCCTGTCGTAACTGACAGTGTTTCCTGAATCCAAGCGCAAGAAGGTTTTGTTGATTGAATGAGACCTAGATTATACGCAACCCTGAATCGCATGCCTGTCGTCACTAACAGAGTTGCCAGAAATTAGGCGCGAGAAAAATTGTTGATTGAATGACGCCTGATTGTATGCAACCCTGCATTGCATGCTTATTGTCACCGACAGTGTTGCCTGAAATCAGGCGCAGCAAGTGTTTGTTAATTGAATGACGCCTGATTATATGCAACCCTGAATCGCATGCCCGTCGTCACTGACGGTGGTGCCTGAATCTAAGCGCAAGAAGGGTTTGTTGATTAAATGACGCCTGGAGCATATGCAACCCTGAATCTTATGCCTGTCGTCACTAACAGAGTTGTCAGAAATCAGGCACAAGAAGTGTTCGTCGATTGAATGACGCCTGATTGTATGCAACCCTGCATCGCATGCCTGTCGTCACTGACAGTGTTGCCTGAATCTAAGCGCGAAAAGGGTTTGTTGATTCAATGACGCCTGATTGTATGCAACCCTGCATTGCATGCCTGTCGTCACCGACAGTGTTGCCTGAAATTAGGCGCAGCAAGTGTTTGTCGATTGAATGACGCTTGATTGTATGCAACCCTGCATTGCATGCCTGTCGTCACCGACAGTGTTGCCTGAAATTAGGCGCAGCAAGTGTTTGTCGATTGAATGACGCTTGATTGTATGCAACCCTGCATTGCATGCCTGTCGTCACCGACAGTGTCGCCTGAAATTAGGCGCAAGTAGGGTTTGTTGATTGAATGACGCCTGATTGTATGCAACCCTGCCTTGCATGCCTGTCGTCACTGACAGTGTTGCCTGAAATTAGGCGCAGCAAGTGTTCGTTGATTGAATGACGCCTGATTATATGCAACCCTGCATCGCATGCCTGTCGTCACCAACAGAATTGCCAGAAATTAGGCGAAAGAAGGGTTTGTTGGTTGAATGACGCCTCATTGTATGCAACCCTGCATTGCATGCCTGTCGTCTTTGACAGTGTTGCCTGAATCTAAGCGCGAGAAGGGTTTGTTGATTCAATGACGCCTGATTGTATGCAACTCTGCATTGCATGCCTGTCGTCACTGACGGTGTTGCCTGAAATAAGGCGCAGCAAGTGTTTGTCGATTGAATGACGCCTGATTGTATGCAACCCTGCATTGCATGCCTGTCGTCACCGACAGTGTTGCCTGAAATCAGGCGCAGCAAGTTTTTGTTAATAGAATGACGCCTGATTATATGCAACCCTGAATCGCATGCCTGTCGTCACCGACAGTATTGCCTGAATCTGAGCGCAAAAAGGGTTTGTTGATTAAATGACCCCCGAGGTATATGCAACCCTGAATCACATGCCTGACATGACTAACAGTGTTGCCAGAATATAGGCGCAAGGAGAGTATATTGATTGAATGACACCTGATTGTATGAAACCCTGCATTGCATGCCTGTCGTCACCGACAGTGTTGCCTGAATCTAAGCGCGAGAAGGGTTTGTTGATTCAATGACGCCTAATTGTATGCAACTCTGCATTGCATGCCTGAAATCAAGTGCGGCAAGTGTTTGTCAATTGAATGACGCCTGATTGTATGCAACCCTGCATTGTATGCCTGTCGTAACTGACAGTGTTTCCTGAATCCAAGCGCAAGAAGGTTTTGTTGATTGAATGAGACCTAGATTATACGCAACCCTGAATCGCATGCCTGTCGTCACTAACAGAGTTGCCGGAAATGAGGCGCGAGAAAAATTGTTGATTGAATGACGCCTGATTGTATGCAACCCTGCATTGCATGCCTGTCGTCACTGACAGTGTTGCCTGAATCTAAGCGCGAGAAGGGTTTGTTGATTCAATGACGCCTGATTGTATGCAACTCTGCATTGCATGCCTGTCGTCACTGACGGTGTTGCCTGAAATAAGGCGCAGCAAGTGTTTGTCGATTGAATGACGCCTGATTGTATGCAACCCTGCATTGCATGCTTATCGTCACCGACAGTGTTGCCTGAAATTAGGCGCAGCAAGTGTTTGTCAATTGAATGACGCCTGATTATATGCAACCCTGAATCGCATGCCCGTCGTCACTGACAGTGGTGCCTGAATCTGAGCGCAAGAAGGGTTTGTTGATTGAATGACGCCTGGAGCATATGCAACCCTGAATCGCATGCCTGTCGTCACTAACAGAGTTGTCAGAAATCAGGCACAAGAAGTGTTCGTCGATTGAATGACGCCTGATTGTATGCAACCCTGCATCGCATGCCTGTCGTCACTGACAGTGTTGCCTGAATCTAAGCGCGAGAAGGGTTTGTTGATTCAATGACGCCTGATTGTATGCAACCCTGCATTGCATGCCTGTCGTCACTGACGGTGTTCCCTGAAATTAAGCGCAGCAAGTGTTTGTCAATTGAATGACGCCTGATTATATGCAACCCCGAATCGCATGCCCGTCGTCACTGACAGTGGTGCCTGAATCTGAGCGCAAGAAGGGTTTGTTGATTGAATGACGCCTGGAGCATATGCAACCCTGCATTGCATGCTTATCGTCACCGACAGTGTTGCCTGAAATTAGGCGCAGCAAGTGTTTGTTAATTGAATGACGCCTGATTATATGCAACCCTGAATCGCATGCCCGTCGTCACTGACAGTGGTGCCTGAATCTGAGCGCAAGAAGGGTTTGTTGATTGAATGACGCCTGGAGCATATGCAACCCTGAATCGCATGCCTGTCGTCACTAACAGAGTTGTCAGAAATCAGGCACAAGAAGTGTTCGTCGATTGAATGACGCCTGATTGTATGCAACCCTGCATCGCATGCCTGTCGTCACTGACAGTGTTGCCTGAATCTAAGCGCGAGAAGGGTTTGTTGATTCAATGACGCCTGATTGTATGCAACCCTGCATTGCATGCCTGTCGTCACTGACGGTGTTCCCTGAAATTAAGCGCAGCAAGTGTTTGTCAATTGAATGACGCCTGATTGTATGCAACCCTGCATTGCATGCCTGTCGTCACCGACAGTGTTGCCTGGAATTAGGCGCAGCAAGTGTTTGTTAATTGAATGACGCCTGATTATATGCAACTCTGAATCGCATGCCTGTCGTCGCAAACAGAGTTGCCAGAAATTAGGCGCAAGAAGGGTTTGTTGATTGAATGACGCCTGATTGTATGCAACCCTGTATTGCATGCCTGTCGTCACCGACAGTGTTGCCTGAAATTAGGCGCAGCAAGTGTTTGTTAATTGAATGACGCCTGATTATATGCAACCCTGAATCGCATGCCTGTCGTCGCAAACAGAGTTGCCAGAAATTAGGCGCAAGAAGGGTTTGTTGATTGAATGACGCTCGATTATATGCGACCCTAAATCGCATGCCTGTCGTCACTAACAGAGTTGCCAGAACTTAGGCACAAAAAGGGTTTGTTGATTGAATGACGCCTGATTGTATGCAACCCTGCATTGCATGCACGTCGTAACCGACAGTTTCGCCTGAATCTCAGCGCGAGAAGGGTTTGTTGATTCAATGACGCCTGATATCATGCAACCCTTCATTGCATGCCTGTCGTCACCAAGGGTGTTGCCTGAAATTAAGCGCAGCAAGTGTTTGTCAATTGAATGACGCTTGATTGTATGCAACCCTGCATTGCATGCCTGTCGTCACCGACAGTGTCGCCTGAAATTAGGCGAAAGAAGGGTTTGTTGATTGAATGACGCCTGATTGTATGCAACCCTGCCTTGCATGCCTGTCGTCACTGACCGTGTTGCCTGAAATTAGGCGCAGCAAGTGTTCGTTGATTGAATGACGCCTGATTATATGCAACCCTGCATCGCATGCCTGTCGTCACCAACAGAATTGCCAGAAATTAGGCGAAAGAAGGGTTTGTTGGTTGAATGACGCCTCATTGTATGCAACCCTGCATTGCATGCCTGTCGTCTTTGACAGTGTTGCCTGAATCTAAGCGCGAGAAGGGTTTGTTGATTCAATGACGCCTGATTGTATGCAACCCTGCATTGCATGCCTGTCGTCACTGACGGTGTTCCCTGAAATTAAGCGCAGCAAGTGTTTGTCAATTGAATGACGCCTGATTATATGCAACCCCGAATCGCATGCCCGTCGTCACTGACAGTGGTGCCTGAATCTGAGCGCAAGAAGGGTTTGTTGATTGAATGACGCCTGGAGCATATGCAACCCTGCATTGCATGCTTATCGTCACCGACAGTGTTGCCTGAAATTAGGCGCAGCAAGTGTTTGTTAATTGAATGACGCCTGATTATATGCAACCCTGAATCGCATGCCCGTCGTCACTGACAGTGGTGCCTGAATCTGAGCGCAAGAAGGGTTTGTTGATTGAATGACGCCTGGAGCATATGCAACCCTGAATCGCATGCCTGTCGTCACTAACAGAGTTGTCAGAAATCAGGCACAAGAAGTGTTCGTCGATTGAATGACGCCTGATTGTATGCAACCCTGCATCGCATGCCTGTCGTCACTGACAGTGTTGCCTGAATCTAAGCGCGAGAAGGGTTTGTTGATTCAATGACGCCTGATTGTATGCAACCCTGCATTGCATGCCTGTCGTCACTGACGGTGTTCCCTGAAATTAAGCGCAGCAAGTGTTTGTCAATTGAATGACGCCTGATTGTATGCAACCCTGCATTGCATGCCTGTCGTCACCGACAGTGTTGCCTGGGATTAGGCGCAGCAAGTGTTTGTTAATTGAATGACGCCTGATTATATGCAACTCTGAATCGCATGCCTGTCGTCGCAAACAGAGTTGCCAGAAATTAGGCGCAAGAAGGGTTTGTTGATTGAATGACGCCTGATTGTATGCAACCCTGTATTGCATGCCTGTCGTCACCGACAGTGTTGCCTGAAATTAGGCGCAGCAAGTGTTTGTTAATTGAATGACGCCTGATTATATGCAACCCTGAATCGCATGCCTGTCGTCGCAAACAGAGTTGCCAGAAATTAGGCGCAAGAAGGGTTTGTTGATTGAATGACGCTCGATTATATGCGACCCTAAATCGCATGCCTGTCGTCACTAACAGAGTTGCCAGAACTTAGGCACAAAAAGGGTTTGTTGATTGAATGACGCCTGATTGTATGCAACCCTGCATTGCATGCACGTCGTAACCGACAGTTTCGCCTGAATCTCAGCGCGAGAAGGGTTTGTTGATTCAATGACGCCTGATATCATGCAACCCTTCATTGCATGCCTGTCGTCACCAAGGGTGTTGCCTGAAATTAAGCGCAGCAAGTGTTTGTCAATTGAATGACGCTTGATTGTATGCAACCCTGCATTGCATGCCTGTCGTCACCGACAGTGTCGCCTGAAATTAGGCGAAAGAAGGGTTTGTTGATTGAATGACGCCTGATTGTATGCAACCCTGCCTTGCATGCCTGTCGTCACTGACCGTGTTGCCTGAAATTAGGCGCAGCAAGTGTTCGTTGATTGAATGACGCCTGATTATATGCAACCCTGCATCGCATGCCTGTCGTCACCAACAGAATTGCCAGAAATTAGGCGAAAGAAGGGTTTGTTGGTTGAATGACGCCTCATTGTATGCAACCCTGCATTGCATGCCTGTCGTCTTTGACAGTGTTGCCTGAATCTAAGCGCGAGAAGGGTTTGTTGATTCAATGACGCCTGATTGTATGCAACCCTGCATTGCATGCCTGTCGTCACTGACGGTGTTCCCTGAAATTAAGCGCAGCAAGTGTTTGTCAATTGAATGACGCCTGATTATATGCAACCCCGAATCGCATGCCCGTCGTCACTGACAGTGGTGCCTGAATCTGAGCGCAAGAAGGGTTTGTTGATTGAATGACGCCTGGAGCATATGCAACCCTGCATTGCATGCTTATCGTCACCGACAGTGTTGCCTGAAATTAGGCGCAGCAAGTGTTTGTTAATTGAATGACGCCTGATTATATGCAACCCTGAATCGCATGCCCGTCGTCACTGACAGTGGTGCCTGAATCTGAGCGCAAGAAGGGTTTGTTGATTGAATGACGCCTGGAGCATATGCAACCCTGAATCGCATGCCTGTCGTCACTAACAGAGTTGTCAGAAATCAGGCACAAGAAGTGTTCGTCGATTGAATGACGCCTGATTGTATGCAACCCTGCATCGCATGCCTGTCGTCACTGACAGTGTTGCCTGAATCTAAGCGCGAGAAGGGTTTGTTGATTCAATGACGCCTGATTGTATGCAACCCTGCATTGCATGCCTGTCGTCACTGACGGTGTTCCCTGAAATTAAGCGCAGCAAGTGTTTGTCAATTGAATGACGCCTGATTGTATGCAACCCTGCATTGCATGCCTGTCGTCACCGACAGTGTTGCCTGGGATTAGGCGCAGCAAGTGTTTGTTAATTGAATGACGCCTGATTATATGCAACTCTGAATCGCATGCCTGTCGTCGCAAACAGAGTTGCCAGAAATTAGGCGCAAGAAGGGTTTGTTGATTGAATGACGCCTGATTGTATGCAACCCTGTATTGCATGCCTGTCGTCACCGACAGTGTTGCCTGAAATTAGGCGCAGCAAGTGTTTGTTAATTGAATGACGCCTGATTATATGCAACCCTGAATCGCATGCCTGTCGTCGCAAACAGAGTTGCCAGAAATTAGGCGCAAGAAGGGTTTGTTGATTGAATGACGCTCGATTATATGCGACCCTAAATCGCATGCCTGTCGTCACTAACAGAGTTGCCAGAACTTAGGCACAAAAAGGGTTTGTTGATTGAATGACGCCTGATTGTATGCAACCCTGCATTGCATGCACGTCGTAACCGACAGTTTCGCCTGAATCTCAGCGCGAGAAGGGTTTGTTGATTCAATGACGCCTGATATCATGCAACCCTTCATTGCATGCCTGTCGTCACCAAGGGTGTTGCCTGAAATTAAGCGCAGCAAGTGTTTGTCAATTGAATGACGCTTGATTGTATGCAACCCTGCATTGCATGCCTGTCGTCACCGACAGTGTCGCCTGAAATTAGGCGAAAGAAGGGTTTGTTGATTGAATGACGCCTGATTGTATGCAACCCTGCCTTGCATGCCTGTCGTCACTGACCGTGTTGCCTGAAATTAGGCGCAGCAAGTGTTCGTTGATTGAATGACGCCTGATTATATGCAACCCTGCATCGCATGCCTGTCGTCACCAACAGAATTGCCAGAAATTAGGCGAAAGAAGGGTTTGTTGGTTGAATGACGCCTCATTGTATGCAACCCTGCATTGCATGCCTGTCGTCTTTGACAGTGTTGCCTGAATCTAAGCGCGAGAAGGGTTTGTTGATTCAATGACGCCTGGAGCATATGCAACCCTGCATTGCATGCTTATCGTCACCGACAGTGTTGCCTGAAATTAGGCGCAGCAAGTGTTTGTTAATTGAATGACGCCTGATTATATGCAACCCTGAATCGCATGCCCGTCGTCACTGACAGTGGTGCCTGAATCTGAGCGCAAGAAGGGTTTGTTAATTCAATGACGCCTGATATTATGCAACCCTGCATTGCATGCCTGTCGTCACCGACGGTGTTGCCTGAAATTAAGCGCAGCAAGTGTTCGTCGATTGAATGACGCCTGATTGTATGCAACCCTGCATTGCATGCCTGTCGTAACTGACAGTGTTTCCTGAATCCGAACGCAAGAAGGTTTTGTTGATTGAATGAGACCTAGATTATACGCAACCCTGAATCGCATGCCTGTCGTCACTAACAGAGTTGCCAGAAATTAGGCGCGAGAAAAATTGTTGATTGAATGACGCCTGATTGTATGCAACCCTGCATTGCATGCTCATTGTCACCGACAGTGTTGCCTGAAATTAGGCGCAGCAAGTGTTTGTTAATTGAATGACGCCTGATTATATGCAACCCTGAATCGCATGCCCGTCGTCACTGACAGTGGTGCCTGAATCTGAGCGCAAAAAGGGTTTGTTGATTTAATGACGCCTGGAGCATATGCAACCCTGAATCGCATGCCTGTCGTCACTAACAGAGTTGTCAGAAATCAGGCACAAGAAGTGTTCGTCGATTGAATGACGCCTGATTGTATGCAACCCTGCATCGCATGCCTGTCGTCACTGACAGTGTTGCCTGAATCTAAGCGCGAGGAGGGTTTGTTGATTCAATGACGCCTGATTGTATGCAACCCTGCATTGCATGCCTGTCGTCACTGACGGTGTTCCCTGAAATTAAGCGCGGCAAGTGTTCGTCAATTGAATGACGCCTGATTGTATGCAACCCTGCATTGCATGCCTGTCGTCACCGACAGTGTTGCCTGAAATTAGGCGCAGCAAGTGTTTGTCAATTGAATGACGCTTGATTGTATGCAACCCTGCATTGCATGCCTGTCGTCACCGACAGTGTCGCCTGAAATTAGGCGCAAGTAGGGTTTGTTGATTGAATGACGCCTGATTGTATGCAACCCTGCCTTGCATGCCTGTCGTCACTGACAGTGTTGCCTGAAATTAGGCGCAGCAAGTGTTCGTTGATTGAATGACGCCTGATTATGTGCAACCCTGCATCGCATGCCTGTCGTCACCAACAGAATTGCCAGAAATTAGGCGAAAGAAGGGTTTGTTGGTTGAATGACGCCTCATTGTATGCAACCCTGTATTGCATGCCTGTCGTCTTTGACAGTGTTGCCTGAATCTAAGCGCGAGAAGGGTTTGTTGATTCAATGACGCCTGATTGTATGCAACTCTGCATTGCATGCCTGTCGTCACCGACAGTGTTGCCCGAAATTAGGCGCAGCAAGTGTTTGGTAATTGAATGACGCCTGATTATATGCAATCCTAAATCGCATGCCTGTCGTCACTGACAGTTTTGCCTGAATCTAAGCGCGAGAAGGGTTTGTTAATTCAATGACGCCTGATATTATGCAACCCTGCATTGCATGCCTGTCGTCACCGACGGTGTTGCCTGAAATTAAGCGCAGCAAGTGTTCGTCGATTGAATGACGCCTGATTGTATGCAACCCTGCATTGCATGCCTGTCGTAACTGACAGTGGTGCCTGAATCTGAGCGCAAGAAGGGTTTGTTGATTAAATGACGCCTGGAGCATATGCAACCCTGAATCGCATGCCTGTCGTCACTAACAGAGTTGTCAGAAATCAGGCACAAGAAGTGTTCGTCGATTGAATGACGCCTGATTGTATGCAACCCTGCATCGCATGCCTGTCGTCACTGACAGTGTTGCCTGAATCTAAGCGCGAGGAGGGTTTGTTGATTCAATGACGCCTGATTGTATGCAACCCTGCATTGCATGCCTGTCGTCACTGACGGTGTTCCCTGAAATTAAGCGCGGCAAGTGTTCGTCAATTGAATGACGCCTGATTGTATGCAACCCTGCATTGCATGCCTGTCGTCACCGACAGTGTTGCCTGAAATTAGGCGCAGCAAGTGTTTGTCAATTGAATGACGCTTGATTGTATGCAACCCTGCATTGCATGCCTGTCGTCACCGACAGTGTCGCCTGAAATTAGGCGCAAGTAGGGTTTGTTGATTGAATGACGCCTGATTGTATGCAACCCTGCATTGCATGCCTGTCGTCACTGAAGGTGTTCCCTGAAATTGAGTACAGCAAGTGTTTGTCAATTGAATGACGCCTGATTGTATGCAACCCTGCATTGCATGCCTTTCGTCACCGACAGTGTTGCCTGAAATTAGGCGCAGCAAGTGTTTGTCAATTGAATGACGCTTGATTGTATGCAACCCTGCATTGCATGCCTGTCGTCACCGACAGTGTCGCCTGAAATTAGGCGCAAGACGGGTTTGTTGATTGAATTACGCCTGATTGTATGCAACCCTGCCTTGCATGCCTGTCGTCACTGACAGTGTTGCCTGAAATTAGGCGCAGCAAGTGTTCGTTGATTGAATGACGCCTGATTATATGCAACCCTGAATCGCATGCCTGTCGTCACCAACAGAATTGCCAGAAATGAGGCGAAAGAAGGATTTGTTGGTTGAATGACGCCTCATTGTATGCAACCCTTCATTGCATGCCTGTCGTCTTTGACAGTGTTGCCTGAATCTAAGCGCGAGAAGGGTTTGTTGATTCAATGACGCCTGATTGTATGCAACTCTGCATTGCATGCCTGTCGTCACCGACAGTGTTGCCTGAAATTAGGCGCAGCAAGTGTTTGGTAATTGAATGACGCCTGATGAAATGCAACCCTAAATCGCATGCCTGTCGTCACTGACAGTTTTGCCTAAATCTAAGCGCGAGAAGGGTTTGTTAATTCAATGACGCCTGATATTATGCAACCCTGCATTGCATGCCTGTCGTCACCAACGGTGTTGCCTGAAATTAAGCGCAGCAAGTGTTCGTCGATTGAATGACGCCTGATTGTATGCAACCCTGCATTGCATGCCTGTCGTAACTGACAGTGTTTCCTGAATCCGAACGCAAGAAGGTTTTGTTGATTGAATGAGACCTAGATTATACGCAACCCTGAATCGCATGCCTGTCGTCACTAACAGAGTTGCCAGAAATTAGGCGCGAGAAAAATTGTTGATTGAATGACGCCTGATTGTATGCAACCCTGCATTGCATGCTCATTGTCACCGACAGTGTTGCCTGAAATTAGGCGCAGCAAGTGTTTGTTAATTGAATGACGCCTGATTATATGCAACCCTGAATCGCATGCCCGTCGTCACTGACAGTGGTGCCTGAATCTGAGCGCAAAAAGGGTTTGTTGATTTAATGACGCCTGGAGCATATGCAACCCTGAATCGCATGCCTGTCGTCACTAACAGAGTTGTCAGAAATCAGGCACAAGAAGTGTTCGTCGATTGAATGACGCCTGATTGTATGCAACCCTGCATCGCATGCCTGTCGTCACTGACAGTGTTGCCTGAATCTAAGCGCGAGGAGGGTTTGTTGATTCAATGACGCCTGATTGTATGCAACCCTGCATTGCATGCCTGTCGTCACTGACGGTGTTCCCTGAAATTAAGCGCGGCAAGTGTTCGTCAATTGAATGACGCCTGATTGTATGCAACCCTGCATTGCATGCCTGTCGTCACCGACAGTGTTGCCTGAAATTAGGCGCAGCAAGTGTTTGTCAATTGAATGACGCTTGATTGTATGCAACCCTGCATTGCATGCCTGTCGTCACCGACAGTGTCGCCTGAAATTAGGCGCAAGTAGGGTTTGTTGATTGAATGACGCCTGATTGTATGCAACCCTGCCTTGCATGCCTGTCGTCACTGAAAGTGTTGCCTGAAATTAGGCGCAGCAAGTGTTCGTTGATTGAATGACGCCTGATTATATGCAACCCTGCATCGCATGCCTGTCGTCACCAACAGAATTGCCAGAAATTAGGCGAAAGAAGGGTTTGTTGGTTGAATGACGCCTCATTGTATGCAACCCTGTATTGCATGCCTGTCGTCTTTGACAGTGTTGCCTGAATCTAAGCGCGAGAAGGGTTTGTTGATTCAATGACGCCTGATTGTATGCAACTCTGCATTGCATGCCTGTCGTCACCGACAGTGTTGCCCGAAATTAGGCGCAGCAAGTGTTTGGTAATTGAATGACGCCTGATTATATGCAATCCTAAATCGCATGCCTGTCGTCACTGACAGTTTTGCCTGAATCTAAGCGCGAGAAGGGTTTGTTAATTCAATGACGCCTGATATTATGCAACCCTGCATTGCATGCCTGTCGTCACCGACGGTGTTGCCTGAAATTAAGCGCAGCAAGTGTTCGTCGATTGAATGACGCCTGATTGTATGCAACCCTGCATTGCATGCCTGTCGTAACTGACAGTGGTGCCTGAATCTGAGCGCAAGAAGGGTTTGTTGATTAAATGACGCCTGGAGCATATGCAACCCTGAATCGCATGCCTGTCGTCACTAACAGAGTTGTCAGAAATCAGGCACAAGAAGTGTTCGTCGATTGAATGACGCCTGATTGTATGCAACCCTGCATCGCATGCCTGTCGTCACTGACAGTGTTGCCTGAATCTAAGCGCGAGAAGGGTTTGTTGATTCAATGACGCCTGATTGTATGCAACCCTGCATTGCATGCCTGTCGTCACTGAAGGTGTTCCCTGAAATTGAGTACAGCAAGTGTTTGTCAATTGAATGACGCCTGATTGTATGCAACCCTGCATTGCATGCCTTTCGTCACCGACAGTGTTGCCTGAAATTAGGCGCAGCAAGTGTTTGTCAATTGAATGACGCTTGATTGTATGCAACCCTGCATTGCATGCCTGTCGTCACCGACAGTGTCGCCTGAAATTAGGCGCAAGACGGGTTTGTTGATTGAATTACGCCTGATTGTATGCAACCCTGCCTTGCATGCCTGTCGTCACTGACAGTGTTGCCTGAAATTAGGCGCAGCAAGTGTTCGTTGATTGAATGACGCCTGATTATATGCAACCCTGAATCGCATGCCTGTCGTCACCAACAGAATTGCCAGAAATGAGGCGAAAGAAGGATTTGTTGGTTGAATGACGCCTCATTGTATGCAACCCTGCATTGCATGCCTGTCGTCTTTGACAGTGTTGCCTGAATCTAAGCGCGAGAAGGGTTTGTTGATTCAATGACGCCTGATTGTATGCAACTCTGCATTGCATGCCTGTCGTCACCGACAGTGTTGCCTGAAATTAGGCGCAGCAAGTGTTTGGTAATTGAATGACGCCTGATGAAATGCAACCCTAAATCGCATGCCTGTCGTCACTGACAGTTTTGCCTAAATCTAAGCGCGAGAAGGGTTTGTTAATTCAATGACGCCTGATATTATGCAACCCTGCATTGCATGCCTGTCGTCACCAACGGTGTTGCCTGAAATTAAGCGCAGCAAGTGTTCGTCGATTGAATGACGCCTGATTGTATGCAACCCTGCATTGCATGCCTGTCGTAACTGACAGTGTTTCCTGAATCCGAACGCAAAAAGGTTTTGTTGATTGAATGAGACCTAGATTATACGCAACCCTGAATCGCATGCCTGTCGTCACTAACAGAGTTGCCAGAAATTAGGCGCGAGAAAAATTGTTGATTGAATGACGCCTGATTGTATGCAACCCTGCATTGCATGCTTATTGTCACCGACAGTGTTGCCTGAAATTAGGCGCAGCAAGTGTTTGTAATTGAATGACGCCTGATTATATGCAACCCTGAATTGCATGCCCGTCGTCACTGACAGTGGTGCCTGAATCTGAGCGCAAAAAGGGTTTGTTGATTTAATGACGCCTGGAGCATATGCAACCCTGAATCGCATGCCTGTCGTCACTAACAGAGTTGTCAGAAATCAGGCACAAGAAGTGTTCGTCGATTGAATGACGCCTGATTGTATGCAACCCTGCATCGCATGCCTGTCGTCACTGACAGTGTTGCCTGAATCTAAGCGCGAGGAGGGTTTGTTGATTCAATGACGCCTGATTGTATGCAACCCTGCATTGCATGCCTGTCGTCACTGACGGTGTTCCCTGAAATTAAGCGCAGCAAGTGTTCGTCAATTGAATGACGCCTGATTGTATGCAACCCTGCATTGCATGCCTGTCGTCACCGACAGTGTTGCCTGAAATTAGGCGCAGCAAGTGTTTGTCAATGGAATGACGCTTGATTGTATGCAACCCTGCATTGCATGCCTGTCGTCACCGACAGTGTCGCCTGAAATTAGGCGCAAGTAGGGTTTGTTGATTGAATGACGCCTGATTGTATGCAACCCTGCCTTGCATGCCTGTCGTCACTGACAGTGTTGCCTGAAATTAGGCGCAGCAAGTGTTCGTTGATTGAATGACGCCTGATTATATGCAACCCTGCATCGCATGCCTGTCGTCACCAACAGAATTGCCAGAAATTAGGCGAAAGAAGGGTTTGTTGGTTGAACGACGCCTCATTGTATGCAACCCTGCATTGCATGCCTGTCGTCTTTGACAGTGTTGCCTGAATCTAAGCGCGAGAAGGGTTTGTTGATTCAATGACGCCTGATTGTATGCAACTCTGCATTGCATGCCTGTCGTCACTGACGGTGTTGCCTGGAATTAGGCGCAGCAAGTGTTTGTCAATTGAATGACGCCTGATTGTATGCAACCCTGCATTGCATGCCTGTCGTCACCGACAGTGTTGCCTGAAATCAGGCGCAGCAACATTTTGTTAATAGAATGACGCCTGATTATATGCAACCCTGAATCGCATGCCTGTCGTCACCGACAGTATTGCCTGAATCTGAGCGCAAAAAGGGTTTGTTGATTGAATGACGCCTGGAGCATATGCAACCCTGAATCGCATGCCTGTCGTCACTAACAGAGTTGCCAGAAATTAGGCACAAGAAGGGTTTGTTGATTGAATGACGCCTGATTGTATGCAACCCTGCATTGCATGCCTGTCGTCACCGACAGTGTTGCCTGAAATTAGGCGCAGCAAGCGTTTGTTAATTGAATGACGCCTGATTATATGCAACCCCGTATTGCATGCCTGTCGTCACTGACAGTGTTACCGAAAATTAGTCGCATGGAAAGTCCGTTGATTGCTCATCGCCCGATTCAATGCAACCTTTTATTGGACGCTTGTTGTCAATGAGAATGTTGCCCGAAATTGAGAGCACGGCAAATTCATGGATTGCTTTACGGCTGATTGAGTGCAACCTCGCATTGCATGGGTGTCGTCACTCACAGTGTTGCCTGTAATCAGGCGGGGGAGAATTCGTTGAACGCTTTATGCCTGATTATATGGAATACTGCATCGCATGCCTGTCGTCACTTACACAGAATTGCCTAAAATGAGGCGCAAAGAAGGTTCGATGAATGTTTGACGCTTGAATGTAAGCAACCTCGCATAGCATGCCTGTCGTCCCTGACAATGTTGCCTGAAATGCGGCGCAAGGAAGGTTGGTTGTTTGTATGACGCTTGAATGTATGCAATTCTGCATTGCATTCCTGTCGTCTTTTACAGTGTTGCCCAAAATTAAGCGCAGGAAGAGTTTGTAAATTGAATGACGCCTAATCATATGCAACCCTGCATTGCATGCCTGTCGTCACCAACAGAGTTGCCAGAAATTAGGCGCAAGAAGGGTTCGTTGATTGCATGACGCCTGATTGTATGCAACCCTGTATTGCATGCCTGTCATCACTGACATTATTGCCTGAATCTAAGCGCAGCAAGTGTTTGTTCATTGAAAGACGCCTGATTATATGCAACCCTGTATTGCATGCCTGTCGTCACTGACAGTGTCGCCACGATCTAGGCGCAAGAAGGGTTTGTTGATTGAATGACCCCCGAGGTATATGCAACCCTGAATCACATGCCTGACATGAATAACAGTGTTGCCAGAATATAGGCGCGAGGAGAGTTTGTTGATTCAATGACGCCCAATTGTATGCAACCCTGCATTGCATGCCTGTCGTCACCGACGGTGTTGCCTGAAATCAAGCGCGGCAAGTGTTTGTCAATTGAATGACGCCTGATTGTATGCAACCCTGCATTGTATGCCTGTCGTAACTGACAGTGTTTCCTGAATCCAAGCGCAAGAAGGTTTTGTTGATTGAATGAGACCTAGATTATACGCAACCCTGAATCGCATGCCTGTCGTCACTAACAGAGTTGCCAGAAATTAGGCGCGAGAAAAATTGTTGATTGAATGACGCCTGATTGTATGCAACCCTGCATTGCATGCCTGTTGTCACTGACAGTGTTGCCTGAATCCGAACGCGAGAAGGGTTTGTTGATTCAATGACGCCTGATTGTATGCAACCCTGCATTGCATGCTTATCGTCACCGACAGTGTTGCCTGAAATTAGGCGCAGCAAGTGTTTGTTAATTGAATGACGCCTGTCTATATGCAACCCTGAATCGCATGCCCGTCGTCACTGACAGTGGTGCCTGAATCTGAGCGCAAGAAGGGTTTGTTGATTGAATGACGCCTGGAGCATATGCAACCCTGAATCGCATGCCTGTCGTCACTAACAGAATTGCCAGAAATTAGGCGAAAGAAGGGTTTGTTGGTTGAATGACGCCTCATTGTATGCAACCCTGCATTGCATGCCTGTCGTCTTTGACAGTGTTGCCTGAATCTAAGCGCGAGGAGGGTTTGTTGATTCAATGACGCCTGATTGTATGCAACTCTGCATTGCATGCCTGTCGTCACCGACAGTGTTGCCCGAAATTAGGCGCAGCAAGTGTTTGGTAATTGAATGACGCCTGATTATATGCAATCCTAAATCGCATGCCTGTCGTCACTGACAGTTTTGCCTGAATCTAAGCGCGAGAAGGGTTTGTTAATTCAATGACGCCTGATATTATGCAACCCTGCATTGCATGCCTGTCGTCACCGTCGGTGTTGCCTGAAATTAAGCGCAGCAAGTGTTCGTCGATTGAATGACGCCTGATTATATGCAACCCTGAATCGCATGCCCGTTGTCACTGACAGTGGTGCCTGAATCTGAGCGCAAGAAGGGTTTGTTGATTGAATGACGCCTGGAGCATATGCAACCCTGAATCGCATGCCTGTCGTCACTAACGGAGTTGTCAGAAATCAGGCACAAGAAGTGTTCGTCGATTGAATGACGCCTGATTGTATGCAACCCTGCATCGCATGCCTGTCGTCACTGACAGTGTTGCCTGAATCTCAGCGCGAGAAGGGTTTGTTGATTCAATGACGCCTGATTGTATGCAACCCTGCATTGCATGCCTGTCGTCACTGACGGTGTTCCCTGAAATTGAGTACAGCAAGTGTTTGTCAATTGAATGACGCCTGATTATATGCAACCCTGAATCGCATGCCCGTCGTCACTGACAGTGGTGCCTGAATCTGAGCGCAAGAAGGGTTTGTTGATTGAATGACGCCTGGAGCATATGCAACCCTGAATCGCATGCCTGTCGTCACTAACAGAGTTGTCAGAAATCAGGCACAAGAAGTGTTCGTCGATTGAATGACGCCTGATTGTATGCAACCCTGCATCGCATGCCTGTCGTCACCGACAGTGTTGCCTGAAATCAGGCGCAGCAAGTTTTTGTTAATAGAATGACGCCTGATTATATGCAACCCTGAATCGCATGCCTGTCGTCACCGACAGTATTGCCTGAATCTGAGCGCAAAAAGGGTTTGTTGATTAAATGACGCCTGGAGCATATGCAACCCTGAATCGCATGCCTGTCGTCACTAACAGAGTTGCCAGAAATTAGGCACAAGAAGGGTTTGTTGATTGAATGACGCCTGATTGTATGCAACCCTGCATTGCATGCCTGTCGTCACCGACAGTGTTGCCTGAAATAAGGCGCAGCAAGTGTTTGTTAATTGAATGACGCCTGATTATATGCAACCCTACATTGCATGCCTGTCGTCACTGACAGTTTTGCCGAAAATTAGGTGCACGCAAAGTGCGTTAATTGCTTGTTGCCCGATCATATGTAACCGTCCATTGAACGCCTGTTGTTAATTACAAGAATGCCCGAAGATGGAAAAACAGAGAATTCGTAGATTGCTTCACGTCTGATTAAGTGCAACTTCGCATTGCATGGCTGTCGTCACTCACAGTGTTGCCCGAAGTTACGCGCGAGGAGAATTTGTTATTTGAATGACGCCTGATTGTATGCAACCCTGCATTGCACGCCTGTCGTCACCGACAGTGTTGCCTGAAATTAGGCGCAGCAAGCGTTTGTTAATTGAATGACGCCTGATTATATGCAACCCCGTATTGCATGCCTGTCGTCACTGACAGTGTTACCGAAAATAAGTCGCATGGAAAGTCCGTTGATTGCTCATTGCCCGATTCAATGCAACCTTTTATTGGACGCTTGTTGTCAATGAGAATGTTGCCCGAAATTGAGAGCACGGCAAATTCATGGATTGCTTCACGGCTGATTGAGTGCAACCTCGCATTGCATGGGTGTCGTCACTCACAGTGTTGCCTGTGATAAGGCGGGGAGAATTCGTTGAACGCTAAATGCCTGATTATATGGAATACTGCATCGCATGCCTGTCGTCACTTACACAGAGTTGCCTGAAATGAGGCGCAAGGAAGGTTCGATGAATGTTTGACGCTTGAATGTAAGCAACCTCGCATAGCATGCCTGTCGTCCCTGACAATGTTGCCTGAAATGCGGCGCAAGGAAGGTTCGTTGTTTGTATGACGCTTGAATGTATGCAATTCTGCATTGCATTCCTGTCGTCTTTTACAGTGTTGCCCAAAATTAAGCGCAGGAAGAGTTTGTAAATTGAATGACGCCTAATCATATGCAACCCTGCATTGCATGCCTGTCGTCACCAACAGAGTTGCCAGAAATTAGGCGCAAGAAGGGTTCGTTGATTGCATGACGCCTGATTGTATGCAACCCTGTATTGCATGCCTGTCATCACTGACATTATTGCCTGAATCTGAGCGCAGCAAGTGTTTGTTAATTGAAAGACGCCTGATTATATGCAACCCTGTATTGCATGCCTGTCGTCACTGACAGTGTCGCCTCGATCTAAGCGCAAGAAGGGTTTGTTGATTGAATGACCCCCGAGGTATATGCAACCCTGAATCACATGCCTGACATGACTAACAGTGTTGCCAGAATATAGGCGCGAGGAGAGTATGTTGATTGAATGACACCTGATTGTATGAAACCCTGCATTGCATGCCTGTCGTCACCGACAGTATTGCCTGAATCTAAGCGCGAGAAGAGTTTGTTGATTCAATGACGCCTAATTGTATGCAACCCTGCATTGCATGCCTGTCGTCACCGACGGTGTTGCCTGAAATCAAGCGCGGCAAGTGTTTGTCAATTGAATGACGCCTGATTGTATGCAACCCTGCATTGTATGCCTGTCGTAACTGACAGTGTTTCCTGAATCCAAGCGCAAGAAGGTTTTGTTGATTGAATGAGACCTAGATAATACGCAACCCTGAATCGCATGCCTGTCGTCACTAACAGAGTTGCCAGAAATTAGGCGCGAGAAAAATTGTTGATTGAATGACGCCTGATTGTATGCAACCCTGCATTGCATGCCTGTCGTCACTGACAGTGTTGCCTGAATCCGAACGCGAGAAGGGTTTGTTGATTCAATGACGCCTGATTGTATGCAACCCTGCATCGCATGCCTGTCGTCACGGACAGTGTTGCCTGAATCTAAGCGCGAGAAGGGTTTGTTGATTCAATGACGCCTGATTGTATGCAACCCTGCATTGCATGCCTGTCGTCACTGACAGTGTTCCCTGAAATTAAGCGCAGCAAGTGTTTGTCAATTGAATGACGCCTGATTGTATGCAACCCTGCATTGCATGCCTGTCGTCACCGACAGTGTTGCCTGAAATTAGGCGCAGCAAGTGTTTGTTGATTGAATGACGCCTGATTATATGCAACCCTGAATCGCATGCCTGTCGTCGCAAACAGAGTTGCCAGAAATTAGGCGCAAGAAGGGTTTGTTGATTGAATGACGCTCGATTATATGCGACCCTAAATCGCATGCCTGTCGTCACTAACAGAGTTGCCAGAACTTGGGCACAAAAAGGGTTTGTTGATTGAATGACGCCTGATTGTATGCAACCCTGCATTGCATGCACGTCGTAACCGACAGTGTTGCCTGAATCTCAGCGCGAGAAGGGTTTGTTGATTCAATGACGCCTGATATCATGCAACCCTTCATTGCATGCCTGTCGTCACCAAGGGTGTTGCCTGAAATTAAGCGCAGCAAGTGTTTGTCAATTGAATGACGCTTGATTGTATGCAACCCTGCATTGCATGCCTGTCGTCACCGACAGTGTCGCCTGAAATGAGGCGAAAGAAGGGTTTGTTGATTGAATGACGCCTGATTGTATGCAACCCTGCCTTGCATGCCTGTCGGCACTGACAGTGTTGCCTGAAATTAGGCGCAGCAAGTGTTCGTTGATTGAATGACGCCTGATTATATGCAACCCTGCATCGCATGCCTGTCGTCACCAACAGAATTGCCAGAAATTAGGCGAAAGAAGGGTTTGTTGGTTGAATGACGCCTCATTGTATGCAACCCTGCATTGCATGCCTGTCGTCTTTGACAGTGTTGCCTGAATCTATGCGCGAGAAGGGTTTGTTGATTCAATGACGCCTGATTGTATGCAACTCTGCATTGCATGCCTGTCGTCACCGACAGTGTTGCCCGAAATTAGGCGCAGCAAGTGTTTGGTAATTCAATGACGCCTGATGATATGCAATCCTAAATCGCATGCCTGTCGTCACTGACAGTTTTGCCTGAATCTAAGCGCGAGAAGGGTTTGTTAATTCAATGACGCCTGATATTATGCAACCCTGCATTGCATGCCTGTCGTCACCGACGGTGTTGCCTGAAATTAAGCGCAGCAAGTGTTCGTCGATTGAATGACGCCTCATTGTATGCAACCCTGCATTGCATGCCTGTCGTAACTGACAGTGTTTCCTGAATCCAAGCGCAAGAAGGTTTTGTTGATTGAATGAGACCTAGATTATACGCAACCCTGAATCGCATGCCTGTCGTCACTAACAGAGTTGCCAGAAATTAGGCGCGAGAAAAATTGTTGATTGAATGACGCCTGATTGTATGCAACCCTGCATTGCATGCTTATTGTCACTGACAGTGTTGCCTAAAATTAGGCGCAGCAAGTGTTTGTTAATTGAATGACGCCTGATTATATGCAACCCTGAATCGCATGCCCGTCGTCACTGACGGTGGTGCCTGAATCTGAGCGCAAGAAGGGTTTGTTGATTAAATGACGCCTGGAGCATATGCAACCCTGAATCGCATGCCTGTCGTCACTAACAGAGTTGTCAGAAATCAGGCACAAGAAGTGTTCGTCGATTAAATGACGCCTGATTGTATGCAACCCTGCATCGCATGCCTGTCGTCACTGACAGTGTTGCCTGAATCTAAGCGCAAAAAGGGTTTGTTGATTCAATGACGCCTGATTGTATGCAACCCTGCATTGCATGCCTGTCGTCACTGACGGTGTTCCCTGAAATTAAGCGCAGCAAGTGTCTGTCAATTGAATGACGCCTGATTGTATGCAACCCTGCATTGCATGCCTGTCGTCACCGACAGTGTTGCCTGAAATCAGGCGCAGCAAGTTTTTGTTAATAGAATGACGCCTGATTATATGCAACCCTGAATCGCATGCCTGTCGTCACCGACAGTATTGCCTGGATCTGAGCGCAAAAAGGGTTTGTTGATTGAATGACGCCTGGAGCATATGCAACCCTGAATCGCATGCCTGTCGTCACTAACAGAGTTGCCAGAAATTAGGCACAAGAAGGGTTCGTTGATTGCATGACGCCTGTTTGTATGCAACCCTGTATTGCATGCCTGTCATCACTGACATTATTGCCTGAATCTGAGCGCAGAAAGTGTTTGTTAATTAAAAGACGCCTGATTATATGCAACCCTGTATTGCATGCCTGTCGTCACTGACAGTGTCGCCTCGATCTAAGCGCAAGAAGGGTTTGTTGATTGAATGACCCCCGAGGTATATGCAACCCTGAATCACATGCCTGACATGACTAACAGTGTTGCCAGAATATAGGCGCGAGGAGAGTATGTTGATTGAATGACACCTGATTGTATGAAACCCTGCATTGCATGCCCGTCGTCACCGACAGTATTGCCTGAATCTAAGCGCGAGAAGAGTTTGTTGATTCAATGACGCCTAATTGTATGCAACCCCGCATTGCATGCCTGTCGTCACCGACGGTGTTGCCTGAAATCAAGCGCGGCAAGTGTTTGTCAATTGAATGACGCCTGATTGTATGCAACCCTGCATTGTATGCCTGTCGTAACTGACAGTGTTTCCTGAATCCAAGCGCAAGAAGGTTTTGTTGATTGAATGAGACCTAGATTATACGCAACCCTGAATCGCATGCCTGTCGTCACTAACAGAGTTGCCAGAAATTAGGCGCGAGAAAAATTGTTGATTGAATGACGCCTGATTGTATGCAACCCTGCATTGCATGCCTGTCGTCACTGACAGTGTTGCCTGAATCCGAACGCGAGAAGGGTTTGTTGATTCAATGACGCCTGATTGTATGCAACCCTGCATTGCATGCTTATCGTCACCGACAGTGTTGCCTGAAATTAGGCGCAGCGAGTGTTTGTTAATTGAATGACGCCTGATTATATGCAACCCTGAATCGCATGCCCGTCGTCACTGACAGTGGTGCCTTAATCTGAGCGCAGGAAGGGTTTGTTGATTGAATGACGCCTGGAGCATATGCAACCCTGAATCGCATGCCTGTCGTCACAAACAGAGTTGTCAGAAATCAGGCACAAGAAGTGTTCGTCGATTGAATGACGCCTAATTGTATGCAACCCTGCATCGCATGCCTGTCGTCACTGACAGTGTTGCCTGAATCCCAGCGCGAGAAGGGTTTGTTGATTCAATGACGCCTGATTGTATGCAACTCTGCATTGCATGCCTGTCGTCACTGACGGTGTTCCCTGATATTAAGCAAAGCAAGTGTTTGTCAATTGAATGACGCCTAATTGTATGCAACCCTGCATTGCATGCCTGTCGTCACCGACAGTGTTGCCTGAAATTAGGCGCAGCAAGTGTTTGTCAATTGAATGATGCTTGATTGTATGCAACCCTGCATTGCATGCTTGTCGTCACCGACGGTGTCGCCTGAAATTAGGCGCAAGAAGGGTTTGTTGATTGAATTACGCCTGATTGTATGCAACCCTGCCTTGCATGCCTGTCGTCACTGACAGTGTTGCCTGAAATTAGGCGCAGCAAGTGTTCGTTGATTGAATGACGCCTGATTATATGCAACCCTGCATCGCATGCCTGTCGTCACCAACAGAATTGCCAGAAATTAGGCGAAAGAAGGGTTTGTTGGTTGAATGACGCCTCATTGTATGCAACCCTGCATTGCATGCCTGTCGTCTTTGACAGTGTTGCCTGAATCTAAGCGCGAGAAGGGTTTTTCAATTCAATGACGCCCGATTGTATGCAACTCTGCATTGCATGCCTGTCGTCACTGACGGTGTTGCCTGAAATCAAGCGCAGCAAGTGTTTGTCAATTGGATGACGCCTGATTGTATGCAACCCTGCATTGCATGCCTGTCGTCACCGACAGTGTTGCCTGAAATCAGGCGCAGCAAGTTTTTGTTAATAGAATGACGCCTGATTATATGCAACCCTGAATCGCATGCCTGTCGTCACCGACAGTATTGCCTGAATCTGAGCGCAAAAAGGATTCGTTGATTGAATGACGCCTGATTGTATGCAACCCTGCGTTGCATGCCTGTCGTCACCGACAGTGTTGCCTGAAATAAGGCGCAGCAAGTGTTTGGTAATTGAATGACGCCTGATTATATGCAACCCTACATTGCATGCCCGTCGTCACCTACAGTGTTCCCTGAAATTGGGCGCAGCAAGTGTTCGGTAATTCGATGACGCCTGATTATATGCAACCCTGCATCGCATGCCTGTCGTCACCGACAGTGTTGCCTGAAATTGGGCGCAGCAAGTGTTTGTCAATTGAATGACGCCTGATTGTATGCAACTCTGCATTTCATGCCTGTTGTCACTGACAGTGTTGCCTGAAATTAGGCGCAGCAAGTGTTTGTTAATTGAATGACGCCTGATTATATGCAACCCTTGATCGCATGCCTGTCGTCACTGACAGTGTTGCCTGAATCTAAGCGCGAGAAGGGTTGTTGATTCAATGACGCCTGATTGTATGCAACCCTGCATTGCATGCCTGTCGTCACTGACAGTGTTGCCTGAAATTGGGCGCAGCAAGCGTTTGTTAATTGAATGACGCCTGATTATATGCAACCCCGTATTGCATGCCTGTCGTCACTGACAGTGTTACCGAAAATTAGTCGCATGGAAAGTCCGTTGATTGCTCATTGTCCGATTCAATGCAACCTTTTATTGGACGCTTGTTGTCAATGAGAATGTTGCCCGAAATTGAGAGCACGGCAAATTCATGGATTGCTTTACGGCTGATTGAGTGCGACCTCGCATCGCATGGGTGTCGTCACTCACAGTGTCGCCTGTAATAAGGCGGGGGGAGAATTCGTTGAACGCTTAATGCCTGATTATATGGAATACTGCATCGCATGCCTGTCGTCACTTACACAGAGTTGCCTGAAATGAGGCGCAAAAAAGGTTCGTTGAATGTTTGACGCTTGAATGTGAGCAACCTCGCATAGCATGCCTGTCGTCCCTGACAATGTTGCCTGAAATGCGGCGCAAGGAAGGTTCGTTGTTTGTATGACGCCTAAATGTATGCAATTCTGCATTGCATTCCTGTCGTCTTTTACAGTGTTGCCCAAAATTAAGCGCAGGAAGAGTTTGTGAATTGAATGACGTTTAATCATATGCAACCCTGCATTGCATGCTTGTCGTCACCAACAGAGTTGCCAGAAATTAGGCGCAAAAAGGGTTCGTTGATTGCATGACGCCTGATTGTATGCAACCCTGTATTGCATGCCTGTCATCACTGACATTGTTGCCTGAATCTAAGCGCAGCAAGTGTTTGTTAATTGAAAGACGCCTGATTATATGCAACCCTGTATTGCATGCCTGTCGTCACCGACAGTGTCGCCTCGATCTAAGCGCAAGAAGGGTTTGTTGATTGAATGACCCCCGAGGTATATGCAACCCTGAATCACATGCCTGACATGACTAACAGTGTTGCCAGAATATAGGCGCAAGGAGAGTATATTGATTGAATGACACCTGATTGTATGAAACCCTGCATTGCATGCCTGTCGTCACCGACAGTGTTGCCTGAATCTAAGCGCGAGAAGGGTTTGTTGATTCAATGACGCCTAATTGTATGCAACCCTGCATTGCATGCCTGAAATCAAGTGCGGCAAGTGTTTGTCAATTGAATGACGCCTGATTGTATGCAACCCTGCATTGTATGCCTGTCGTAACTGACAGTGTTTCCTGAATCCAAGCGCAAGAAGGTTTTGTTGATTGAATGAGACCTAGCTTATACGCAACCCTGAATCGCATGCCTGTCGTCACTAACAGAGTTGCCGGAAATGAGGCGCGAGAAAAATTGTTGATTGAATGACGCCTGATTGTATGCAACCCTGCATTGCATGCCTGTCGTCACTGACAGTGTTGCCTGAATCCAAGCGCGAGAAGGGTTTCTTGATTCAATGACGCCTGATTGTATGCGACCCTGCATTGCATGCTTATCGTCACCGACAGTGTTGCCTGAAATTAGGCGCAGCAAGTGTTTGTCAATTGAATGACGCCTGATTATATGCAACCCTGAATCGCATGCCCGTCGTCACTGACAGTGGTGCCTGAATCTGAGCGCAAGAAGGGTTTGTTGATTGAATGACGCCTGGAGCATATGCAACCCTGAATCGCATGCCTGTCGTCACTAACAGAGTTGTCAGAAATCAGGCACAAGAAGTGTTCGTCGATTGAATGACGCCTGATTGTATGCAACCCTGCATCGCATGCCTGTCGTCACTGACAGTGTTGCCTGAATCTAAGCGCGAGAAGGGTTTGTTGATTCAATGACGCCTGATTGTATGCAACCCTGCATTGCATGCCTGTCGTCACTGACGGTGTTCCCTGAAATTAAGCGCAGCAAGTGTTTGTCAATTGAATGACGCCTGATTATATGCAACCCCGAATCGCATGCCCGTCGTCACTGACAGTGGTGCCTGAATCTGAGCGCAAGAAGGGTTTGTTGATTGAATGACGCCTGGAGCATATGCAACCCTGCATTGCATGCTTATCGTCACCGACAGTGTTGCCTGAAATTAGGCGCAGCAAGTGTTTGTTAATTGAATGACGCCTGATTATATGCAACCCTGAATCGCATGCCCGTCGTCACTGACAGTGGTGCCTGAATCTGAGCGCAAGAAGGGTTTGTTGATTGAATGACGCCTGGAGCATATGCAACCCTGAATCGCATGCCTGTCGTCAATAACAGAGTTGTCAGAAATCAGGCACAAGAAGTGTTCGTCGATTGAATGACGCCTGATTGTATGCAACCCTGCATCGCATGCCTGTCGTCACTGACAGTGTTGCCTGAATCTAAGCGCGAGAAGGGTTTGTTGATTCAATGACGCCTGATTGTATGCAACCCTGCATTGCATGCCTGTCGTCACTGACGGTGTTCCCTGAAATTGAGCGCAGCAAGTGTTTGTCAATTGAATGACGCCTGATTGTATGCAACCCTGCATTTCATGCCTGTCGTCACCGACAGTGTTGCCTGGAATTAGGCGCAGCAAGTGTTTGTTAATTGAATGACGCCTGATTATATGCAACCCTGAATCGCATGCCTGTCGTCGCAAACAGAGTTGCCAGAAATTAGGCGCAAGAAGGGTTTGTTGATTGAATGACGCCTGATTGTATGCAACCCTGTATTGCATGCCTGTCGTCACCGACAGTGTTGCCTGAAATTAGGCGCAGCAAGTGTTTGTTAATTGAATGACGCCTGATTATATGCAACCCTGAATCGCATGCCTGTCGTCGCAAACAGAGTTGCCAGAAATTAGGCGCAAGAAGGGTTTGTTGATTGAATGACGCTCGATTATATGCGACCCTAAATCGCATGCCTGTCGTCACTAACAGAGTTGCCGGAACTTAGGCACAAAAAGGGTTTGTTGATTGAATGACGCCTGATTGTATGCAACCCTGCATTGCATGCACGTCGTAACCGACAGTTTCGCCTGAATCTCAGCGCGAGAAGGGTTTGTTGATTCAATGACGCCTGATATCATGCAACCCTTCATTGCATGCCTGTCGTCACCAAGGGTGTTGCCTGAAATTAAGCGCAGCAAGTGTTTGTCAATTGAATGACGCTTGATTGTATGCAACCCTGCATTGCATGCCTGTCGTCACCGACAGTGTCGCCTGAAATTAGGCGAAAGAAGGGTTTGTTGATTGAATGACGCCTGATTGTATGCAACCCTGCCTTGCATGCCTGTCGTCACTGACCGTGTTGCCTGAAAATAGGCGCAGCAAGTGATCGTTGATTGAATGACGCCTGATTATATGCAACCCTGCATCGCATGCCTGTCGTCACCAACAGAATTGCCAGAAATTAGGCGAAAGAAGGGTTTGTTGGTTGAATGACGCCTCATTGTATGCAACCCTGCATTGCATGCCTGTCGTCTTTGACAGTGTTGCCTGAATCTAAGCGCGAGAAGGGTTTGTTGATTCAATGACGCCTGATTGTATGCAACTCTGCATTGCATGCCTGTCGTCACCGACAGTGTTGCCTGAAATTAGGCGCAGCAAGTGTTTGGTAATTGAATGACGCCTGATTATATGCAACCCTAAATCACATGCCTGTTGTCACTGACAGTTTTGCCTGAATCTAAGCGCGAGAAGGGTTTGTTAATTCAATGACGCCTGATATTATGCAACCCTGCATTGCATGCCTGTCGTCACCGACGGTGTTGCCTGAAATTAAGCGCAGCAAGTGTTCGTCGATTGAATGACGCCTGATTGTATGCAACCCTGCATTGCATGCCTGTCGTAACTGACAGTGTTTCCTGAATCCGAACGCAAGAAGGTTTTGTTGATTGAATGAGACCTAGATTATACGCAACCCTGAATCGCATGCCTGTCGTCACTAACAGAGTTGCCAGAAATTAGGCGCGAGAAAAATTGTTGATTGAATGACGCCTGATTGTATGCAACTCTGCATTGCATGCTTATTGTCACTGACAGTTTTGCCTGAAATTAGGCGCAGCAAGTGTTTGTTGATTGAATGACGCCTGATTATATGCAACCCTGAATCGCATGCCCGTCGTCACTGACAGTGGTGCCTGAATCTGAGCGCAAAAAGGGTTTGTTGATTTAATGACGCCTGGAGCATATGCAACCCTGAATCGCATGCCTGTCGTCACTAACAGAGTTGTCAGAAATCAGGCACAAGAAGTGTTCGTCGATTGAATGACGCCTGATTGTATGCAACCCTGCATCGCATGCCTGTCGTCACTGACAGTGTTGCCTGAATCTAAGCGCGAGGAGGGTTTGTTGATTCAATGACGCCTGATTGTATGCAACCCTGCATTGCATGCCTGTCGTCACTGACGGTGTTCCCTGAAATTAAGCGCAGCAAGTGTTCGTCAATTGAATGACGCTTGATTGTATGCAACCCTGCATCGCATGCCTGTCGTCACCGACAGTGTCGCCTGAAATTAGGCGCAAGTAGGGTTTGTTGATTGAATGACGCCTGATTGTATGCAACCCTGCCTTGCATGCCTGTCGTCACTGACAGTGTTGCCTGAAATTAGGCGCAGCAAGTGTTCGTTGATTGAATGACGCCTGATTATATGCAACCCTGCATCGCATGCCTGTCGTCACCAACAGAATTGCCAGAAATTAGGCGAAAGAAGGGTTTGTTGGTTGAATGACGCCTCATTGTATGCAACCCTGTATTGCATGCCTGTCGTCTTTGACAGTGTTGCCTGAATCTAAGCGCGAAAAGGGTTTGTTGATTCAATGACGCCTGATTGTATGCAACTCTGCATTGCATGCCTGTCGTTACCGACAGTGTTGCCCGAAATTAGGCGCAGCAAGTGTTTGGTAATTGAATGACGCCTGATTATATGCAATCCTAAATCGCATGCCTGTCGTCACTGACAGTTTTGCCTGAATCTAAGCGCGAGAAGGGTTTGTTAATTCAATGACGCCTGATATTATGCAACCCTGCATTGCATGCCTGTCGTCACCGACGGTGTTGCCTGAAATTAAGCGCAGCAAGTGTTCGTCGATTGAATGACGCCTGATTGTATGCAACCCTGCATTGCATGCCTGTCGTAACTGACAGTGGTGCCTGAATCTGAGCGCAAGAAGGGTTTGTTGATTCAATGACGCCTGGAGCATATGCAACCCTGAATCGCATGCCTGTCGTCACTAACAGAGTTGTCAGAAATCAGGCACAAGAAGTGTTCGTCGATTGAATGACGCCTGATTGTATGCAACCCTGCATCGCATGCCTGTCGTCACTGACAGTGTTGCCTTAATCGAAGCGCGAGAAGGGTTTGTTGATTCAATGACGCCTGACTGTATGCAACCCTGCATTGCATGCCTGTCGTCACTGACGGTGTTCCCTGAAATTAAGCGCAGCAAGTGTTTGTCAATTGAATGACGCCTGATTGTATGCAACCCTGCATTGCATGCCTGTCGTTACCGACAGTGTTGCCTGAAACTGAGCGCAAAAAGGGTTTGTTGATTGAATGACGCCTGGAGCATATGCAACCCTGAATCGCATGCCTGTCGTCACTGACAGAGTTGCCAGAAATTAGGCACAAGAAGGGTTTGTTGATTGAATGACGCCTGATTGTATGCAACCCTGCATTGCATGCCTGTCGTCACCGACAGTGTTGCCTGAATCTAAGCGCGAGAAGAGTTTGTTGATTCAATGACGCCTAATTGTATGCAACCCTGCATTGCATGCCTGTCGTCACCGACGGTGTTGCCTGAAATCAAGCGCGGCAAGTGTTTGTCAATTGAATGACGCCTGATTGTATGCAACCCTGCATTGTATGCCTGTCGTAACTGACAGTGTTTCCTGAATCCAAGCGCAAGAAGGTTTTGTTGATTGAATGAGACCTAGATTATACGCAACCCTGAATCGCATGCCTGTCGTCACTAACAGAGTTGCCAGAAATTAGGCGCGAGAAAAATTGTTGATTGAATGACGCCTGATTGTATGCAACCCTGCATTGCATGCCTGTCGTCACTGACAGTGTTGCCTGAATCCGAACGCGAGAAGGGTTTGTTGATTCAATGACGCCTGATTGTATGCAACCCTGCATTGCATGCTTATCGTCACCGACAGTGTTGCCTGAAATTAGGCGCAGCAAGTGTTTGTTAATTGAATGACGCCTGATTATATGCAACCCTGAATCGCATGCCCGTCGTCACTAACAGTGGTGCCTGAATCTGAGCGCAAGAAGGATTTGTTGATTGAATGACGCCTGGAGCATATGCAACCCTGAATCGCATGCCTGTCGTCACTAACAGAGTTGTCAGAAATCAGGCACAAGAAGTGTTCGTCGATTGAATGACGCCTGATTGTATGCAACCCTGCATCGCATGCCTGTCGTCACTGACAGTGTTGCCTGAATCTCAGCGCGAGAAGGGTTTGTTGATTCAATGACGCCTGATTGTATGCAACCCTGCATTGCATGCCTGTCGTCACTGAAGGTGTTCCCTGAAATTGAGTACAGCAAGTGTTTGTCAATTGAATGACGCCTGATTGTATGCAACCCTGCATTGCATGCCTTTCGTCACCGACAGTGTTGCCTGAAATTAGGCGCAGCAAGTGTTTGTCAATTGAATGACGCTTGATTGTATGCAACCCTGCATTGCATGCCTGTCGTCACCGACAGTGTCGCCTGGAATTAGGCGCAAGACGGGTTTGTTGATTGAATTACGCCTGATTGTATGCAACCCTGCCTTGCATGCCTGTCGTCACTGACAGTGTTGCCTGAAATTAGGCGCAGCAAGTGTTCGTTGATTGAATGACGCCTGATTATATGCAACCCTGAATCGCATGCCTGTCGTCACCAACAGAATTGCCAGAAATTAGGCGAAAGAAGGGTTTGTTGGTTGAATGACGCCTCATTGTATGCAACCCTGCATTGCATGCCTGTCGTCTTTGACAGTGTTGCCTGAATCTAAGCGCGAGAAGGGTTTGTTGATTCAATGACGCCTGATTGTATGCAACTCTGCATTGCATGCCTGTCGTCACCGACAGTGTTGCCTGAAATTAGGCGCAGCAAGTGTTTGGTAATTGAATGACGCCTGATTATATGCAACCCTAAATCGCATGCCTGTCGTCACTGACAGTTTTGCCTGAATCAAAGCGCGATAAGGGTTTGTTAATTCAATGACGCCTGATATTATGCAACCCTGCATTGCATGCCTGTCGTCACCAACGGTGTTGCCTGAAATTAAGCGCAGCAAGTGTTCGTCGATTGAATGACGCCTGATTGTATGCAACCCTGCATTGCATGCCTGTCGTAACTGACAGTGTTTCCTGAATCCGAACGCAAAAAGGTTTTGTTGATTGAATGAGACCTAGATTATACGCAACCCTGAATCGCATGCCTGTCGTCACTAACAGAGTTGCCAGAAATTAGGCGCGAGAAAAATTGTTGATTGAATGACGCCTGATTGTATGCAACCCTGCATTGCATGCTTATTGTCACCGACAGTGTTGCCTGAAATTAGGCGCAGCAAGTGTTTGTTAATTGAATGACGCCTGATTATATGCAACCCTGAATCGCATGCCCGTCGTCACTGACAGTGGTGCCTGAATCTGAGCGCAAAAAGGGTTTGTTGATTTAATGACGCCTGGAGCATATGCAACCCTGAATCGCATGCCTGTCGTCACTAACAGAGTTGTCAGAAATCAGGCACAAGAAGTGTTCGTCGATTGAATGACGCCTGATTGTATGCAACCCTGCATCGCATGCCTGTCGTCACTGACAGTGTTGCCTGAATCTAAGCGCGAGGAGGGTTTGTTGATTCAATGACGCCTGATTGTATGCAACCCTGCATTGCATGCCTGTCGTCACTGACGGTGTTCCCTGAAATTAAGCGCAGCAAGTGTTCGTCAATTGAATGACGCCTGATTGTATGCAACCCTGCATTGCATGCCTGTCGTCACCGACAGTGTTGCCTGAAATTAGGCGCAGCAAGTGTTTGTCAATTGAATGACGCTTGATTGTATGCAACCCTGCATTGCATGCCTGTCGTCACCGACAGTGTCGCCTGAAATTAGGCGCAAGTAGGGTTTGTTGATTGAATGACGCCTGATTGTATGCAACCCTGCCTTGCATGCCTGTCGTCACTGACAGTGTTGCCTGAAATTAGGCGCAGCAAGTGTTCGTTGATTGAATGACGCCTGATTATATGCAACCCTGCATCGCATGCCTGTCGTCACCAACAGAATTGCCAGAAATTAGGCGAAAGAAGGGTTTGTTGGTTGAATGATGCCTCATTGTATGCAACCCTGCATTGCATGCCTGTCGTCTTTGACAGTGTTGCCTGAATCTAAGCGCGAAAAGGGTTTGTTGATTCAATGACGCCTGATTGTATGCAACTCTGCATTGCATGCCTGTCGTCACTGACGGTGTTGCCTGGAATTAGGCGCAGCAAGTGTTTGTCAATTGAATGACGCCTGATTGTATGCAACCCTGCATTGCATGCCTGTCGTCACCGACAGTGTTGCCTGAAATCAGGCGCAGCAAGTTTTTGTTAATAGAATGACGCCTGATTATATGCAACCCTGAATCGCATGCCTGTCGTCACCGACAGTATTGCCTGAATCTGAGCGCAAAAAGGGTTTGTTGATTGAATGACGCCTGGAGCATATGCAACCCTGAATCGCATGCCTGTCGTCACTAACAGAGTTGCCAGAAATTAGGCACAAGAAGGGTTTGTTGATTGAATGACGCCTGATTGTATGCAACCCTGCATTGCATGCCAGTCGTCACCGACAGTGTTGCCTGAAATTAGGCGCAGCAAGCGTTTGTTAATTGAATGACGCCTGATTATATGCAACCCCGTATTGCATGCATGTCGTCACTGACAGTGTTACCGAAAATTAGTCGCATGGAAAGTCCGTTGATTGCTCATCGCCCGATTCAATGCAACCTTTCATTGGACGCTTGTTGTCAATGAGAATGTTGCCCGAAATTGAGAGCACGGCAAATTCATGGATTGCTTTACGGCTGATTGAGTGCAACCTCGCATTGCATGGGTGTCGTCACTCACAGTGTTGCCTGTAATAAGGCGGGGGAGAATTCGTTGAACGCTTTATGCCTGATTATATGGAATACTGCATCGCATGCCTGTCGTCACTTACACAGAATTGCCTAAAATGAGGCGCAAAGAAGGTTCGATGAATGTTTGACGCTTGAATGTAAGCAACCTCGCATAGCATGCCTGTCGTCCCTGACAATGTTGCCTGAAATGCGGCGCAAGGAAGGTTCGTTGTTTGTATGACGCTTGAATGTATGCAATTCTGCATTGCATTTCTGTCGTCTTTTACAGTGTTGCCCAAAATTAAGCGCAGGAAGAGTTTGTAAATTGAATGACGCCTAATCATATGCAACCCTGCATTGCATGAATGTCGTCACCAACAGAGTTGCCAGAAATTAGGCGCAAGAAGGGTTCGTTGATTGCATGACGCCTGATTGTATGCAACCCTGTATTGCATGCCTGTCATCACTGACATTATTGCCTGAATCTAAGCGCAGCAAGTGTTTGTTCATTGAAAGACGCCTGATTATATGCAACCCTGTATTGCATGCCTGTCGTCACTGACAGTGTCGCCTCGATCTAGGCGCAAGAAGGGTTTGTTGATTGAATGACCCCCGAGGTATATGCAACCCTGAATCACATGCCTGACATGACTAACAGTGTTGCCAGAATATAGGCGCGAGGAGAGTTTGTTGATTCAATGACGCCCAATTGTATGCAACCCTGCATTGCATGCCTGTCGTCACCGACGGTGTTGCCTGAAATCAAGCGCCGCAAGTGTTTGTCAATTGAATGACGCCTGATTGTATGCAACCCTGCATTGTATGCCTGTCGTAACTGACAGTGTTTCCTGAATCCAAGCGCAAGAAGGTTTTGTTGATTGAATGAGACCTAGATTATACGCAACCCTGAATCGCATGCCTGTCGTCACTAACAGAGTTGCCAGAAATTAGGCGCGAGAAAAATTGTTGATTGAATGACGCCTGATTGTATGCAACCCTGCATTGCATGCCTGTTGTCACTGACAGTGTTGCCTGAATCCGAACGCGAGAAGGGTTTGTTGATTCAATGACGCCTGATTGTATGCAACCCTGCATTGCATGCTTATCGTCACCGACAGTGTTGCCTGAAATTAGGCGCAGCAAGTGTTTGTTAATTGAATGACGCCTGTCTATATGCAACCCTGAATCGCATGCCCGTCGTCACTGACAGTGGTGCCTGAATCTGAGCGCAAGAAGGGTTTGTTGATTGAATGACGCCTGGAGCATATGCAACCCTGGATCGCATGCCTGTCGTCACTAACAGAGTTGTCAGAAATCAGGCACAAGAAGTGTTCGTCGATTGAATGACGCCTGATTGTATGCAACCCTGCATCGCATGCCTGTCGTCACTGACGGTGTTGCCTGAATCTAAGCGCGAGAAGGGTTTGTTGATTCAATGACGCCTGATTGTATGCAACCCTGCATTGCATGCCTGTCGTCACTGACGGTGTTCCCTGAAATTAAGCGCAGCAAGTGTTTGTCAATTGAATGACGCCTGATTGTATGCAACCCTGCATTGCATGCCTGTCGTCACCGACAGTGTTGCCTGAAATTAGGCGCAGCAAGTGTTTGTCGATTGAATGACGCTTGATTGTATGCAACCCTGCATTGCATGCCTGTCGTCACCGACAGTGTCGCCTGAAATTAGGCGCAAGAAGGGTTTGTTGATTGAATGACGCCTGATTGTATGCAACCCTGCCTTGCATGCCTGTCGTCACTGACAGTGTTGCCTGAAATTAGGCGCAGCAAGTGTTCGTTGATTGAATGACGCCTGATTATATGCAACCCTGCATCGCATGCCTGTCGTCACCAACAGAATTGCCAGAAATTAGGCGAAAGAAGGGTTTGTTGGTTGAATGACGCCTCATTGTATGCAACCCTGCATTGCATGCCTGTCGTCTTTGACAGTGTTGCCTGAATCTAAGCGCGAGGAGGGTTTGTTGATTCAATGACGCCTGATTGTATGCAACTCTGCATTGCATGCCTGTCGTCACCGACAGTGTTGCCCGAAATTAGGCGCAGCAAGTGTTTGGTAATTGAATGACGCCTGATTATATGCAATCCTAAATCGCATGCCTGTCGTCACTGACAGTTTTGCCTGAATCTAAGCGCGAGAAGGGTTTGTTAATTCAATGACGCCTGATATTATGCAACCCTGCATTGCATGCCTGTCGTCACCGACGGTGTTGCCTGAAATTAAGCGCAGCAAGTGTTCGTCGATTGAATGACGCCTGATTGTATGCAACTCTGCATTGCATGCCTGTCGTAACTGACAGTGGTGCCTGAATCTGAGCGCAAGAAGGGTTTGTTGAATCAATGACGCCTGGAGCATATGCAACCCTGAATCGCATGCCTGTCGTCACTAACAGAGTTGTCAGAAATCAGGCACAAGAAGTGTTCGTCGATTGAATGACGCCTGATTGTATGCAACCCTGCATCGCATGCCTGTCGTCACTGACAGTGTTGCCTGAATCTAAGCGCGAGAAGGGTTTGTTGATTCGATGACGCCTGATTGTATGCAACCCTGCATTGCATGCCTGTCGTCACTGACGGTGTTCCCTGAAATTAAGCGCAGCAAGTGTTTGTCAATTGAATGACGCCTGATTGTATGCAACCCTGCATTGCATGCCTGTCGTCACCGACAGTGTTGCCTGAATCTGAGCGCGAAAAGGGTTTGTTGATTGAATGACGCCTGGAGCATATGCAACCCTGAATCGCATGCCTGTCGTCACTGACAGAGTTGCCAGAAATTAGGCACAAGAAGGGTTTGTTGATTGAATGACGCCTGCTTGTATGCAACCCTGCATTGCATGCCTGTCGTCACCGACAGTGTTGCCTGAATCTAAGCGCGAAAAGAGTTTGTTGATCCAATGACGCCTAATTGTATGCAACTCTGCATTGCATGCCTGTCGTCACCGACGGTGTTGCCTGAAATCAAGCGCGGCAAGTGTTTGTCAATTGAATGACGCCTGATTGTATGCAACCCTGCATTGTATGCCTGTCGTAACTGACAGTGTTTCCTGAATCCAAGCGCAAGAAGGTTTTGTTGATTGAATGAGACCTAGATTATACGCAACCCTGAATCGCATGCCTGTCGTCACTAACAAAGTTGCCAGAAATTAGGCGCGAGAAAAATTGTTGATTGAATGACGCCTGATTGTATGCAACCCTGCATTGCATGCCTGTCGTCACTGACAGTGTTGCCTGAATCCGAACGCGAGAAGGGTTTGTTGATTCAATGACGCCTGATTGTATGCAACCCTGCATTGCATGCTTATCGTCACCGACAGTGTTGCCTGAAATTAGGCGCAGCAAGTGTTTGTTAATTGAATGACGCCTGATTATATGCAACCCTGAATCGCATGCCCGTCGTCACTGACAGTGGTGCCTGAATCTGAGCGCAAGAAGGGTTTGTTGATTGGATGACGCCTGGAGCATATGCAACCCTGAATCGCATGCCTGTCGGCACTAACAGAGTTGTCAGAAATCAGGCACAAGAAGTGTTCGTCGATTGAATGACGCCTGATTGTATGCAACCCTGCATCGCATGCCTGTCGTCACTGACAGTGTTGCCTGAATCTCAGCGCGAGAAGGGTTTGTTGATTCAATGACGCCTGATTGTATGCAACCCTGCATTGCATGCCTGTCGTCACTGACGGTGTTCCCTGAAATTGAGTACAGCAAGTGTTTGTCAATTGAATGACGCCTGATTGTATGCAACCCTGCATTGCATGCCTTTCGTCACCGACAGTGTTGCCTGAAATTAGGCGCAGCAAGTGTTTGTCAATTGAATGACGCTTGATTGTATGCAACCCTGCATTGCATGCCTGTCGTCACCGACAGTGTCGCCTGAAATTAGGCGCAAGACGGGTTTGTTGATTGAATGACGCCTGATTGTATGCAACCCTGCATTGCATGCCTGTCGTCACCGACAGTGTTGCCTGAAATAGGGCGCAGCAAGTGTTTGTTAATTGAATGACGCCTGATTATATGCAACCCTACATTGCATGCCTGTCGTCACTGACAGTTTCGCCGAAAATTAGGTGCACGCAAAGTCCGTTAATTGCTTGTTGCCCGATCATATGTAACCGTCCATTGAACGCCTGTTGTTAATTACAAGAATGCCCGAAGATGGAAAAACAGAGAATTCGTGGATTGCTTCACGTCTGATTAAGTGCAACTTCGCATTGCATGGCTGTCGTCGATCACAGTGTTGCCTGAAGTTACGCGCGAGGAGAATTTGTTATTTGAATGACGCCTGATTGTATGCAACCCTGCATTGCACGCCTGTCGTCACCGACAGTGTTGCCTGAAATTAGGCGCAGCAAGCGTTTGTTAATTGAATGACGCCTGATTATATGCAACCCCGTATTGCATGCCTGTCGTCACTGACAGTGTTACCGAAAATAAGTCGCATGGAAAGTCCGTTGATTGCTCATTGCCCGATTCAATGCAACCTTTTATTGGACGCTTGTTGTCAATGAGAATGTTGCCCGAAATTGAGAGCACGGCAAATTCATGGATTGCTTTACGGCTGATTGAGTGCAACCTCGCATTGCATGGGTGTCGTCACTCACAGTGTTGCCTGTGATGAGGCGGGGGAGAATTCGTTGAACGCTAAATGCCTGATTATATGGAATACTGCATCGCATGCCTGTCGTCACTCACACAGAGTTGCCTGAAATGAGGCGCAAGGAAGGTTCGATGAATGTTTGACGCTTGAATGTAAGCAACCTCGCATAGCATGCCTGTCGTCCCTGACAATGTTGCCTGAAATGCGGCGCAAGGAAGGTCCGTTGTTTGTATGACGCTTGAATGTATGCAATTCTGCATTGCATTCCTGTCGTCTTTTACAGTGTTGCCCAAAATTAGGCGCAGGAAGAGTTTGTGAATTGAATGACGCCTAATCATATGCAACCCTGCATTGCATGCCTGTCGTCACCAACAGAGTTGCCAGAAATTAGGCGCAAGAAGGGTTCGTTGATTGCATGACGCCTGTTTGTATGCAACCCTGTATTGCATGCCTGTCATCACTGACATTATTGCCTGAATCTGAGCGCAGAAAGTGTTTGTTAATTGAAAGACGCCTGATTATATGCAACCCTGTATTGCATGCCTGTCGTCACTGACAGTGTCGCCTCGATCTAAGCGCAAGAAGGGTTTGTTGATTGAATGACCCCCGAGGTATATGCAACCCTGAATCACATGCCTGACATGACTAACAGTGTTGCCAGAATATAGGCGCAAGAAGAGTATATTGATTGAATGACACCTGATTGTATGAAACCCTGCATTGCATGCCTGTCGTCACCGACAGTGTTGCCTGAATCTAAGCGCGAGAAGGGTTTGTTGATTCAATGACGCCTAATTGTATGCAACCCTGCATTGCATGCCTGTCGTCACCGACGGTGTTGCCTGAAATCAAGCGCGGCAAGTGTTTGTCAATTGAATGACGCCTGATTGTATGCAACCCTGCATTGTATGCCTGTCGTAACTGACAGTGTTTCCTGAATCCAAGCGCAAGAAGGTTTTGTTGATTGAATGGGACCTAGATTATACGCAACCCTGAATCGCATGCCTGTCGTCACTAACAGAGTTGCCAGAAATTAGGCGCGAGAAAAATTTTTGACTGAATGACGCCTGATTGTATGCAACCCTGCATTGCATGCCTGTCGTCACTGACAGTGTTGCCTGAATCCGAACGCAAGAAGGGTTTGTTGATTCAATGACGCCTGATTGTATGCAACCCTGCATTGCATGCTTATCGTCACCGACAGTGTTGCCTGAAATTAGGCGCAGCGAGTGTTTGTTAATTGAATGACGCCTGATTATATGCAACCCTGAATCGCATGCCCGTCGTCACCGACAGTGTTGCCTGAAATTAGGTGCAGCAAGTGTTTGTCAATTGAATGACGCTTGATTGTATGCAACCCTGCATTGCATGCCTGTCGTCACCGACGGTGTCGCCTGAAATTAGGCGCAAGAAGGGTTTGTTGATTGAATTACGCCTGATTGTATGCAACCCTGCCTTGCATGCCTGTCGTCACTGACAGTGTTGCCTGAAATTAGGCGCAGCAAGTGTTCGTTGATTGAATGACGCCTGATTATATGCAACCCTGCATCGCATGCCTGTCGTCACCAACAGAATTGCCAGAAATTAGGCGAAAGAAGGGTTTGTTGGTTGAATGACGCCTCATCGTATGCAACCCTGCATTGCATGCCTGTCGTCTTTGACAGTGTTGCCTGAATCTAAGCGCGAGAAGGGTTTGGTAATTCAATGACGCCTGATTGTATGCAACTCTGCATTGCATGCCTGTCGTCACTGACGGTGTTGCCCGAAATCAAGCGCAGCAAGTGTTTGTCAATTGGATGACGCCTGATTGTATGCAACCCTGCATTGCATGCCTGTCGTCACCGACAGTGTTGCCTGAAATCAGGCGCAGCAAGTTTTTGTTAATAGAATGACGCCTGATTATATGCAACCCTGAATCGCATGCCTGTCGTCACCGACAGTATTGCCTGAATCTGAGCGCAAAAAGGGTTCGTTGATTGAATGACGCCTGATTGTATGCAACCCTGCGTTGCATGCCTGTCGTCACCGACAGTGTTGCCTGAAATAAGGCGCAGCAAGTGTTTGTTAATTGAATGACGCCTGATTATATGCAACCCTACATTGCATGCCCGTCGTCACCTACAGTGTTCCCTGAAATTGGGCGCAGCAAGTGTTCGGTAATTCGATGACGCCTGATTATATGCAACCCTGCATCGCATGCCTGTCGTCACCGACAGTGTTGCCTGAAATTGGGCGCAGCAAGTGTTTGTCAATTGAATGACGCCTGATTGTATGCAACTCTGCATATCATGCCTGTTGTCACTGACAGTGTTGCCTGAAATTAGGCGCAGCAAGTGTTTGTTAATTGAATGACGCCTGATTATATGCAACCCTTGATCGCATGCCTGTCGTCACTGACAGTGTTTCCTGAATCTAAGCGCGAGAAGGGTTGTTGATTCAATGACGCCTGATTGTATGCAACCCTGCATTGCATGCCTGTCGTCACTGACAGTGTTGCCTGAAATTGGGCGCAGCAAGCGTTTGTTAATTAAATGACGCCTGATTATATGCAACCCCGTATTGCATGCCTGTCGTCACTGACAGTGTTACCGAAAATTAGTCGCATGGAAAGTCCGTTGATTGCTCATTGCCCAATTCAATGCAACCTTTTATTGGACGCTCGTTGTCAATGAGAATGTTGCCCAAAATTGAGAGCACGGCAAATTCATGGATTGCTTTACGGCTGATTGAGTGCAACCTCGCATTGCATGGGTGTCGTCACTCACAGTGTTGCCTGTAATAAGGCGGGGGGAAAATTCGTTGAACGCTTAATGCCCGATTATATGGAATACTGCATCGCATGCCTGTCGTCACTTACACAGAGTTGCCTGAAATGAGGCGCAAGGAAGGTTCGTTAAATGTTTGACGCTTGAATGTGAGCATCCTCGCATAGCATGCCTGTCGTCCCTGACAATGTTGCCTGAAATGCGGCGCAAGGAAGGTTCGTTGTTTGTATGACGCCTAAATGTATGCAATACTGCATTGCATTCCTGTCGTCTTTTACAGTGTTGCCCAAAATTAAGCGCAGGAAGAGTTTGTAAATTGAATGACGTCTAATCATATGCAACCCTGCATTGCATGCCTGTCGTCACCAACAGAGTTGCCAGAAATTAGGCGCAAGAAGGGTTCGTTGATTGCATGACGCCTGATTGTATGCAACCCTGTATCGCATGCCTGTCATCACTGACATTGTTGCCTGAATCTAAGCGCAGCAAGTGTTTGTTAATTGAAAGACGCCTGATTATATGCAACCCTGTATTGCATGCCTGTCGTCACCGACAGTGTCGCCTCGATCTAAGCGCAAGAAGGGTTTGTTGATTGAATGACCCCCGAGGTATATGCAACCCTGAATCACATGCCTGACATGACTAACAGTGTTGCCAGAATATAGGCGCAAGAAGAGTATATTGATTGAATGACACCTGATTGTATGAAACCCTGCATTGCATGCCTGTCGTCACCGACAGTGTTGCCTGAATCTAAGCGCGAGAAGGGTTTGTTGATTCAATGACGCCTAATTGTATGCAACCCTGCATTGCATGCCTGTCGTCACCGACGGTGTTGCCTGAAATCAAGTGCGGCAAGTGTTTGTCAATTGAATGACGCCTGATTGTATGCAACCCTGCATTGTATGCCTGTCGTAACTGACAGTGTTTCCTGAATCCAAGCGCAAAAAGGTTTTGTTGATTGAATGAGACCTAGATTATACGCAACCCTGAATCGCATGCCTGTCGTCACTAACAGAAATGCCGGAAATGAGGCGCGAGAAAAATTGTTGATTGAATGACGCCTGATTGTATGCAACCCTGCATTGCATGCCTGTCGTCACTGACAGTGTTGCCTGAATCCAAGCGCGAGAAGGGTTTCTTGATTCAATGACGCGTGATTGTATGCGACCCTGCATTGCATGCTTATCGTCACCGACAGTGTTGCCTGAAATTAGGCGCAGCAAGTGTTTGTTAATTGAATGACGCCTGATTATATGCAACCCTGAATCGCATGCCCGTCGTCACTGACAGTGGTGCCTGAATCTGAGCGCAAGAAGGGTTTGTTGATTGAATGACGCCTGGAGCATATGCAACCCTGAATCGCATGCCTGTCGTCACTAACAGAGTTGTCAGAAATCAGGCACAAGAAGTGTTCGTCGATTGAATGACGCCTGATTGTATGCAACCCTGCATCGCATGCCTGTCGTCACTGACAGTGTTGCCTGAATCTAAGCGCGAGAAGGGTTTGTTGATTCAATGACGCCTGATTGTATGCAACGCTGCATTGCATGCCTGTCGTCACCGACGGTGTTCCCTTAAATTAGGCGCAGCAAGAGTTTGTCAATTGAATGACGCCTGATTATATGCAACCCTGAATCGCATGCCCGTCGTCACTGACAGTGGTGCCTGAATCTGAGCGCAAGAAGGGTTTGTTGATTGAATGACGCCTGGAGCATATGCAACCCTGCATTGCATGCTTATCGTCACCGACAGTGTTGCCTGAAATTAGGCGCAGCAAGTGTTTGTTAATTGAATGACGCCTGATTATATGCAACCCTGAATCGCATGCCCGTCGTCACTGACAGTGGTGCCTGAATCTGAGCGCAAGAAGGGTTTGTTGATTGAATGACGCCTGGAGCATATGCAACCCTGAATCGCATGCCTGTCGTCACTGACAGTGTTGCCTGAATCTAAGCGCGAGAAGGGTTTGTTGATTCAATGACGCCTGATTGTATGCAACGCTGCATTGCATGCCTGTCGTCACTGACGGTGTTCCCTGAAATTAGGCGCAGCAAGAGTTTGTCAATTGAATGACGCCTGATTATATGCAACCCTGGATCGCATGCCCGTCGTCATTGACAGTGGTGCCTGAATCTGAGCGCAAGAAGGGTTTGTTGATTGAATGACGCCTGGAGCATATGCAACCCTGCATTGCATGCTTATCGTCACCGACAGTGTTGCCTGAAATTAGGCGCAGCAAGTGTTTGTTAATTGAATGACGCCTGATTATATGCAACCCTGAATCGCATGCCCGTCGTCACTGACAGTGTTGCCTGAAATTAGGCGCAGCAAGTGTTTGTCAATTGAATGACGCTTGATTGTATGCAACCCTGCATTGCATGCCTGTCGTCACCGACAGTGTCGCCTGAAATTAGGCGCAAGTAGGGTTTGTTGATTGAATGACGCCTGATTGTATGCAACCCTGCCTTGCATGCCTGTCGTCACTGACAGTGTTGCCTGAAATTAGGCGCAGCAAGTGTTCGTTGATTGAATGACGCCTGATTATATGCAACCCTGCATCGCATGCCTGTCGTCACCAACAGAATTGCCAGAAATTAGGCGAAAGAAGGGTTTGTTGGTTGAATGATGCCTCATTGTATGCAACCCTGCATTGCATGCCTGTCGTCTTTGACAGTGTTGCCTGAATCTAAGCGCGAGAAGGGTTTGTTGATTCAATGACGCCTGATTGTATGCAACTCTGCATTGCATGCCTGTCGTCACTGACGGTGTTGCCTGGAATTAGGCGCAGCAAGTGTTTGTCAATTGAATGACGCCTGATTGTATGCAACCCTGCATTGCATGCCTGTCGTCACCGACAGTGTTGCCTGAAATCAGGCGCAGCAAGTTTTTGTTAATAGAATGACGCCTGATTATATGCAACCCTGAATCGCATGCCTGTCGTCACCGACAGTATTGCCTGAATCTGAGCGCAAAAAGGGTTTGTTGATTGAATGACGCCTGGAGCATATGCAACCCTGAATCGCATGCCTGTCGTCACTAACAGAGTTGCCAGAAATTAGGCACAAGAAGGGTTTGTTGATTGAATGACGCCTGATTGTATGCAACCCTGCATTGCATGCCAGTCGTCACCGACAGTGTTGCCTGAAATTAGGCGCAGCAAGCGTTTGTTAATTGAATGACGCCTGATTATATGCAACCCCGTATTGCATGCATGTCGTCACTGACAGTGTTACCGAAAATTAGTCGCATGGAAAGTCCGTTGATTGCTCATCGCCCGATTCAATGCAACCTTTCATTGGACGCTTGTTGTCAATGAGAATGTTGCCCGAAATTGAGAGCACGGCAAATTCATGGATTGCTTTACGGCTGATTGAGTGCAACCTCGCATTGCATGGGTGTCGTCACTCACAGTGTTGCCTGTAATAAGGCGGGGGAGAATTCGTTGAACGCTTTATGCCTGATTATATGGAATACTGCATCGCATGCCTGTCGTCACTTACACAGAATTGCCTAAAATGAGGCGCAAAGAAGGTTCGATGAATGTTTGACGTTTGAATGTAAGCAACCTCGCATAGCATGCCTGTCGTCCCTGACAATGTTGCCTGAAATGCGGCGCAAGGAAGGTTCGTTGTTTGTATGACGCTTGAATGTATGCAATTCTGCATTGCATTTCTGTCGTCTTTTACAGTGTTGCCCAAAATTAAGCGCAGGAAGAGTTTGTAAATTGAATGACGCCTAATCATATGCAACCCTGCATTGCATGAATGTCGTCACCAACAGAGTTGCCAGAAATTAGGCGCAAGAAGGGTTCGTTGATTGCATGACGCCTGATTGTATGCAACCCTGTATTGCATGCCTGTCATCACTGACATTATTGCCTGAATCTAAGCGCAGCAAGTGTTTGTTCATTGAAAGACGCCTGATTATATGCAACCCTGTATTGCATGCCTGTCGTCACTGACAGTGTCGCCTCGATCTAGGCGCAAGAAGGGTTTGTTGATTGAATGACCCCCGAGGTATATGCAACCCTGAATCACATGCCTGACATGACTAACAGTGTTGCCAGAATATAGGCGCGAGGAGAGTTTGTTGATTCAATGACGCCCAATTGTATGCAACCCTGCATTGCATGCCTGTCGTCACCGACGGTGTTGCCTGAAATCAAGCGCCGCAAGTGTTTGTCAATTGAATGACGCCTGATTGTATGCAACCCTGCATTGTATGCCTGTCGTAACTGACAGTGTTTCCTGAATCCAAGCGCAAGAAGGTTTTGTTGATTGAATGAGACCTAGATTATACGCAACCCTGAATCGCATGCCTGTCGTCACTAACAGAGTTGCCAGAAATTAGGCGCGAGAAAAATTGTTGATTGAATGACGCCTGATTGTGTGCAACCCTGCATTGCATGCCTGTTGTCACTGACAGTGTTGCCTGAATCCGAACGCGAGAAGGGTTTGTTGATTCAATGACGCCTGATTGTATGCAACCCTGCATTGCATGCTTATCGTCACCGACAGTGTTGCCTGAAATTAGGCGCAGCAAGTGTTTGTTAATTGAATGACGCCTGTCTATATGCATCCCTGAATCGCATGCCCGTCGTCACTGACAGTGGTGCCTGAATCTGAGCGCAAGAAGGGTTTGTTGATTGAATGACGCCTGGAGCATATGCAACCCTGGATCGCATGCCTGTCGTCACTAACAGAGTTGTCAGAAATCAGGCACAAGAAGTGTTCGTCGATTGAATGACGCCTGATTGTATGCAACCCTGCATCGCATGCCTGTCGTCACTGACGGTGTTGCCTGAATCTAAGCGCGAGAAGGGTTTGTTGATTCAATGACGCCTGATTGTATGCAACCCTGCATTGCATGCCTGTCGTCACTGACGGTGTTCCCTGAAATTAAGCGCAGCAAGTGTTTGTCAATTGAATGACGCCTGATTGTATGCAACCCTGCATTGCATGCCTGTCGTCACCGACAGTGTTGCCTGAAATTAGGCGCAGCAAGTGTTTGTCGATTGAATGACGCTTGATTGTATGCAACCCTGCATTGCATGCCTGTCGTCACCGACAGTGTCGCCTGAAATTAGGCGCAAGAAGGGTTTGTTGATTGAATGACGCCTGATTGTATGCAACCCTGCCTTGCATGCCTGTCGTCACTGACAGTGTTGCCTGAAATTAGGCGCAGCAAGTGTTCGTTGATTGAATGACGCCTGATTATATGCAACCCTGCATCGCATGCCTGTCGTCACCAACAGAATTGCCAGAAATTAGGCGAAAGAAGGGTTTGTTGGTTGAATGACGCCTCATTGTATGCAACCCTGCATTGCATGCCTGTCGTCTTTGACAGTGTTGCCTGAATCTAAGCGCGAGGAGGGTTTGTTGATTCAATGACGCCTGATTGTATGCAACTCTGCATTGCATGCCTGTCGTCACCGACAGTGTTGCCCGAAATTAGGCGCAGCAAGTGTTTGGTAATTGAATGACGCCTGATTATATGCAATCCTAAATCGCATGCCTGTCGTCACTGACAGTTTTGCCTGAATCTAAGCGCGAGAAGGGTTTGTTAATTCAATGACGCCTGATATTATGCAACCCTGCATTGCATGCCTGTCGTCACCGACGGTGTTGCCTGAAATTAAGCGCAGCAAGTGTTCGTCGATTGAATGACGCCTGATTGTATGCAACTCTGCATTGCATGCCTGTCGTAACTGACAGTGGTGCCTGAATCTGAGCGCAAGAAGGGTTTGTTGAATCAATGACGCCTGGAGCATATGCAACCCTGAATCGCATGCCTGTCGTCACTAACAGAGTTGTCAGAAATCAGGCACAAGAAGTGTTCGTCGATTGAATGACGCCTGATTGTATGCAACCCTGCATCGCATGCCTGTCGTCACTGACAGTGTTGCCTGAATCCAAGCGCGAGAAGGGTTTGTTGATTCGATGACGCCTGATTGTATGCAACCCTGCATTGCATGCCTGTCGTCACTGACGGTGTTCCCTGAAATTAAGCGCAGCAAGTGTTTGTCAATTGAATGACGCCTGATTGTATGCAACCCTGCATTGCATGCCTGTCGTCACCGACAGTGTTGCCTGAATCTGAGCGCGAAAAGGGTTTGTTGATTGAATGACGCCTGGAGCATATGCAACCCTGAATCGCATGCCTGTCGTCACTGACAGAGTTGCCAGAAATTAGGCACAAGAAGGGTTTGTTGATTGAATGACGCCTGCTTGTATGCAACCCTGCATTGCATGCCTGTCGTCACCGACAGTGTTGCCTGAATCTAAGCGCGAAAAGAGTTTGTTGATCCAATGACGCCTAATTGTATGCAACTCTGCATTGCATGCCTGTCGTCACCGACGGTGTTGCCTGAAATCAAGCGCGGCAAGTGTTTGTCAATTGAATGACGCCTGATTGTATGCAACCCTGCATTGTATGCCTGTCGTAACTGACAGTGTTTCCTGAATCCAAGCGCAAGAAGGTTTTGTTGATTGAATGAGACCTAGATTATACGCAACCCTGAATCGCATGCCTGTCGTCACTAACAAAGTTGCCAGAAATTAGGCGCGAGAAAAATTGTTGATTGAATGACGCCTGATTGTATGCAACCCTGCATTGCATGCCTGTCGTCACTGACAGTGTTGCCTGAATCCGAACGCGAGAAGGGTTTGTTGATTCAATGACGCCTGATTGTATGCAACCCTGCATTGCATGCTTATCGTCACCGACAGTGTTGCCTGAAATTAGGCGCAGCAAGTGTTTGTTAATTGAATGACGCCTGATTATATGCAACCCTGAATCGCATGCCCGTCGTCACTGACAGTGGTGCCTGAATCTGAGCGCAAGAAGGGTTTGTTGATTGGATGACGCCTGGAGCATATGCAACCCTGAATCGCATGCCTGTCGTCACTAACAGAGTTGTCAGAAATCAGGCACAAGAAGTGTTCGTCGATTGAATGACGCCTGATTGTATGCAACCCTGCATCGCATGCCTGTCGTCACTGACAGTGTTGCCTGAATCTCAGCGCGAGAAGGGTTTGTTGATTCAATGACGCCTGATTGTATGCAACCCTGCATTGCATGCCTGTCGTCACTGACGGTGTTCCCTGAAATTGAGTACAGCAAGTGTTTGTCAATTGAATGACGCCTGATTGTATGCAACCCTGCATTGCATGCCTTTCGTCACCGACAGTGTTGCCTGAAATTAGGCGCAGCAAGTGTTTGTCAATTGAATGACGCTTGATTGTATGCAACCCTGCATTGCATGCCTGTCGTCACCGACAGTGTCGCCTGAAATGAGGCGCAAGACGGGTTTGTTGATTGAATGACGCCTGATTGTATGCAACCCTGCATTGCATGCCTGTCGTCACCGACAGTGTTGCCTGAAATAGGGCGCAGCAAGTGTTTGTTAATTGAATGACGCCTGATTATATGCAACCCTACATTGCATGCCTGTCGTCACTGACAGTTTCGCCGAAAATTAGGTGCACGCAAAGTCCGTTAATTGCTTGTTGCCCGATCATATGTAACCGTCCATTGAACGCCTGTTGTTAATTACAAGAATGCCCGAAGATGGAAAAACAGAGAATTCGTGGATTGCTTCACGTCTGATTAAGTGCAACTTCGCATTGCATGGCTGTCGTCGATCACAGTGTTGCCTGAAGTTACGCGCGAGGAGAATTTGTTATTTGAATGACGCCTGATTGTATGCAACCCTGCATTGCACGCCTGTCGTCACCGACAGTGTTGCCTGAAATTAGGCGCAGCAAGCGTTTGTTAATTGAATGACGCCTGATTATATGCAACCCCGTATTGCATGCCTGTCGTCACTGACAGTGTTACCGAAAATAAGTCGCATGGAAAGTCCGTTGATTGCTCATTGCCCGATTCAATGCAACCTTTTATTGGACGCTTGTTGTCAATGAGAATGTTGCCCGAAATTGAGAGCACGGCAAATTCATGGATTGCTTTACGGCTGATTGAGTGCAACCTCGCATTGCATGGGTGTCGTCACTCACAGTGTTGCCTGTGATGAGGCGGGGGAGAATTCGTTGAACGCTAAATGCCTGATTATATGGAATACTGCATCGCATGCCTGTCGTCACTCACACAGAGTTGCCTGAAATGAGGCGCAAGGAAGGTTCGATGAATGTTTGACGCTTGAATGTAAGCAACCTCGCATAGCATGCCTGTCGTCCCTGACAATGTTGCCTGAAATGCGGCGCAAGGAAGGTCCGTTGTTTGTATGACGCTTGAATGTATGCAATTCTGCATTGCATTCCTGTCGTCTTTTACAGTGTTGCCCAAAATTAGGCGCAGGAAGAGTTTGTGAATTGAATGACGCCTAATCATATGCAACCCTGCATTGCATGCCTGTCGTCACCAACAGAGTTGCCAGAAATTAGGCGCAAGAAGGGTTCGTTGATTGCATGACGCCTGTTTGTATGCAACCCTGTATTGCATGCCTGTCATCACTGACATTATTGCCTGAATCTGAGCGCAGAAAGTGTTTGTTAATTGAAAGACGCCTGATTATATGCAACCCTGTATTGCATGCCTGTCGTCACTGACAGTGTCGCCTCGATCTAAGCGCAAGAAGGGTTTGTTGATTGAATGACCCCCGAGGTATATGCAACCCTGAATCACATGCCTGACATGACTAACAGTGTTGCCAGAATATAGGCGCGAGGAGAGTATGTTGATTGAATGACACCTGATTGTATGAAACCCTGCATTGCATGCCTGTCGTCACCGACAGTATTGCCTGAATCTAAGCGCGAGAAGAGTTTGTTGATTCAATGACGCCTAATTGTATGCAACCCTGCATTGCATGCCTGTCGTCACCGACGGTGTTGCCTGAAATCAAGCGCGGCAAGTGTTTGTCAATTGAATGACGCCTGATTGTATGCAACCCTGCATTGTATGCCTGTCGTAACTGACAGTGTTTCCTGAATCCAAGCGCAAGAAGGTTTTGTTGATTGAATGAGACCTAGATTATACGCAACCCTGAATCGCATGCCTGTCGTCACTAACAGAGTTGCCAGAAATTAGGCGCGAGAAAAATTTTTGACTGAATGACGCCTGATTGTATGCAACCCTGCATTGCATGCCTGTCGTCACTGACAGTGTTGCCTGAATCCGAACGCAAGAAGGGTTTGTTGATTCAATGACGCCTGATTGTATGCAACCCTGCATTGCATGCTTATCGTCACCGACAGTGTTGCCTGAAATTAGGCGCAGCGAGTGTTTGTTAATTGAATGACGCCTGATTATATGCAACCCTGAATCGCATGCCCGTCGTCACCGACAGTGTTGCCTGAAATTAGGTGCAGCAAGTGTTTGTCAATTGAATGACGCTTGATTGTATGCAACCCTGCATTGCATGCCTGTCGTCACCGACGGTGTCGCCTGAAATTAGGCGCAAAAAGGGTTTGTTGATTGAATTACGCCTGATTGTATGCAACCCTGCCTTGCATGCCTGTCGTCACTGACAGTGTTGCCTGAAATTAGGCGCAGCAAGTGTTCGTTGATTGAATGACGCCTGATTATATGCAACCCTGCATCGCATGCCTGTCGTCACCAACAGAATTGCCAGAAATTAGGCGAAAGAAGGGTTTGTTGGTTGAATGACGCCTCATCGTATGCAACCCTGCATTGCATGCCTGTCGTCTTTGACAGTGTTGCCTGAATCTAAGCGCGAGAAGGGTTTGGTAATTCAATGACGCCTGATTGTATGCAACTCTGCATTGCATGCCTGTCGTCACTGACGGTGTTGCCCGAAATCAAGCGCAGCAAGTGTTTGTCAATTGGATGACGCCTGATTGTATGCAACCCTGCATTGCATGCCTGTCGTCACCGACAGTGTTGCCTGAAATCAGGCGCAGCAAGTTTTTGTTAATAGAATGACGCCTGATTATATGCAACCCTGAATCGCATGCCTGTCGTCACCGACAGTATTGCCTGAATCTGAGCGCAAAAAGGGTTCGTTGATTGAATGACGCCTGATTGTATGCAACCCTGCGTTGCATGCCTGTCGTCACCGACAGTGTTGCCTGAAATAAGGCGCAGCAAGTGTTTGTTAATTGAATGACGCCTGATTATATGCAACCCTACATTGCATGCCCGTCGTCACCTACAGTGTTCCCTGAAATTGGGCGCAGCAAGTGTTCGGTAATTCGATGACGCCTGATTATATGCAACCCTGCATCGCATGCCTGTCGTCACCGACAGTGTTGCCTGAAATTGGGCGCAGCAAGTGTTTGTCAATTGAATGACGCCTGATTGTATGCAACTCTGCATATCATGCCTGTTGTCACTGACAGTGTTGCCTGAAATTAGGCGCAGCAAGTGTTTGTTAATTGAATGACGCCTGATTATATGCAACCCTTGATCGCATGCCTGTCGTCACTGACAGTGTTTCCTGAATCTAAGCGCGAGAAGGGTTGTTGATTCAATGACGCCTGATTGTATGCAACCCTGCATTGCATGCCTGTCGTCACTGACAGTGTTGCCTGAAATTGGGCGCAGCAAGCGTTTGTTAATTAAATGACGCCTGATTATATGCAACCCCGTATTGCATGCCTGTCGTCACTGACAGTGTTACCGAAAATTAGTCGCATGGAAAGTCCGTTGATTGCTCATTGCCCAATTCAATGCAACCTTTTATTGGACGCTTGTTGTCAATGAGAATGTTGCCCAAAATTGAGAGCACGGCAAATTCATGGATTGCTTTACGGCTGATTGAGTGCAACCTCGCATTGCATGGGTGTCGTCACTCACAGTGTTGCCTGTAATAAGGCGGGGGGAAAATTCGTTGAACGCTTAATGCCCGATTATATGGAATACTGCATCGCATGCCTGTCGTCACTTACACAGAGTTGCCTGAAATGAGGCGCAAGGAAGGTTCGTTAAATGTTTGACGCTTGAATGTGAGCATCCTCGCATAGCATGCCTGTCGTCCCTGACAATGTTGCCTGAAATGCGGCGCAAGGAAGGTTCGTTGTTTGTATGACGCCTAAATGTATGCAATACTGCATTGCATTCCTGTCGTCTTTTACAGTGTTGCCCAAAATTAAGCGCAGGAAGAGTTTGTAAATTGAATGACGTCTAATCATATGCAACCCTGCATTGCATGCCTGTCGTCACCAACAGAGTTGCCAGAAATTAGGCGCAAGAAGGGTTCGTTGATTGCATGACGCCTGATTGTATGCAACCCTGTATCGCATGCCTGTCATCACTGACATTGTTGCCTGAATCTAAGCGCAGCAAGTGTTTGTTAATTGAAAGACGCCTGATTATATGCAACCCTGTATTGCATGCCTGTCGTCACCGACAGTGTCGCCTCGATCTAAGCGCAAGAAGGGTTTGTTGATTGAATGACCCCCGAGGTATATGCAACCCTGAATCACATGCCTGACATGACTAACAGTGTTGCCAGAATATAGGCGCAAGAAGAGTATATTGATTGAATGACACCTGATTGTATGAAACCCTGCATTGCATGCCTGTCGTCACCGACAGTGTTGCCTGAATCTAAGCGCGAGAAGGGTTTGTTGATTCAATGACGCCTTATTGTATGCAACCCTGCATTGCATGCCTGTCGTCACCGACGGTGTTGCCTGAAATCAAGTGCGGCAAGTGTTTGTCAATTGAATGACGCCTGATTGTATGCAACCCTGCATTGTATGCCTGTCGTAACTGACAGTGTTTCCTGAATCCAAGCGCAAAAAGGTTTTGTTGATTGAATGAGACCTAGATTATACGCAACCCTGAATCGCATGCCTGTCGTCACTAACAGAAATGCCGGAAATGAGGCGCGAGAAAAATTGTTGATTGAATGACGCCTGATTGTATGCAACCCTGCATTGCATGCCTGTCGTCACTGACAGTGTTGCCTGAATCCAAGCGCGAGAAGGGTTTCTTGATTCAATGACGCGTGATTGTATGCGACCCTGCATTGCATGCTTATCGTCACCGACAGTGTTGCCTGAAATTAGGCGCAGCAAGTGTTTGTTAATTGAATGACGCCTGATTATATGCAACCCTGAATCGCATGCCCGTCGTCACTGACAGTGGTGCCTGAATCTGAGCGCAAGAAGGGTTTGTTGATTGAATGACGCCTGGAGCATATGCAACCCTGAATCGCATGCCTGTCGTCACTAACAGAGTTGTCAGAAATCAGGCACAAGAAGTGTTCGTCGATTGAATGACGCCTGATTGTATGCAACCCTGCATCGCATGCCTGTCGTCACTGACAGTGTTGCCTGAATCTAAGCGCGAGAAGGGTTTGTTGATTCAATGACGCCTGATTGTATGCAACGCTGCATTGCATGCCTGTCGTCACCGACGGTGTTCCCTGAAATTAGGCGCAGCAAGAGTTTGTCAATTGAATGACGCCTGATTATATGCAACCCTGAATCGCATGCCCGTCGTCACTGACAGTGGTGCCTGAATCTGAGCGCAAGAAGGGTTTGTTGATTGAATGACGCCTGGAGCATATGCAACCCTGCATTGCATGCTTATCGTCACCGACAGTGTTGCCTGAAATTAGGCGCAGCAAGTGTTTGTTAATTGAATGACGCCTGATTATATGCAACCCTGAATCGCATGCCCGTCGTCACTGACAGTGGTGCCTGAATCTGAGCGCAAGAAGGGTTTGTTGATTGAATGACGCCTGGAGCATATGCAACCCTGAATCGCATGCCTGTCGTCACTGACAGTGTTGCCTGAATCTAAGCGCGAGAAGGGTTTGTTGATTCAATGACGCCTGATTGTATGCAACGCTGCATTGCATGCCTGTCGTCACTGACGGTGTTCCCTGAAATTAGGCGCAGCAAGAGTTTGTCAATTGAATGACGCCTGATTATATGCAACCCTGGATCGCATGCCCGTCGTCATTGACAGTGGTGCCTGAATCTGAGCGCAAGAAGGGTTTGTTAATTGAATGACGCCTGGAGCATATGCAACCCTGCATTGCATGCTTATCGTCACCGACAGTGTTGCCTGAAATTAGGCGCAGCAAGTGTTTGTTAATTGAATGACGCCTGATTATATGCAACCCTGAATCGCATGCCCGTCGTCACTGACAGTGGTGCCTGAATCTGAGCGCAAGAAGGGTTTGTTGATTGAATGACGCCTGGAGCATATGCAACCCTGAATCGCATGCCTGTCGTCACTAACAGAGTTGTCAGAAATCAGGCACAAGAAGTGTTCGTCGATTGAATGACGCCTGATTGTATGCAACCCTGCATCGCATGCCTGTCGTCACTGACAGTGTTGCCTGAATCTAAGCGCGAGAAGGGTTTGTTGATTCAATGACGCCTGATTGTATGCAACCCTGCATTGCATGCCTGTCGTCACTGACGGTGTTCCCTGAAATTAGGCGCAGCAAGTGTTTGTCAATTGAATGACGCCTGATTGTATGCAACCCTGCATTGCATGCCTGTCGTCACCGACAGTGTTGCCTGGAATTAGGCGCAGCAAGTGTTTGTTAATTGAATGACGCCTGATTATATGCAACCCTGAATCGCATGCCTGTCGTCGCAAACAGAGTTCCCAGAAATTAGGCGCAAGAAGGGTTTGTTGATTGAATGACGCCTGATTGTATGCAACCCTGTATTGCATGCCTGTCGTCACCGACAGTGTTGCCTGAAATTAGGCGCAGCAAGTTTTTGTTAATAGAATGACGCCTGGAGCATATGCAACCCTGAATCGCATGCCTGTCGTCACCGACAGTGTTGCCTGAAATTAGGCGCAGCAAGCGTTTGTTAATTGAATGACGCCTGATTATATGCAACCCCGTATTGCATGCCTGTCGTCACTGACAGTGTTACCGAAAATTGGTCGCATGGAAAGTCCGTTGATTGCTCATCGCCCGATTCAATGCAACCTTTTATTGGACGCTTGTTGTCAATGAGAATGTTGCCCGAAATTGAGAGCACGGCAAATTCATGGATTGCTTTACGGCTGATTGAGTGCAACCTCGCATTGCATGGGTGTCGTCACTCACAGTGTTGCCTGTAATAAGGCGGGGGAGAATTCGTTGAACGCTTTATGCCTGATTATATGGAATACTGCATCGCATGCCTGTCGTCACTTACACAGAATTGCCTAAAATGAGGCGCAAAGAAGGTTCGATGAATGTTTGACGCTTGAATGTAAGCAACCTCGCATAGCATGCCTGTCGTCCCTGACAATGTTGCCTGAAATGCGGCGCAAGGAAGGTTCGTTGTTTGTATGACGCTTGAATGTATGCAATTCTGCATTGCATTCCTGTCGTCTTTTACAGTGTTGCCCAAAATTAAGCGCAGGAAGAGTTTGTAAATTGAATGACGCCTAATCATATGCAACCCTGCATTGCATGCCTGTCGTCACCAACAGAGTTGCCAGAAATTAGGCGCAAGAAGGGTTCGTTGATTGCATGACGCCTGATTGTATGCAACCCTGTATTGCATGCCTGTCATCACTGACATTATTGCCTGAATCTAAGCGCAGCAAGTGTTTGTTCATTGAAAGACGCCTGATTATATGCAACCCTGTATTGCATGCCTGTCGTCACTGACAGTGTCGCCTCGATCTAGGCGCGAGAAGGGTTTGTTGATTGAATGACCCCCGAGGTATATGCAACCCTGAATCACATGCCTGACATGACTAATAGTGTTGCCAGAATATAGGCGCGAGGAGAGTTTGTTGATTCAATGACGCCCAATTGTATGCAACCCTGCATTGCATGCCTGTCGTCACCGACGGTGTTGCCTGAAATCAAGCGCGGCAAGTGTTTGTCAATTGAATGACGCCTGATTGTATGCAACCCTGCATTGTATGCCTGTCGTAACTGACAGTGTTTCCTGAATCCAAGCGCAAGAAGGTTTTGTTGATTGAATGAGACCTAGATTATACGCAACCCTGAATCGCATGCCTGTCGTCACTAACAGAGTTGCCAGAAATTAGGCGCGAGAAAAATTGTTGATTGAATGACGCCTGATTGTATGCAACCCTGCATTGCATGCCTGTTGTCACTGACAGTGTTGCCTGAATCCGAACGCGAGAAGGGTTTGTTGATTCAATGACGCCTGATTGTATGCAACCCTGCATTGCATGCTTATCGTCACCGACAGTGTTGCCTGAAATTAGGCGCAGCAAGTGTTTGTTAATTGAATGACGCCTGTCTATATGCAACCCTGAATCGCATGCCCGTCGTCACTGACAGTGGTGCCTGAATCTGAGCGCAAGAAGGGTTTGTTGATTGAATGACGCCTGGAGCATATGCAACCCTGAATCGCATGCCTGTCGTCACTAACAGAGTTGTCAGAAATCAGGCACAAGAAGTGTTCGTCGATTGAATGACGCCTGATTGTATGCAACCCTGCATCGCATGCCTGTCGTCACTGACGGTGTTGCCTGAATCTAAGCGCGAGAAGGGTTTGTTGATTCAATGACGCCTGATTGTATGCAACCCTGCATTGCATGCCTGTCGTCACCGACAGTGTTGCCTGAAATTAGGCGCAGCAAGTGTTTGTCAATTGAATGACGCTTGATTGTATGCAACCCTGCATTGCATGCCTGTCGTCACCGACAGTGTCGCCTGAAATTAGGCGCAAGAAGGGTTTGTTGATTGAATGACGCCTGATTGTATGCAACCCTGCCTTGCATGCCTGTCGTCACTGACAGTGTTGCCTGAAATTAGGCGCAGCAAGTGTTCGTTGATTGAATGACGCCTGATTATATGCAACCCTGCATCGCATGCCTGTCGTCACCAACAGAATTGCCAGAAATTAGGCGAAAGAAGGGTTTGTTGGTTGAATGACGCCTCATTGTATGCAACCCTGCATTGCATGCCTGTCGTCTTTGACAGTGTTGCCTGAATCTAAGCGCGAGAAGGGTTTGTTGATTCAATGACGCCTGATTGTATGCAACTCTGCATTGCATGCCTGTCGTCACCGACAATGTTGCCCGAAATTAGGCGCAGCAAGTGTTTGGTAATTGAATGACGCCTGATTATATGCAATCCTGAATCGCATGCCTGTCGTCACTGACAGTTTTGCCTGAATCTAAGCGCGAGAAGGGTTGTTAATTCAATGACGCCTGATATTATGCAACCCTGCATTGCATGCCTGTCGTCACCGACGGTGTTGCCTGAAATTAAGCGCAGCAAGTGTTCGTCGATTGAATGACGCCTGATTGTATGCAACCCTGCATTGCATGCCTGTCGTAACTGACAGAAGTGCCTGAATCTGAGCGCAAGAAGGGTTTGTTGAATCAATGACGCCTGGAGCATATGCAACCCTGAATCGCATGCCTGTCGTCACTAACAGAGTTGTCAGAAATCAGGCACAAGAAGTGTTCGTCGATTGAATGACGCCTGATTGTATGCAACCCTGCATCGCATGCCTGTCGTCACTGACAGTGTTGCCTGAATCTAAGCGCGAGAAGGGTTTGTTGATTCGATGACGCCTGATTGTATGCAACCCTGCATTGCATGCCTGTCGTCACTGACGGTGTTCCCTGAAATTAAGCGCAGCAAGTGTTTGTCAATTGAATGACGCCTGATTGTATGCAACCCTGCATTGCATGCCTGTCGTCACCGACAGTGTTGCCTGAATCTGAGCGCAAAAAGGGTTTGTTGATTGAATGACGCCTGGAGCATATGCAACCCTGAATCGCATGCCTGTCGTCACTGACAGAGTTGCCAGAAATTAGGCACAAGAAGGGTTTGTTGATTGAATAACGCCTGATTGTATGCAACCCTGCATTGCATGCCTGTCGTCACCGACAGTGTTGCCTGAATCTAAGCGCGAAAAGAGTTTGTTGATCCAATGACGCCTAATTGTATGCAACCCTGCATTGCATGCCTGTCGTCACCGACGGTGTTGCCTGAAATCAAGCGCAGCAAGTGTTTGTCAATTGAATGACGCCTGATTGTATGCAACCCTGCATTGTATGCCTGTCGTAACTGACAGTGTTTCCTGAATCCAAGCGCAAGAAGGTTTTGTTGATTGAATGAGACCTAGATTATACGCAACCCTGAATCGCATGCCTGTCGTCACTAACAGAGTTGCCAGAAATTAGGCGCGAGAAAAATTGTTGATTGAATGACGCCTGATTGTATGCAACCCTGCATTGCATGCTTATCGTCACCGACAGTGTTGCCTGAAATTAGGCGCAGCAAGTGTTTGTTTATTGAATGACGCCTGATTATATGCAACCCTGAATCGCATGCCCGTCGTCACTGACAGTGGTGCCTGAATCTGAGCGCAAGAAGGGTTTGTTGATTGAATGACGCCTGGAGCATATGCAACCCTGAATCGCATGCCTGTCGTCACTAACAGAGTTGTCAGAAATCAGGCACAAGAAGTGTTCGTCGATTGAATGACGCCTGATTGTATGCAACCCTGCATCGCATGCCTGTCGTCACTGACAGTGTTGCCTGAATCTCAGCGCGAGAAGGGTTTGTTGATTCAATGACGCCTGATTGTATGCAACCCTGCATTGCATGCCTGTCGTCACTGACGGTGTTCCCTGAAATTGAGTACAGCAAGTGTTTGTCAATTGAATGACGCCTGATTGTATGCAACCCTGCATTGCATGCTTTTCGTCACCGACAGTGTTGCCTGAAATTAGGCGCAGCAAGTGTTTGTCAATTGAATGACGCTTGATTGTATGCAACCCTGCATTGCATGCCTGTCGTCACCGACAGTGTCGCCTGAAATTAGGCGCAAGACGGGTTTGTTGATTGAATTACGCCTGATTGTATGCAACCCTGCCTTGCATGCCTGTCGTCACTGACAGTGTTGCCTGAAATTAGGCGCAGCAAGTGTTCGTTGATTGAATGACGCCTGATGATATGCAACCCTGCATCGCATGCCTGTCGTCACCAACAGAATTGCCAGAAATTAGGCGAAAGAAGGGTTTGTTGGTTGAATGACGCCTCATTGTATGCAACCCTGCATTGCATGCCTGTCGTCTTCGACAGTGTTGCCTGAATCTAAGCGCGAGAAGGGTTTGTTGATTCAATGACGCCTGATTGTATGCAACTCTGCATTGCATGCCTGTCGTCACTGACGGTGTTGCCTGAAATAAGGCGCAGCAAGTGTTTGTCAATTGAATGACGCCTGATTGTATGCAACCCTGCATTGCATGCCTGTCGTCACCGACAGTGTTGCCTGAAATCAGGCGCAGCAAGTTTTTGTTAATAGAATGACGCCTGATTATATGCAACCCTGAATCGCATGCCTGTCGTCACCGACAGTATTGCCTGAATCTGAGCGCAAAAAGGGTTTGTTGATTGAATGACGCCTGGAGCATATGCAACCCTGAATCGCATGCCTGTCGTCACTAACAGAGTTGCCAGAAATTAGGCACAAGAAGGGTTTGTTGATTGAATGACGCCTGATTGTATGCAACCCTGCATTGCATGCCTGTCGTCACCGACAGTGTTGAATGAAATAAGGCGCAGCAAGTGTTTGTTAATTGAATGACGCCTGATCATATGCAACCCTACATTGCATGCCTGTCGTCACTGACAGTTTTGCCGAAAATTAGGTGCACGCAAAGTCCGTTAATTGCTTGTTGCCCGATCATATGTAACCGTCCATTAAACGCCTGTTGTTAATTACAAGAATGCCCGAAGATGGAAAAACAGAGAATTCGTGGATTGCTTCACGTCTGATTAAGTGCAACTTCGCATTGCATGGCTGTCGTCACTCACAGTGTTGCCCGAAGTTACGCGCGAGGAGAATTTGTTATTTGAATGACGCCTGATTGTATGCAACCCTGCATTGCACGCCTGTCGTCACCGACAGTGTTGCCTGAAATTAGGCGCAGCAAGCGTTTGTTAATTGAATGACGCCTGATTATATGCAACCCCGTATTGCATGCCTGTCGTCACTGACAGTGTTACCGAAAATAAGTCGCATGGAAAGTCCGTTGATTGCTCATTGCCCGATTCAATGCAACCTTTTATTGGACGCTTGTTGTCAATGAGAATGTTGCCCGAAATTGAGAGCACGGCAAATTCATGGATTGCTTTACGGCTGATTGAGTGCAACCTCGCATTGCATGGGCGTCGTCACTCACAGTGTTGCCTGTGATGAGGCGGGGGAGAATTCGTTGAACGCTAAATGCCTGATTATATGGAATACTGCATCGCATGCCTGTCGTCACTTACACAGAGTTGCCTGAAATGAGGCGCAAGGAAGGTTCGATGAATGTTTGACGCTTGAATGTAAGCAACCTCGCATAGCATGCCTGTCGTCCCTGACAATGTTGCCTGAAATGCGGCGCAAGGAAGGTTCGTTGTTTGTATGACGCTTGAATGTATGCAATTCTGCATTGCATTCCTGTCGTCTTTTACAGTGTTGCCCAAAATTAAGCGCAGGAAGAGTTTGTAAATTGAATGACGCCTAATCATATGCAACCCTGCATTGCATGCCTGTCGTCACCAACAGAGTTGCCAGAAATTAGGCGCAAGAAGGGTTCGTTGATTGCATGACGCCTGTTTGTATGCAACCCTGTATTGCATGCCTGTCATCACTGACATTATTGCCTGAATCTGAGCGCAGAAAGTGTTTGTTAATTGAAAGACGCCTGATTATATGCAACCCTGTATTGCATGCCTGTCGTCACTGACAGTGTCGCCTCGATCTAAGCGCAAGAAGGGTTTGTTGATTGAATGACCCCCGAGGTATATGCAACCCTGAATCACATGCCTGACATGACTAACAGTGTTGCCAGAATATAGGCGCGAGGAGAGTATGTTGATTAAATGACACCTGATTGTATGAAACCCTGCATTGCATGCCTGTCGTCACCGACAGTATTGCCTGAATCTAAGCGCGAGAAGAGTTTGTTGATTCAATGACGCCTAATTGTATGCAACCCTGCATTGCATGCCTGTCGTCACCGACGGTGTTGCCTGAAATCAAGCGCGGCAAGTGTTTGTCAATTGAATGACGCCTGATTGTATGCAACCCTGCATTGTATGCCTGTCGTAACTGACAGTGTTTCCTGAATCCAAGCGCAAGAAGGTTTTGTTGATTGAATGAGACCTAGATTATACGCAACCCTGAATCGCATGCCTGTCGTCACTAACAGAGTTGCCAGAAATTAGGCGCGAGAAAAATTGTTGATTGAATGACGCCTGATTGTATGCAACCCTGCGTTGCATGCCTGTCGTCACTGACAGTGTTGCCTGAATCCGAACGCGAGAAGGGTTTGTTGATTCAATGACGCCTGATTGTATGCAACCCTGCATTGCATGCTTATCGTCACCGACAGTGTTGCCTGAAATTAGGCGCAGCGAGTGTTTGTTAATTGAATGACGCCTGATTATATGCAACCCTGAATCGCATGCCCGTCGTCACTGACAGTGGTGCCTTAATCTGAGCGCAGAAAGGGTTTGTTGATCGAATGACGCCTGGAGCATATGCAACCCTGAATCGCATGCCTGTCGACACTAACAGAGTTGTCAGAAATCAGGCACAAGAAGTGTTCGTCGATTGAATGACGCCTGATTGTATGCAACCCTGCATCGCATGCCTGTCGTCACTGACAGTGTTGCCTGAATCTCAGCGCGAGAAGGGTTTGTTGATTCAATGACGCCTGATTGTATGCAACTCTGCATTGCATGCCTGTCGTCACTGACGGTGTTCCCTGAAATTAGGCACAGCAAGTGTTTGTCAATTGAATGACGCCTGATTGTATGCAACCTTGCATTGCATGCCTGTCGTCACCGACAGTGTTGCCTGAAATTAGGTGCAGCAAGTGTTTGTCAATTGAATGACGCTTGATTGTATGCAACCCTGCATTGCATGCCTGTCGTCACCGACGGTGTCGCCTGAAATTAGGCGCAAGAAGGGTTTGTTGATTGAATTACGCCTGATTGTATGCAACCCTGCCTTGCATGCCTGTCGTCACTGACAGTGTTGCCTGAAATTAGGCGCAGCAAGTGTTCGTTGATTAAATGACGCCTGATTATATGCAACCCTGCATCGCATGCCTGTCGTCACCAACAGAATTGCCAGAAATTAGGCGAAAGAAGGGTTTGTTGGTTGAATGACGCCTCATTGTATGCAACCCTGCATTGCATGCCTGTCGTCTTTGACAGTGTTGCCTGAATCTAAGCGCGAGAAGGGTTTGGTAATTTAATGACGCCTGATTGTATGCAACTCTGCATTGCATGCCTGTCGTCACTGACGGTGTTGCCTGAAATCAAGCGCAGCAAGTGTTTGTCAATTGGTTGACGCCTGATTGTATGCAACCCTGCATTGCATGCCTGTCGTCACCGACAGTGTTGCCTGAAATCAGGCGCAGCAAGTTTTTGTTAATAGAATGACGCCTGATTATATGCAACCCTGAATCGCATGCCTGTCGTCACCGACAGTATTGCCTGAATCTGAGCGCAAAGAGGGTTCGTTGATTGAATGACGCCTGATTGTATGCAACCCTGCGTTGCATGCCTGTCGTCACCGACAGTGTTGCCTGAAATAAGGCGCAGCAAGTGTTTGTTAATTGAATGACGCCTGATTATATGCAACCCTACATTGCATGCCCGTCGTCACCTACAGTGTTCCCTGAAATTGGGCGCAGCAAGTGTTCGGTAATTCGATGACGCCTGATTGTATGCAACTCTGCATATCATGCCTGTTGTCACTGACAGTGTTGCCTGAAATTAGGCGCAGCAAGTGTTTGTTAATTGAATGACGCCTGATTATATGCAACCCTTGATCGCATGCCTGTCGTCACTGACAGTGTTGCCTTAATCTAAGCGCGAGAAGGGTTGTTGATTCAATGACGCCTGATTGTATGCAACCCTGCATTGCATGCCTGTCGTCACTGACAGTGTTGCCTGAAATTAGGCGCAGCAAGCGTTTGTTAATTAAATGACGCCTGATCATATGCAACCCCGTATTGCATGCCTGTCGTCACTGACAGTGTTACCGAAAATTAGTCGCATGGAAAGTCCGTTGATTGCTCATTGCCCGATTCAATGCAACCTTTCATTGGACGCTTGTTGTCAATGAGAATGTTGCCCGAAATTGAGAGCACGGCAAATTCATGGATTGCTTTACGGCTGATTGAGTGCAACCTCGCATTGCATGGGTGTCGTCACTCACAGTGTTGCCTGTAATAAGGCGGGGGGAGGATTCGTTGAACGCTTAATGCCTGATTATATGAAATACTGCATCGCATGCCTGTCGTCACTTACACAGAGTTGCCTGAAATGAGGCGCAAGGAAGGTTCGTTGAATGTTTGACGCTTGAATGTGAGCAACCTCGCATAGCATGCCTGTCGTCCCTGACAATGTTGCGTGAAATGCGGCGCAAGGAAGGTTCGTTGTTTGTATGACGCCTAAATGTATGCAATTCTGCATTGCATTCCTGTCGTCTTTTACAGTGTTGCCCAAAATTAAGCGCAGGAAGAGTTTGTAAATTGAATGACGTCTAATCATATGCAACCCTGCATTGCATGCCTGTCGTCACTAACAGAGTTGCCAGAAATTAGGCGCAAGAAGGGTTCGTTGATTGCATGACGCCTGATTGTATGCAACCCTGTGTTGCATGCCTGTCATCACTGACATTGTTGCCTGAATCTAAGCGCAGCAAGTGTTTGTTAATTGAAAGACGCCTGATTATATGCAACCCTGTATTGCATGCCTGTCGTCACCGACAGTGTCGCCTCGATCTAAGCGCAAGAAGGGTTTGTTGATTGAATGACCCCCGAGGTATATGCAACCCTGAATCACATGCCTGACATGACTAACAGTGTTGCCAGAATATAGGCGCAAGGAGAGTATATTGATTGAATGACACCTGATTGTATGAAACCCTGCATTGCATGCCTGTCGTCACCGACAGTGTTGCCTGAATCTAAGCGCGAGAAGGGTTTGTTGATTCAATGACGCCTAATTGTATGCAACCCTGCATTGCATGCCTGTCGTCACCGACGGTGTTGCCTGAAATCAAGTGCGGCAAGTGTTTGTCAATTGAATGACGCCTGATTGTATGCAACCCTGCATTGTATGCCTGTCGTAACTGACAGTGTTTCCTGAATCCAAGCGCAAAAAGGTTTTGTTGATTGAATGAGACCTAGATTATACGCAACCCTGAATCGCATGCCTGTCGTCACTAACAGAGTTGCCGGAAATGAGGCGCGAGAAAAATTGTTGATTGAATGACGCCTGATTGTATGCAACCCTGCATTGCATGCCTGTCGTCACTGACAGTGTTGCCTGAATCCAAGCGCGAGAAGGGTTTCTTGATTCAATGACGCCTGATTGTATGCGACCCTGCATTGCATGCTTATCGTCACCGACAGTGTTGCCTGAAATTAGGCGCAGCAAGTGTTTGTTAATTGAATGACGCCTGATTATATGCAACCCTGAATCGCATGCCCGTCGTCACTGACAGTGGTGCCTGAATCTGAGCGCAAGAAGGGTTTGTTGATTGAATGACGCCTGGAGCATATGCAACCCTGAATCGCATGCCTGTCGTCACTAACAGAGTTGTCAGAAATCAGGCACAAGAAGTGTTCGTCGATTGAATGACGCCTGATTGTATGCAACCCTGCATCGCATGCCTGTCGTCACTGACAGTGTTGCCTGAATCTAAGCGCGAGAAGGGTTTGTTGATTCAATGACGCCTGATTGTATGCAACCCTGCATTGCATGCCTGTCGTCACTGACGGTGTTCCCTGAAATTGAGTACAGCAAGTGTTTGTCAATTGAATGACGCCTGATTGTATGCAACCCTGCATTGCATGCCTTTCGTCACCGACAGTGTTGCCTGAAATTAGGCGCAGCAAGTGTTTGTCAATTGAATGACGCTTGATTGTATGCAACCCTGCATTGCATGCCTGTCGTCACCGACAGTGTCGCCTGAAATTAGGCGCAAGACGGGTTTGTTGATTGAATGACGCCTGATTGTATGCAACCCTGCATTGCATGCCTGTCGTCACCGACAGTGTTGCCTGAAATAGGGCGCAGCAAGTGTTTGTTAATTGAATGACGCCTGATTATATGCAACCCTACATTGCATGCCTGTCGTCACTGACAGTTTCGCCGAAAATTAGGTGCACGCAAAGTCCGTTAATTGCTTGTTGCCCGATCATATGTAACCGTCCATTGAACGCCTGTTGTTAATTACAAGAATGCCCGAAGATGGAAAAACAGAGAATTCGTGGATTGCTTCACGTCTGATTAAGTGCAACTTCGCATTGCATGGCTGTCGTCGATCACAGTGTTGCCTGAAGTTACGCGCGAGGAGAATTTGTTATTTGAATGACGCCTGATTGTATGCAACCCTGCATTGCACGCCTGTCGTCACCGACAGTGTTGCCTGAAATTAGGCGCAGCAAGCGTTTGTTAATTGAATGACGCCTGATTATATGCAACCCCGTATTGCATGCCTGTCGTCACTGACAGTGTTACCGAAAATAAGTCGCATGGAAAGTCCGTTGATTGCTCATTGCCCGATTCAATGCAACCTTTTATTGGACGCTTGTTGTCAATGAGAATGTTGCCCGAAATTGAGAGCACGGCAAATTCATGGATTGCTTTACGGCTGATTGAGTGCAACCTCGCATTGCATGGGTGTCGTCACTCACAGTGTTGCCTGTGATGAGGCGGGGGAGAATTCGTTGAACGCTAAATGCCTGATTATATGGAATACTGCATCGCATGCCTGTCGTCACTCACACAGAGTTGCCTGAAATGAGGCGCAAGGAAGGTTCGATGAATGTTTGACGCTTGAATGTAAGCAACCTCGCATAGCATGCCTGTCGTCCCTGACAATGTTGCCTGAAATGCGGCGCAAGGAAGGTCCGTTGTTTGTATGACGCTTGAATGTATGCAATTCTGCATTGCATTCCTGTCGTCTTTTACAGTGTTGCCCAAAATTAGGCGCAGGAAGAGTTTGTGAATTGAATGACGCCTAATCATATGCAACCCTGCATTGCATGCCTGTCGTCACCAACAGAGTTGCCAGAAATTAGGCGCAAGAAGGGTTCGTTGATTGCATGACGCCTGTTTGTATGCAACCCTGTATTGCATGCCTGTCATCACTGACATTATTGCCTGAATCTGAGCGCAGGAAGTGTTTGTTAATTGAAAGACGCCTGATTATATGCAACCCTGTATTGCATGCCTGTCGTCACTGACAGTGTCGCCTCGATCTAAGCGCAAGAAGGGTTTGTTGATTGAATGACCCCCGAGGTATATGCAACCCTGAATCACATGCCTGACATGACTAACAGTGTTGCCAGAATATAGGCGCGAGGAGAGTATGTTGATTGAATGACACCTGATTGTATGAAACCCTGCATTGCATGCCTGTCGTCACCGACAGTATTGCCTGAATCTAAGCGCGAGAAGAGTTTGTTGATTCAATGACGCCTAATTGTATGCAACCCTGCATTGCATGCCTGTCGTCACCGACGGTGTTGCCTGAAATCAAGCGCGGCAAGTGTTTGTCAATTGAATGACGCCTGATTGTATGCAACCCTGCATTGTATGCCTGTCGTAACTGACAGTGTTTCCTGAATCCAAGCGCAAGAAGGTTTTGATGATTGAATGAGACCTAGATTATACGCAACCCTGAATCGCATGCCTGTCGTCACTAACAGAGTTGCCAGAAATTAGGCGCGAGAAAAATTTTTGACTGAATGACGCCTGATTGTATGCAACCCTGCATTGCATGCCTGTCGTCACTGACAGTGTTGCCTGAATCCGAACGCAAGAAGGGTTTGTTGATTCAATGACGCCTGATTGTATGCAACCCTGCATTGCATGCTTATCGTCACCGACAGTGTTGCCTGAAATTAGGCGCAGCGAGTGTTTGTTAATTGAATGACGCCTGATTATATGCAACCCTGAATCGCATGCCCGTCGTCACCGACAGTGTTGCCTGAAATTAGGTGCAGCAAGTGTTTGTCAATTGAATGACGCTTGATTGTATGCAACCCTGCATTGCATGCCTGTCGTCACCGACGGTGTCGCCTGAAATTAGGCGCAAGAAGGGTTTGTTGATTGAATTACGCCTGATTGTATGCAACCCTGCCTTGCATGCCTGTCGTCACTGACAGTGTTGCCTGAAATTAGGCGCAGCAAGTGTTCGTTGATTGAATGACGCCTGATTATATGCAACCCTGCATCGCATGCCTGTCGTCACCAACAGAATTGCCAGAAATTAGGCGAAAGAAGGGTTTGTTGGTTGAATGACGCCTCATCGTATGCAACCCTGCATTGCATGCCTGTCGTCTTTGACAGTGTTGCCTGAATCTAAGCGCGAGAAGGGTTTGGTAATTCAATGACGCCTGATTGTATGCAACTCTGCATTGCATGCCTGTCGTCACTGACGGTGTTGCCCGAAATCAAGCGCAGCAAGTGTTTGTCAATTGGATGACGCCTGATTGTATGCAACCCTGCATTGCATGCCTGTCGTCACCGACAGTGTTGCCTGAAATCAGGCGCAGCAAGTTTTTGTTAATAGAATGACGCCTGATTATATGCAACCCTGAATCGCATGCCTGTCGTCACCGACAGTATTGCCTGAATCTGAGCGCAAAAAGGGTTCGTTGATTGAATGACGCCTGATTGTATGCAACCCTGCGTTGCATGCCTGTCGTCACCGACAGTGTTGCCTGAAATAAGGCGCAGCAAGTGTTTGTTAATTGAATGACGCCTGATTATATGCAACCCTACATTGCATGCCCGTCGTCACCTACAGTGTTCCCTGAAATTGGGCGCAGCAAGTGTTCGGTAATTCGATGACGCCTGATTATATGCAACCCTGCATCGCATGCCTGTCGTCACCGACAGTGTTGCCTGAAATTGGGCGCAGCAAGTGTTTGTCAATTGAATGACGCCTGATTGTATGCAACTCTGCATATCATGCCTGTTGTCACTGACAGTGTTGCCTGAAATTAGGCGCAGCAAGTGTTTGTTAATTGAATGACGCCTGATTATATGCAACCCTTGATCGCATGCCTGTCGTCACTGACAGTGTTTCCTGAATCTGAGCGCGAGAAGGGTTGTTGATTCAATGACGCCTGATTGTATGCAACCCTGCATTGCATGCCTGTCGTCACTGACAGTGTTGCCTGAAATTGGGCGCAGCAAGCGTTTGTTAATTAAATGACGCCTGATTATATGCAACCCCGTATTGCATGCCTGTCGTCACTGACAGTGTTACCGAAAATTAGTCGCATGGAAAGTCCGTTGATTGCTCATTGCCCAATTCAATGCAACCTTTTATTGGACGCTTGTTGTCAATGAGAATGTTGCCCAAAATTGAGAGCACGGCAAATTCATGGATTGCTTTACGGCTGATTGAGTGCAACCTCGCATTGCATGGGTGTCGTCACTCACAGTGTTGCCTGTAATAAGGCGGGGGGAAAATTCGTTGAACGCTTAATGCCCGATTATATGGAATACTGCATCGCATGCCTGTCGTCACTTACACAGAGTTGCCTGAAATGAGGCGCAAGGAAGGTTCGTTAAATGTTTGACGCTTGAATGTGAGCATCCTCGCATAGCATGCCTGTCGTCCCTGACAATGTTGCCTGAAATGCGGCGCAAGGAAGGTTCGTTGTTTGTATGACGCCTAAATGTATGCAATACTGCATTGCATTCCTGTCGTCTTTTACAGTGTTGCTCAAAATTAAGCGCAGGAAGAGTTTGTAAATTGGATGACGTCTAATCATATGCAACCCTGCATTGCATGCCTGTCGTCACCAACAGAGTTGCCAGAAATTAGGCGCAAGAAGGGTTCGTTGATTGCATGACGCCTGATTGTATGCAACCCTGTATCGCATGCCTGTCATCACTGACATTGTTGCCTGAATCTAAGCGCAGCAAAAGTTTGTTAATTGAAAGACGCCTGATTATATGCAACCCTGTATTGCATGCCTGTCGTCACCGACAGTGTCGCCTCGATCTAAGCGCAAGAAGGGTTTGTTGATTGAATGACCCCCGAGGTATATGCAACCCTGAATCACATGCCTGACATGACTAACAGTGTTGCCAGAATATAGGCGCAAGAAGAGTATATTGATTGAATGACACCTGATTGTATGAAACCCTGCATTGCATGCCTGTCGTCACCGACAGTGTTGCCTGAATCTAAGCGCGAGAAGGGTTTGTTGATTCAATGACGCCTAATTGTATGCAACCCTGCATTGCATGCCTGTCGTCACCGACGGTGTTGCCTGAAATCAAGTGCGGCAAGTGTTTGTCAATTGAATGACGCCTGATTGTATGCAACCCTGCATTGTATGCCTGTCGTAACTGACAGTGTTTCCTGAATCCAAGCGCAAAAAGGTTTTGTTGATTGAATGAGACCTAGATTATACGCAACCCTGAATCGCATGCCTGTCGTCACTAACAGAAATGCCGGAAATGAGGCGCGAGAAAAATTGTTGATTGAATGACGCCTGATTGTATGCAACCCTGCATTGCATGCCTGTCGTCACTGACAGTGTTGCCTGAATCCAAGCGCGAGAAGGGTTTCTTGATTCAATGACGCGTGATTGTATGCGACCCTGCATTGCATGCTTATCGTCACCGACAGTGTTGCCTGAAATTAGGCGCAGCAAGTGTTTGTTAATTGAATGACGCCTGATTATATGCAACCCTGAATCGCATGCCCGTCGTCACTGACAGTGGTGCCTGAATCTGAGCGCAAGAAGGGTTTGTTGATTGAATGACGCCTGGAGCATATGCAACCCTGAATCGCATGCCTGTCGTCACTAACAGAGTTGTCAGAAATCAGGCACAAGAAGTGTTCGTCGATTGAATGACGCCTGATTGTATGCAACCCTGCATCGCATGCCTGTCGTCACTGACAGTGTTGCCTGAATCTAAGCGCGAGAAGGGTTTGTTGATTCAATGACGCCTGATTGTATGCAACGCTGCATTGCATGCCTGTCGTCACCGACGGTGTTCCCTGAAATTAGGCGCAGCAAGAGTTTGTCAATTGAATGACGCCTGATTATATGCAACCCTGAATCGCATGCCCGTCGTCACTGACAGTGGTGCCTGAATCTGAGCGCAAGAAGGGTTTGTTGATTGAATGACGCCTGGAGCATATGCAACCCTGCATTGCATGCTTATCGTCACCGACAGTGTTGCCTGAAATTAGGCGCAGCAAGTGTTTGTTAATTGAATGACGCCTGATTATATGCAACCCTGAATCGCATGCCCGTCGTCACTGACAGTGGTGCCTGAATCTGAGCGCAAGAAGGGTTTGTTGATTGAATGACGCCTGGAGCATATGCAACCCTGAATCGCATGCCTGTCGTCACTGACAGTGTTGCCTGAATCTAAGCGCGAGAAGGGTTTGTTGATTCAATGACGCCTGATTGTATGCAACGCTGCATTGCATGCCTGTCGTCACTGACGGTGTTCCCTGAAATTAGGCGCAGCAAGAGTTTGTCAATTGAATGACGCCTGATTATATGCAACCCTGGATCGCATGCCCGTCGTCACTGACAGTGGTGCCTGAATCTGAGCGCAAGAAGGGTTTGTTGATTGAATGACGCCTGGAGCATATGCAACCCTGCATTGCATGCTTATCGTCACCGACAGTGTTGCCTGAAATTAGGCGCAGCAAGTGTTTGTTAATTGAATGACGCCTGATTATATGCAACCCTGAATCGCATGCCCGTCGTCACTGACAGTGGTGCCTGAATCTGAGCGCAAGAAGGGTTTGTTGATTGAATGACGCCTGGAGCATATGCAACCCTGAATCGCATGCCTGTCGTCACTAACAGAGTTGTCAGAAATCAGGCACAAGAAGTGTTCGTCGATTGAATGACGCCTGATTGTATGCAACCCTGCATCGCATGCCTGTCGTCACTGACAGTGTTGCCTGAATCTAAGCGCGAGAAGGGTTTGTTGATTCAATGACGCCTGATTGTATGCAACCCTGCATTGCATGCCTGTCGTCACTGACGGTGTTCCCTGAAATTAGGCGCAGCAAGTGTTTGTCAATTGAATGACGCCTGATTGTATGCAACCCTGTATTGCATGCCTGTCATCACTGACATTATTGCCTGAATCTAAGCGCAGCAAGTGTTTGTTCATTGAAAGACGCCTGATTATATGCAACCCTGTATTGCATGCCTGTCGTCACTGACAGTGTCGCCTCGATCTAGGCGCGAGAAGGGTTTGTTGATTGAATGACCCCCGAGGTATATGCAACCCTGAATCACATGCCTGACATGACTAACAGTGTTGCCAGAATAAAGCGCGAGGAGAGTTTGTTGATTCAATGACGCCCAATTGTATGCAACCCTGCATTGCATGCCTGTCGTCACCGACGGTGTTGCCTGAAATCAAGCGCGGCAAGTGTTTGTCAATTGAATGACGCCTGATTGTATGCAACCCTGCATTGTATGCCTGTCGTAACTGACAGTGTTTCCTGAATCCAAGCGCAAGAAGGTTTTGTTGATTGAATAAGACCTAGATTATACGCAACCCTGAATCGCATGCCTGTCGTCACTAACAGAGTTGCCAGAAATTAGGCGCGAGAAAAATTGTTGATTGAATGACGCCTGATTGTATGCAACCCTGCATTGCATGCCTGTTGTCACTGACAGTGTTGCCTGAATCCGAACGCGAGAAGGGTTTGTTGATTCAATGACGCCTGATTGTATGCAACCCTGCATTGCATGCTTATCGTCACCGACAGTGTTGCCTGAAATTAGGCGCAGCAAGTGTTTGTTAATTGAATGACGCCTGTCTATATGCAACCCTGAATCGCATGCCCGTCGTCACTGACAGTGGTGCCTGAATCTGAGCGCAAGAAGGGTTTGTTGATTGAATGACGCCTGGAGCATATGCAACCCTGAATCGCATGCCTGTCGTCACTAACAGAGTTGTCAGAAATCAGGCACAAGAAGTGTTCGTCGATTGAATGACGCCTGATTGTATGCAACCCTGCATCGCATGCCTGTCGTCACTGACGGTGTTGCCTGAATCTAAGCGCGAGAAGGGTTTGTTGATTCAATGACGCCTGATTGTATGCAACCCTGCATTGCATGCCTGTCGTCACTGACGGTGTTCCCTGAAATTAAGCGCAGCAAGTGTTTGTCAATTGAATGACGCCTGATTGTATGCAACCCTGCATTGCATGCCTGTCATCACCGACAGTGTTGCCTGAAATTAGGCGCAGCAAGTGTTTGTCAATTGAATGACGCTTGATTGTATGCAACCCTGCATTGCATGCCTGTCGTCACCGACAGTGTCGCCTGAAATTAGGCGCAAGAAGGGTTTGTTGATTGAATGACGCCTGATTGTATGCAACCCTGCCTTGCATGCCTGTCGTCACTGACAGTGTTGCCTGAAATTAGGCGCAGCAAGTGTTCGTTGATTGAATGACGCCTGATTATATGCAACCCTGCATCGCATGCCTGTCGTCACCAACAGAATTGCCAGAAATTAGGCGAAAGAAGGGTTTGTTGGTTGAATGACGCCTCATTGTATGCAACCCTGCATTGCATGCCTGTCGTCTTTGACAGTGTTGCCTGAATCTAAGCGCGAGAAGGGTTTGTTGATTCAATGACGCCTGATTGTATGCAACTCTGCATTGCATGCCTGTCGTCACCGACAATGTTGCCCGAAATTAGGCGCAGCAAGTGTTTGGTAATTGAATGACGCCTGATTATATGCAATCCTAAATCGCATGCCTGTCGTCACTGACAGTTTTGCCTGAATCTAAGCGCGAGAAGGGTTGTTAATTCAATGACGCCTGATATTATGCAACCCTGCATTGCATGCCTGTCGTCACCGACGGTGTTGCCTGAAATTAAGCGCAGCAAGTGTTCGTCGATTGAATGACGCCTGATTGTATGCAACCCTGCATTGCATGCCTGTCGTAACTGACAGAAGTGCCTGAATCTGAGCGCAAGAAGGGTTTGTTGATTCAATGACGCCTGATTGTATGCAACCCTGCATTGCATGCCTGTCGTCACTGACGGTGTTCCCTGAAATTGAGTACAGCAAGTGTTTGTCAATTGAATGACGCCTGATTGTATGCAACCCTGCATTGCATGCTTTTCGTCACCGACAGTGTTGCCTGAAATTAGGCGCAGCAAGTGTTTGTCAATTGAATGACGCTTGATTGTATGCAACCCTGCATTGCATGCCTGTCGTCACCGACAATGTTGCCCGAAATTAGGCGCAGCAAGTGTTTGGTAATTGAATGACGCCTGATTATATGCAATCCTAAATCGCATGCCTGTCGTCACTGACAGTTTTGCCTCAATCTAAGCGCGAGAAGGGTTGTTAATTCAATGACGCCTGATATTATGCAACCCTGCATTGCATGCCTGTCGTCACCGACGGTGTTGCCTGAAATTAAGCGCAGCAAGTGTTCGTCGATTGAATGACGCCTGATTGTATGCAACCCTGCATTGCATGCCTGTCGTAACTGACAGAAGTGCCTGAATCTGAGCGCAAGAAGGGTTTGTTGAATCAATGACGCCTGGAGCATATGCAACCCTGAATCGCATGCCTGTCGTCACTAACAGAGTTGTCAGAAATCAGGCACAAGAAGTGTTCGTCGATTGAATGACGCCTGATTGTATGCAACCCTGCATCGCATGCCTGTCGTCACTGACAGTGTTGCCTGAATCTAAGCGCGAGAAGGGTTTGTTGATTCGATGACGCCTGATTGTATGCAACCCTGCATTGCATGCCTGTCGTCACTGACGGTGTTCCCTGAAATTAAGCGCAGCAAGTGTTTGTCAATTGAATGACGCCTGATTGTATGCAACCCTGCATTGCATGCCTGTCGTCACCGACAGTGTTGCCTGAATCTGAGCGCAAAAAGGGTTTGTTGATTGAATGACGCCTGGAGCATATGCAACCCTGAATCGCATGCCTGTCGTCACTGACAGAGTTGCCAGAAATTAGGCACAAGAAGGGTTTGTTGATTGAATAACGCCTGATTGTATGCAACCCTGCATTGCATGCCTGTCGTCACCGACAGTGTTGCCTGAATCTAAGCGCGAAAAGAGTTTGTTGATCCAATGACGCCTAATTGTATGCAACCCTGCATTGCATGCCTGTCGTCACCGACGGTGTTGCCTGAAATCAAGCGCAGCAAGTGTTTGTCAATTGAATGACGCCTGATTGTATGCAACCCTGCATTGCATGCTTATCGTCACCGACAGTGTTGCCTGAAATTAGGCGCAGCAAGTGTTTGTTTATTGAATGACGCCTGATTATATGCAACCCTGAATCGCATGCCCGTCGTCACTGACAGTGGTGCCTGAATCTGAGCGCAAGAAGGGTTTGTTGATTGAATGACGCCTGGAGCATATGCAACCCTGAATCGCATGCCTGTCGTCACTAACAGAGTTGTCAGAAATCAGGCACAAGAAGTGTTCGTCGATTGAATGACGCCTGATTGTATGCAACCCTGCATCGCATGCCTGTCGTCACTGACAGTGTTGCCTGAATCTCAGCGCGAGAAGGGTTTGTTGATTCAATGACGCCTGATTGTATGCAACCCTGCATTGCATGCCTGTCGTCACTGACGGTGTTCCCTGAAATTGAGTACAGCAAGTGTTTGTCAATTGAATGACGCCTGATTGTATGCAACCCTGCATTGCATGCTTTTCGTCACCGACAGTGTTGCCTGAAATTAGGCGCAGCAAGTGTTTGTCAATTGAATGACGCTTGATTGTATGCAACCCTGCATTGCATGCCTGTCGTCACCGACAGTGTCGCCTGAAATTAGGCGCAAGACGGGTTTGTTGATTGAATTACGCCTGATTGTATGCAACCCTGCCTTGCATGCCTGTCGTCACTGACAGTGTTGCCTGAAATTAGGCGCAGCAAGTGTTCGTTGATTGAATGACGCCTGATGATATGCAACCCTGCATCGCATGCCTGTCGTCACCAACAGAATTGCCAGAAATTAGGCGAAAGAAGGGTTTGTTGGTTGAATGACGCCTCATTGTATGCAACCCTGCATTGCATGCCTGTCGTCTTCGACAGTGTTGCCTGAATCTAAGCGCGAGAAGGGTTTGTTGATTCAATGACGCCTGATTGTATGCAACTCTGCATTGCATGCCTGTCGTCACTGACAGTGTTGCCTGAAATAAGGCGCAGCAAGTGTTTGTCAATTGAATGACGCCTGATTGTATGCAACCCTGCATTGCATGCCTGTCGTCACCGACAGTGTTGCCTGAAATCAGGCGCAGCAAGTTTTTGTTAATAGAATGACGCCTGATTATATGCAACCCTGAATCGCATGCCTGTCGTCACCGACAGTATTGCCTGAATCTGAGCGCAAAAAGGGTTTGTTGATTGAATGACGCCTGGAGCATATGCAACCCTGAATCGCATGCCTGTCGTCACTAACAGAGTTGCCAGAAATTAGGCACAAGAAGGGTTTGTTGATTGAATGACGCCTGATTGTATGCAACCCTGCATTGCATGCCTGTCGTCACCGACAGTGTTGAATGAAATAAGGCGCAGCAAGTGTTTGTTAATTGAATGACGCCTGATCATATGCAACCCTACATTGCATGCCTGTCGTCACTGACAGTTTTGCCGAAAATTAGGTGCACGCAAAGTCCGTTAATTGCTTGTTGCCCGATCATATGTAACCGTCCATTAAACGCCTGTTGTTAATTACAAGAATGCCCGAAGATGGAAAAACAGAGAATTCGTGGATTGCTTCACGTCTGATTAAGTGCAACTTCGCATTGCATGGCTGTCGTCACTCACAGTGTTGCCCGAAGTTACGCGCGAGGAGAATTTGTTATTTGAATGACGCCTGATTGTATGCAACCCTGCATTGCACGCCTGTCGTCACCGACAGTGTTGCCTGAAATTAGGCGCAGCAAGCGTTTGTTAATTGAATGACGCCTGATTATATGCAACCCCGTATTGCATGCCTGTCGTCACTGACAGTGTTACCGAAAATAAGTCGCATGGAAAGTCCGTTGATTGCTCATTGCCCGATTCAATGCAACCTTTTATTGGACGCTTGTTGTCAATGAGAATGTTGCCCGAAATTGAGAGCACGGCAAATTCATGGATTGCTTTACGGCTGATTGAGTGCAACCTCGCATTGCATGGGCGTCGTCACTCACAGTGTTGCCTGTGATGAGGCGGGGGAGAATTCGTTGAACGCTAAATGCCTGATTATATGGAATACTGCATCGCATGCCTGTCGTCACTTACACAGAGTTGCCTGAAATGAGGCGCAAGGAAGGTTCGATGAATGTTTGACGCTTGAATGTAAGCAACCTCGCATAGCATGCCTGTCGTCCCTGACAATGTTGCCTGAAATGCGGCGCAAGGAAGGTTCGTTGTTTGTATGACGCTTGAATGTATGCAATTCTGCATTGCATTCCTGTCGTCTTTTACAGTGTTGCCCAAAATTAAGCGCAGGAAGAGTTTGTAAATTGAATGACGCCTAATCATATGCAACCCTGCATTGCATGCCTGTCGTCACCAACAGAGTTGCCAGAAATTAGGCGCAAGAAGGGTTCGTTGATTGCATGACGCCTGTTTGTATGCAACCCTGTATTGCATGCCTGTCATCACTGACATTATTGCCTGAATCTGAGCGCAGAAAGTGTTTGTTAATTGAAAGACGCCTGATTATATGCAACCCTGTATTGCATGCCTGTCGTCACTGACAGTGTCGCCTCGATCTAAGCGCAAGAAGGGTTTGTTGATTGAATGACCCCCGAGGTATATGCAACCCTGAATCACATGCCTGACATGACTAACAGTGTTGCCAGAATATAGGCGCGAGGAGAGTATGTTGATTGAATGACACCTGATTGTATGAAACCCTGCATTGCATGCCTGTCGTCACCGACAGTATTGCCTGAATCTAAGCGCGAGAAGAGTTTGTTGATTCAATGACGCCTAATTGTATGCAACCCTGCATTGCATGCCTGTCGTCACCGACGGTGTTGCCTGAAATCAAGCGCGGCAAGTGTTTGTCAATTGAATGACGCCTGATTGTATGCAACCCTGCATTGTATGCCTGTCGTAACTGACAGTGTTTCCTGAATCCAAGCGCAAGAAGGTTTTGTTGATTGAATGAGACCTAGATTATACGCAACCCTGAATCGCATGCCTGTCGTCACTAACAGAGTTGCCAGAAATTAGGCGCGAGAAAAATTGTTGATTGAATGACGCCTGATTGTATGCAACCCTGCGTTGCATGCCTGTCGTCACTGACAGTGTTGCCTGAATCCGAACGCGAGAAGGGTTTGTTGATTCAATGACGCCTGATTGTATGCAACCCTGCATTGCATGCTTATCGTCACCGACAGTGTTGCCTGAAATTAGGCGCAGCGAGTGTTTGTTAATTGAATGACGCCTGATTATATGCAACCCTGAATCGCATGCCCGTCGTCACTGACAGTGGTGCATTAATCTGAGCGCAGAAAGGGTTTGTTGATCGAATGACGCCTGGAGCATATGCAACCCTGAATCGCATGCCTGTCGACACTAACAGAGTTGTCAGAAATCAGGCACAAGAAGTGTTCGTCGATTGAATGACGCCTGATTGTATGCAACCCTGCATCGCATGCCTGTCGTCACTGACAGTGTTGCCTGAATCTCAGCGCGAGAAGGGTTTGTTGATTCAATGACGCCTGATTGTATGCAACTCTGCATTGCATGCCTGTCGTCACTGACGGTGTTCCCTGAAATTAGGCACAGCAAGTGTTTGTCAATTGAATGACGCCTGATTGTATGCAACCTTGCATTGCATGCCTGTCGTCACCGACAGTGTTGCCTGAAATTAGGTGCAGCAAGTGTTTGTCAATTGAATGACGCTTGATTGTATGCAACCCTGCATTGCATGCCTGTCGTCACCGACGGTGTCGCCTGAAATTAGGCGCAAGAAGGGTTTGTTGATTGAATTACGCCTGATTGTATGCAACCCTGCCTTGCATGCCTGTTGTCACTGACAGTGTTGCCTGAAATTAGGCGCAGCAAGTGTTCGTTGATTAAATGACGCCTGATTATATGCAACCCTGCATCGCATGCCTGTCGTCACCAACAGAATTGCCAGAAATTAGGCGAAAGAAGGGTTTGTTGGTTGAATGACGCCTCATTGTATGCAACCCTGCATTGCATGCCTGTCGTCTTTGACAGTGTTGCCTGAATCTAAGCGCGAGAAGGGTTTGGTAATTTAATGACGCCTGATTGTATGCAACTCTGCATTGCATGCCTGTCGTCACTGACGGTGTTGCCTGAAATCAAGCGCAGCAAGTGTTTGTCAATTGGTTGACGCCTGATTGTATGCAACCCTGCATTGCATGCCTGTCGTCACCGACAGTGTTGCCTGAAATCAGGCGCAGCAAGTTTTTGTTAATAGAATGACGCCTGATTATATGCAACCCTGAATCGCATGCCTGTCGTCACCGACAGTATTGCCTGAATCTGAGCGCAAAGAGGGTTCGTTAATTGAATGACGCCTGATTGTATGCAACCCTGCGTTGCATGCCTGTCGTCACCGACAGTGTTGCCTGAAATAAGGCGCAGCAAGTGTTTGTTAATTGAATGACGCCTGATTATATGCAACCCTACATTGCATGCCCGTCGTCACCTACAGTGTTCCCTGAAATTGGGCGCAGCAAGTGTTCGGTAATTCGATGACGCCTGATTGTATGCAACTCTGCATATCATGCCTGTTGTCACTGACAGTGTTGCCTGAAATTAGGCGCAGCAAGTGTTTGTTAATTGAATGACGCCTGATTATATGCAACCCTTGATCGCATGCCTGTCGTCACTGACAGTGTTGCCTAAATCTAAGCGCGAGAAGGGTTGTTGATTCAATGACGCCTGATTGTATGCAACCCTGCATTGCATGCCTGTCGTCACTGACAGTGTTGCCTGAAATTAGGCGCAGCAAGCGTTTGTTAATTAAATGACGCCTGATCATATGCAACCCCGTATTGCATGCCTGTCGTCACTGACAGTGTTACCGAAAATTAGTCGCATGGAAAGTCCGTTGATTGCTCATTGCCCGATTCAATGCAACCTTTCATTGGACGCTTGTTGTCAATGAGAATGTTGCCCGAAATTGAGAGCACGGCAAATTCATGGATTGCTTTACGGCTGATTGAGTGCAACCTCGCATTGCATGGGTGTCGTCACTCACAGTGTTGCCTGTAATAAGGCGGGGGGAGGATTCGTTGAACGCTTAATGCCTGATTATATGAAATACTGCATCGCATGCCTGTCGTCACTTACACAGAGTTGCCTGAAATGAGGCGCAAGGAAGGTTCGTTGAATGTTTGACGCTTGAATGTGAGCAACCTCGCATAGCATGCCTGTCGTCCCTGACAATGTTGCGTGAAATGCGGCGCAAGGAAGGTTCGTTGTTTGTATGACGCCTAAATGTATGCAATTCTGCATTGCATTCCTGTCGTCTTTTACAGTGTTGCCCAAAATTAAGCGCAGGAAGAGTTTGTAAATTGAATGACGTCTAATCATATGCAACCCTGCATTGCATGCCTGTCGTCACTAACAGAGTTGCCAGAAATTAGGCGCAAGAAGGGTTCGTTGATTGCATGACGCCTGATTGTATGCAACCCTGTATTGCATGCCTGTCATCACTGACATTGTTGCCTGAATCTAAGCGCAGCAAGTGTTTGTTAATTGAAAGACGCCTGATTATATGCAACCCTGTATTGCATGCCTGTCGTCACCGACAGTGTCGCCTCGATCTAAGCGCAAGAAGGGTTTGTTGATTGAATGACCCCCGAGGTATATGCAACCCTGAATCACATGCCTGACATGACTAACAGTGTTGCCAGAATATAGGCGCAAGGAGAGTATATTGATTGAATGACACCTGATTGTATGAAACCCTGCATTGCATGCCTGTCGTCACCGACAGTGTTGCCTGAATCTAAGCGCGAGAAGGGTTTGTTGATTCAATGACGCCTAATTGTATGCAACCCTGCATTGCATGCCTGTCGTCACCGACGGTGTTGCCTGAAATCAAGTGCGGCAAGTGTTTGTCAATTGAATGACGCCTGATTGTATGCAACCCTGCATTGTATGCCTGTCGTAACTGACAGTGTTTCCTGAATCCAAGCGCAAAAAGGTTTTGTTGATTGAATGAGACCTAGATTATACGCAACCCTGAATCGCATGCCTGTCGTCACTAACAGAGTTGCCGGAAATGAGGCGCGAGAAAAATTGTTGATTGAATGACGCCTGATTGTATGCAACCCTGCATTGCATGCCTGTCGTCACTGACAGTGTTGCCTGAATCCAAGCGCGAGAAGGGTTTCTTGATTCAATGACGCCTGATTGTATGCGACCCTGCATTGCATGCTTATCGTCACCGACAGTGTTGCCTGAAATTAGGCGCAGCAAGTGTTTGTTAATTGAATGACGCCTGATTATATGCAACCCTGAATCGCATGCCCGTCGTCACTGACAGTGGTGCCTGAATCTGAGCGCAAGAAGGGTTTGTTGATTGAATGACGCCTGGAGCATATGCAACCCTGAATCGCATGCCTGTCGTCACTAACAGAGTTGTCAGAAATCAGGCACAAGAAGTGTTCGTCGATTGAATGACGCCTGATTGTATGCAACCCTGCATCGCATGCCTGTCGTCACTGACAGTGTTGCCTGAATCTAAGCGCGAGAAGGGTTTGTTGATTCAATGACGCCTGATTGTATGCAACCCTGCATTGCATGCCTGTCGTCACTGACGGTGTTCCCTGAAATTAGGCGCAGCAAGTGTTTGTCAATTGAATGACGCCTGATTATATGCAACCCTGAATCGCATGCCCGTCGTCACTGACAGTGGTGCCTGAATCTGAGCGCAAGAAGGGTTTGTTGATTGAATGACGCCTGGAGCATATGCAACCCTGCATTGCATGCTTATCGTCACCGACAGTGTTGCCTGAAATTAGGCGCAGCAAGTGTTTGTTAATTGAATGACGCCTGATTATATGCAACCCTTGATCGCATGCCTGTCGTCACTGACAGTGTTGCCTGAATCTAAGCGCGAGAAGGGTTGTTGATTCAATGACGCCTGATTGTATGCAACCCTGCATTGCATGCCTGTCGTCACTGACAGTGTTGCCTGAAATTAGGCGCAGCAAGCGTTTGTTAATTAAATGACGCCTGATTATATGCAACCCCGTATTGCATGCCTGTCGTCACTGACAGTGTTACCGAAAATTAGTCGCATGGAAAGTCCGTTGATTGCTCATTGCCCGATTCAATGCAACCTTTTATTGGACGCTTGTTGTCAATGAGAATGTTGCCCGAAATTGAGAGCACGGCAAATTCATGGATTGCTTTACGGCTGATTGAGTGCAACCTCGCATTGCATGGGTGTCGTCACTCACAGTGTTGCCTGTAATAAGGCGGGGGGAGAATTCGTTGAACGCTTAATGCCTGATTATATGAAATACTGCATCGCATGCCTGTCGTCACTTACACAGAGTTGCCTGAAATGAGGCGCAAGGAAGGTTCGTTGAATGTTTGACGCTTGAATGTGAGCAACCTCGCATAGCATGCCTGTCGTCCCTGACAATGTTGCCTGAAATGCGGCGCAAGGAAGGTTCGTTGTTTGTATGACGCCTAAATGTATGCAATTCTGCATTGCATTCCTGTCGTCTTTTACAGTGTTGCCCAAAATTAAGCGCAGGAAGAGTTTGTAAATTGAATGACGTCTAATCATATGCAACCCTGCATTGCATGCCTGTCGTCACCAACAGAGTTGCCAGAAATTAGGCGCAAGAAGGGTTCGTTGATTGCATGACGCCTGATTGTATGCAACCCTGTATTGCATGCCTGTCATCACTGACATTGTTGCCTGAATCTAAGCGCAGCAAGTGTTTGTTAATTGAAAGACGCCTGATTATATGCAACCCTGTATTGCATGCCTGTCGTCACCGACAGTGTCGCCTCGATCTAAGCGCAAGAAGGGTTTGTTGATTGAATGACCCCCGAGGTATATGCAACCCTGAATCACATGCCTGACATGACTAACAGTGTTGCCAGAATATAGGCGCAAGGAGAGTATATTGATTGAATGACACCTGATTGTATGAAACCCTGCATTGCATGCCTGTCGTCACCGACAGTGTTGCCTGAATCTAAGCGCGAGAAGGGTTTGTTGATTCAATGACGCCTAATTGTATGCAACCCTGCATTGCATGCCTGTCGTCACCGACGGTGTTGCCTGAAATCAAGTGCGGCAAGTGTTTGTCAATTGAATGACGCCTGATTGTATGCAACCCTGCATTGTATGCCTGTCGTAACTGACAGTGTTTCCTGAATCCAAGCGCAAAAAGGTTTTGTTGATTGAATGAGACCTAGATTATACGCAACCCTGAATCGCATGCCTGTCGTCACTAACAGAGTTGCCGGAAATGAGGCGCGAGAAAAATTGTTGATTGAATGACGCCTGATTGTATGCAACCCTGCATTGCATGCCTGTCGTCACTGACAGTGTTGCCTGAATCCAAGCGCGAGAAGGGTTTCTTGATTCAATGACGCCTGATTGTATGCGACCCTGCATTGCATGCTTATCGTCACCGACAGTGTTGCCTGAAATTAGGCGCAGCAAGTGTTTGTTAATTGAATGACGCCTGATTATATGCAACCCTGAATCGCATGCCTGTCGTCACTGACAGTGGTGCCTGAATCTGAGCGCAAGAAGGGTTTGTTGATTGAATGACGCCTGGAGCATATGCAACCCTGAATCGCATGCCTGTCGTCACTAACAGAGTTGTCAGAAATCAGGCACAAGAAGTGTTCGTCGATTGAATGACGCCTGATTGTATGCAACCCTGCATCGCATGCCTGTCGTCACTGACAGTGTTGCCTGAATCTAAGCGCGAGAAGGGTTTGTTGATTCAATGACGCCTGATTGTATGCAACCCTGCATTGCATGCCTGTCGTCACTGACGGTGTTCCCTGAAATTAGGCGCAGCAAGTGTTTGTCAATTGAATGACGCCTGATTATATGCAACCCTGAATCGCATGCCCGTCGTCACTGACAGTGGTGCCTGAATCTGAGCGCAAGAAGGGTTTGTTGATTGAATGACGCCTGGAGCATATGCAACCCTGCATTGCATGCTTATCGTCACCGACAGTGTTGCCTGAAATTAGGCGCAGCAAGTGTTTGTTAATTGAATGACGCCTGATTATATGCAACCCTGAATCGCATGCCCGTCGTCACTGACAGTGGTGCCTGAATCTGAGCGCAAGAAGGGTTTGTTGATTGAATGACGCCTGGAGCATATGCAACCCTGAATCGCATGCCTGTCGTCACTAACAGAGTTGTCAGAAATCAGGCACAAGAAGTGTTCGTCGATTGAATGACGCCTGATTGTATGCAACCCTGCATCGCATGCCTGTCGTCACTGACAGTGTTGCCTGAATCTAAGCGCGAGAAGGGTTTGTTGATTCAATGACGCCTGATTGTATGCAACCCTGCATTGCATGCCTGTCGTCACTGACGGTGTTCCCTGAAATTAAGCGCAGCAAGTGTTTGTCAATTGAATGACGCCTGATTGTATGCAACCCTGCATTGCATGCCCGTCGTCACCGACAGTGTTGCCTGGAATTGGGCGCAGCAAGTGTTTGTTAATTGAATGACGCCTGATTATATGCAACCCTGAATCGCATGCCTGTCGTCGCAAACAGAGTTGCCGAAAATTAGGCGCAAGAAGGGTTTGTTGATTGAATGACGCCTGGATGTATGCAACCCTGTATTGCATGCCTGTCGTCACCGACAGTGTTGCCTGAAATTAGGCGCAGCAAGTGTTTGGTAATTGAATGACGCCTGATTATATGCAACCCTGAATCGCATGCCTGTCGTCGCAAACAGAGTTGCCAGAAATTAGGCGCAAGAAGGGTTTGTTGATTGAATGACGCTCGATTATATGCGACCCTAAATCGCATGCCTGTCGTCACTAACAGAGTTGCCAGAACTTAGGCACAAAAAGGGTTTGTTGATTGAATGACGCCTGATTGTATGCAACCCTGCATTGCATGCACGTCGTAACCGACAGTTTCGCCTGAATCTCAGCGCGAGAAGGGTTTGTTGATTCAATGACGCCTGATATCATGCAACCCTTCATTGCATGCCTGTCGTCACCAAGGGTGTTGCCTGAAATTGAGCGCAGCAAGTGTTTGTCAATTGAATGACGCTTGATTGTATGCAACCCTGCATTGCATGCCTGTCGTCACCGACAGTGTCGCCTGAAATTAGGCGAAAGAAGGGTTTGTTGATTGAATGACGCCTGATTGTATGCAACCCTGCCTTGCATGCCTGTCGTCACTGACCGTGTTGCCTGAAATTAGGCGCAGCAAGTGTTCGTTGATTGAATGACGCCTGATTATATGCAACCCTGCATCGCATGCCTGTCGTCACCAACAGAATTGCCAGAAATTAGGCGAAAGAAGGGTTTTTGGTTGAATGACGCCTCATTGTATGCAACCCTGCATTGCATGCCTGTTGTCACTGACAGTGTTGCCTGAATCCGAACGCGAGAAGGGTTCGTTGATTCAATGACGCCTGATTGTATGCAACCCTGCATTGCATGCTTATCGTCACCGACAGTGTTGCCTGAAATTAGGCGCAGCAAGTGTTTGTTAATTGAATGACGCCTGTCTATATGCAACCCTGAATCGCATGCCCGTCGTCACTGACAGTGGTGCCTGAATCTGAGCGCAAGAAGGGTTTGTTGATTGAATGACGCCTGGAGCATATGCAACCCTGAATCGCATGCCTGTCGTCACTCACAGAGTTGTCAGCAATCAGGCACAAGAAGTGTTCGTCGATTGAATGACGCCTGATTGTATGCAACCCTGCATCGCATGCCTGTCGTCACTGACAGTGTTGCCTGAATCTAAGCGCGAGAAGGGTTTGTTGATTCAATGACGCCTGATTGTATGCAACCCTGCATTGCATGCCTGTCGTCACTGACGGTGTTCCCTGAAATTAAGCGCAGCAAGTGTTTGTCAATTGAATGACGCCTGATTGTATGCAACCCTGCATTGCATGCCTGTCGTCACCGACAGTGTTGCCTGAAATTAGGCGCAGCAAGTGTTTGTCAATTGAATGAAGCTTGATTGTATGCAACCCTGCATTGCATGCCTGTCGTCACCGACAGTGTCGCCTGAAATTAGGCGCAAGAAGGGTTTGTTGATTGAATGACGCCTGATTGTATGCAACCCTGCCTTGCATGCCTGTCGTCACTGACAGTGTTGCCTGAAATTAGGCGCAGCAAGTGTTCGTTGATTGAATGACGCCTGATTGTATGCAACCCTGCATCGCATGCCTGTCGTCACCAACAGAATTGCCAGAAATTGGGGGAAAGAAGGGTTTGTTGGTTGAATGACGCCTCATTGTATGCAACCCTGCATTGCATGCCTGTCGTCTTTGACAGTGTTGCCTGAATCTAAGCGCGAGAAGGGTTTGTTGATTCAATGACGCCTGATTGTATGCAACCCTGCATTGCATGCCTGTCGTCACCGACAGTGTTGCCTGAAATCAGGCGCAGCAAGTTCTTGTCAATAAAATGACGCCTGATTATATGCAACCCTGAATCGCATGCCTGTCGTCACCGACAGTATTGCCTGAATCTGAGCGCGAAAGGGGTTTGTTGATTGAATGACGCCTGGAGCATATGCAACCTTGAATCGCATGCCTGTCGTCACTAACAGAGTTGCCAGAAATTAGGCACAAGAAGGGTTTGTTGATTGAATGACGCCTAATTGTATGCAACCCTGCATTGCATGCCTGTCGTCACCGACAGTGTTGCCTGAAATTAGGCGCAGCAAGTGTTTGTTAATTGAAAGACGCCTGATTATATGCAACCCTGTATTGCATGCCTGTCATCACTGACATTGTTGCCTGAATCTAAGCGCAGCAAGTGTTTGTTAATTGAAAGACGCCTGATTATATGCAACCCTGTATTGCATGCCTGTCGTCACCGACAGTGTCGCCTCGATCTAAGCGCAAGAAGGGTTTGTTGATTGAATGACCCCCGAGGTATATGCAACCCTGAATCACATGCCTGACATGACTAACAGTGTTGCCAGAATATAGGCGCAAGGAGAGTATATTGATTGAATGACACCTGATTGTATGAAACCCTGCATTGCATGCCTGTCGTCACCGACAGTGTTGCCTGAATCTAAGCGCGAGAAGGGTTTGTTGATTCAATGACGCCTAATTGTATGCAACCCTGCATTGCATGCCTGTCGTCACCGACGGTGTTGCCTGAAATCAAGTGCGGCAAGTGTTTGTCAATTGAATGACGCCTGATTGTATGCAACCCTGCATTGTATGCCTGTCGTAACTGACAGTGTTTCCTGAATCCAAGCGCAAAAAGGTTTTGTTGATTGAATGAGACCTAGATTATACGCAACCCTGAATCGCATGCCTGTCGTCACTAACAGAGTTGCCGGAAATGAGGCGCGAGAAAAATTGTTGATTGAATGACGCCTGATTGTATGCAACCCTGCATTGCATGCCTGTCGTCACTGACAGTGTTGCCTGAATCCAAGCGCGAGAAGGGTTTCTTGATTCAATGACGCCTGATTGTATGCGACCCTGCATTGCATGCTTATCGTCACCGACAGTGTTGCCTGAAATTAGGCGCAGCAAGTGTTTGTTAATTGAATGACGCCTGATTATATGCAACCCTGAATCGCATGCCTGTCGTCACTGACAGTGGTGCCTGAATCTGAGCGCAAGAAGGGTTTGTTGATTGAATGACGCCTGGAGCATATGCAACCCTGAATCGCATGCCTGTCGTCACTAACAGAGTTGTCAGAAATCAGGCGCAAGAAGTGTTCGTCGATTGAATGACGCCTGATTGTATGCAACCCTGCATCGCATGCCTGTCGTCACTGACAGTGTTGCCTGAATCTAAGCGCGAGAAGGGTTTGTTGATTCAATGACGCCTGATTGTATGCAACCCTGCATTGCATGCCTGTCGTCACTGACGGTGTTCCCTGAAATTAGGCGCAGCAAGTGTTTGTCAATTGAATGACGCCTGATTATATGCAACCCTGAATCGCATGCCCGTCGTCACTGACAGTGGTGCCTGAATCTGAGCGCAAGAAGGGTTTGTTGATTGAATGACGCCTGGAGCATATGCAACCCTGCATTGCATGCTTATCGTCACCGACAGTGTTGCCTGAAATTAGGCGCAGCAAGTGTTTGTTAATTGAATGACGCCTGATTATATGCAACCCTGAATCGCATGCCCGTCGTCACTGACAGTGGTGCCTGAATCTGAGCGCAAGAAGGGTTTGTTGATTGAATGACGCCTGGAGCATATGCAACCCTGAATCGCATGCCTGTCGTCACTAACAGAGTTGTCAGAAATCAGGCACAAGAAGTGTTCGTCGATTGAATGACGCCTGATTGTATGCAACCCTGCATCGCATGCCTGTCGTCACTGACAGTGTTGCCTGAATCTAAGCGCGAGAAGGGTTTGTTGATTCAATGACGCCTGATTGTATGCAACCCTGCATTGCATGCCTGTCGTCACTGACGGTGTTCCCTGAAATTAAGCGCAGCAAGTGTTTGTCAATTGAATGACGCCTGATTGTATGCAACCCTGCATTGCATGCCCGTCGTCACCGACAGTGTTGCCTGGAATTAGGCGCAGCAAGTGTTTGTTAATTGAATGACGCCTGATTATATGCAACCCTGAATCGCATGCCTGTCGTCGCAAACAGAGTTGCCGAAAATTAGGCGCAAGAAGGGTTTGTTGATTGAATGACGCCTGATTGTATGCAACCCTGTATTGCATGCCTGTCGTCACCGACAGTGTTGCCTGAAATTAGGCGCAGCAAGTGTTTGGTAATTGAATGACGCCTGATTATATGCAACCCTGAATCGCATGCCTGTCGTCGCAAACAGAGTTGCCAGAAATTAGGCGCAAGAAGGGTTTGTTGATTGAATGACGCTCGATTATATGCGACCCTAAATCGCATGCCTGTCGTCACTAACAGAGTTGCCAGAACTTAGGCACAAAAAGGGTTTGTTGATTGAATGACGCCTGATTGTATGCAACCCTGCATTGCATGCACGTCGTAACCGACAGTTTCGCCTGAATCTCAGCGCGAGAAGGGTTTGTTGATTCAATGACGCCTGATATCATGCAACCCTTCATTGCATGCCTGTCGTCACCAAGGGTGTTGCCTGAAATTGAGCGCAGCAAGTGTTTGTCAATTGAATGACGCTTGATTGTATGCAACCCTGCATTGCATGCCTGTCGTCACCGACAGTGTCGCCTGAAATTAGGCGAAAGAAGGGTTTGTTGATTGAATGACGCCTGATTGTATGCAACCCTGCCTTGCATGCCTGTCGTCACTGACCGTGTTGCCTGAAATTAGGCGCAGCAAGTGTTCGTTGATTGAATGACGCCTGATTATATGCAACCCTGCATCGCATGCCTGTCGTCACCAACAGAATTGCCAGAAATTAGGCAAAAGAAGGGTTTTTGGTTGAATGACGCCTCATTGTATGCAACCCTGCATTGCATGCCTGTTGTCACTGACAGTGTTGCCTGAATCCGAACGCGAGAAGGGTTCGTTGATTCAATGACGCCTGATTGTATGCAACCCTGCATTGCATGCTTATCGTCACCGACAGTGTTGCCTGAAATTAGGCGCAGCAAGTGTTTGTTAATTGAATGACGCCTGTCTATATGCAACCCTGAATCGCATGCCCGTCGTCACTGACAGTGGTGCCTGAATCTGAGCGCAAGAAGGGTTTGTTGATTGAATGACGCCTGGAGCATATGCAACCCTGAATCGCATGCCTGTCGTCACTCACAGAGTTGCCAGAAATTAGGCACAAGAAGGGTTTGTTGATTGAATGACGCCTGATTGTATGCAACCCTGCATTGCATGCCTGTCGTCACCGACAGTGTTGCCTGAAATTAGGCGCAGCAAGCGTTTGTTAATTGAATGACGCCTGATTATATGCAACCCCGTATTGCATGCCTGTCGTCACTGACAGTGTTACCGAAAATCAGTCGCATGGAAAGTCCGTTGATTGCTCATCGCCCGATTCAATGCAACCTTTTATTGGACGCTTGTTGTCAATGAGAATGTTGCCCGAAATTGAGAGCACGGCAAATTCATGGATTGCTTTACGGCTGATTGAGTGCAACCTCGCATTGCATGGGTGTCGTTACTCACAGTGTTGCCTGTAATCAGGCGGGGGAGAATTCGTTGAACGCTTAATGCCTGATTATATGGAATACTGCATCGCATGCCTGTCGTCACTTACACAGAATTGCCTGAAATGAGGCGCAAGGAAGGTTCGATGAATGTTTGACGCTTGAATGTAAGCAACCTCGCATAGCATGCCTGTCGTCCCTGACAATGTTGCCTGAAATGCGGCGCAAGGAAGGTTCAATGTTTGTATGACGCTTAAATGTATGCAATTCTGCATTGCATTCCTGTCGTCTTTTACAGTGTTGCCCAAAATTAAGCGCAGGAAGAGTTTGTCAATTGAATGACGCCTAATCATATGCAACCCTGCATTGCATGCCTGTCGTCACCAACAGAGTTGCCAGAAATTAGGCGCAAGAAGGGTTCGTTGATTGCATGACGCCTGATTGTATGCAACCCTGTATTGCATGCCTGTCATCACTGACATTATTGCCTGAATCTAAGCGCAGCAAGTGTTTGTTAATTGAAAGACGCCTGATTATATGCAACCCTGTATTGCATGCCTGTCGTCACTGACAGTGTCGCCTCGATCTAAGCGCAAGAAGGGTTTGTTGATTGAATGACCCCCGAGGTATATGCAACCCTGAATCACATGCCTGACATGACTAACAGTGTTGCCAGAATATAGGCGCGAGGAGAGTTTGTTGATTCAATGACGCCCAATTGTATGCAACCCTGCATTGCATGCCTGTCGTCACCGACGGTGTTGCCTGAAATCAAGCGCGGCCAGTGTTTGTCAATTGAATGACGCCTGATTGTATGCAACCCTGCATTGTATGCCTGTCGTAACTGACAGTGTTTCCTGAATCCAAGCGCAAGAAGGTTTTGTTGATTGAATGAGACCTAGATTATACGCAACCCTGAATCGCATGCCTGTCGTCACCAACAGAGTTGCCAGAAATTAGGCGCGAGAAAAATTGTTGATTGAATGACGCCTGATTGTATGCAACCCTGCATTGCATGCCTGTTGTCACTGACAGTGTTGCCTGAAATTGGGTGCAGCAAGTGTTTGTTAATTGAATGACGCCTGTCTATATGCAACCCTGAATCGCGTGCCCGTCGTCACTGACAGTGGTGCCTGAATCTGAGCGCAAGAAGGGTTTGTTGATTGAATGACGCCTGGAGCATATGCAACCCTGAATCGCATGCCTGTCGTCACTAACAGAGTTGTCAGAAATCAGGCACAAGAAGTGTTCGTCGATTGAATGACGCCTGATTGTATGCAACCCTGCATCGCATGCCTGTCGTCACCGACAGTGTTGCCTGAATCCGAACGCGAGAAGGGTTTGTTGATTCAATGACGCCTGATTGTATGCAACCCTGCATTGCATGCTTATCGTCACCGACAGTGTTGCCTGAAATTAGGCGCAGCAAGTGTTTGTTAATTGAATGACGCCTGTCTATATGCAACCCTGAATCGCATGCCCGTCGTCACTGACAGTGGTGCCTGAATCTGAGCGCAAGAAGGGTTTGTTGATTGAATGACGCCTGGAGCATATGCAACCCTGAATCGCATGCTTGTCGTCACTAACAGAGTTGTCAGAAATCAGGCACAAGAAGTGTTCGTCGATTGAATGACGCCTGATTGTATGCAACCCTGCATCGCATGCCTGTCGTCACTGACAGTGTTGCCTGAATCTAAGCGCGGGAAGGGTTTGTTGATTCAATGACGCCTGATTGTATGCAACCCTGCATTGCATGCCTGTCGTCACTGACGGTGTTCATTGAAATTAAGCGCAGCAAGTGTTTGTCAATTGAATGACGCCTGATTGTATGCAACCCTGCATTGCATGCCTGTCGTCACCGACAGTGTTGCCTGAGATTAGGCGCAGCAAGTGTTTGTCAATTGAATGACGCTTGATTGTATGCAACCCTGCATTGCATGCCTGTCGTCACCGACAGTGTCGCCTGAAATTAGGCGCAAGAAGGGTTTGTTGATTGAATGACGCCTGATTGTATGCAACCCTGCCTTGCATGCCTGTCGTCACTGACAGTGTTGCCTGAAATGAGGCGCAGCAAGTGTTCGTTGATTGAATGACGCCTGATTATATGCAACCCTGAATCGCATGCCTGTCGTCGCAAACAGAGTTGCCAGAAATTAGGCGCAAGAAGGGTTCGTTGATTGAATGACGCTCGATTATATGCGACCCTAAATCGCATGCCTGTCGTCACTAACAGAGTTGCCAGAACTTGGGCACAAAAAGGGTTTGTTGATTCATCGACGCCTGATATCATGCAACCCTTCATTGCATGCCTGTCGTCACCAAGGGTGTTGCCTGAAATTGAGCGCAGCAAGTGTTTGTCAATTGAATGACGCTTGATTGTATGCAACCCTGCATTGCATGCCTGTCGTCACCGACAGTGTCGCCTGAAATTAGGCGAAAAAAGGGTTTGTTGATTGAATGACGCCCGATTGTATGCAACCCTGCCTCGCATGCCTGTCGTCACTGACAGTGTTGCCTGAAATTAGGCGCAGCAAGTGTTCGTTGATTGAATGACGCCTGATTATATGCAACCCTGCATCGCATGCCTGTCGTCACCAACAGAATTGCCAGAAATTAGGCGGAAGAAGGGTTTGTTGGTTGAATGACGCCTCATTGTATGCAACCCTGCATTGCATGCCTGTCGTCTTTGACAGTGTTGCCTGAATCTAAGCGCGAGAAGGGTTTGTTGATTCAATGACGCCTGATTGTATGCAACCCTGCCTTGCATGCCTGTCGTCACTGACAGTGTTGCCTGAAATTAGGCGCAGCAAGTGTTCGTTGATTGAATGACGCCTGATTATATGCAACCCTGCATTGCATGCTTATCGTCACCGACAGTGTTGCCTGAAATTAGGCGCAGCAAGTGTTTGTTAATTGAATGACGCCTGTCTATATGCAACCCTGAATCGCATGCCCGTCGTCACTGACAGTGGTGCCTGAATCTGAGCGCAAGAAGGGTTTGTTGATTGAATGACGCCTGGAGCATATGCAACCCTGAATCGCATGCCTGTCGTCACTAACAGAGTTGTCAGAAATCAGGCACAAGAAGTGTTCGTCGATTGAATGACGCCTGATTGTATGCAACCCTGCATCGCATGCCTGTCGTCACTGACAGTGTTGCCTGAATCTAAGCGCGAGAAGGGTTTGTTAATTCAATGACGCCTGATATTATGCAACCCTGCACTGCATGCCTGTCGTCACCGACGGTGTTGCCTGAAATTAAGCGCAGCAAGTGTTCGTCGATTGAATGACGCCTGATTGTATGCAACCCTGCATTGCATGCCTGTCGTAACTGACAGTGTTTCCTGGATCCAAGCGCAAGAAGGTTTTGTTGATTGAATGAGACCTAGATTATACGCAACCCTGAATCGCATGCCTGTCGTCACTAACAGAGTTGCCAGAAATTAGGCGCGAAAAAAATTGTTGATTGAATGACGCCTGATTGTATGCAACCCTGCATTGCATGCTTATTGTCACTGACAGTGTTGCCTGAAATTAGGCGCAGCAAGTGTTTGTTAATTGAATGACGCCTGATTATATGCAACCCTGAATCGCATGCCCGTCGTCACTGACAGTGGTGCCTGAATCTGAGCGCAAGAAGGGTTTGTTGATTAAATGACGCCTGAAGCATATGCAACCCTGAATCGCATGCCTGTTGTCACTAACAGAGTTGTCAGAAATCAGGCACAAGAAGTGTTCGTCGATTGAATGACGCCTGATTGTATGCGACCCTGCATCGCATGCCTGTCGTCACTGACAGTGTTGCCTGAATCTAAGCGCGAGAAGGGTTTGTTGATTCAATGACGCCTGATTGTATGCAACCCTGCATTGCATGCCTGTCGTCACTGACGGTGTTCCCTAAAATTCAGCGCAGCAAGTGTTTGTCAATTGAATGACGCCTGATTGTATGCAACCCTGCATTGCATGCCTGTCGTCACCGACAGTGTTGCCTGAAATTAGGCGCAGCAAGTGTTTGTCGAATGAATGACGCTTGATTGTATGCAACCCTGCATTGCATGCCTGTCGTCACCGACAGTGTCGCCTGAAATTAGGCGCAAGAAGGGTTTGTTGATTGAATGACGCCTGATTGTATGCAACCCTGCCTTGCATGCCTGTCGTCACTGACAGTGTTGCCTGAAATTAGGCGCAGCAAGTGTTCGTTGATTGAATGACGCCTGATGATATGCAACCCTGCATCGCATGCCTGTCGTCACCAACAGAATTGCCAGAAATTAGGCGAAAGAAGGGTTTGTTGGTTGAATGACGCCTCATTGTATGCAACCCTGCATTGCATGCCTGTCGTCTTTGACAGTGTTGCCTGAATCTAAGCGCGAGAAGGGTTTGTTGATTCAATGACGCCTGATTGTATGCAACTCTGCATTGCATGCCTGTCGTCACCGACAATGTTGCCCGAAATTAGGCGCAGCAAGTGTTTGGTAATTGAATGACGCCTGATTATATGCAATCCTAAATCGCATGCCTGTCGTCACTGACAGTTTTGCCTGAATCTAAGCGCGAGAAGGGTTGTTAATTCAATGACGCCTGATATTATGCAACCCTGCATTGCATGCCTGTCGTCACCGACGGTGTTGCCTGAAATTAAGCGCAGCAAGTGTTCGTCGATTGAATGACGCCTGATTGTATGCAACCCTGCATTGCATGCCTGTCGTAACTGACAGAAGTGCCTGAATCTGAGCGCAAGAAGGGTTTGTTGAATCAATGACGCCTGGAGCATATGCAACCCTGAATCGCATGCCTGTCGTCACTAACAGAGTTGTCAGAAATCAGGCACAAGAAGTGTTCGTCGATTGAATGACGCCTGATTGTATGCAACCCTGCATCGCATGCCTGTCGTCACTGACAGTGTTGCCTGAATCTAAGCGCGAGAAGGGTTTGTTGATTCGATGACGCCTGATTGTATGCAACCCTGCATTGCATGCCTGTCGTCACTGACGGTGTTCCCTGAAATTAAGCGCAGCAAGTGTTTGTCAATTGAATGACGCCTGATTGTATGCAACCCTGCATTGCATGCCCGTCGTCACCGACAGTGTTGCCTGGAATTAGGCGCAGCAAGTGTTTGTTAATTGAATGACGCCTGATTATATGCAACCCTGAATCGCATGCCTGTCGTCGCAAACAGAGTTGCCGAAAATTAGGCGCAAGAAGGGTTTGTTGATTGAATGACGCCTGATTGTATGCAACCCTGTATTGCATGCCTGTCGTCACCGACAGTGTTGCCTGAAATTAGGCGCAGCAAGTGTTTGGTAATTGAATGACGCCTGATTATATGCAACCCTGAATCGCATGCCTGTCGTCGCAAACAGAGTTGCCAGAAATTAGGCGCAAGAAGGGTTTGTTGATTGAATGACGCTCGATTATATGCGACCCTAAATCGCATGCCTGTCGTCACTAACAGAGTTGCCAGAACTTAGGCACAAAAAGGGTTTGTTGATTGAATGACGCCTGATTGTATGCAACCCTGCATTGCATGCACGTCGTAACCGACAGTTTCGCCTGAATCTCAGCGCGAGAAGGGTTTGTTGATTCAATGACGCCTGATATCATGCAACCCTTCATTGCATGCCTGTCGTCACCAAGGGTGTTGCCTGAAATTGAGCGCAGCAAGTGTTTGTCAATTAAATGACGCTTGATTGTATGCAACCCTGCATTGCATGCCTGTCGTCACCGACAGTGTCGCCTGAAATTAGGCGAAAGAAGGGTTTGTTGATTGAATGACGCCTGATTGTATGCAACCCTGCCTTGCATGCCTGTCGTCACTGACCGTGTTGCCTGAAATTAGGCGCAGCAAGTGTTCGTTGATTGAATGACGCCTGATTATATGCAACCCTGCATCGCATGCCTGTCGTCACCAACAGAATTGCCAGAAATTAGGCAAAAGAAGGGTTTTTGGTTGAATGACGCCTCATTGTATGCAACCCTGCATTGCATGCCTGTTGTCACTGACAGTGTTGCCTGAATCCGAACGCGAGAAGGGTTCGTTGATTCAATGACGCCTGATTGTATGCAACCCTGCATTGCATGCTTATCGTCACCGACAGTGTTGCCTGAAATTAGGCGCAGCAAGTGTTTGTTAATTGAATGACGCCTGTCTATATGCAACCCTGAATCGCATGCCCGTCGTCACTGACAGTGGTGCCTGAATCTGAGCGCAAGAAGGGTTTGTTGATTGAATGACGCCTGGAGCATATGCAACCCTGAATCGCATGCCTGTCGTCACTCACAGAGTTGCCAGAAATTAGGCACAAGAAGGGTTTGTTGATTGAATGACGCCTGATTGTATGCAACCCTGCATTGCATGCCTGTCGTCACCGACAGTGTTGCCTGAAATTAGGCGCAGCAAGCGTTTGTTAATTGAATGACGCCTGATTATATGCAACCCCGTATTGCATGCCTGTCGTCACTGACAGTGTTACCGAAAATCAGTCGCATGGAAAGTCCGTTGATTGCTCATCGCCCGATTCAATGCAACCTTTTATTGGACGCTTGTTGTCAATGAGAATGTTGCCCGAAATTGAGAGCACGGCAAATTCATGGATTGCTTTACGGCTGATTGAGTGCAACCTCGCATTGCATGGGTGTCGTTACTCACAGTGTTGCCTGTAATCAGGCGGGGGAGAATTCGTTGAACGCTTAATGCCTGATTATATGGAATACTGCATCGCATGCCTGTCGTCACTTACACAGAATTGCCTGAAATGAGGCGCAAGGAAGGTTCGATGAATGTTTGACGCTTGAATGTAAGCAACCTCGCATAGCATGCCTGTCGTCCCTGACAATGTTGCCTGAAATGCGGCGCAAGGAAGGTTCAATGTTTGTATGACGCTTAAATGTATGCAATTCTGCATTGCATTCCTGTCGTCTTTTACAGTGTTGCCCAAAATTAAGCGCAGGAAGAGTTTGTCAATTGAATGACGCCTAATCATATGCAACCCTGCATTGCATGCCTGTCGTCACCAACAGAGTTGCCAGAAATTAGGCGCAAGAAGGGTTCGTTGATTGCATGACGCCTGATTGTATGCAACCCTGTATTGCATGCCTGTCATCACTGACATTATTGCCTGAATCTAAGCGCAGCAAGTGTTTGTTAATTGAAAGACGCCTGATTATATGCAACCCTGTATTGCATGCCTGTCGTCACTGACAGTGTCGCCTCGATCTAAGCGCAAGAAGGGTTTGTTGATTGAATGACCCCCGAGGTATATGCAACCCTGAATCACATGCCTGACATGACTAACAGTGTTGCCAGAATATAGGCGCGAGGAGAGTTTGTTGATTCAATGACGCCCAATTGTATGCAACCCTGCATTGCATGCCTGTCGTCACCGACGGTGTTGCCTGAAATCAAGCGCGGCCAGTGTTTGTCAATTGAATGACGCCTGATTGTATGCAACCCTGCATTGTATGCCTGTCGTAACTGACAGTGTTTCCTGAATCCAAGCGCAAGAAGGTTTTGTTGATTGAATGAGACCTAGATTATACGCAACCCTGAATCGCATGCCTGTCGTCACCAACAGAGTTGCCAGAAATTAGGCGCGAGAAAAATTGTTGATTGAATGACGCCTGATTGTATGCAACCCTGCATTGCATGCCTGTTGTCACTGACAGTGTTGCCTGAAATTGGGTGCAGCAAGTGTTTGTTAATTGAATGACGCCTGTCTATATGCAACCCTGAATCGCGTGCCCGTCGTCACTGACAGTGGTGCCTGAATCTGAGCGCAAGAAGGGTTTGTTGATTGAATGACGCCTGGAGCATATGCAACCCTGAATCGCATGCCTGTCGTCACTAACAGAGTTGTCAGAAATCAGGCACAAGAAGTGTTCGTCGATTGAATGACGCCTGATTGTATGCAACCCTGCATCGCATGCCTGTCGTCACCGACAGTGTTGCCTGAATCCGAACGCGAGAAGGGTTTGTTGATTCAATGACGCCTGATTGTATGCAACCCTGCATTGCATGCTTATCGTCACCGACAGTGTTGCCTGAAATTAGGCGCAGCAAGTGTTTGTTAATTGAATGACGCCTGTCTATATGCAACCCTGAATCGCATGCCCGTCGTCACTGACAGTGGTGCCTGAATCTGAGCGCAAGAAGGGTTTGTTGATTGAATGACGCCTGGAGCATATGCAACCCTGAATCGCATGCTTGTCGTCACTAACAGAGTTGTCAGAAATCAGGCACAAGAAGTGTTCGTCGATTGAATGACGCCTGATTGTATGCAACCCTGCATCGCATGCCTGTCGTCACTGACAGTGTTGCCTGAATCTAAGCGCGGGAAGGGTTTGTTGATTCAATGACGCCTGATTGTATGCAACCCTGCATTGCATGCCTGTCGTCACTGACGGTGTTCATTGAAATTAAGCGCAGCAAGTGTTTGTCAATTGAATGACGCCTGATTGTATGCAACCCTGCATTGCATGCCTGTCGTCACCGACAGTGTTGCCTGAGATTAGGCGCAGCAAGTGTTTGTCAATTGAATGACGCTTGATTGTATGCAACCCTGCATTGCATGCCTGTCGTCACCGACAGTGTCGCCTGAAATTAGGCGCAAGAAGGGTTTGTTGATTGAATGACGCCTGATTGTATGCAACCCTGCCTTGCATGCCTGTCGTCACTGACAGTGTTGCCTGAAATGAGGCGCAGCAAGTGTTCGTTGATTGAATGACGCCTGATTATATGCAACCCTGAATCGCATGCCTGTCGTCGCAAACAGAGTTGCCAGAAATTAGGCGCAAGAAGGGTTCGTTGATTGAATGACGCTCGATTATATGCGACCCTAAATCGCATGCCTGTCGTCACTAACAGAGTTGCCAGAACTTGGGCACAAAAAGGGTTTGTTGATTCATCGACGCCTGATATCATGCAACCCTTCATTGCATGCCTGTCGTCACCAAGGGTGTTGCCTGAAATTGAGCGCAGCAAGTGTTTGTCAATTGACTGACGCTTGATTGTATGCAACCCTGCATTGCATGCCTGTCGTCACCGACAGTGTCGCCTGAAATTAGGCGAAAAAAGGGTTTGTTGATTGAATGACGCCCGATTGTATGCAACCCTGCCTCGCATGCCTGTCGTCACTGACAGTGTTGCCTGAAATTAGGCGCAGCAAGTGTTCGTTGATTGAATGACGCCTGATTATATGCAACCCTGCATCGCATGCCTGTCGTCACCAACAGAATTGCCAGAAATTAGGCGGAAGAAGGGTTTGTTGGTTGAATGACGCCTCATTGTAAGCAACCCTGCATTGCATGCCTGTCGTCTTTGACAGTGTTGCCTGAATCTAAGCGCGAGAAGGGTTTGTTGATTCAATGACGCCTGATTGTATGCAACCCTGCCTTGCATGCCTGTCGTCACTGACAGTGTTGCCTGAAATTAGGCGCAGCAAGTGTTCGTTTATTGAATGACGCCTGATTATATGCAACCCTGCATTGCATGCTTATCGTCACCGACAGTGTTGCCTGAAATTAGGCGCAGCAAGTGTTTGTTAATTGAATGACGCCTGTCTATATGCAACCCTGAATCGCATGCCCGTCGTCACTGACAGTGGTGCCTGAATCTGAGCGCAAGAAGGGTTTGTTGATTGAATGACGCCTGGAGCATATGCAACCCTGAATCGCATGCCTGTCGTCACTAACAGAGTTGTCAGAAATCAGGCACAAGAAGTGTTCGTCGATTGAATGACGCCTGATTGTATGCAACCCTGCATCGCATGCCTGTCGTCACTGACAGTGTTGCCTGAATCTAAGCGCGAGAAGGGTTTGTTAATTCAATGACGCCTGATATTATGCAACCCTGCACTGCATGCCTGTCGTCACCGACGGTGTTGCCTGAAATTAAGCGCAGCAAGTGTTCGTCGATTGAATGACGCCTGATTGTATGCAACCCTGCATTGCATGCCTGTCGTAACTGACAGTGTTTCCTGGATCCAAGCGCAAGAAGGTTTTGTTGATTGAATGAGACCTAGATTATACGCAACCCTGAATCGCATGCCTGTCGTCACTAACAGAGTTGCCAGAAATTAGGCGCGAAAAAAATTGTTGATTGAATGACGCCTGATTGTATGCAACCCTGCATTGCATGCTTATTGTCACTGACAGTGTTGCCTGAAATTAGGCGCAGCAAGTGTTTGTTAATTGAATGACGCCTGATTATATGCAACCCTGAATCGCATGCCCGTCGTCACTGACAGTGGTGCCTGAATCTGAGCGCAAGAAGGGTTTGTTGATTAAATGACGCCTGAAGCATATGCAACCCTGAATCGCATGCCTGTTGTCACTAACAGAGTTGTCAGAAATCAGGCACAAGAAGTGTTCGTCGATTGAATGACGCCTGATTGTATGCGACCCTGCATCGCATGCCTGTCGTCACTGACAGTGTTGCCTGAATCTAAGCGCGAGAAGGGTTTGTTGATTCAATGACGCCTGATTGTATGCAACCCTGCATTGCATGCCTGTCGTCACTGACGGTGTTCCCTAAAATTCAGCGCAGCAAGTGTTTGTCAATTGAATGACGCCTGATTGTATGCAACCCTGCATTGCATGCCTGTCGTCACCGACAGTGTTGCCTGACATTAGGCGCAGCAAGTGTTTGTCGAATGAATGACGCTTGATTGTATGCAACCCTGCATTGCATGCCTGTCGTCACCGACAGTGTCGCCTGAAATTAGGCGCAAGAAGGGTTTGTTGATTGAATGACGCCTGATTGTATGCAACCCTGCCTTGCATGCCTGTCGTCACTGACAGTGTTGCCTGAAATTAGGCGCAGCAAGTGTTCGTTGATTGAATGACGCCTGATTATATGCAACCCTGCATCGCATGCCTGTCGTCACCAACAGAATTGCCAGAAATTAGGCGAAAGAAGGGTTTGTTGGTTGAATGACGCCTCATTGTATGCAACCCTGCATTGCATGCCTGTCGTCTTTGACAGTGTTGCCTGAATCTAAGCGCGAGAAGGGTTTGTTGATTCAATGACGCCTGATTGTATGCAACTCTGCATTGCATGCCTGTCGTCACCGACAATGTTGCCCGAAATTAGGCGCAGCAAGTGTTTGGTAATTGAATGACGCCTGATTATATGCAATCCTAAATCGCATGCCTGTCGTCACTGACAGTTTTGCCTGAATCTAAGCGCGAGAAGGGTTGTTAATTCAATGACGCCTGATATTATGCAACCCTGCATTGCATGCCTGTCGTCACCGACGGTGTTGCCTGAAATTAAGCGCAGCAAGTGTTCGTCGATTGAATGACGCCTGATTGTATGCAACCCTGCATTGCATGCCTGTCGTAACTGACAGCAGTGCCTGAATCTGAGCGCAAGAAGGGTTTGTTGAATCAATGACGCCTGGAGCATATGCAACCCTGAATCGCATGCCTGTCGTCACTAACAGAGTTGTCAGAATTTAGGCACAAGAAGTGTTCGTCGATTGAATGACGCCTGATTGTATGCAACCCTGCATCGCATGCCTGTCGTCACTGACAGTGTTGCCTGAATCTAAGCGCGAGAAGGGTTTGTTGATTCGATGACGCCTGATTGTATGCAACCCTGCATTGCATGCCTGTCGTCACTGACGGTGTTCCCTGAAATTAAGCGCAGCAAGTGTTTGTCAATTGAATGACGCCTGATTGTATGCAACCCTGCATTGCATGCCTGTCGTCACCGACAGTGTTGCCTGAATCTGAGCGCAAAAAGGGTTTGTTGATTGAATGACGCCTGGAGCATATGCAACCCTGAATCGCATGCCTGTCGTCACTGACAGAGTTGCCAGAAATTAGGCACAAGAAGGGTTTGTTGATTGAATAACGCCTGATTGTATGCAACCCTGCATTGCATGCCTGTCGTCACCGACAGTGTTGCCTGAATCTAAGCGCGAAAAGAGTTTGTTGATCCAATGACGCCTAATTGTATGCAACCCTGCATTGCATGCCTGTCGTCACCGACGGTGTTGCCTGAAATCAAGCGCAGCAAGTGTTTGTCAATTGAATGACGCCTGATTGTATGCAACCCTGCATTGCATGCTTATCGTCACCGACAGTGTTGCCTGAAATTAGGCGCAGCAAGTGTTTGTTTATTGAATGACGCCTGATTATATGCAACCCTGAATCGCATGCCCGTCGTCACTGACAGTGGTGCCTGAATCTGAGCGCAAGAAGGGTTTGTTGATTGAATGACGCCTGGAGCATATGCAACCCTGAATCGCATGCCTGTCGTCACTAACAGAGTTGTCAGAAATCAGGCACAAGAAGTGTTCGTCGATTGAATGACGCCTGATTGTATGCAACCCTGCATCGCATGCCTGTCGTCACTGACAGTGTTGCCTGAATCTCAGCGCGAGAAGGGTTTGTTGATTCAATGACGCCTGATTGTATGCAACCCTGCATTGCATGCCTGTCGTCACTGACGGTGTTCCCTGAAATTGAGTACAGCAAGTGTTTGTCAATTGAATGACGCCTGATTGTATGCAACCCTGCATTGCATGCTTTTCGTCACCGACAGTGTTGCCTGAAATTAGGCGCAGCAAGTGTTTGTCAATTGAATGACGCCTGATTGTATGCAACCCTGCATTGCATGCCTGTCGTCACCGACAGTGTCGCCTGAAATTAGGCGCAAGACGGGTTTGTTGATTGAATTACGCCTGATTGTATGCAACCCTGCCTTGCATGCCTGTCGTCACTGACAGTGTTGCTTGAAATTAGGCGCAGCAAGTGTTCGTTGATTGAATGACGCCTGATGATATGCAACCCTGCATCGCATGCCTGTCGTCACCAACAGAATTGCCAGAAATTAGGCGAAAGAAGGGTTTGTTGGTTGAATGACGCCTCATTGTATGCAACCCTGCATTGCATGCCCGTCGTCTTCGACAGTGTTGCCTGAATCTAAGCGCGAGAAGGGTTTGTTGATTCAATGACGCCTGATTGTATGCAACTCTGCATTGCATGCCTGTCGTCACTGACAGTGTTGCCTGAAATAAGGCGCAGCAAGTGTTTGTCAATTGAATGACGCCTGATTGTATGCAACCCTGCATTGCATGCCTGTCGTCACCGACAGTGTTGCCTGAAATCAGGCGCAGCAAGTTTTTGTTAATAGAATGACGCCTGATTATATGCAACCCTGAATCGCATGCCTGTCGTCACCGACAGTATTGCCTGAATCTGAGCGCAAAAAGGGTTTGTTGATTGAATGACGCCTGGAGCATATGCAACCCTGAATCGCATGCCTGTCGTCACTAACAGAGTTGCCAGAAATTAGGCACAAGAAGGGTTTGTTGATTGAATGACGCCTGATTGTATGCAACCCTGCATTGCATGCCTGTCGTCACCGACAGTGTTGAATGAAATAAGGCGCAGCAAGTGTTTGTTAATTGAATGACGCCTGATCATATGCAACCCTACATTGCATGCCTGTCGTCACTGACAGTTTTGCCGAAAATTAGGTGCACGCAAAGTCCGTTAATTGCTTGTTGCCCGATCATATGTAACCGTCCATTAAACGCCTGTTGTTAATTACAAGAATGCCCGAAGATGGAAAAACAGAGAATTCGTGGATTGCTTCACGTCTGATTAAGTGCAACTTCGCATTGCATGGCTGTCGTCACTCACAGTGTTGCCCGAAGTTACGCGCGAGGAGAATTTGTTATTTGAATGACGCCTGATTGTATGCAACCCTGCATTGCACGCCTGTCGTCACCGACAGTGTTGCCTGAAATTAGGCGCAGCAAGCGTTTGTTAATTGAATGACGCCTGATTATATGCAACCCCGTATTGCATGCCTGTCGTCACTGACAGTGTTACCGAAAATAAGTCGCATGGAAAGTCCGTTGATTGCTCATTGCCCGATTCAATGCAACCTTTTATTGGACGCTTGTTGTCAATGAGAATGTTGCCCGAAATTGAGAGCACGGCAAATTCATGGATTGCTTTACGGCTGATTGAGTGCAACCTCGCATTGCATGGGCGTCGTCACTCACAGTGTTGCCTGTGATGAGGCGGGGGAGAATTCGTTGAACGCTAAATGCCTGATTATATGGAATACTGCATCGCATGCCTGTCGTCACTTACACAGAGTTGCCTGAAATGAGGCGCAAGGAAGGTTCGATGAATGTTTGACGCTTGAATGTAAGCAACCTCGCATAGCATGCCTGTCGTCCCTGACAATGTTGCCTGAAATGCGGCGCAAGGAAGGTTCGTTGTTTGTATGACGCTTGAATGTATGCAATTCTGCATTGCATTCCTGTCGTCTTTTACAGTGTTGCCCAAAATTAAGCGCAGGAAGAGTTTGTAAATTGAATGACGCCTAATCATATGCAACCCTGCATTGCATGCCTGTCGTCACCAACAGAGTTGCCAGAAATTAGGCGCAAGAAGGGTTCGTTGATTGCATGACGCCTGTTTGTATGCAACCCTGTATTGCATGCCTGTCATCACTGACATTATTGCCTGAATCTGAGCGCAGAAAGTGTTTGTTAATTGAAAGACGCCTGATTATATGCAACCCTGTATTGCATGCCTGTCGTCACTGACAGTGTCGCCTCGATCTAAGCGCAAGAAGGGTTTGTTGATTGAATGACCCCCGAGGTATATGCAACCCTGAATCACATGCCTGACATGACTAACAGTGTTGCCAGAATATAGGCGCGAGGAGAGTATGTTGATTGAATGACACCTGATTGTATGAAACCCTGCATTGCATGCCTGTCGTCACCGACAGTATTGCCTGAATCTAAGCGCGAGAAGAGTTTGTTGATTCAATGACGCCTAATTGTATGCAACCCTGCATTGCATGCCTGTCGTCACCGACGGTGTTGCCTGAAATCAAGCGCGGCAAGTGTTTGTCAATTGAATGACGCCTGATTGTATGCAACCCTGCATTGTATGCCTGTCGTAACTGACAGTGTTTCCTGAATCCAAGCGCAAGAAGGTTTTGTTGATTGAATGAGACCTAGATTATACGCAACCCTGAATCGCATGCCTGTCGTCACTAACAGAGTTGCCAGAAATTAGGCGCGAGAAAAATTGTTGATTGAATGACGCCTGATTGTATGCAACCCTGCGTTGCATGCCTGTCGTCACTGACAGTGTTGCCTGAATCCGAACGCGAGAAGGGTTTGTTGATTCAATGACGCCTGATTGTATGCAACCCTGCATTGCATGCTTATCGTCACCGACAGTGTTGCCTGAAATTAGGCGCAGCGAGTGTTTGTTAATTGAATGACGCCTGATTATATGCAACCCTGAATCGCATGCCCGTCGTCACTGACAGTGGTGCATTAATCTGAGCGCAGAAAGGGTTTGTTGATCGAATGACGCCTGGAGCATATGCAACCCTGAATCGCATGCCTGTCGACACTAACAGAGTTGTCAGAAATCAGGCACAAGAAGTGTTCGTCGATTGAATGACGCCTGATTGTATGCAACCCTGCATCGCATGCCTGTCGTCACTGACAGTGTTGCCTGAATCTCAGCGCGAGAAGGGTTTGTTGATTCAATGACGCCTGATTGTATGCAACTCTGCATTGCATGCCTGTCGTCACTGACGGTGTTCCCTGAAATTAGGCACAGCAAGTGTTTGTCAATTGAATGACGCCTGATTGTATGCAACCTTGCATTGCATGCCTGTCGTCACCGACAGTGTTGCCTGAAATTAGGTGCAGCAAGTGTTTGTCAATTGAATGACGCTTGATTGTATGCAACCCTGCATTGCATGCCTGTCGTCACCGACGGTGTCGCCTGAAATTAGGCGCAAGAAGGGTTTGTTGATTGAATTACGCCTGATTGTATGCAACCCTGCCTTGCATGCCTGTCGTCACTGACAGTGTTGCCTGAAATTAGGCGCAGCAAGTGTTCGTTGATTAAATGACGCCTGATTATATGCAACCCTGCATCGCATGCCTGTCGTCACCAACAGAATTGCCAGAAATTAGGCGAAAGAAGGGTTTGTTGGTCGAATGACGCCTCATTGTATGCAACCCTGCATTGCATGCCTGTCGTCTTTGACAGTGTTGCCTGAATCTAAGCGCGAGAAGGGTTTGGTAATTTAATGACGCCTGATTGTATGCAACTCTGCATTGCATGCCTGTCGTCACTGACGGTGTTGCCTGAAATCAAGCGCAGCAAGTGTTTGTCAATTGGTTGACGCCTGATTGTATGCAACCCTGCATTGCATGCCTGTCGTCACCGACAGTGTTGCCTGAAATCAGGCGCAGCAAGTTTTTGTTAATAGAATGACGCCTGATTATATGCAACCCTGAATCGCATGCCTGTCGTCACCGACAGTATTGCCTGAATCTGAGCGCAAAGAGGGTTCGTTGATTGAATGACGCCTGATTGTATGCAACCCTGCGTTGCATGCCTGTCGTCACCGACAGTGTTGCCTGAAATAAGGCGCAGCAAGTGTTTGTTAATTGAATGACGCCTGATTATATGCAACCCTACATTGCATGCCCGTCGTCACCTACAGTGTTCCCTGAAATTGGGCGCAGCAAGTGTTCGGTAATTCGATGACGCCTGATTGTATGCAACTCTGCATATCATGCCTGTTGTCACTGACAGTGTTGCCTGAAATTAGGCGCAGCAAGTGTTTGTTAATTGAATGACGCCTGATTATATGCAACCCTTGATCGCATGCCTGTCGTCACTGACAGTGTTGCCTAAATCTAAGCGCGAGAAGGGTTGTTGATTCAATGACGCCTGATTGTATGCAACCCTGCATTGCATGCCTGTCGTCACTGACAGTGTTGCCTGAAATTAGGCGCAGCAAGCGTTTGTTAATTAAATGACGCCTGATCATATGCAACCCCGTATTGCATGCCTGTCGTCACTGACAGTGTTACCGAAAATTAGTCGCATGGAAAGTCCGTTGATTGCTCATTGCCCGATTCAATGCAACCTTTCATTGGACGCTTGTTGTCAATGAGAATGTTGCCCGAAATTGAGAGCACGGCAAATTCATGGATTGCTTTACGGCTGATTGAGTGCAACCTCGCATTGCATGGGTGTCGTCACTCACAGTGTTGCCTGTAATAAGGCGGGGGGAGGATTCGTTGAACGCTTAATGCCTGATTATATGAAATACTGCATCGCATGCCTGTCGTCACTTACACAGAGTTGCCTGAAATGAGGCGCAAGGAAGGTTCGTTGAATGTTTGACGCTTGAATGTGAGCAACCTCGCATAGCATGCCTGTCGTCCCTGACAATGTTGCGTGAAATGCGGCGCAAGGAAGGTTCGTTGTTTGTATGACGCCTAAATGTATGCAATTCTGCATTGCATTCCTGTCGTCTTTTACAGTGTTGCCCAAAATTAAGCGCAGGAAGAGTTTGTAAATTGAATGACGTCTAATCATATGCAACCCTGCATTGCATGCCTGTCGTCACTAACAGAGTTGCCAGAAATTAGGCGCAAGAAGGGTTCGTTGATTGCATGACGCCTGATTGTATGCAACCCTGTATTGCATGCCTGTCATCACTGACATTGTTGCCTGAATCTAAGCGCAGCAAGTGTTTGTTAATTGAAAGACGCCTGATTATATGCAACCCTGTATTGCATGCCTGTCGTCACCGACAGTGTCGCCTCGATCTAAGCGCAAGAAGGGTTTGTTGATTGAATGACCCCCGAGGTATATGCAACCCTGAATCACATGCCTGACATGACTAACAGTGTTGCCAGAATATAGGCGCAAGGAGAGTATATTGATTGAATGACACCTGATTGTATGAAACCCTGCATTGCATGCCTGTCGTCACCGACAGTGTTGCCTGAATCTAAGCGCGAGAAGGGTTTGTTGATTCAATGACGCCTAATTGTATGCAACCCTGCATTGCATGCCTGTCGTCACCGACGGTGTTGCCTGAAATCAAGTGCGGCAAGTGTTTGTCAATTGAATGACGCCTGATTGTATGCAACCCTGCATTGTATGCCTGTCGTAACTGACAGTGTTTCCTGAATCCAAGCGCAAAAAGGTTTTGTTGATTGAATGAGACCTAGATTATACGCAACCCTGAATCGCATGCCTGTCGTCACTAACAGAGTTGCCGGAAATGAGGCGCGAGAAAAATTGTTGATTGAATGACGCCTGATTGTATGCAACCCTGCATTGCATGCCTGTCGTCACTGACAGTGTTGCCTGAATCCAAGCGCGAGAAGGGTTTCTTGATTCAATGACGCCTGATTGTATGCGACCCTGCATTGCATGCTTATCGTCACCGACAGTGTTGCCTGAAATTAGGCGCAGCAAGTGTTTGTTAATTGAATGACGCCTGATTATATGCAACCCTGAATCGCATGCCTGTCGTCACTGACAGTGGTGCCTGAATCTGAGCGCAAGAAGGGTTTGTTGATTGAATGACGCCTGGAGCATATGCAACCCTGAATCGCATGCCTGTCGTCACTAACAGAGTTGTCAGAAATCAGGCACAAGAAGTGTTCGTCGATTGAATGACGCCTGATTGTATGCAACCCTGCATCGCATGCCTGTCGTCACTGACAGTGTTGCCTGAATCTAAGCGCGAGAAGGGTTTGTTGATTCAATGACGCCTGATTGTATGCAACCCTGCATTGCATGCCTGTCGTCACTGACGGTGTTCCCTGAAATTAGGCGCAGCAAGTGTTTGTCAATTGAATGACGCCTGATTATATGCAACCCTGAATCGCATGCCCGTCGTCACTGACAGTGGTGCCTGAATCTGAGCGCAAGAAGGGTTTGTTGATTGAATGACGCCTGGAGCATATGCAACCCTGCATTGCATGCTTATCGTCACCGACAGTGTTGCCTGAAATTAGGCGCAGCAAGTGTTTGTTAATTGAATGACGCCTGATTATATGCAACCCTGAATCGCATGCCCGTCGTCACTGACAGTGGTGCCTGAATCTGAGCGCAAGAAGGGTTTGTTGATTGAATGACGCCTGGAGCATATGCAACCCTGAATCGCATGCCTGTCGTCACTAACAGAGTTGTCAGAAATCAGGCACAAGAAGTGTTCGTCGATTGAATGACGCCTGATTGTATGCAACCCTGCATCGCATGCCTGTCGTCACTGACAGTGTTGCCTGAATCTAAGCGCGAGAAGGGTTTGTTGATTCAATGACGCCTGATTGTATGCAACCCTGCATTGCATGCCTGTCGTCACTGACGGTGTTCCCTGAAATTAAGCGCAGCAAGTGTTTGTCAATTGAATGACGCCTGATTGTATGCAACCCTGCATTGCATGCCCGTCGTCACCGACAGTGTTGCCTGGAATTGGGCGCAGCAAGTGTTTGTTAATTGAATGACGCCTGATTATATGCAACCCTGAATCGCATGCCTGTCGTCGCAAACAGAGTTGCCGAAAATTAGGCGCAAGAAGGGTTTGTTGATTGAATGACGCCTGATTGTATGCAACCCTGTATTGCATGCCTGTCGTCACCGACAGTGTTGCCTGAAATTAGGCGCAGCAAGTGTTTGGTAATTGAATGACGCCTGATTATATGCAACCCTGAATCGCATGCCTGTCGTCGCAAACAGAGTTGCCAGAAATTAGGCGCAAGAAGGGTTTGTTGATTGAATGACGCTCGATTATATGCGACCCTAAATCGCATGCCTGTCGTCACTAACAGAGTTGCCAGAACTTAGGCACAAAAAGGGTTTGTTGATTGAATGACGCCTGATTGTATGCAACCCTGCATTGCATGCACGTCGTAACCGACAGTTTCGCCTGAATCTCAGCGCGAGAAGGGTTTGTTGATTCAATGACGCCTGATATCATGCAACCCTTCATTGCATGCCTGTCGTCACCAAGGGTGTTGCCTGAAATTGAGCGCAGCAAGTGTTTGTCAATTGAATGACGCTTGATTGTATGCAACCCTGCATTGCATGCCTGTCGTCACCGACAGTGTCGCCTGAAATTAGGCGAAAGAAGGGTTTGTTGATTGAATGACGCCTGATTGTATGCAACCCTGCCTTGCATGCCTGTCGTCACTGACCGTGTTGCCTGAAATTAGGCGCAGCAAGTGTTCGTTGATTGAATGACGCCTGATTATATGCAACCCTGCATCGCATGCCTGTCGTCACCAACAGAATTGCCAGAAATTAGGCGAAAGAAGGGTTTTTGGTTGAATGACGCCTCATTGTATGCAACCCTGCATTGCATGCCTGTTGTCACTGACAGTGTTGCCTGAATCCGAACGCGAGAAGGGTTCGTTGATTCAATGACGCCTGATTGTATGCAACCCTGCATTGCATGCTTATCGTCACCGACAGTGTTGCCTGAAATTAGGCGCAGCAAGTGTTTGTTAATTGAATGACGCCTGTCTATATGCAACCCTGAATCGCATGCCCGTCGTCACTGACAGTGGTGCCTGAATCTGAGCGCAAGAAGGGTTTGTTGATTGAATGACGCCTGGAGCATATGCAACCCTGAATCGCATGCCTGTCGTCACTCACAGAGTTGTCAGCAATCAGGCACAAGAAGTGTTCGTCGATTGAATGACGCCTGATTGTATGCAACCCTGCATCGCATGCCTGTCGTCACTGACAGTGTTGCCTGAATCTAAGCGCGAGAAGGGTTTGTTGATTCAATGACGCCTGATTGTATGCAACCCTGCATTGCATGCCTGTCGTCACTGACGGTGTTCCCTGAAATTAAGCGCAGCAAGTGTTTGTCAATTGAATGACGCCTGATTGTATGCAACCCTGCATTGCATGCCTGTCGTCACCGACAGTGTTGCCTGAATCTGAGCGCAAGAAGGGTTTGTTGATTGAATGACGCCTGGAGCATATGCAACCCTGCATTGCATGCTTATCGTCACCGACAGTGTTGCCTGAAATTAGGCGCAGCAAGTGTTTGTTAATTGAATGACGCCTGATTATATGCAACCCTGAATCGCATGCCCGTCGTCACTGACAGTGGTGCCTGAATCTGAGCGCAAGAAGGGTTTGTTGATTGAATGACGCCTGGAGCATATGCAACCCTGAATCGCATGCCTGTCGTCACTAACAGAGTTGTCAGAAATCAGGCACAAGAAGTGTTCGTCGATTGAATGACGCCTGATTGTATGCAACCCTGCATCGCATGTCTGTCGTCACTGACAGTGTTGCCTGAATCAAAGCGCGAGAAGGGTTTGTTGATTCAATGACGCCTGATTGTATGCAACCCTGCATTGCATGCCTGTCGTCACTGACGGTGTTCCCTGAAATTAAGCGCAGCAAGTGTTTGTCAATTGAATGACGCCTGATTGTATGCAACCCTGCATTGCATGCCTGTCGTCACCGACAGTGTTGCCTGGAATTAGGCGCAGCAAGTGTTTGTTAATTGAATGACGCCTGATTATATGCAACCCTGAATCGCATGCCTGTCGTCGCAAACAGAGTTGCCGAAAATTAGGCGCAAGAAGGGTTTGTTGATTGAATGACGCCTGATTGTATGCAACCCTGTATTGCATGCCTGTCGTCACCGACAGTGTTGCCTGAAATTAGGCGCAGCAAGTGTTTGTTAATTGAATGACGCCTGATTATATGCAACCCTGAATCGCATGCCTGTCGTCGCAAACAGAGTTGCCAGAAATTAGGCGCAAGAAGGGTTTGTTGATTGAATGACGCTCGATTATATGCGACCCTAAATCGCATGCCTGTCGTCACTAACAGAGTTGCCAGAACTTAGGCACAAAAAGGGTTTGTTGATTGAATGACGCCTGATTGTATGCAACCCTGCATTGCATGCACGTCGTAACCGACAGTTTCGCCTGAATCTCAGCGCGAGAAGGGTTTGTTGATTCAATGACGCCTGATATCATGCAACCCTTCATTGCATGCCTGTCGTCACCAAGGGTGTTGCCTGAAATTAAGCGCAGCAAGTGTTTGTCAATTGAATGACGCTTGATTGTATGCAACCCTGCATTGCATGCCTGTCGTCACCGACAGTGTCGCCTGAAATTAGGCGAAAGAAGGGTTTGTTGATTGAATGACGCCTGATTGTATGCAACCCTGCCTTGCATGCCTGTCGTCACTGACCGTGTTGCCTGAAATTAGGCGCAGCAAGTGTTCGTTGATTGAATGACGCCTGATTATATGCAACCCTGCATCGCATGCCTGTCGTCACCAACAGAATTGCCAGAAATTAGGCGAAAGAAGGGTTTGTTGGTTGAATGACGCCTCATTGTATGCAACCCTGCATTGCATGCCTGTTGTCACTGACAGTGTTGCCTGAATCCGAACGCGAGAAGGGTTCGTTGATTCAATGACGCCTGATTGTATGCAACCCTGCATTGCATGCTTATCGTCACCGACAGTGTTGCCTGAAATTAGGCGCAGCAAGTGTTTGTTAATTGAATGACGCCTGTCTATATGCAACCCTGAATCGCATGCCCGTCGTCACTGACAGTGGTGCCTGAATCTGAGCGCAGGAAGGGTTTGTTGATTGAATGACGCCTGGAGCATATGCAACCCTGAATCGCATGCCTGTCGTCACTCACAGAGTTGTCAGCAATCAGGCACAAGAAGTGTTCGTCGATTGAATGACGCCTGATTGTATGCAACCCTGCATCGCATGCCTGTCGTCACTGACAGTGTTGCCTGAATCTAAGCGCGAGAAGGGTTTGTTGATTCAATGACGCCTGATTGTATGCAACCCTGCATTGCATGCCTGTCGTCACTGACGGTGTTCCCTGAAATTAAGCGCAGCAAGTGTTTGTCAATTGAATGACGCCTGATTGTATGCAACCCTGCATTGCATGCCTGTCGTCACCGACAGTGTTGCCTGAATCTGAGCGCAAGAAGGGTTTGTTGATTGAATGACGCCTGGAGCATATGCAACCCTGCATTGCATGCTTATCGTCACCGACAGTGTTGCCTGAAATTAGGCGCAGCAAGTGTTTGTTAATTGAATGACGCCTGATTATATGCAACCCTGAATCGCATGCCCGTCGTCACTGACAGTGGTGCCTGAATCTGAGCGCAAGAAGGGTTTGTTGATTGAATGACGCCTGGAGCATATGCAACCCTGAATCGCATGCCTGTCGTCACTAACAGAGTTGTCAGAAATCAGGCACAAGAAGTGTTCGTCGATTGAATGACGCCTGATTGTATGCAACCCTGCATCGCATGTCTGTCGTCACTGACAGTGTTGCCTGAATCAAAGCGCGAGAAGGGTTTGTTGATTCAATGACGCCTGATTGTATGCAACCCTGCATTGCATGCCTGTCGTCACTGACGGTGTTCCCTGAAATTAAGCGCAGCAAGTGTTTGTCAATTGAATGACGCCTGATTGTATGCAACCCTGCATTGCATGCCTGTCGTCACCGACAGTGTTGCCTGGAATTAGGCGCAGCAAGTGTTTGTTAATTGAATGACGCCTGATTATATGCAACCCTGAATCGCATGCCTGTCGTCGCAAACAGAGTTGCCGAAAATTAGGCGCAAGAAGGGTTTGTTGATTGAATGACGCCTGATTGTATGCAACCCTGTATTGCATGCCTGTCGTCACCGACAGTGTTGCCTGAAATTAGGCGCAGCAAGTGTTTGTTAATTGAATGACGCCTGATTATATGCAACCCTGAATCGCATGCCTGTCGTCGCAAACAGAGTTGCCAGAAATTAGGCGCAAGAAGGGTTTGTTGATTGAATGACGCTCGATTATATGCGACCCTAAATCGCATGCCTGTCGTCACTAACAGAGTTGCCAGAACTTAGGCACAAAAAGGGTTTGTTGATTGAATGACGCCTGATTGTATGCAACCCTGCATTGCATGCACGTCGTAACCGACAGTTTCGCCTGAATCTCAGCGCGAGAAGGGTTTGTTGATTCAATGACGCCTGATATCATGCAACCCTTCATTGCATGCCTGTCGTCACCAAGGGTGTTGCCTGAAATTAAGCGCAGCAAGTGTTTGTCAATTGAATGACGCTTGATTGTATGCAACCCTGCATTGCATGCCTGTCGTCACCGACAGTGTCGCCTGAAATTAGGCGAAAGAAGGGTTTGTTGATTGAATGACGCCTGATTGTATGCAACCCTGCCTTGCATGCCTGTCGTCACTGACCGTGTTGCCTGAAATTAGGCGCAGCAAGTGTTCGTTGATTGAATGACGCCTGATTATATGCAACCCTGCATCGCATGCCTGTCGTCACCAACAGAATTGCCAGAAATTAGGCGAAAGAAGGGTTTGTTGGTTGAATGACGCCTCATTGTATGCAACCCTGCATTGCATGCCTGTTGTCACTGACAGTGTTGCCTGAATCCGAACGCGAGAAGGGTTCGTTGATTCAATGACGCCTGATTGTATGCAACCCTGCATTGCATGCTTATCGTCACCGACAGTGTTGCCTGAAATTAGGCGCAGCAAGTGTTTGTTAATTGAATGACGCCTGTCTATATGCAACCCTGAATCGCATGCCCGTCGTCACTGACAGTGGTGCCTGAATCTGAGCGCAGGAAGGGTTTGTTGATTGAATGACGCCTGGAGCATATGCAACCCTGAATCGCATGCCTGTCGTCACTCACAGAGTTGTCAGAAATCAGGCACAAGAAGTGTTCGTCGATTGAATGACGCCTGATTGTATGCAACCCTGCATCGCATGCCTGTCGTCACTGACAGTGTTGCCTGAATCTAAGCGCGAGAAGGGTTTGTTGATTCAATGACGCCTGATTGTATGCAACCCTGCATTGCATGCCTGTCGTCACTGACGGTGTTCCCTGAAATTAAGCGCAGCAAGTGTTTGTCAATTGAATGACGCCTGATTGTATGCAACCCTGCATTGCATGCCTGTCGTCACCGACAGTGTTGCCTGAAATTAGGCGCAGCAAGTGTTTGTCAATTGAATGAAGCTTGATTGTATGCAACCCTGCATTGCATGCCTGTCGTCACCGACAGTGTCGCCTGAAATTAGGCGCAAGAAGGGTTTGTTGATTGAATGACGCCTGATTGTATGCAACCCTGCCTTGCATGCCTGTCGTCACTGACAGTGTTGCCTGAAATTAGGCGCAGCAAGTGTTCGTTGATTGAATGACGCCTGATTGTATGCAACCCTGCATCGCATGCCTGTCGTCACCAACAGAATTGCCAGAAATTGGGGGAAAGAAGGGTTTGTTGGTTGAATGACGCCTCATTGTATGCAACCCTGCATTGCATGCCTGTCGTCTTTGACAGTGTTGCCTGAATCTAAGCGCGAGGAGGGTTTGTTGATTCAATGACGCCTGATTGTATGCAACCCTGCATTGCATGCCTGTCGTCACCGACAGTGTTGCCTGAAATCAGGCGCAGCAAGTTCTTGTCAATAAAATGACGCCTGATTATATGCAACCCTGAATCGCATGCCTGTCGTCACCGACAGTATTGCCTGAATCTGAGCGCGAAAGGGGTTTGTTGATTGAATGACGCCTGGAGCATATGCAACCTTGAATCGCATGCCTGTCGTCACTAACAGAGTTGCCAGAAATTAGGCACAAGAAGGGTTTGTTGATTGAATGACGCCTAATTGTATGCAACCCTGCATTGCATGCCTGTCGTCACCGACAGTGTTGCCTGAAATTAGGCGCAGCAAGTGTTTGTTAATTGAAAGACGCCTGATTATATGCAACCCTGTATTGCATGCCTGTCATCACTGACATTGTTGCCTGAATCTAAGCGCAGCAAGTGTTTGTTAATTGAAAGACGCCTGATTATATGCAACCCTGTATTGCATGCCTGTCGTCACCGACAGTGTCGCCTCGATCTAAGCGCAAGAAGGGTTTGTTGATTGAATGACCCCCGAGGTATATGCAACCCTGAATCACATGCCTGACATGACTAACAGTGTTGCCAGAATATAGGCGCAAGGAGAGTATATTGATTGAATGACACCTGATTGTATGAAACCCTGCATTGCATGCCTGTCGTCACCGACAGTGTTGCCTGAATCTGAGCGCGAGAAGGGTTTGTTGATTCAATGACGCCTAATTGTATGCAACCCTGCATTGCATGCCTGTCGTCACCGACGGTGTTGCCTGAAATCAAGTGCGGCAAGTGTTTGTCAATTGAATGACGCCTGATTGTATGCAACCCTGCATTGTATGCCTGTCGTAACTGACAGTGTTTCCTGAATCCAAGCGCAAAAAGGTTTTGTTGATTGAATGAGACCTAGATTATACGCAACCCTGAATCGCATGCCTGTCGTCACTAACAGAGTTGCCGGAAATGAGGCGCGAGAAAAATTGTTGATTGAATGACGCCTGATTGTATGCAACCCTGCATTGCATGCCTGTCGTCACTGACAGTGTTGCCTGAATCCAAGCGCGAGAAGGGTTTCTTGATTCAATGACGCCTGATTGTATGCGACCCTGCATTGCATGCTTATCGTCACCGACAGTGTTGCCTGAAATTAGGCGCAGCAAGTGTTTGTTAATTGAATGACGCCTGATTATATGCAACCCTGAATCGCATGCCTGTCGTCACTGACAGTGGTGCCTGAATCTGAGCGCAAGAAGGGTTTGTTGATTGAATGACGCCTGGAGCATATGCAACCCTGAATCGCATGCCTGTCGTCACTAACAGAGTTGTCAGAAATCAGGCACAAGAAGTGTTCGTCGATTGAATGACGCCTGATTGTATGCAACCCTGCATCGCATGCCTGTCGTCACTGACAGTGTTGCCTGAATCTAAGCGCGAGAAGGGTTTGTTGATTCAATGACGCCTGATTGTATGCAACCCTGCATTGCATGCCTGTCGTCACTGACGGTGTTCCCTGAAATTAGGCGCAGCAAGTGTTTGTCAATTGAATGACGCCTGATCATATGCAACCCTGAATCGCATGCCCGTCGTCACTGACAGTGGTGCCTGAATCTGAGCGCAAGAAGGGTTTGTTGATTGAATGACGCCTGGAGCATATGCAACCCTGCATTGCATGCTTATCGTCACCGACAGTGTTGCCTGAAATTAGGCGCAGCAAGTGTTTGTTAATTGAATGACGCCTGATTATATGCAACCCTGAATCGCATGCCCGTCGTCACTGACAGTGGTGCCTGAATCTGAGCGCAAGAAGGGTTTGTTGATTGAATGACGCCTGGAGCATATGCAACCCTGAATGGCATGCCTGTCGTCACTAACAGAGTTGTCAGAAATCAGGCACAAAAAGTGTTCGTCGATTGAATGACGCCTGATTGTATGCAACCCTGCATCGCATGCCTGTCGTCACTGACAGTGTTGCCTGAATCTAAGCGCGAGAAGGGTTTGTTGATTCAATGACGCCTGATTGTATGCAACCCTGCATTGCATGCCTGTCGTCACTGACGGTGTTCCCTGAAATTAAGCGCAGCAAGTGTTTGTCAATTGAATGACGCCTGATTGTATGCAACCCTGCATTGCATGCCCGTCGTCACCGACAGTGTTGCCTGGAATTGGGCGCAGCAAGTGTTTGTTAATTGAATGACGCCTGATTATATGCAACCCTGAATCGCATGCCTGTCGTCGCAAACAGAGTTGCCGAAAATTAGGCGCAAGAAGGGTTTGTTGATTGAATGACGCCTGATTGTATGCAACCCTGTATTGCATGCCTGTCGTCACCGACAGTGTTGCCTGAAATTAGGCGCAGCAAGTGTTTGGTAATTGAATGACGCCTGATTATATGCAACCCTGAATCGCATGCCTGTCGTCGCAAACAGAGTTGCCAGAAATTAGGCGCAAGAAGGGTTTGTTGATTGAATGACGCTCGATTATATGCGACCCTAAATCGCATGCCTGTCGTCACTAACAGAGTTGCCAGAACTTAGGCACAAAAAGGGTTTGTTGATTGAATGACGCCTGATTGTATGCAACCCTGCATTGCATGCACGTCGTAACCGACAGTTTCGCCTGAATCTCAGCGCGAGAAGGGTTTGTTGATTCAATGACGCCTGATATCATGCAACCCTTCATTGCATGCCTGTCGTCACCAAGGGTGTTGCCTGAAATTGAGCGCAGCAAGTGTTTGTCAATTGAATGACGCTTGATTGTATGCAACCCTGCATTGCATGCCTGTCGTCACCGACAGTGTCGCCTGAAATTAGGCGAAAGAAGGGTTTGTTGATTGAATGACGCCTGATTGTATGCAACCCTGCCTTGCATGCCTGTCGTCACTGACCGTGTTGCCTGAAATTAGGCGCAGCAAGTGTTCGTTGATTGAATGACGCCTGATTATATGCAACCCTGCATCGCATGCCTGTCGTCACCAACAGAATTGCCAGAAATTAGGCAAAAGAAGGGTTTTTGGTTGAATGACGCCTCATTGTATGCAACCCTGCATTGCATGCCTGTTGTCACTGACAGTGTTGCCTGAATCCGAACGCGAGAAGGGTTCGTTGGTTCAATGACGCCTGATTGTATGCAACCCTGCATTGCATGCTTATCGTCACCGACAGTGTTGCCTGAAATTAGGCGCAGCAAGTGTTTGTTAATTGAATGACGCCTGTCTATATGCAACCCTGAATCGCATGCCCGTCGTCACTGACAGTGGTGCCTGAATCTGAGCGCAAGAAGGGTTTGTTGATTGAATGACGCCTGGAGCATATGCAACCCTGAATCGCATGCCTGTCGTCACTCACAGAGTTGTCAGCAATCAGGCACAAGAAGTGTTCGTCGATTGAATGACGCCTGATTGTATGCAACCCTGCATCGCATGCCTGTCGTCACTGACAGTGTTGCCTGAATCTAAGCGCGAGAAGGGTTTGTTGATTCAATGACGCCTGATTGTATGCAACCCTGCATTGCATGCCTGTCGTCACTGACGGTGTTCCCTGAAATTAAGCGCAGCAAGTGTTTGTCAATTGAATGACGCCTGATTGTATGCAACCCTGCATTGCATGCCTGTCGTCACCGACAGTGTTGCCTGAATCTGAGCGCAAGAAGGGTTTGTTGATTGAATGACGCCTGGAGCATATGCAACCCTGCATTGCATGCTTATCGTCACCGACAGTGTTGCCTGAAATTAGGCGCAGCAAGTGTTTGTTAATTGAATGACGCCTGATTATATGCAACCCTGAATCGCATGCCCGTCGTCACTGACAGTGGTGCCTGAATCTGCGCGCAAGAAGGGTTTGTTGATTGAATGACGCCTGGAGCATATGCAACCCTGAATCGCATGCCTGTCGTCACTAACAGAGTTGTCAGAAATCAGGCACAAGAAGTGTTCGTCGATTGAATGACGCCTGATTGTATGCAACCCTGCATCGCATGTCGGTCGTCACTGACAGTGTTGCCTGAATCAAAGCGCGAGAAGGGTTTGTTGATTCAATGACGCCTGATTGTATGCAACCCTGCATTGCATGCCTGTCGTCACTGACGGTGTTCCCTGAAATTAAGCGCAGCAAGTGTTTGTCAATTGAATGACGCCTGATTGTATGCAACCCTGCATTGCATGCCTGTCGTCACCGACAGTGTTGCCTGGAATTAGGCGCAGCAAGTGTTTGTTAATTGAATGACGCCTGATTATATGCAACCCTGAATCGCATGCCTGTCGTCGCAAACAGAGTTGCCGAAAATTAGGCGCAAGAAGGGTTTGTTGATTGAATGACGCCTGATTGTATGCAACCCTGTATTGCATGCCTGTCGTCACCGACAGTGTTGCCTGAAATTAGGCGCAGCAAGTGTTTGTTAATTGAATGACGCCTGATTATATGCAACCCTGAATCGCATGCCTGTCGTCGCAAACAGAGTTGCCAGAAATTAGGCGCAAGAAGGGTTTGTTGATTGAATGACGCTCGATTATATGCGACCCTAAATCGCATGCCTGTCGTCACTAACAGAGTTGCCAGAACTTAGGCACAAAAAGGGTTTGTTGATTGAATGACGCCTGATTGTATGCAACCCTGCATTGCATGCACGTCGTAACCGACAGTTTCGCCTGAATCTCAGCGCGAGAAGGGTTTGTTGATTCAATGACGCCTGATATCATGCAACCCTTCATTGCATGCCTGTCGTCACCAAGGGTGTTACCTGAAATTAAGCGCAGCAAGTGTTTGTCAATTGAATGACGCTTGATTGTATGCAACCCTGCATTGCATGCCTGTCGTCACCGACAGTGTCGCCTGAAATTAGGCGAAAGAAGGGTTTGTTGATTGAATGACGCCTGATTGTATGCAACCCTGCCTTGCATGCCTGTCGTCACTGACCGTGTTGCCTGAAATTAGGCGCAGCAAGTGTTCGTTGATTGAATGACGCCTGATTATATGCAACCCTGCATCGCATGCCTGTCGTCACCAACAGAATTGCCAGAAATTAGGCGAAAGAAGGGTTTGTTGGTTGAATGACGCCTCATTGTATGCAACCCTGCATTGCATGCCTGTTGTCACTGACAGTGTTGCCTGAATCCGAACGCGAGAAGGGTTCGTTGATTCAATGACGCCTGATTGTATGCAACCCTGCATTGCATGCTTATCGTCACCGACAGTGTTGCCTGAAATTAGGCGCAGCAAGTGTTTGTTAATTGAATGACGCCTGTCTATATGCAACCCTGAATCGCATGCCCGTCGTCACTGACAGTGGTGCCTGAATCTGAGCGCAGGAAGGGTTTGTTGATTGAATGACGCCTGGAGCATATGCAACCCTGAATCGCATGCCTGTCGTCACTCACAGAGTTGTCAGAAATCAGGCACAAGAAGTGTTCGTCGATTGAATGACGCCTGATTGTATGCAACCCTGCATCGCATGCCTGTCGTCACTGACAGTGTTGCCTGAATCTAAGCGCGAGAAGGGTTTGTTGATTCAATGACGCCTGATTGTATGCAACCCTGCATTGCATGCCTGTCGTCACTGACGGTGTTCCCTGAAATTAAGCGCAGCAAGTGTTTGTCAATTGAATGACGCCTGATTGTATGCAACCCTGCATTGCATGCCTGTCGTCACCGACAGTGTTGCCTGAAATTAGGCGCAGCAAGTGTTTGTCAATTGAATGAAGCTTGATTGTATGCAACCCTGCATTGCATGCCTGTCGTCACCGACAGTGTCGCCTGAAATTAGGCGCAAGAAGGGTTTGTTGATTGAATGACGCCTGATTGTATGCAACCCTGCCTTGCATGCCTGTCGTCACTGACAGTGTTGCCTGAAATGAGGCGCAGCAAGTGTTCGTTGATTGAATGACGCCTGATTGTATGCAACCCTGCATCGCATGCCTGTCGTCACCAACAGAATTGCCAGAAATTGGGGGAAAGAAGGGTTTGTTGGTTGAATGACGCCTCATTGTATGCAACCCTGCATTGCATGCCTGTCGTCTTTGACAGTGTTGCCTGAATCTAAGCGCGAGAAGGGTTTGTTGATTCAATGACGCCTGATTGTATGCAACCCTGCATTGCATGCCTGTCGTCACCGACAGTGTTGCCTGAAATCAGGCGCAGCAAGTTCTTGTCAATAAAATGACGCCTGATTATATGCAACCCTGAATCGCATGCCTGTCGTCACCGACAGTATTGCCTGAATCTGAGCGCGAAAGGGGTTTGTTGATTGAATGACGCCTGGAGCATATGCAACCTTGAATCGCATGCCTGTCGTCACTAACAGAGTTGCCAGAAATTAGGCACAAGAAGGGTTTGTTGATTGAATGACGCCTAATTGTATGCAACCCTGCATTGCATGCCTGTCGTCACCGACAGTGTTGCCTGAAATTAGGCGCAGCAAGCGTTTGTTAATTGAATGACGCCTGATTATATGCAACCCCGTATTGCATGCCTGTCGTCACTGACAGTGTAACCGAAAATTAGTCGCATGGAAAGTCCGTTGATTGCTCATCGCCCGAATCAATGCAACCTTTTATTGGACGCTTGTTGTCAATGAGAATGTTGCCCGAAATTGAGAGCACGGCAAATTCATGGATTGCTTTACGGCTGATTGAGTGCAACCACGCATTGCATGGGTGTCGTCACTCACAGTGTTGCCTGTAATAAGGCGGGGGAGAATTCGTTGAACGCTTTATGCCTGATTATATGGAATACTGCATCGCATGCCTGTCGTCACTTACACAGAATTGCCTGAAATGAGGCGCAAGAAAGGTTCGATGAATGTTTGACGCTTGAATGTAAGCAACCTCGCATAGCATGCCTGTCGTCCCTGACAATGTTGCCTGAAATGCGGCGCAAGGAAGGTTCGTTGTTTGTATGACGCTTGAATGTATGCAATTCTGCATTGCATTCCTGTCGTCTTTTACAGTGTTGCCCAAAATTAAGCGCAGGAAGAGTTTGTAAATTGAATGACGCCTAATCATATGCAACCCTGCATTGCATGCCTGTCGTCACCAACAGAGTTGCCAGAAATTAGGCGCAAGAAAGGTTCGTTGATTGCATGACGCCTGATTGTATGCAACCCTGTATTGCATGCCTGTCATCACTGACATTATTGCCTGAATCTAAGCACAGCAAGTGTTTGTTAATTGAAAGACGCCTGATTATATGCAACCCTGTATTGCATGCCTGTCGTCACTGACAGTGTCGCCTCGATCTAAGCGCAAGAAGGGTTTGTTGATTGAATGACCCTCAAGGTATATGCAACCCTGAATCACATGCCTGACATGACTAACAGTGTTGTCAGAATATAGGCGCGAGGAGAGTTTGTTGATTCATGGACGCCCAATTGTATGCAACCCTGCATTGCATGCCTGTCGTCACCGACGGTGTTGCCTGAAATCAAGCGCGGCAAGTGTTTGTCAATTGAATGACGCCTGATTGTATGCGACCCTGCATTGTATGCCTGTCGTAACTGACAGTGGTTTCTGAATCCAAGCGCAAGAAGGTTTTGTTGATTGAATGAGACCTAGATTATACGCAACCCTGAATCGCATGCCTGTCGTCACTAACAGAGTTGCCAGAAATTAGGCGCGAGAAAAATTGTTGATTGAATGACGCCTGATTGTATGCAACCCTGCATTGCATGCCTGTTGTCACTGACAGTGTTGCCTGAATCCGAACGCGAGAAGGGTTCGTTGATTCAATGACGCCTGATTGTATGCAACCCTGCATTGCATGCTTATCGTCACCGACAGTGTTGCCTGAAATTAGGCGCAGCAAGTGTTTGTTAATTGAATGACGCCTGTCTATATGAAACCCTGAATCGCATGCCCGTCGTCACTGACAGTGGTGCCTGAATCTGAGCGCAAGAAGGGTTTGTTGATTGAATGACGCCTGGAGCATATGCAACCCTGAATCGCATGCCTGTCGTCACTAACAGAGTTGTCAGAAATCAGGCACAAGAAGTGTTCGTCGATTGAATGACGCCTGATTGTATGCAACCCTGCATCGCATGCCCGTCGTCACTGACAGTGTTGCCTGAATCTAAGCGCGAGAAGGGTTTGTTGATTCAATGACGCCTGATTGTATGCAACCCTGCATTGCATGCCTGTCGTCACTGACGGTGTTCCCTGAAATTAAGCGCAGCAAGTGTTTGTCAATTGAATGACGCCTGATTGTATGCAACTTGCATTGCATGCCTGTCGTCACCGACAGTGTTGCCTGAAATTAGGCGCAGCAAGTGTTTGTCAATTGAATGACGCCTGATTGTATGCAACCCTGCCTTGCATGCCTGTCGTCACTGACAGTGTTTCCTGAAATTAAGCGCAGCAAGTTTTCGTTGATTGAATGACGCCTGATTATATGCAACCCTGCATCGCATGCCTGTCGTCACCAACAGAATTGCCGGAAATTAGGCGAAAGAAGGGTTTGTTGGTTGAATGACGCCTCATTGTATGCAACCCTGCATTGCATGCCTGTCGTCTTTGACAGTGTTGCCTGAATCTAAGCGCGAGAAGGGTTTGTTGATTCAATGACGCCTGATTGTATGCAACCCTGCATTGCATGCCTGTCGTCACCGACAGTGTTGCCTGAAATCAGGCGCAGCAAGTTTTTGTTAATAGAATGACGCCTGATTATATGCAACCCTGAATCGCATGCCTGTCGTCACCAACAGTATTGCCTGAATCTGAGCGCAAAAAGGGTTTGTTGATTGAATGACGCCTGGAGCATATGCAACCCTGAATCGCATGCCTGTCGTCACTAACAGAGTTGCCAGAAATTAGGCACAAGGAGGGTTTGTTGATTGAATGACGCCTGATTGTATGCAACCCTGCGTTGCATGCCTGTCGTCACCGACAGTGTTGCCTGAAATCAGGCGCAGCAAGTTTTTGTTAATAGAATGACGCCTGATTATATGCAACCCTGAATCGCATGCCTGTCGTCACCAACAGTATTGCCTGAATCTGAGCGCAAAAAGGGTTTGTTGATTGAATGACGCCTGGAGCATATGCAACCCTGAATCGCATGCCTGTCGTCACTAACAGAGTTGCCAGAAATTAGGCACAAGGAGGGTTTGTTAATTGAATGACGCCTGATTATATGCAACCCTACATTGCATGCCCGTCGTCACCCACAGTGTTCCCTGAAATTGGGCGCAGCAAGTGTTCGGTAATTCGATGATGCCTGATTATATGCAACCCTGCATCGCATGCCTGTCGTGACCGACAGTGTTGCCTGAAATTGGGCGCAGCAAGTGTTTGTCAATTGAATGACGCCTGATTGTATGCAACCCTGCATATCATGCCTGTTGTCACTGACAGTGTTGCCTGAAATTAGGCGCAGCAAGTGTTTGTTAATTGAATGACGCCTGATTATATGCAACCCTTGATCGCATGCCTGTCGTCACTGACAGTGTTGCCCGAATCTAAGCGCGAGAAGGGTTTGTTGATTCAATGACGCCTGATTGTATGCAACCCTGCATTGCATGCCTGTCGTCACTGACAGTGTTGCCTGAAATTAGGCGCAGCAAGCGGTTGTTAATTGAATGACGCCTGATTATATGCAACCCCGTATTGCATGCCTGTCGTCACTGACAGTGTTACCGAAAATTAGTCGCATGGAAAGTCCGTTGATTGCTCATTGCCCGATTCAATGCAACCTTTTATTGGACGCTTGTTGTCAATGAGAATGTTGCCCGAAATTGAGAGCACGGCAAATTCATGGATTGCTTTACGGCTGATTGAGTGCAACCTCGCATTGCATGGGTGTCGTCACTCACAGTGTTGCCTGTAATAAGGCGGGGGGAGAATTCGTTGAACGCTTAATGCCTGATTATATGGAATACTGCATCGCATGCCTGTCGTCACTTACACAGAGTTGCCTGAAATGAGGCGCAAGGAAGGTTCGTTGAATGTTTGACGCTTGAATGTAAGCAACCTCGCATAGCATGCCTGTCGTCCCTGACAATGTTGCCTGAAATGCGGCGCAAGGAAGGTTCGTTGTTTGTATGACGCCTAAATGTATGCAATTCTGCATTGCATTCCTGTCGTCTTTTACAGTGTTGCCCAAAATTAAGCGCAGGAAGAGTTTGTAAATTAAATGACGCCTAATCATATGCAACCCTGCATTGCATGCCTGTCGTCACCAACAGAGTTGCCAGAAATTAGGCGCAAGAAGGGTTCGTTGATTGCATGACGCCTGATTGTATGCAACCCTGTATTGCATGCCTGTCATCACTGACATTGTTGCCTGAATCTAAGCGCAGCAAGTGTTTGTTTATTGAAAGACGCCTGATTATATGCAACCCTGTATTGCATGCCTGTCGTCACCGACAGTGTCGCCTCGATCTAAAAGCAAGAAGGGTTTGTTGATTGAATGACCCCCGAGGTATATGCAACCCTGAATCACATGCCTGACATGACCAACAGTGTTGCCAGAATATAGGCGCAAGGAGAGTATATTGATTGAATGACACCTGATTGTATGCAACCCTGCATTGCATGCCTGTCGTCACCGACGGTGTTGCCCGAAATCAAGTGCGGCAAGTGTTTGTCAATTGAATGACGCCTGATTGTATGCAACCCTGCATTGTATGCCTGTCGTAACTGACAGTGTTTCCTGAATCCAAGCGCAAGAAGGTTTTGTTGATTGAATGAGACCTAGATTATACGCAACCCTGAATCGCATGCCTGTCGTCACTAACAGAGTTGCCAGAAATTAGGCGCGAGAAAAATCGTTGATTGAATGACGCCTGATTGTATGCAACCCTGCATTGCATGCCTGTCGTCACTGACAGTGTTGCCTGAATCCGAGCGCGAGAATGGTTTCTTGAGTTAATGACGCCTGATTGTATGCAACCCTGCATTGCATGCTTAACGTCACCGACAGTGTTGCCTGAAATTAGGCGCAGCAAGTGTTTGTTAATCGAATGAGGCCTGATTATATGCAACCCTGAATCGCATGCCCGTGGGCGTCTTTGACAGTGTTGCCTGAATCTAAGCGCGAGAAGGGTTTGTTGATTCAATGACGCCTGATTGTATGCAACTCTGCATTGCATGCCTGTCGTCACTGACGGTGTTGCCTGGAATTAGGCGCAGCAAGTGTTTGTCAATTGAATGACGCCTGATTGTATGCAACCCTGCATTGCATGCCTGTCGTCACCGACAGTGTTGCCTGAAATCAGGCGCAGCAAGTTTTTGTTAATAGAATGACGCCCGATTATATGCAACCCTGAATCGCATGCCTGTCGTCACCGACAGTATTGCCTGAATCTGAGCGCAAAAAGGGTTTGTTGATTAAATGACGCCTGGAGCATATGCAACCCTGAATCGCATGCCTGTCGTCACTCACAGAGTTGCCAGAAATTAGGCACAAGAAGGGTTTGTTGATTGAATGACGCCTGATTGTATGCAACCCTGCATTGCATGCCTGTCGTCACCGACAGTGTTGCCTGAAATTAGGCGCAGCAAGCGTTTGTTAATTGAATGACGCCTGATTATATGCAACCCCGTATTGCATGCCTGTCGTCACTGACAGTGTTACCGAAAATTAGTCGCATGGAAAGTCCGTTGATTGCTCATCGCCCGATTCAATGCAACCTTTTATTGGACGCTTGTTGTCAATGAGAATGTTGCCCGAAATTGAGAGCACGGCAAATTCATGGATTGCTTTACGGCTGATTGAGTGCAACCTCGCATTGCATGGGTGTCGTTACTCACAGTGTTGCCTGTAATCAGGCGGGGGAGAATTCGTTGAACGCTTGATGCCTGATTATATGGAATACTGCATCGCATGCCTGTCGTCACTTACACAGAATTGCCTGAAATGAGGCGCAAGGAAGGTTCGATGAATGTTTGACGCTTGAATGTAAGCAACCTCGCATAGCATGCCTGTCGTCCCTGACAATGTTGCCTGAAATGCGGCGCAAGAAAGGTTCAATGTTTGTATGACGCTTGAATGTATGCAATTCTGCATTGCATTCCTGTCGTCTTTTACAGTGTTGCCCAAAATTAAGCGCAGGAAGAGTTTGTAAATTGAATGACGCCTAATCATATGCAACCCTGCATTGCATGCCTGTCGTCACCAACAGAGTTGCCAGAAATTAGGCGCAAGAAGGGTTCGTTGATTGCATGACGCCTGTTTGTATGCAACCCTGTATTGCATGCCTGTCATCACTGACATTATTGCCTGAATCTGAGCGCAGAAAGTGTTTGTTAATTGAAAGACGCCTGATTATATGCAACCCTGTATTGCATGCCTGTCGTCACTGACAGTGTCGCCTCGATCTAAGCGCAAAAAGGGTTTGTTGATTGAATGACCCCCGAGGTATATGCAACCCTGAATCACATGCCTGACATGACTAACAGTGTTGCCAGAATATAGGCGCGAGGAGAGTATGTTGATTGAATGACACCTGATTGTATGAAACCCTGCATTGCATGCCTGTCGTCACCGACAGTATTGCCTGAATCTAAGCGCGAGAAGAGTTTGTTGATTCAATGACGCCCAATTGTATGCAACCCTGCATTGCATGCCTGTCGTCACCGACGGTGTTGCCTGAAATCAAGCGCGGCAAGTGTTTGTCAATTGAATGACGCCTGATTGTATGCAACCCTGCATTGTATGCCTGTCGTAACTGACAGTGTTTCCTGAATCCAAGCGCAAGAAGGTTTTGTTGATTGAATGAGACCTAGATTATACGCAACCCTGAATCGCATGCCTGTCGTCACTAACAGAGTTGCCAGAAATTAGGCGCGAGAAAAATTGTTGATTGAATGACGCCTGATTGTATGCAACCCTGCGTTGCATGCCTGTCGTCACTGACAGTGTTGCCTGAATCCGAACGCGAGAAGGGTTTGTTGATTCAATGACGCCTGATTGTATGCAACCCTGCATTGCATGCTTATCGTCACCGACAGTGTTGCCTGAAATTAGGCGCAGCGAGTGTTCGTTAATTGAATGACGCCTGATTATATGCAACCCTGAATCGCATGCCCGTCGTCACTGACAGTGGTGCCTTAATCTGAGCGCAGAAAGGGTTTGTTGATTGAATGACGCCTGGAGCATATGCAACCCTGAATCGCATGCCTGTCGACACTAACAGAGTTGTCAGAAATCAGGCACAAGAAGTGTTCGTCGATTGAATGACGCCTGATTGTATGCAACCCTGCATCGCATGCCTGTCGTCACTGACAGTGTTGCCTGAATCTCAGCGCGAGAAGGGTTTGTTGATTCAATGACGCCTGATTGTATGCAACTCTGCATTGCATGCCTGTCGTCACTGACGGTGTTCCCTGAAATTAGGCACAGCAAGTGTTTGTCAATTGAATGACGCCTGATTGTATGCAACCTTGCATTGCATGCCTGTCGTCACCGACAGTGTTGCCTGAAATTAGGTGCAGCAAGTGTTTGTCAATTGAATGACGCTTGATTGTATGCAACCCTGCATTGCATGCCTGTCGTCACCGACGGTGTCGCCTGAAATTAGGCGCAAGAAGGGTTTGTTGATTGAATTACGCCTGATTGTATGCAACCCTGCCTTGCATGCCTGTCGTCACTGACAGTGTTGCCTGAAATTAGGCGCAGCAAGTGTTCGTTGATTAAATGACGCCTGATTATATGCAACCCTGCATCGCATGCCTGTCGTCACCAACAGAATTGCCAGAAATTAGGCGAAAGAAGGGTTGGTTGGTTGAATGACGCCTCATTGTATGCAACCCTGCATTGCATGCCTGTCGTCTTTGACAGTGTTGCCTGAATCTAAGCGCGAGAAGGGTTTGGTAATTTAATGACGCCTGATTGTATGCAACTCTGCATTGCATGCCTGTCGTCACTGACGGTGTTGCCTGAAATCAAGCGCAGCAAGTGTTTGTCAATTGGATGACGCCTGATTGTATGCAACCCTGCATTGCATGCCTGTCGTCACCGACAGTGTTGCCTGAAATCAGGCGCAGCAAGTTTTTGTTAATAGAATGACGCCTGATTATATGCAACCCTGAATCGCATGCCTGTCGTCACCGACAGTATTGCCTGAATCTGAGCGCAAAAAGGGTTCGTTGATTGAATGACGCCTGATTGTATGCAACCCTGCGTTGCATGCCTGTCGTCACCGACAGTGTTGCCTGAAATAAGGCGCAGCAAGTGTTTGTTAATTGAATGACGCCTGATTATATGCAACCCTACATTGCATGCCCGTCGTCACCTACAGTGTTCCCTGAAATTGGGCGCAGCAAGTGTTCGGTAATTCGATGACGCCTGATTATATGCAACCCTGCATCGCATGCCTGTCGTCACCGACAGTGTTGCCTGAAATTGGGCGCAGCAAGTGTTTGTCAATTGAATGACGCCTGGAGCATATGCAACCCTGCATTGCATGCTTATCGTCACCGACAGTGTTGCCCGAAATTAGGCGCAGCAAGTGTTTGTTAATTGAATGACGCCTGATTATATGCAACCCTTGATCGCATGCCTGTCGTCACTGACAGTGTTGCCTGAATCTAAGCGCGAGAAGGGTTGTTGATTCAATGACGCCTGATTGTATGCAACCCTGCATTGCATGCCTGTCGTCACTGACAGTGTTGCCTGAAATTAGGCGCAGCAAGCGTTTGTTAATTAAATGACGCCTGATTATATGCAACCCCGTATTGCATGCCTGTCGTCACTGACAGTGTTACCGAAAATTAGTCGCATGGAAAGTCCGTTGATTGCTCATTGCCCGATTCAATGCAACCTTTTATTGGACGCTTGTTGTCAATGAGAATGTTGCCCGAAATTGAGAGCACGGCAAATTCATGGATTGCTTTACGGCTGATTGAGTGCAACCTCGCATTGCATGGGTGTCGTCACTCACAGTGTTGCCTGTAATAAGGCAGGGGGAGAATTCGTTGAACGCTTAATGCCTGATTATATGAAATACTGCATCGCATGCCTGTCGTCACTTACACAGAGTTGCCTGAAATGAGGCGCAAGGAAGGTTCGTTGAATGTTTGACGCTTGAATGTGAGCAACCTCGCATAGCATGCCTGTCGTCCCTGACAATGTTGCCTGAAATGCGGCGCAAGGAAGGTTCGTTGTTTGTATGACGCCTAAATGTATGCAATTCTGCATTGCATTCCTGTCGTCTTTTACAGTGTTGCCTAAAATTAAGCGCAGGAAGAGTTTGTAAATTGAATGACGTCTAATCATATGCAACCCTGCATTGCATGCCTGTCGTCACCAACAGAGTTGCCAGAAATTAGGCGCAAGAAGGGTTCGTTGATTGCATGACGCCTGATTGTATGCAACCCTGTATTGCATGCCTGTCATCACTGACATTGTTGCCTGAATCTAAGCGCAGCAAGTGTTTGTTAATTGAAAGACGCCTGATTATATGCAACCCTGTATTGCATGCCTGTCGTCACCGACAGTGTCGCCTCGATCTAAGCGCAAGAAGGGTTTGTTGATTGAATGACCCCCGAGGTATATGCAACCCTGAATCACATGCCTGACATGACTAACAGTGTTGCCAGAATATAGGCGCAAGGAGAGTATATTGATTGAATGACACCTGATTGTATGAAACCCTGCATTGCATGCCTGTCGTCACCGACAGTGTTGCCTGAATCTAAGCGCGAGAAGGGTTTGTTGATTCAATGACGCCTAATTGTATGCAACCCTGCATTGCATGCCTGTCGTCACCGACGGTGTTGCCTGAAATCAAGTGCGGCAAGTGTTTGTCAATTGAATGACGCCTGATTGTATGCAACCCTGCATTGTATGCCTGTCGTAACTGACAGTGTTTCCTGAATCCAAGCGCAAAAAGGTTTTGTTGATTGAATGAGACCTAGATTATACGCAACCCTGAATCGCATGCCTGTCGTCACTAACAGAGTTGCCGGAAATGAGGCGCGAGAAAAATTGTTGATTGAATGACGCCTGATTGTATGCAACCCTGCATTGCATGCCTGTCGTCACTGACAGTGTTGCCTGAATCCAAGCGCGAGAAGGGTTTCTTAATTCAATGACGCCTGATTGTATGCGACCCTGCATTGCATGCTTATCGTCACCGACAGTGTTGCCTGAAATTAGGCGCAGCAAGTGTTTGTTAATTGAATGACGCCTGATTATATGCAACCCTGAATCGCATGCCCGTCGTCACTGACAGTGGTGCCTGAATCTGAGCGCAAGAAGGGTTTGTTGATTAAATGACGCCTGGAGCATATGCAACCCTGAATCGCATGCCTGTCGTCACTAACAGAGTTGTCAGAAATCAGGCACAAGAAGTGTTCGTCGATTGAATGACGCCTGATTGTATGCAACCCTGCATCGCATGCCTGTCGTCACTGACAGTGTTGCCTGAATCTAAGCGCGAGAAGGGTTTGTTGATTCAATGACGCCTGATTGTATGCAACCCTGCATTGCATGCCTGTCGTCATCGACGGTGTTCCCTGAAATTAGGCGCAGCAAGTGTTTGTCAATTGAATGACGCCTGATTATATGCAACCCTGAATCGCATGCCCGTCGTCACTGACAGTGGTGCCTGAATCTGAGCGCAAGAAGGGTTTGTTGATTGAATGACGCCTGGAGCATATGCAACCCTGCATTGCATGCTTATCGTCACCGACAGTGTTGCCTGAAATTAGGCGCAGCAAGTGTTTGTTAATTGAATGACGCCTGATTATATGCAACCCTTGATCGCATGCCTGTCGTCACTGACAGTGTTGCCTGAATCTAAGCGCGAGAAGGGTTGTTGATTCAATGACGCCTGATTGTATGCAACCCTGCATTGCATGCCTGTCGTCACTGACAGTGTTGCCTGAAATTAGGCGCAGCAAGCGTTTGTTAATTAAATGACGCCTGATTATATGCAACCCCGTATTGCATGCCTGTCGTCACTGACAGTGTTACCGAAAATTAGTCGCATGGAAAGTCCGTTGATTGCTCATTGCCCGATTCAATGCAACCTTTTATTGGACATTTGTTGTCAATGAGAATGTTGCCCGAAATTGAGAGCACGGCAAATTCATGGATTGCTTTACGGCTGATTGAGTGCAACCTCGCATTGCATGGGTGTCGTCACTCACAGTGTTGCCTGTAATAAGGCGGGGGGAGATTTCGTTGAACGCTTAATGCCTGATTATATGAAATACTGCATCGCATGCCTGTCGTCACTTACACAGAGTTGCCTGAAATGAGGCGCAAGAAAGGTTCGTTGAATGTTTGACGCTTGAATGTGAGCAACCTCGCATAGCATGCCTGTCGTCCCTGACAATGTTGCCTGAAATGCGGCGCAAGGAAGGTTCGTTGTTTGTATGACGCCTAAATGTATGCAATTCTGCATTGCATTCCTGTCGTCTTTTACAGTGTTGCCCAAAATTAAGCGCAGGAAGAGTTTGTAAATTGAATGACGTCTAATCATATGCAACCCTGCATTGCATGCCTGTCGTCACCAACAGAGTTGCCAGAAATTAGGCGCAAGAAGGGTTCGTTGATTGCATGACGCCTGATTGTATGCAACCCTGTATTGCATGCCTGTCATCACTGACATTGTTGCCTGAATCGAAGCGCAGCAAGTGTTTGTTAATTGAAAGACGCCTGATTATATGCAACCCTGTATTGCATGCCTGTCGTCACCGACAGTGTCGCCTCGATCTAAGCGCAAGAAGGGTTTGTTGATTGAATGACCCCCGAGGTATATGCAACCCTGAATCACATGCCTGACATGACTAACAGTGTTGCCAGAATATAGGCGCAAGGAGAGTATATTGATTGAATGACACCTGATTGTATGAAACCCTGCATTGCATGCCTGTCGTCACCGACAGTGTTGCCTGAAATCAAGTGCGGCAAGTGTTTGTCAATTGAATGACGCCTGATTGTATGCAACCCTGCATTGTATGCCTGTCGTAACTGACAGTGTTTCCTGAATCCAAGCGCAAAAAGGTTTTGTTGATTGAATGAGACCTAGATTATACGCAACCCTGAATCGCATGCCTGTCGTCACTAACAGAGTTGCCGGAAATGAGGCGCGAGAAAAATTGTTGATTGAATGACGCCTGATTGTATGCAACCCTGCATTGCATGCCTGTCGTCACTGACAGTGTTGCCTGAAATTAGGCGCAGCAAGTGTTCGTTGATTGAATGACGCCTGATTGTATGCAACCCTGCATCGCATGCCTGTCGTCACCAACAGAATTGCCAGAAATTGGGGGAAAGAAGGGTTTGTTGGTTGAATGACGCCTCATTGTATGCAACCCTGCATTGCATGCCTGTCGTCTTTGACAGTGTTGCCTGAATCTAAGCGCGAGAAGGGTTTGTTGATTCAATGACGCCTGATTGTATGCAACCCTGCATTGCATGCCTGTCGTCACCGACAGTGTTGCCTGAAATCAGGCGCAGCAAGTTCTTGTCAATAGAATGACGCCTGATTATATGCAACCCTGAATCGCATGCCTGTCGTCACCGACAGTATTGCCTGAATCTGAGCGCGAAAAGGGTTTGTTGATTGAATGACGCCTGGAGCATATGCAACCTTGAATCGCATGCCTGTCGTCACTAACAGAGTTGCCAGAAATTAGGCACAAGAAGGGTTTGTTGATTGAATGACGCCTGATTGTATGCAACCCTGCATTGCATGCCTGTCGTCACCGACAGTGTTGCCTGAAATTAGGCGCAGCAAGCGTTTGTTAATTGAATGACGCCTGATTATATGCAACCCCGTATTGCATGCCTGTCGTCACTGACAGTGTAACCAAAAAATTAGTCGCATGGAAAGTCCGTTGATTGCTCATCGCCCGATTCAATGCAACCTTTTATTGGACGCTTGTTGTCAATGAGAATGTTGCCCGAAATTGAGAGCACGGCAAATTCATGGATTGCTTTACGGCTGATTGAGTGCAACCACGCATTGCATGGGTGTCGTCACTCACAGTGTTGCCTGTAATAAGGCGGGGGAGAATTCGTTGAACGCTTTATGCCTGATTATATGGAATACTGCATCGCATGCCTGTCGTCACTTACACAGAATTGCCTGAAATGAGGCGCAAGGAAGGTTCGATGAATGTTTGACGCTTGAATGTAAGCAACCTCGCATAGCATGCCTGTCGTCCCTGACAATGTTGCCTGAAATGCGGCGCAAGGAAGGTTCGTTGTTTGTATGACGCTTGAATGTATGCAATTCTGCATTGCATTCCTGTCGTCTTTTACAGTGTTGCCCAAAATTAAGCGCAGGAAGAGTTTGTAAATTGAATGACGCCTAATCATATGCAACCCTGCATTGCATGCCTGTCGTCACCAACAGAGTTGCCAGAAATTAGGCGCAAGAAAGGTTCGTTGATTGCATGACGCCTGATTGTATGCAACCCTGTATTGCATGCCTGTCATCACTGACATTGTTGCCTGAATCTAAGCGCAGCAAGTGTTTGTTTATTGAAAGACGCCTGATTATATGCAACCCTGTATTGCATGCCTGTCGTCACCGACAGTGTCGCCTCGATCTAAAAGCAAGAAGGGTTTGTTGATTGAATGACCCCCGAGGTATATGCAACCCTGAATCACATGCCTGACATGACCAACAGTGTTGCCAGAATATAGGCGCAAGGAGAGTATATTGATTGAATGACACCTGATTGTATGCAACCCTGCATTGCATGCCTGTCGTCACCGACGGTGTTGCCTGAAATCAAGTGCGGCAAGTGTTTGTCAATTGAATAACGCCTGATTGTATGCGACCCTGCATTGTATGCCTGTCGTAACCGACAGTGTTTCCTGAATCCAAGCGCAAGAAGGTTTTGTTGATTGAATGAGACCTAGATTATACGCAACCCTGAATCGCATGCCTGTCGTCACTAACAGAGTTGCCAGAAATTAGGCGCGAGAAAAATCGTTGATTGAATGACGCCTGATTGTATGCAACCCTGCATTGCATGCCTGTCGTCACTGACAGTGTTGCCTGAATCCAAGCGCGAGAAGGGTTTCTTGAGTTAATGACGCCTGATTGTATGCAACCCTGCATTGCATGCTTATCGTCACCGACAGTGTTGCCTGAAATTAGGCGCAGCAAGTGTTTGTTAATCGAATGAGGCCTGATTATATGCAACCCTGAATCGCATGCCCGTGGGCGTCTTTGACAGTGTTGCCTGAATCTAAGCGCGAGAAGGGTTTGTTGATTCAATGACGCCTGATTGTATGCAACTCTGCATTGCATGCCTGTCGTCACTGACGGTGTTGCCTGGAATTAGGCGCAGCAAATGTTTGTCAATTGAATGACGCCTGATTGTATGCAACCCTGCATTGCATGCCTGTCGTCACCGACAGTGTTGCCTGAAATCAGGCGCAGCAAGTTTTTGTTAATAGAATGACGCCCGATTATATGCAACCCTGAATCGCATGCCTGTCGTCACCGACAGTATTGCCTGAATCTGAGCGCAAAAAGGGTTTGTTGATTGAATGACGCCTGGAGCATATGCAACCCTGAATCGCATGCCTGTCGTCACTCACAGAGTTGCCAGAAATTAGGCACAAGAAGGGTTTGTTGATTGAATGACGCCTGATTGTATGCAACCCTGCATTGCATGCCTGTCGTCACCGACAGTGTTGCCTGAAATTAGGCGCAGCAAGCGTTTGTTAATTGAATGACGCCTGATTATATGCAACCCCGTATTGCATGCCTGTCGTCACTGACAGTGTTACCGAAAATCAGTCGCATGGAAAGTCCGTTGATTGCTCATCGCCCGATTCAATGCAACCTTTTATTGGACGCTTGTTGTCAATGAGAATGTTGCCCGAGATTGAGAGCACGGCAAATTCATGGATTGCTTTACGGCTGATTGAGTGCAACCTCGCATTGCATGGGTGTCGTTACTCACAGTGTTGCCTGTAATCAGGCGGGGGAGAATTCGTTGAACGCTTGATGCCTGATTATATGGAATACTGCATCGCATGCCTGTCGTCACTTACACAGAATTGCCTGAAATGAGGCGCAAGGAAGGTTCGATGAATGTTTGACGCTTGAATGTAAGCAACCTCGCATAGCATGCCTGTCGTCCCTGACAATGTTGCCTGAAATGCGGCGCAAGGAAGGTTCAATGTTTGTATGTCGCTTAAATGTATGCAATTCTGCATTGCATTCCTGTCGTCTTTTACAGTGTTGCCCAAAATTAAGCGCAGGAAGAGTTTGTAAATTGAATGACGCCTAATCATATGCAACCCTGCATTGCATGCCTGTCGTCACCAACAGAGTTGCCAGAAATTAGGCGCAAGAAGGGTTCGTTGATTGCATGACGCCTGATTGTATGCAACCCTGTATTGCATGCCTGTCATCACTGACATTATTGCCTGAATCTAAGCGCAGCAAGTGTTTGTTAATTGAAAGACGCCTGATTATATGCAACCCTGTATTGCATGCCTGTCGTCACTGACAGTGTCGCCTCGATCTAAGCGCAAGAAGGGTTTGTTGATTGAATGACCCCCGAGGTATATGCAACCCTGAATCACATGCCTGACATGACTTACAGTGTTGCCAGAATATAGGCGCGAGGAGAGTTTGTTGATTCAATGACGCCCAATTGTATGCAACCCTGCATTGCATGCCTGTCGTCACCGACGGTGTTGCCTGAAATCAAGCGCGGCCAGTGTTTGTCAATTGAATGACGCATGATTGTATGCAACCCTGCATTGTATGCCTGTCGTAACTGACAGTGTTTCCTGAATCCAAGCGCAAGAAGGTTTTGTTGATTGAATGAGACCTAGATTATACGCAACCCTGAATCGCATGCCTGTCGTCACCAACAGAGTTGCCAGAAATTAGGCGCGAGAAAAATTGTTGATTGAATGACGCCTGATTGTATGCAACCCTGCATTGCATGCCTGTTGTCACTGACAGTTTCGCCTGAAATTGGGTGCAGCAAGTGTTTGTTAATTGAATGACGCCTGTCTATATGCAACCCTGAATCGCATGCCCGTCGTCACTGACAGTGGTGCCTGAATCTGAGCGCAAGAAGGGTTTGTTGATTGAATGACGCCTGGAGCATATGCAACCCTGAATCGCATGCCTGTCGTCACTAACAGAGTTGTCAGAAATCAGGCACAAGAAGTGTTCGTCGATTGAATGACGCCTGATTGTATGCAACCCTGCATCGCATGCCTGTCGTCACTGACAGTGTTGCCTGAATCCGAACGCGAGAAGGGTTTGTTGATTCAATGACGCCTGATTGTATGCAACCCTGCATTGCATGCTTATCGTCACCGACAGTGTTGCCTGAAATTAGGCGCAGCAAGTGTTTGTTAATTGAATGACGCCTGTCTATATGCAACCCTGAATCGCATGCCCGTCGTCACTGACAGTGGTGCCTGAATCTGAGCGCAAGAAGGGTTTGTTGATTGAATGACGCCTGGAGCATATGCAACCCTGAATCGCATGCTTGTCGTCACTAACAGAAATGTCAGAAATCAGGCACAAGAAGTGTTCGTCGATTGAATGACGCCTGATTGTATGCAACCCTGCATCGCATGCCTGTCGTCACTGACAGTGTTGCCTGAATCTAAGCGCGGGAAGGGTTTGTTGATTCAATGACGCCTGATTGTATGCAACCCTGCATTGCATGCCTGTCGTCACTGACGGTGTTCCCTGAAATTAAGCGCAGCAAGTGTTTGTCAATTGAATGACGCCTGATTGTATGCAACCCTGCATTGCATGCCTGTCGTCACCGACAGTGTTGCCTGAAATTAGGCGCAGCAAGTGTTTGTCAATTGAATGACGCTTGATTGTATGCAACCCTGCATTGCATGCCTGTCGTCACCGACAGTGTCGCCTGAAATTAGGCGCAAGAAGGGTTTGTTGATTGAATGACGCCTGATTGTATGCAACCCTGCCTTGCATGCCTGTCGTCACTGACAGTGTTGCCTGAAATGAGGCGCAGCAAGTGTTCGTTGATCGAATGACGCCTGATTATATGCAACCCTGAATCGCATGCCTGTCGTCGCAAACAGAGTTGCCAGAAATTAGGCGCAAGAAGGGTTCGTTGATTGAATGACGCTCGATTATATGCGACCCTAAATCGCATGCCTGTCGTCACTAACAGAGTTGCCAGAACTTGGGCACAAAAAGGGTTTGTTGATTCATCGACGCCTGATATCATGCAACCCTTCATTGCATGCCTGTCGTCACCAAGGGTGTTGCCTGAAATTGAGCGCAGCAAGTGTTTGTCAATTGAATGACGCTTGATTGTATGCAACCCTGCATTGCATGCCTGTCGTCACCGACAGTGTCGCCTGAAATTAGGCGAAAGAAGGGTTTGTTGATTGAATGACGCCCGATTGTATGCAACCCTGCCTCGCATGCCTGTCGTCACTGACAGTGTTGCCTGAAATTAGGCGCAGCAAGTGTTCGTTGATTGAATGACGCCTGATTATATGCAACCCTGCATCGCATGCCTGTCGTCACCAACAGAATTGCCAGAAATTAGGCGAAAGAAGGGTTTGTTGGTTGAATGACGCCTCATTGTATGCAACCCTGCATTGCATGCCTGTCGTCTTTGACAGTGTTGCCTGAATCTAAGCGCGAGAAGGGTTTGTTGATTTAATGACGCCTGATTGTATGCAACCCTGCCTTGCATGCCTGTCGTCGCTGACAGTGTTGCCTGAAATTAGGCGCAGCAAGTGTTCGTTGATTGAATGACGCCTGATTATATGCAACCCTGCATTGCATGCTTATCGTCACCGACAGTGTTGCCTGAAATTAGGCGCAGCAAGTGTTTGGTTATTGAATGACGCCTGTCTATATGCAACCCTGAATCGCATGCCCGTCGTCACTGACAGTGGTGCCTGAATCTGAGCGCAAGAAGGGTTTGTTGATTGAATGACGCCTGGAGCATATGCAACCCTGAATCGCATGCCTGTCGTCACTAACAGAGTTGTCAGAAATCAGGCACAAGAAGTGTTCGTCGATTGAATGACGCCTGATTGTATGCAACCCTGCATCGCATGCCTGTCGTCACTGACAGTGTTGCCTGAATCTAAGCGCGAGAAGGGTTTGTTAATTCAATGACGCCTGATATTATGCAACCCTGCACTGCATGCCTGTCGTCACCGACGGTGTTGCCTGAAATTAAGCGCAGCAAGTGTTCGTCGATTGAATGACGCCTGATTGTATGCAACCCTGCATTGCATGCCTGTCGTAACTAACAGAGTTGCCAGAAATTAGGCGCGAGAAAAATTGTTGATTGAATGACGCCTGATTGTATGCAACCCTGCATTGCATGCTTATTGTCACTGACAGTGTTGCCTGAAATTAGGCGCAGCAAGTGTTTGTTAATTGAATGACGCCTGATTATATGCAACCCTGAATCGCATGCCCGTCGTCACTGACAGTGGTGCCTGAATCTGAGCGCAAGAAGGGTTTGTTGATTAAATGACGCCTGAAGCATATGCAACCCTGAATCGCATGCCTGTTGTCACTAACAGAGTTGTCAGAAATCAGGCACAAGAAGTGTTCGTCGATTGAATGACGCCTGATTGTATGCAACCCTGCATCGCATGCCTGTCGTCACTGACAGTGTTGCCTGAATCTAAGCGCGAGAAGGGTTTGTTGATTCAATGACGCCTGATTGTATGCAACCCTGCATTGCATGCCTGTCGTCACTGACGGTGTTCCCTGAAATTCAGCGCAGCAAGTGTTTGTCAATTGAATGACGCCTGATTGTATGCAACCCTGCATTGCATGCCTGTCGTCACCGACAGTGTTGCCTGAAATTAGGCGCAGCAAGTGTTTGTCAATTGAATGACGCTTGATTGTATGCAACCCTGCATTGCATGCCTGTCGTCACCGACAGTGTCGCCTGAAATTAGGCGCAAGTAGGGTTTGTTGATCGAATGACGCCTGATTGTATGCAACCCTGCCTTGCATGCCTGTCGTCACTGACAGTGTTGCCTGAAATTAGGCGCAGCAAGTGTTTGTTGATTGAATGACGCCTGATTATATGCAACCCTGCATCGCATGCCTGTCGTCACCAACGGAATTGCCAGAAATTAGGCGAAAGAAGGGTTTGTTGGTTGAATGACGCCTCATTGTATGCAACCCTGCATTGCATGCCTGTCGTCTTTGACAGTGTTGCCTGAATCTAAGCGCGAGAAGGGTTTGTTGATTCAATGACGCCTGATTGTATGCAACCCTGCATTGCATGCCTGTCGTCACTGACGGTGTTCCCTGAAATTAAGCGCAGCAAGTGTTTGTCAATTGAATGACGCCTGATTGTATGCAACCCTGCATTGCATGCCTGTCGTCACCGACAGTGTTGCCTGAAATTAGGCGCAGCAAGTGTTTGTCAATTGAATGACGCTTGATTGTATGCAACCCTGCATTGCATGCCTGTCGTCACCGACAGTGTCGCCTGAAATTAGGCGCAAGAAGGGTTTGTTGATTGAATGACGCCTGATTGTATGCAACCCTGCCTTGCATGCCTGTCGTCACTGACAGTGTTGCCTGAAATGAGGCGCAGCAAGTGTTCGTTGATTGAATGACGCCTGATGATATGCAACCCTGAATCGCATGCCTGTCGTCGCAAACAGAGTTGCCAGAAATTAGGCGCAAGAAGGGTTTGTTGATTAAATGACGCTCGATTATATGCGACCCTAAATCGCATGCTCGTCGTCACTAACAGAGTTGCCAGAACTTGGGCACAAAAAGGGTTCGTTGATTCAATGACGCCTGATATCATGCAACCCTTCATTGCATGCCTGTCGTCACCAAGGGTGTTGCCTGAAATTAAGCGCAGCAAGTGTTTGTCAATTAAATGACGCTTGATTGTATGCAACCCTGCATTGCATGCCTGTCGTCACCGACAGTGTCGCCTGAAATTAGGCGAAAGAAGGGTTTGTTGATTGAATGACGCCTGATTGTATGCAACCCCGCATCACATGCCTGTCGTCACTAACAGAGTTGCCAGGAATTTGGCGCGAGGAGGGTTTGTTCATTGAATGACGCCTGATTGTATGCAACCCTGCATTGCATGCCTGTCGTCGCTGACAGTGTTGCCTGAATTCAAGCGCGAGAAGGGTTTGTCGATTCAATGACGCCTGATTGAATGCAACCCTGCATTGCATGCCTGTCGGCACCGACAGTGTTGCCTGAAATTAGGCGCATCAAGTGTTTGGTAATTGAATGACGCCTGATTGTATGCAATTCTGCATTGCATGCCCGTCGTCACCGACAGTGTTGCCTGAAATTAGGCGCAGCAAGTGTTTGGTAATTGAATGACGCCTGATTATATGCAACCCTAAATCGCATGCCTGTCGTCACTGACAGTTTTGCCTGAATCTAAGCGCGAGAAGGGTTTGTTAATTCAATGACGCCTGATATTATGCAACCCTGCATTGCATGCCTGTCGTCACCGACGGTGTTGCCTGAAATTAAGCGCAGCAAGTGTTCGTCGATTGAATGACGCCTGATTGTATGCAACCCTGCATTGCATGCCTGTCGTAACTGACAGTGTTTCCTGGATCCAAGCGCAAGAAGGTTTTGTTGATTGAATGAGACCTAGATTATACGCAACCCTGAATCGCATGCCTGTCGTCACTAACAGAGTTGCCAGAAATTAGGCGCGAGAAAAATTGTTGATTGAATGACGCCTGATTGTATGCAACCCTGCATTGCATGCTTATTGTCACTGACAGTGTTGCCTGAAATTAGGCGCAGCAAGTGTTTGTTAATTGAATGACGCCTGATTATATGCAACCCTGAATCGCATGCCCGTCGTCACTGACAGTGGTGCCTGAATCTGAGCGCAAGAAGGGTTTGTTGATTGAATGACGCCTGATTGTATGCAACCCTGCCTTGCATGCCTGTCGTCACTGACAGTGTTGCCTGAAATTAGGCGCAGCAAGTGTTCGTTGATTGAATGACGCCTGATTATATGCAACCCTGCATCGCATGCCTGTCGTCACCAACAGAATTGCCAGAAATTAGGCGAAAGAAGGGTTTGTTGGTTGAATGACGCCTCATTGTATGCAACCCTGCATTGCATGCCTGTCGTCTTTGACAGTGTTGCCTGAATCTAAGCGCGAGAAGGGTTTGTTGATTCAATGACGCCTGATTGTATGCAACTCTGCATTGCATGCCTGTCGTCACTGACGGTGTTGCCTAAAATTAGGCGCAGCAAGTGTTTGTCAATTGAATGACGCCTGATTGTATGCAACCCTGCATTGCATGCCTGTCGTCACCGACAGTGTTGCCTGAAATCAGGCGCAGCAAGTTTCTGTTAATAGAATGACGCCTGATTATATGCAACCCTGAATCGCATGCCTGTCGTCACCGACAGTATTGCCTGAATCTGAGCGCAAAAAGGGTTTGTTGATTGAATGACGCCTGGAGCATATGCAACCCTGAATCGCATGCCTGTTGTCACTGACAGTGTTGCCTGAAATTAGGCGCAGCAAGTGTTTGTTAATTGAATGACGCCTGATTATATGCAACCCTTGATCGCATGCCTGTCGTCACTGACAGTGTTGCCCGAATCTAAGCGCGAGAAGGGTTTGTTGATTCAATGACGCCTGATTGTATGCAACCCTGCATTGCATGCCTGTCGTCACTGACAGTGTTGCCTGAAATTAGGCGCAGCAAGCGTTTGTTAATTGAATGACGCCTGATTATATGCAACCCCGTATTGCATGCCTGTCGTCACTGACAGTGTTACCGAAAATTAGTCGCATGGAAAGTCCGTTGATTGCTCATTGCCCGATTCAATGCAACCTTTTATTGGACGCTTGTTGTCAATGAGAATGTTGCCCGAAATTGAGAGCACGGCAAATTCATGGATTGCTTTACGGCTGATTGAGTGCAACCTCGCATTGCATGGGTGTCGTCACTCACAGTGTTGCCTGTAATAAGGCGGGGGGAGAATTCGTTGAACGCTTAATGCCTGATTATATGGAATACTGCATCGCATGCCTGTCGTCACTTACACAGAGTTGCCTGAAATGAGGCGCAAGGAAGGTTCGTTGAATGTTTGACGCTTGAATGTAAGCAACCTCGCATAGCATGCCTGTCGTCCCTGACAATGTTGCCTGAAATGCGGCGCAAGGAAGGTTCGTTGTTTGTATGACGCCTAAATGTATGCAATTCTGCATTGCATTCCTGTCGTCTTTTACAGTGTTGCCCAAAACTAAGCGCAGGAAGAGTTTGTAAATTAAATGACGCCTAATCATATGCAACCCTGCATTGCATGCCTGTCGTCACCAACAGAGTTGCCAGAAATTAGGCGCAAGAAAGGTTCGTTGATTGCATGACGCCTGATTGTATGCAACCCTGTATTGCATGCCTGTCATCACTGACATTGTTGCCTGAATCTAAGCGCAGCAAGTGTTTGTTTATTGAAAGACGCCTGATTATATGCAACCCTGTATTGCATGCCTGTCGTCACCGACAGTGTCGCCTCGATCTAAAAGCAAGAAGGGTTTGTTGATTGAATGACCCCCGAGGTATATGCAACCCTGAATCACATGCCTGACATGACCAACAGTGTTGCCAGAATATAGGCGCAAGGAGAGTATATTGATTGAATGACACCTGATTGTATGCAACCCTGCATTGCATGCCTGTCGTCACCGACGGTGTTGCCTGAAATCAAGTGCGGCAAGTGTTTGTCAATTGAATGACGCCTGATTGTATGCAACCCTGCATTGTATGCCTGTCGTAACTGACAGTGTTTCCTGAATCCAAGCGCAAGAAGGTTTTGTTGATTGAATGAGACCTAGATTATACGCAACCCTGAATCGCATGCCTGTCGTCACTAACAGAGTTGCCAGAAATTAGGCGCGAGAAAAATCGTTGATTGAATGACGCCTGATTGTATGCAACCCTGCATTGCATGCCTGTCGTCACTGACAGTGTCGCCTCGATCTAAGCGCAAGAAGGGTTTGTTGATTGAATGACCCCCGAGGTATATGCAACCCTGAATCACATGCCTGACATGACTTACAGTGTTGCCAGAATATAGGCGCGAGGAGAGTTTGTTGATTCAATGACGCCCAATTGTATGCAACCCTGCATTGCATGCCTGTCGTCACCGACGGTGTTGCCTGAAATCAAGCGCGGCCAGTGTTTGTCAATTGAATGACGCATGATTGTATGCAACCCTGCATTGTATGCCTGTCGTAACTGACAGTGTTTCCTGAATCCAAGCGCAAGAAGGTTTTGTTGATTGAATGAGACCTAGATTATACGCAACCCTGAATCGCATGCCTGTCGTCACCAACAGAGTTGCCAGAAATTAGGCGCGAGAAAAATTGTTGATTGAATGACGCCTGATTGTATGCAACCCTGCATTGCATGCCTGTTGTCACTGACAGTTTCGCCTGAAATTGGGTGCAGCAAGTGTTTGTTAATTGAATGACGCCTGTCTATATGCAACCCTGAATCGCATGCCCGTCGTCACTGACAGTGGTGCCTGAATCTGAGCGCAAGAAGGGTTTGTTGATTGAATGACGCCTGGAGCATATGCAACCCTGAATCGCATGCCTGTCGTCACTAACAGAGTTGTCAGAAATCAGGCACAAGAAGTGTTCGTCGATTGAATGACGCCTGATTGTATGCAACCCTGCATCGCATGCCTGTCGTCACTGACAGTGTTGCCTGAATCCGAACGCGAGAAGGGTTTGTTGATTCAATGACGCCTGATTGTATGCAACCCTGCATTGCATGCTTATCGTCACCGACAGTGTTGCCTGAAATTAGGCGCAGCAAGTGTTTGTTAATTGAATGACGCCTGTCTATATGCAACCCTGAATCGCATGCCCGTCGTCACTGACAGTGGTGCCTGAATCTGAGCGCAAGAAGGGTTTGTTGATTGAATGACGCCTGGAGCATATGCAACCCTGAATCGCATGCTTGTCGTCACTAACAGAGTTGTCAGAAATCAGGCACAAGAAGTGTTCGTCGATTGAATGACGCCTGATTGTATGCAACCCTGCATCGCATGCCTGTCGTCACTGACAGTGTTGCCTGAATCTAAGCGCGGGAAGGGTTTGTTGATTCAATGACGCCTGATTGTATGCAACCCTGCATTGCATGCCTGTCGTCACTGACGGTGTTCCCTGAAATTAAGCGCAGCAAGTGTTTGTCAATTGAATGACGCCTGATTGTATGCAACCCTGCATTGCATGCCTGTCGTCACCGACAGTGTTGCCTGAAATTAGGCGCAGCAAGTGTTTGTCAATTGAATGACGCTTGATTGTATGCAACCCTGCATTGCATGCCTGTCGTCACCGACAGTGTCGCCTGAAATTAGGCGCAAGAAGGGTTTGTTGATTGAATGACGCCTGATTGTATGCAACCCTGCCTTGCATGCCTGTCGTCACTGACAGTGTTGCCTGAAATGAGGCGCAGCAAGTGTTCGTTGATCGAATGACGCCTGATTATATGCAACCCTGAATCGCATGCCTGTCGTCGCAAACAGAGTTGCCAGAAATTAGGCGCAAGAAGGGTTCGTTGATTGAATGACGCTCGATTATATGCGACCCTAAATCGCATGCCTGTCGTCACTAACAGAGTTGCCAGAACTTGGGCACAAAAAGGGTTTGTTGATTCATCGACGCCTGATATCATGCAACCCTTCATTGCATGCCTGTCGTCACCAAGGGTGTTGCCTGAAATTGAGCGCAGCAAGTGTTTGTCAATTGAATGACGCTTGATTGTATGCAACCCTGCATTGCATGCCTGTCGTCACCGACAGTGTCGCCTGAAATTAGGCGAAAGAAGGGTTTGTTGATTGAATGACGCCCGATTGTATGCAACCCTGCCTCGCATGCCTGTCGTCACTGACAGTGTTGCCTGAAATTAGGCGCAGCAAGTGTTCGTTGATTGAATGACGCCTGATTATATGCAACCCTGCATCGCATGCCTGTCGTCACCAACAGAATTGCCAGAAATTAGGCGAAAGAAGGGTTTGTTGGTTGAATGACGCCTCATTGTATGCAACCCTGCATTGCATGCCTGTCGTCTTTGACAGTGTTGCCTGAATCTAAGCGCGAGAAGGGTTTGTTGATTCAATGACGCCTGATTGTATGCAACCCTGCCTTGCATGCCTGTCGTCACTGACAGTGTTGCCTGAAATTAGGCGCAGCAAGTGTTCGTTGATTGAATGACGCCTGATTATATGCAACCCTGCATTGCATGCTTATCGTCACCGACAGTGTTGCCTGAAATTAGGCGCAGCAAGTGTTTGGTTATTGAATGACGCCTGTCTATATGCAACCCTGAATCGCATGCCCGTCGTCACTGACAGTGGTGCCTGAATCTGAGCGCGAGAAGGGTTTGTTGATTGAATGACGCCTGGAGCATATGCAACCCTGAATCGCATGCCTGTCGTCACTAACAGAGTTGTCAGAAATCAGGCACAAGAAGTGTTCGTCGATTGAATGACGCCTGATTGTATGCAACCCTGCATCGCATGCCTGTCGTCACTGACAGTGTTGCCTGAATCTAAGCGCGAGAAGGGTTTGTTAATTCAATGACGCCTGATATTATGCAACCCTGCACTGCATGCCTGTCGTCACCGACGGTGTTGCCTGAAATTAAGCGCAGCAAGTGTTCGTCGATTGAATGACGCCTGATTGTATGCAACCCTGCATTGCATGCCTGTCGTAACTAACAGAGTTGCCAGAAATTAGGCGCGAGAAAAATTGTTGATTGAATGACGCCTGATTGTATGCAACCCTGCATTGCATGCTTATTGTCACTGACAGTGTTGCCTGAAATTAGGCGCAGCAAGTGTTTGTTAATTGAATGACGCCTGATTATATGCAACCCTGAATCGCATGCCCGTCGTCACTGACAGTGGTGCCTGAATCTGAGCGCAAGAAGGGTTTGTTGATTAAATGACGCCTGAAGCATATGCAACCCTGAATCGCATGCCTGTTGTCACTAACAGAGTTGTCAGAAATCAGGCACAAGAAGTGTTCGTCGATTGAATGACGCCTGATTGTATGCAACCCTGCATCGCATGCCTGTCGTCACTGACAGTGTTGCCTGAATCTAAGCGCGAGAAGGGTTTGTTGATTCAATGACGCCTGATTGTATGCAACCCTGCATTGCATGCCTGTCGTCACTGACGGTGTTCCCTGAAATTCAGCGCAGCAAGTGTTTGTCAATTGAATGACGCCTGATTGTATGCAACCCTGCATTGCATGCCTGTCGTCACCGACAGTGTTGCCTGAAATTAGGCGCAGCAAGTGTTTGTCAATTGAATGACGCTTGATTGTATGCAACCCTGCATTGCATGCCTGTCGTCACCGACAGTGTCGCCTGAAATTAGGCGCAAGTAGGGTTTGTTGATCGAATGACGCCTGATTGTATGCAACCCTGCCTTGCATGCCTGTCGTCACTGACAGTGTTGCCTGAAATTAGGCGCAGCAAGTGTTTGTTGATTGAATGACGCCTGATTATATGCAACCCTGCATCGCATGCCTGTCGTCACCAACGGAATTGCCAGAAATTAGGCGAAAGAAGGGTTTGTTGGTTGAATGACGCCTCATTGTATGCAACCCTGCATTGCATGCCTGTCGTCTTTGACAGTGTTGCCTGAATCTAAGCGCGAGAAGGGTTTGTTGATTCAATGACGCCTGATTGTATGCAACCCTGCATTGCATGCCTGTCGTCACCGACAGTGTTGCCTGAAATTAGGCGCAGCAAGTGTTTGTCAATTGAATGACGCTTGATTGTATGCAACCCTGCATTGCATGCCTGTCGTCACCGACAGTGTCGCCTGAAATTAGGCGCAAGAAGGGTTTGTTGATTGAATGACGCCTGATTGTATGCAACCCTGCCTTGCATGCCTGTCGTCACTGACAGTGTTGCCTGAAATGAGGCGCAGCAAGTGTTCGTTGATTGAATGACGCCTGATGATATGCAACCCTGAATCGCATGCCTGTCGTCGCAAACAGAGTTGCCAGAAATTAGGCGCAAGAAGGGTTTGTTGATTAAATGACGCTCGATTATATGCGACCCTAAATCGCATGCTCGTCGTCACTAACAGAGTTGCCAGAACTTGGGCACAAAAAGGGTTCGTTGATTCAATGACGCCTGATATCATGCAACCCTTCATTGCATGCCTGTCGTCACCAAGGGTGTTGCCTGAAATTAAGCGCAGCAAGTGTTTGTCAATTAAATGACGCTTAATTGTATGCAACCCTGCATTGCATGCCTGTCGTCACCGACAGTGTCGCCTGAAATTAGGCGAAAGAAGGGTTTGTTGATTGAATGACGCCTGATTGTATGCAACCCCGCATCACATGCCTGTCGTCACTAACAGAGTTGCCAGGAATTTGGCGCGAGGAGGGTTTGTTCATTGAATGACGCCTGATTGTATGCAACCCTGCATTGCATGCCTGTCGTCGCTGACAGTGTTGCCTGAATTCAAGCGCGAGAAGGGTTTGTCGATTCAATGACGCCTGATTGAATGCAACCCTGCATTGCATGCCTGTCGGCACCGACAGTGTTGCCTGAAATTAGGCGCATCAAGTGTTTGGTAATTGAATGACGCCTGATTGTATGCAATTCTGCATTGCATGCCCGTCGTCACCGACAGTGTTGCCTGAAATTAGGCGCAGCAAGTGTTTGGTAATTGAATGACGCCTGATTATATGCAACCCTAAATCGCATGCCTGTCGTCACTGACAGTTTTGCCTGAATCTAAGCGCGAGAAGGGTTTGTTAATTCAATGACGCCTGATATTATGCAACCCTGCATTGCATGCCTGTCGTCACCGACGGTGTTGCCTGAAATTAAGCGCAGCAAGTGTTCGTCGATTGAATGACGCCTGATTGTATGCAACCCTGCATTGCATGCCTGTCGTAACTGACAGTGTTTCCTGGATCCAAGCGCAAGAAGGTTTTGTTGATTGAATGAGACCTAGATTATACGCAACCCTGAATCGCATGCCTGTCGTCACTAACAGAGTTGCCAGAAATTAGGCGCGAGAAAAATTGTTGATTGAATGACGCCTGATTGTATGCAACCCTGCATTGCATGCTTATTGTCACTGACAGTGTTGCCTGAAATTAGGCGCAGCAAGTGTTTGTTAATTGAATGACGCCTGATTATATGCAACCCTGAATCGCATGCCCGTCGTCACTGACAGTGGTGCCTGAATCTGAGCGCAAGAAGGGTTTGTTGATTGAATGACGCCTGATTGTATGCAACCCTGCCTTGCATGCCTGTCGTCACTGACAGTGTTGCCTGAAATTAGGCGCAGCAAGTGTTCGTTGATTGAATGACGCCTGATTATATGCAACCCTGCATCGCATGCCTGTCGTCACCAACAGAATTGCCAGAAATTAGGCGAAAGAAGGGTTTGTTGGTTGAATGACGCCTCATTGTATGCAACCCTGCATTGCATGCCTGTCGTCTTTGACAGTGTTGCCTGAATCTAAGCGCGAGAAGGGTTTGTTGATTCAATGACGCCTGATTGTATGCAACTCTGCATTGCATGCCTGTCGTCACTGACGGTGTTGCCTAAAATTAGGCGCAGCAAGTGTTTGTCAATTGAATGACGCCTGATTGTATGCAACCCTGCATTGCATGCCTGTCGTCACCGACAGTGTTGCCTGAAATCAGGCGCAGCAAGTTTCTGTTAATAGAATGACGCCTGATTATATGCAACCCTGAATCGCATGCCTGTCGTCACCGACAGTATTGCCTGAATCTGAGCGCAAAAAGGGTTTGTTGATTGAATGACGCCTGGAGCATATGCAACCCTGAATCGCATGCCTGTTGTCACTGACAGTGTTGCCTGAAATTAGGCGCAGCAAGTGTTTGTTAATTGAATGACGCCTGATTATATGCAACCCTTGATCGCATGCCTGTCGTCACTGACAGTGTTGCCCGAATCTAAGCGCGAGAAGGGTTTGTTGATTCAATGACGCCTGATTGTATGCAACCCTGCATTGCATGCCTGTCGTCACTGACAGTGTTGCCTGAAATTAGGCGCAGCAAGCGTTTGTTAATTGAATGACGCCTGATTATATGCAACCCCGTATTGCATGCCTGTCGTCACTGACAGTGTTACCGAAAATTAGTCGCATGGAAAGTCCGTTGATTGCTCATTGCCCGATTCAATGCAACCTTTTATTGGACGCTTGTTGTCAATGAGAATGTTGCCCGAAATTGAGAGCACGGCAAATTCATGGAATGCTTTACGGCTGATTGAGTGCAACCTCGCATTGCATGGGTGTCGTCACTCACAGTGTTGCCTGTAATAAGGCGGGGGGAGAATTCGTTGAACGCTTAATGCCTGATTATATGGAATACTGCATCGCATGCCTGTCGTCACTTACACAGAGTTGCCTGAAATGAGGCGCAAGGAAGGTTCGTTGAATGTTTGACGCTTGAATGTAAGCAACCTCGCATAGCATGCCTGTCGTCCCTGACAATGTTGCCTGAAATGCGGCGCAAGGAAGGTTCGTTGTTTGTATGACGCCTAAATGTATGCAATTCTGCATTGCATTCCTGTCGTCTTTTACAGTGTTGCCCAAAATTAAGCGCAGGAAGAGTTTGTAAATTAAATGACGCCTAATCATATGCAACCCTGCATTGCATGCCTGTCGTCACCAACAGAGTTGCCAGAAATTAGGCGCAAGAAAGGTTCGTTGATTGCATGACGCCTGATTGTATGCAACCCTGTATTGCATGCCTGTCATCACTGACATTGTTGCCTGAATCTAAGCGCAGCAAGTGTTTGTTTATTGAAAGACGCCTGATTATATGCAACCCTGTATTGCATGCCTGTCGTCACCGACAGTGTCGCCTCGATCTAAAAGCAAGAAGGGTTTGTTGATTGAATGACCCCCGAGGTATATGCAACCCTGAATCACATGCCTGACATGACCAACAGTGTTGCCAGAATATAGGCGCAAGGAGAGTATATTGATTGAATGACACCTGATTGTATGCAACCCTGCATTGCATGCCTGTCGTCACCGACGGTGTTGCCTGAAATCAAGTGCGGCAAGTGTTTGTCAATTGAATGACGCCTGATTGTATGCAACCCTGCATTGTATGCCTGTCGTAACTGACAGTGTTTCCTGAATCCAAGCGCAAGAAGGTTTTGTTGATTGAATGAGACCTAGATTATACGCAACCCTGAATCGCATGCCTGTCGTCACTAACAGAGTTGCCAGAAATTAGGCGCGAGAAAAATCGTTGATTGAATGACGCCTGATTGTATGCAACCCTGCATTGCATGCCTGTCGTCACTGACAGTGTTGCCTGAATCCAAGCGCGAGAAGGGTTTCTTGAGTTAATGACGCCTGATTGTATGCAACCCTGCATTGCATGCTTATCGTCACCGACAGTGTTGCCTGAAATTAGGCGCAGCAAGTGTTTGTTAATCGAATGAGGCCTGATTATATGCAAACCTGAATCGCATGCCCGTGGGCGTCTTTGACAGTGTTGCCTGAATCTAAGCGCGAGAAGGGTTTGTTGATTCAATGACGCCTGATTGTATGCAACTCTGCATTGCATGCCTGTCGTCACTGACGGTGTTGCCTGGAATTAGGCGCAGCAAATGTTTGTCAATTGAATGACGCCTGATTGCATGCAACCCTGCATTGCATGCCTGTCGTCACCGACAGTGTTGCCTGAAATCAGGCGCAGCAAGTTTTTGTTAATAGAATGACGCCCGATTATATGCAACCCTGAATCGCATGCCTGTCGTCACCGACAGTATTGCCTGAATCTGAGCGCAAAAAGGGTTTGTTGATTGAATGACGCCTGGAGCATATGCAACCCTGAATCGCATGCCTGTCGTCACTCACAGAGTTGCCAGAAATTAGGCACAAGAAGGGTTTGTTGATTGAATGACGCCTGATTGTATGCAACCCTGCATTGCATGCCTGTCGTCACCGACAGTGTTGCCTGAAATTAGGCGCAGCAAGCGTTTGTTAATTGAATGACGCCTGATTATATGCAACCCCGTATTGCATGCCTGTCGTCACTGACAGTGTTACCGAAAATCAGTCGCATGGAAAGTCCGTTGATTGCTCATCGCCCGATTCAATGCAACCTTTTATTGGACGCTTGTTGTCAATGAGAATGTTGCCCGAAATTGAGAGCACGGCAAATTCATGGATTGCTTTACGGCTGATTGAGTGCAACCTCGCATTGCATGGGTGTCGTTACTCACAGTGTTGCCTGTAATCAGGCGGGGGAGAATTCGTTGAACGCTTAATGCCTGATTATATGGAATACTGCATCGCATGCCTGTCGTCACTTACACAGAATTGCCTGAAATGAGGCGCAAGGAAGGTTCGATGAATGTTTGACGCTTGAATGTAAGCAACCTCGCATAGCATGCCTGTCGTCCCTGACAATGTTGCCTGAAATGCGGCGCAAGGAAGGTTCAATGTTTGTATGACGCTTAAATGTATGCAATTCTGCATTGCATTCCTGTCGTCTTTTACAGTGTTGCCCAAAATTAAGCGCAGGGAGAGTTTGTCAATTGAATGACGCCTAATCATATGCAACCCTGCATTGCATGCCTGTCGTCACCAACAGAGTTGCCAGAAATTAGGCGCAAGAAGGGTTCGTTGATTGCATGACGCCTGATTGTATGCAACCCTGTATTGCATGCCTGTCATCACTGACATTATTGCCTGAATCTAAGCGCAGCAAGTGTTTGTTAATTGAAAGACGCCTGATTATATGCAACCCTGTATTGCATGCCTGTCGTCACTGACAGTGTCGCCTCGATCTAAGCGCAAGAAGGGTTTGTTGATTGAATGACCCCCGAGGTATATGCAACCCTGAATCACATGCCTGACATGACTAACAGTGTTGCCAGAATATAGGCGCGAGGAGAGTTTGTTGATTCAATGACGCCCAATTGTATGCAACCCTGCATTGCATGCCTGTCGTCACCGACGGTGTTGCCTGAAATCAAGCGCGGCCAGTGTTTGTCAATTGAATGACGCCTGATTGTATGCAACCCTGCATTGTATGCCTGTCGTAACTGACAGTGTTTCCTGAATCCAAGCGCAAGAAGGTTTTGTTGATTGAATGAGACCTAGATTATACGCAACCCTGAATCGCATGCCTGTCGTCACCAACAGAGTTGCCAGAAATTAGGCGCGAGAAAAATTGTTGATTGAATGACGCCTGATTGTATGCAACCCTGCATTGCATGCCTGTTGTCACTGACAGTGTTGCCTGAAATTGGGTGCAGCAAGTGTTTGTTAATTGAATGACGCCTGTCTATATGCAACCCTGAATCGCATGCCCGTCGTCACTGACAGTGGTGCCTGAATCTGAGCGCAAGAAGGGTTTGTTGATTGAATGACGCCTGGAGCATATGCAACCCTGAATCGCATGCCTGTCGTCACTAACAGAGTTGTCAGAAATCAGGCACAAGAAGTGTTCGTCGATTGAATGACGCCTGATTGTATGCAACCCTGCATCGCATGCCTGTCGTCACCGACAGTGTTGCCTGAATCCGAACGCGAGAAGGGTTTGTTGATTCAATGACGCCTGATTGTATGCAACCCTGCATTGCATGCTTATCGTCACCGACAGTGTTGCCTGAAATTAGGCGCAGCAAGTGTTTGTTAATTGAATGACGCCTGTCTATATGCAACCCTGAATCGCATGCCCGTCGTCACTGACAGTGGTGCCTGAATCTGAGCGCAAGAAGGGTTTGTTGATTGAATGACGCCTGGAGCATATGCAACCCTGAATCGCATGCTTGTCGTCACTAACAGAGTTGTCAGAAATCAGGCACAAGAAGTGTTCGTCGATTGAATGACGCCTGATTGTATGCAACCCTGCATCGCATGCCTGTCGTCACTGACAGTGTTGCCTGAATCTAAGCGCGGGAAGGGTTTGTTGATTCAATGACGCCTGATTGTATGCAACCCTGCATTGCATGCCTGTCGTCACTGACGGTGTTCATTGAAATTAAGCGCAGCAAGTGTTTGTCAATTGAATGACGCCTGATTGTATGCAACCCTGCATTGCATGCCTGTCGTCACCGACAGTGTTGCCTGAGATTAGGCGCAGCAAGTGTTTGTCAATTGAATGACGCTTGATTGTATGCAACCCTGCATTGCATGCCTGTCGTCACCGACAGTGTCGCCTGAAATTAGGCGCAAGAAGGGTTTGTTGATTGAATGACGCCTGATTGTATGCAACCCTGCCTTGCATGCCTGTCGTCACTGACAGTGTTGCCTGAAATGAGGCGCAGCAAGTGTTCGTTGATTGAATGACGCCTGATTATATGCAACCCTGAATCGCATGCCTGTCGTCGCAAACAGAGTTGCCAGAAATTAGGCGCAAGAAGGGTTCGTTGATTGAATGACGCTCGATTATATGCGACCCTAAATCGCATGCCTGTCGTCACTAACAGAGTTGCCAGAACTTGGGCACAAAAAGGGTTTGTTGATTCATCGACGCCTGATATCATGCAACCCTTCATTGCATGCCTGTCGTCACCAAGGGTGTTGCCTGAAATTGAGCGCAGCAAGTGTTTGTCAATTGAATGACGCTTGATTGTATGCAACCCTGCATTGCATGCCTGTCGTCACCGACAGTGTCGCCTGAAATTAGGCGAAAAAAGGGTTTGTTGATTGAATGACGCCCGATTGTATGCAACCCTGCCTCGCATGCCTGTCGTCACTGACAGTGTTGCCTGAAATTAGGCGCAGCAAGTGTTCGTTGATTGAATGACGCCTGATTATATGCAACCCTGCATCGCATGCCTGTCGTCACCAACAGAATTGCCAGAAATTAGGCGGAAGAAGGGTTTGTTGGTTGAATGACGCCTCATTGTATGCAACCCTGCATTGCATGCCTGTCGTCTTTGACAGTGTTGCCTGAATCTAAGCGCGAGAAGGGTTTGTTGATTCAATGACGCCTGATTGTATGCAACCCTGCCTTGCATGCCTGTCGTCACTGACAGTGTTGCCTGAAATTAGGCGCAGCAAGTGTTTGTTGATTGAATGACGCCTGATTATATGCAACCCTGCATCGCATGCCTGTCGTCACCAACGGAATTGCCAGAAATTAGGCGCAAGAAGGGTTCGTTGATTGAATGACGCTCGATTATATGCGACCCTAAATCGCATGCCTGTCGTCACTAACAGAGTTGCCAGAACTTGGGCACAAAAAGGGTTTGTTGATTCATCGACGCCTGATTGTATGCAACCCTGCATTGCATGCTTATTGTCACTGACAGTGTTGCCTGAAATTAGGCGCAGCAAGTGTTTGTTAATTGAATGACGCCTGATTATATGCAACCCTGAATCGCATGCCCGTCGTCACTGACAGTGGTGCCTGAATCTGAGCGCAAGAAGGGTTTGTTGATTAAATGACGCCTGAAGCATATGCAACCCTGAATCGCATGCCTGTTGTCACTAACAGAGTTGTCAGAAATCAGGCACAAGAAGTGTTCGTCGATTGAATGACGCCTGATTGTATGCAACCCTGCATCGCATGCCTGTCGTCACTGACAGTGTTGCCTGAATCTAAGCGCGAGAAGGGTTTGTTGATTCAATGACGCCTGATTGTATGCAACCCTGCATTGCATGCCTGTCGTCACTGACGGTGTTCCCTAAAATTCAGCGCAGCAAGTGTTTGTCAATTGAATGACGCCTGATTGTATGCAACCCTGCATTGCATGCCTGTCGTCACCGACAGTGTTGCCTGAAATTAGGCGCAGCAAGTGTTTGTCGAATGAATGACGCTTGATTGTATGCAACCCTGCATTGCATGCCTGTCGTCACCGACAGTGTCGCCTGAAATTAGGCGCAAGTAGGGTTTGTTGATTGAATGACGCCTGATTGTATGCAACCCTGCCTTGCATGCCTGTCGTCACTGACAGTGTTGCCTGAAATTAGGCGCAGCAAGTGTTTGTTGATTGAATGACGCCTGATTATATGCAACCCTGCATCGCATGCCTGTCGTCACCAACGGAATTGCCAGAAATTAGGCGAAAGAAGGGTTTGTTGGTTGAATGACGCCTCATTGTATGCAACCCTGCATTGCATGCCTGTCGTCTTTGACAGTGTTGCCTGAATCTAAGCGCGAGAAGGGTTTGTTGATTCAATGACGCCTGATTGTATGCAACCCTGCATTGCATGCCTGTCGTCACTGACGGTGTTCCCTGAAATTAAGCGCAGCAAGTGTTCGTCAATTGAATGACGCCTGATTGTATGCAACCCTGCATTGCATGCCTGTCGTCACCGACAGTGTTGCCTGAAATTAGGCGCAGCAAGTGTTTGTCAATTGAATGACGCTTGATTGTATGCAACCCTGCATTGCATGCCTGTCGTCACCGACAGTGTCGCCTGGAATTAGGCGCAAGAAGGGTTTGTTGATTGAATGACGCCTGATTGTATGCAACCCTGCCTTGCATGCCTGTCGTCACTGACAGTGTTGCCTGAAATGAGGCGCAGCAAGTGTTCGTTGATTGAATGACGCCTGATGATATGCAACCCTGAATCGCATGCCTGTCGTCGCAAACAGAGTTGCCAGAAATTAGGCGCAAGAAGGGTTTGTTGATTAAATGACGCTCGATTATATGCGACCCTAAATCGCATGCTCGTCGTCACTAACAGAGTTGCCAGAACTTGGGCACAAAAAGGGTTCGTTGATTCAATGACGCCTGATATCATGCAACCCTTCATGGCATGCCTGTCGTCACCAAGGGTGTTGCCTGAAATTAAGCGCAGCAAGTGTTTGTCAATTGAATGACGCTTGATTGTATGCAACCCTGCATTGCATGCCTGTCGTCACCGACAGTGTTGCCTGAAATAAGGCGCAGCAAGTGTTTGTTAATTGAATGACGCCTGATTATATGCAACCCTACATTGCATGCCTGTCGTCACTGACAGTTTTGCCGAAATTTAGGTGCACGCAAAGTCCGTTGATTGCTTGTTGCCCGATCATATGTAACCGTCCATTGAACGCCTGTTGTTAATAACAAGAATGCCCAAAGATGGAAAAACAGAGAATTCGTGGATTGCTTCACGTCTGATTAAGTGCAACTTCGCACTGCATGGCTGTCGTCACTCACAGTGTTGCCCGAAGTTACGCGCGAGGAGAATTTGTTATTTGAATGACGCCTGATTGTATGCAACCCTGCATTGCACGCCTGTCGTCACCGACAGTGTTGCCTGAAATTAGGCGCAGCAAGCGTTTGTTAATTGAATGACGCCTGATTATATGCAACCCCGTATTGCATGCCTGTCGTCACTGACAGTGTTACCGAAAATTAGTCGCATGGAAAGTCCGTTGATTGCTCATTGCCCGATTCAATGCAACCTTTTATTGGACGCTTGTTGTCAATGAGAATGTTGCCCGAAATTGAGAGCACGGCAAATTCATGGATTGCTTTACGGCTGATTGAGTGCAACCTCGCATTGCATGGGTGTCGTCACTCACAGTGTTGCCTGTAATAAGGCGGGGGAGAATTCGTTGAACGCTTAATGCCTGATTATATTGAATACTGCATCGCATGCCTGTCGTCACTTACACAGAGTTGCCTGAAATGAGGCGCAAGGAAGGTTCGATGAATGTTTGACGCTTGAATGTAAGCAACCTCGCATAGCATGCCTGTCGTCACCGACAGTGTCGCCTGAAATTAGGCGCAAGTAGGGTTTGTTGATTGAATGACGCCTGATTGTATGCAACCCTGCCTTGCATGCCTGTCGTCACTGACAGTGTTGCCTGAAATTAGGCGCAGCAAGTGTTCGTTGATTGAATGACGCCTGATTATATGCAACCCTGCATCGCATGCCTGTCGTCACCAACAGAATTGCCAGAAATTAGGCGAAAGAAGGGTTTGTTGGTTGAATGACGCCTCATTGTATGCAACCCTGCATTGCATGCCTGTCGTCTTTGACAGTGTTGCCTGAATCTAAGCGCGAGAAGGGTTTGTTGATTCAATGACGCCTGATTGTATGCAACTCTGCATTGCATGCCTGTCGTCACTGACGGTGTTGCCTGGAATTAGGCGCAGCAAGTGTTTGTCAATTGAATGACGCCTGATTGTATGCAACCCTGCATTGCATGCCTGTCGTCACCGACAGTGTTGCCTGAAATCAGGCGCAGCAAGTTTTTGTTAATAGAATGACGCCTGATTATATGCAACCCTGAATCGCATGCCTGTCGTCACCGACAGTATTGCCTGAATCTGAGCGCAAAAAGGGTTTGTTGATTGAATGACGCCTGGAGCATATGCAACCCTGAATCGCATGCCTGTCGTCACTAACAGAGTTGCCAGAAATTAGGCACAAGAAGGGTTTGTTGATTGAATGACGCCTGATTGTATGCAACCCTGCATTGCATGCCTGTCGTCACCGACAGTGTTGCCTGAATCTCAGCGCGAGAAGGGTTTGTTGATTCAATGACGCCTGATTGTATGCAACTCTGCATTGCATGCCTGTCGTCACTGATGGTGTTCCCTGAAATTAAGCACAGCAAGTGTTTGTCAATTGAATGACGCCTGATTGTATGCAACCCTGCATTGCATGCCTGTCGTCACCGACAGTGTTGCCTGGAATTAGGCGCAGCAATTGTTTGTCAATTGAATGACGCTTGATTGTATGCAACCCTGCATTGCATGCCTGTCGTCACCGACAGTGTCGCCTGAAATTGGTCGCAAGAAGGGTTTGTTGATTGAATTACGCCTGATTGTATGCAACCCTGCCTTGCATGCCTGTCGTCACTGACAGTGTTGCCTGAAATTAGGCGCAGCAAGTGTTCGTTGATTGAATGACGCCTGATTATATGCAACCCTGCATCGCATGCCTGTCGTCACCAACAGAATTGCCAGAAATTAGGCGAAAGAAGGGTTTGTTGGTTGAATGACGCCTCATTGTATGCAACCCTGCATTGCATGCCTGTCGTCACCGACAGTGTTGCCTGAATCTAAGCGCGAGAAGGGTTTGTTAATTCAATGACGCCTGATTGTATGCAACTCTGCATTGCATGCCTGTCGTCACTGACGGTGTTGCCTGAAATCAAGCGCAGCAAGTGTTTGTCAATTGGATGACGCCTGATTGTATGCAACCCTGCATTGCATGCCTGTCGTCACCGACAGTGTTGCCTGAAATCAGGCGCAGCAAGTTTTTGTTAATAGAATGACGCCTAATTATATGCAACCCTGAATCGCATGCCTGTCGTCACCGACAGTATTGCCTGAATCTGAGCGCAAAAAGGGTTCGTTGATTGAATGACGCCTGATTGTATGCAACCCTGCGTTGCATGCCTGTCGTCACCGACAGTGTTGCCTGAAATAAGGCGCAGCAAGTGTTTGTTAATTGAATGACGCCTGATTATATGCAACCCTACATTGCATGCCCGTCGTCACCTACAGTGTTCCCTGAAATTGGGCGCAGCAAGTGTTCGGTAATTCGATGACGCCTGATTATATGCAACCCTGCATCGCATGCCTGTCGTCACCGACAGTGTTGCCTGAAATTGGGCGCAGCAAGTGTTTGTCAATTGAATGACGCCTGATTGTATGCAACTCTGCATATCATGCCTGTTGTCACTGACAGTGTTGCCTGAAATTAGGCGCAGCAAGTGTTTGTTAATTGAATGACGCTTGATTATATGCAACCCTTGATCGTATGCCTGTCGTCACTGACAGTGTTGCCTGAATCTAAGCGCGAGAAGGGTTTGTTGATTCAATGACGCCTGATTGTATGCAACCCTGCATCGCATGCCTGTCGTCACCGACAGTGTTGCCTGAAATTGGGCGCAGCAAGTGTTTGTCAATTGAATGACGCCTGATTGTATGCAACCCTGCATTGCATGCCTGTCGTCACTGACAGTGTTGCCTGAAATTAGGCGCAGCAAGCGTTTGTTAATTGAATGACGCCTGATTATATGCAACCCCGTATTGCATGCCTGTCGTCACTGACAGTGTTACCGAAAATTAGTCGCATGGAAAGTCCGTTGATTGCTCATTGCCCGATTCAATGCAACCTTTTATTGGACGCTTGTTGTCAATGAGAATGTTGCCCGAAATTAAGAGCACGGCAAATTCATGGATTGCTTTACGGCTGATTGAGTGCAACCTCGCATTGCATGGGTGTCGTCACTCAATGTGTTGCCTGCAATAAGGCGGGGGGAGAATTCGTTGAACGCTTAATGCCTGATTATATGGAATACTGCATCGCATGCCTGTCGTCACTTACACAGAGTTGCCTGAAATGGGGCGCAAGGAAGGTTCGTTGAATGTTTGACGCTTGAATGTGAGCAACCTCACATAGCATGCCTGTCGTCCCGGACAATGTTGCCTGAAATGCGGCTTAAGGAAGGTTCGTTGTTTGTATGACGCCTGAATGTATGCAATTCTGCATTGCATTCCTGTCGTCTTTTACAGTGTTGCCCAAAATTAGGCGCAGGAAGAGTTTGTAAATTGAATGACGCCTGATCATATGCAACCCTGCATTGCATGCCTGTCGTCACCAACAGAGTTGCCAGAAATTAGGCGCAAGAAGGGTTCGTTGATTGCATGACGCCTGATTGTATGCAACCCTGTATTGCATGCCTGTCATCACTGACATTGTTGCCTGAATCTAAGCGCAGCAAGTGTTTGTTAATTGAAAGACGCCTGATTATATGCAACCCTGTATTGCATGCCTGTCGTCACCGACAGTGTCGCCTCGATATAAGCGCAAGAAGGGTTTGTTGATTGAATGACCCCCGAGGTATATGAAACCCTGAATCACATGCCTGACATGACTAACAGTGTTGCCAGAATATAGGCGCAAGGAGAGTATATTGATTGAATGACACCTGATTGTATGAAACCCTGCATTGCATGCCTGTCGTCACCGACAGTGTTGCCTGAATCTAAGCGCGAGAAGGGTTTGTTGATTCAATGACGCCTGATTGTATGCAACCCTGCATTGCATGCTTATCGTCACCGACAGTGTTGCCCGAAATCAGGTGCGGCAAGTGTTTGTCAATTGAATGACGCCTGATTGTATGCAACCCTGCATTGTATGCCTGTCGTAACTGACAGTGTTTCCTGAATCCAAGCGCAATGAGGTTTTGTTGATTGAATGAGACCTAGATTATACGCAACCCTGAATCGCATGCCTGTCGTCACTAACAGAGTTGCCAGAAATTAGGCGCGAGAAAAATTGTTGATTGATTGACGCCTGATTGTATGCAACCCTGCATTGCATGCCTGTTGTCACTGACAGTGTTGCCTGAATCCGAACGCGAGAAGGGTTTGTTGATTCAATGACGCCTGATTGTATGCAACCCTGCATTGCATGCTTATCGTCACCGACAGTGTTGCCTGAAATTAGGCGCAGCAAGTGTTTGTTGATTGAATGACGCCTGTCCATATGCAACCCTGGATCGCATGCCCGTCGTCACTGACAGTGGTGCCTGAATCTGATCGCAAGAAGGGTTTGTTGATTGATTGACGCCTGGAGCATATGCAACCCTGAATCGCATGCCTGTCGTCACTAACAGAGTTGTCAGAAATCAGGCACAAGAAGTGCTCGTCGATCGAATGACGCCTGATTGTATGCAACCCTGCATCGCATGCCTGTCGTCACTGACAGTGTTGCCTGAATCTAAGCGCGAGAAGGGTTTGTTGATTCAATGACGCCTGATTGTATGCAACCCTGCATTGCATGCCTGTCGTCACTGACGGTGTTCCCTGAAATTAAGCGCAGCAAGTGTTTGTCAATTGAATGACGCCTGATTGTATGCAACCCTGCATTGCATGCCTGTCGTCACCGACAGTGTTGCCTGAAATTAGGCGCAGCAAGTGTTCGTTGATTGAATGACGCCTGATTATATGCAACCCTGCATCGCATGCCTGTCGTCACCAACAGAATTGCCAGAAATTAGGCGAAAGAAGGGTTTGTTGGTTGAATGACGCCTCATTGTATGCAACCCTGCATTGCATGCCTGTCGTCTTTGACAGTGTTGCCTGAATCTAAGCGCGAGAAGGGTTTGTTGATTCAATGACGCCTGATTGTATGCAACCCTGCATTGCATGCCTGTCGTAACCGACAGTGTTGCCTGAAATAAGGCGCAGCAAGTGTTTGTTAATTGAATGACGCCTGATTATATGCAACCCTACATTGCATGCCTGTCGTCACCTACAGTGTTCCCTGAAATGGGGCGCAGCAAGTGTTCGGTGATTTAATGACGCCTGATTATATGCAACCCTGCATCGCATGCCTGTCGTCACCGACAGTGTTGCCTCAAATTAGGCGCAGCAAGTGGTCGTTAATTGAATAACGCCTGATTATATGCAACTCTGCATCGCATGCCTGTCGTCACCGACAGTGTTGCCTGAAATTAGGCGCAGCAAGTGTTTGTCAATTGAATGACGCCTGATTGTATGCAACCCTGCATATCATGCCTGTCGTCACTGACAGTGTTGCCTGAAATTAGGCGCAGCAAGTGTTCGTCAATTGAATGACGCCTGATTGTATGCAACCCTGCATTGCATGCCTGTCGTCTTTGACAGTGTTGCCTGAATCTAAGCGCGAGAAGGGTTTGTTGATTCAATGACGCCTGATTGTATGCAACCCTGCATTGCATGCCTGTCGTCACCGACAGTGTTGCCTGAAATCAGGCGCAGCAAGTGTTTGTTAATTGAATGACGCCTGATTGTATGCAACCCTGCATCGCATGCCTGTCGTCACTGACAGTGTTGCCTGAATCTAAGCGCGAGAAGGGTTCGTTGATTCAATGACGCCTGATTGTATGCAACCCTGCATTGCAGGTCTGTCGTCACTGACGGTGTTCCCTGAAATTAGGCGCAGCAAATGTTTGTCAATTGAATGACGCCTGATTGAATGCAACCCTGCATTGCATGCATGTCGTCACCGACAGTGTTGCCTGAAATTAGGCGCAGCAAGTGTTTGGTAATTGAATGACGCCTGATTGTATGCAACCCTAAATCGCATGCCTGTCGTCACCAACAGAATTGCCAGAAATTAGGCGAAAGAAGGGTTTGTTGGTTGGATGACGCCTCATTGTATGCAACCCTGCATTGCATGCCTGTCGTCTTTGACAGTGTTGCCTGAATCTGAGCGCGAGAAGAGTTTGTTGATTCAATGACGCCTGATTGTATGCAACTCTGCATTGCATGCCTGTCGTCACTGACGGTGTTGCCTGAAAATAGGCGCAGCAAGTGTTTGTCAATTGAATGACGCCTGATTGTATGCAACCCTGCATTGCATGCCTGTCGTCACCGACAGTGTTGCCTGAAATCAGGCGCAGCAAGTTTTTGTTAATAAAATGACGCCTGATTATATGCAACCCTGAATCGCATGCCTGTCGTCACCGACAGTATTGCCTAAATCTGAGCGCAAAAAGGGTTTGTTGATTGAATGACGCCTGGAGCATATGCAACCCTGAATCGCATGCCTGTCGTCACTAACAGAGTTGCCAGAAATTAGGCACAAGAAGGGTTTGTTGATTGAATGACGCCTGATTGTATGCAACCCTGCATTGCATGCCTGTCGTCACCGACAGTAGTGCCTGAAATAAGGCGCAGCAAGTTTTTGTTAATTGAATGACGCCTGATTATATGCAACCCCACATTGCATGCCTGTCGTCACCTACAGTGTTCCCTGAAATTGGGCGCAGCAAGTGTTCGGTAATTTAATGACGCCTGATTATATGCAACCCTGCATCGCATGCCTGTCGTCACCGACAGTGTCGCCTGAAATTAGGCGCAGCAAGTGTTTGTTAATTGAATGACGCCTGATTATATGCAACTCTGCATCGCATGCCTGTCGTCACCGACAGTGTTGCCTGAAATTAGGCGCAGCAAGTGTTTGTCAATTGAATGACGCCTGATTGTATGCAACCCTGCATATCATGCCTGTCGTCACTGACAGTGTTGCCTAAAATTGGGCGCAGCAAGTGTTTGTTAATTGAATGACGCCTGATTATATGCAACCCTAAATCGCATGCCTGTCGTCACTGACAGTGTTGCCTGAATCTAAGCGCAAAAAGGGTTTGTCGATTAAATGACGCCTGGAGCATATGCAACCCTGAATCGCATGCCTGTCGTCACTAGGAGATGCCAGAAATTAGGCACAAGAAGGGTTTGTTGATTGAATGACGCCTGATTGTATGCAACCCTGCATTGCATGCCCGTCGTAACCGACAGTGTTGCCTGAAATTAGGCGCAGCAAGTGTTCGTCAATTGAATGACGCCTGATTCTATGCAACCCTGCATTGTATGCCTGTCGTAACTGACAGTGTTTCCTGAATCCAAGCGCAATAAGGTTTTGTTGATTGAATGAGACCTAGATTATACGCAACCCTGAATCGCATGCCTGTCGTCACTAACAGAGTTGCCAGAAATTAGGCGCGAGAAAAATTGTTGATTGATTGACGCCTGATTGTATGCAACCCTGCATTGCATGCCTGTTGTCACTGACAGTGTTGCCTGAATCCGAACGCGAGAAGGGTTTGTTGATTCAATGACGCCTGATTGTATGCAACCCTGCATTGCATGCTTATCGTCACCGACAGTGTTGCCTGAAATTAGGCGCAGCAAGTGTTTGTTGATTGAATGACGCCTGTCTATATGCAACCCTGAATCGCATGCCCGTCGTCACTGACAGTGGTGCCTGGATCTGAGCGCAAGAAGGGTTTGTTGATTGAATGACGCCTGGAGCATATGCAACCCTGAATCGCATGCCTGTCGTCACTAACAGAGTTGCCAGAAATTAGGCGCGAGAAAAATTGTTGATTGATTGACGCCTGATTGTATGCAACCCTGCATTGCATGCCTGTTGTCACTGACAGTGTTGCCTGAATCCGAACGCGAGAAGGGTTTGTTGATTCAATGACGCCTGATTGTATGCAACCCTGCATTGCATGCTTATCGTCACCGACAGTGTTGCCTGAAATTAGGCGCAGCAAGTGTTTGTTGATTGAATGACGCCTGTCTATATGCAACCCTGAATCGCATGCCCGTCGTCACTGACAGTGGTGCCTGAATCTGAGCGCAAGAAGGGTTTGTTGATTGAATGACGCCTGGAGCATATGCAACCCTGAATCGCATGCCTGTCGTCACTAACAGAGTTGTCAAAAATCAGGCACAAGAAGTGTTCGTCGATCGAATGACGCCTGATTGTATGCAACCCTGCATCGCATGCCTGTCGTCACTGACAGTGTTGCCTGAATCTAAGCGCGAGAAGGGTTTGTTGATTCAATGACGCCTGATTGTATGCAACCCTGCATTGCATGCCTGTCGTCACTGACGGTGTTCCCTGAAATTAAGCGCAGCAAGTGTTTGTCAATTGAATGACGCCTGATTGTATGCAACCCTGCATTGCATGCCTGTCGTCACCGACAGTGTTGCCTGAAATTAGGCGCAGCAAGTGTTTGTCAATTGAATGACGCTTGATTGTATGCAACCCTGCATTGCATGCCTGTCGTCACCGACAGTGTCGCCTGAAATTAGGCGCAAGAAGGGTTTATTGATTGAATGACGCCTGATTGTATGCAACCCTGCCTTGCATGCCTGTCGTCACTGACAGTGTTGCCTGAAATTAGGCGCAGCAAGTGTTCGTTGATTGAATGACGCCTGATTATATGCAACCCTGCATCGCATGCCTGTCGTCACCAACAGAATTGCCAGAAATTAGGCGAAAGAAGGGTTTGTTAGTTGAATGACGCCTCATTGTATGCAACCCTGCATTGCATGCCTGTCGTCTTTGACAGTGTTGCCTGAATCTAAGCGCGAGAAGGGTTTGTTGATTCAATGACGCTTGATTGTATGCAACCCTGCATTGCATGCCTGTCGTCACCGACAGTGTTGCCTGAAATAAGGCGCAGCAAGTGTTTGTTAATTGAATGACGCCTGATTATATGCAACCCTACATTGCATGCCTGTCGTCACCTACAGTGTTCCCTGAAATTGGGCGCAGCAAGTGTTCGGTGATTGAATGACGCCTGATTATATGCGACTCTGCATCGCATGCCTGTCGTCACCGACAGTGTTGCCTGAAATTAGGCGCAGCAAGTGTTTGTCAATTGAATGACGCCTGATTGTATGCAACCCTGCATTGCATGCATGTCGTCACCGACAGTGTTGCCTGAAATTAGGCGCAGCAAGTGTTTGGTAATTGAATGACGCCTGATTATATGCAACCCTAAATCGCATGCCTGTCGTCACTGACAGTTTTGCCTGAATCTAAGCGCGAGAAGGGTTCGTTGATTCAATGACGCCTGATTGTATGCAACCCTGCATTGCATGCTTATCGTCACCGACAGTGTTGCCTGAAATTAGGCGCAGCAAGTGTTTGTTGATTGAATGACGCCTGTCTATATGCAACCCTGAATCGCATGCCCGTCGTCACTGACAGTGGTGCCTGAATCTGAGCGCAAGAAGGGTTTGTTGATTGAATGACGCCTGGAGCATATGCAACCCTGAATCGCATGCCTGTCGTCACTAACAGAGTTGTCAAAAATCAGGCACAAGAAGTGTTCGTCGATCGAATGACGCCTGATTGTATGCAACCCTGCATCGCATGCCTGTCGTCACTGACAGTGTTGCCTGAATCTAAGCGCGAGAAGGGTTTGTTGATTCAATGACGCCTGATTGTATGCAACCCTGCATTGCATGCCTGTCGTCACTGACGGTGTTCCCTGAAATTAAGCGCAGCAAGTGTTTGTCAATTGAATGACGCCTGATTGTATGCAACCCTGCATTGCATGCCTGTCGTCACCGACAGTGTTGCCTGAAATTAGGCGCAGCAAGTGTTTGTCAATTGAATGACGCTTGATTGTATGCAACCCTGCATTGCATGCCTGTCGTCACCGACAGTGTCGCCTGAAATTAGGCGCAAGAAGGGTTTATTGATTGAATGACGCCTGATTGTATGCAACCCTGCCTTGCATGCCTGTCGTCACTGACAGTGTTGCCTGAAATTAGGCGCAGCAAGTGTTCGTTGATTGAATGACGCCTGATTATATGCAACCCTGCATCGCATGCCTGTCGTCACCAACAGAATTGCCAGAAATTAGGCGAAAGAAGGGTTTGTTGGTTGAATGACGCCTCATTGTATGCAACCCTGCATTGCATGCCTGTCGTCTTTGACAGTGTTGCCTGAATCTAAGCGCGAGAAGGGTTTGTTGATTCAATGACGCTTGATTGTATGCAACCCTGCATTGCATGCCTGTCGTCACCGACAGTGTTGCCTGAAATAAGGCGCAGCAAGTGTTTGTTAATTGAATGACGCCTGATTATATGCAACCCTACATTGCATGCCTGTCGTCACCTACAGTGTTCCCTGAAATTGGGCGCAGCAAGTGTTCGGTGATTGAATGACGCCTGATTATATGCGACTCTGCATCGCATGCCTGTCGTCACCGACAGTGTTGCCTGAAATTAGGCGCAGCAAGTGTTTGTCAATTGAATGACGCCTGATTGTATGCAACCCTGCATTGCATGCATGTCGTCACCGACAGTGTTGCCTGAAATTAGGCGCAGCAAGTGTTTGGTAATTGAATGACGCCTGATTATATGCAACCCTAAATCGCATGCCTGTCGTCACTGACAGTTTTGCCTGAATCTAAGCGCGAGAAGGGTTCGTTGATTCAATGACGCCTGATTGTATGCAACCCTGCATTGCATGCTTATCGTCACCGACAGTGTTGCCTGAAATTAGGCGCAGCAAGTGTTTGTTGATTGAATGACGCCTGTCTATATGCAACCCTGAATCGCATGCCCGTCGTCACTGACAGTGGTGCCTGAATCTGAGCGCAAGAAGGGTTTGTTGATTGAATGACGCCTGGAGCATATGCAACCCTGAATCGCATGCCTGTCGTCACTAACAGAGTTGTCAAAAATCAGGCACAAGAAGTGTTCGTCGATCGAATGACGCCTGATTGTATGCAACCCTGCATCGCATGCCTGTCGTCACTGACAGTGTTGCCTGAATCTAAGCGCGAGAAGGGTTTGTTGATTCAATGACGCCTGATTGTATGCAACCCTGCATTGCATGCCTGTCGTCACTGACGGTGTTCCCTGAAATTAAGCGCAGCAAGTGTTTGTCAATTGAATGACGCCTGATTGTATGCAACCCTGCATTGCATGCCTGTCGTCACCGACAGTGTCGCCTGAAATTAGGCGCAGCAAGTGTTTGTCAATTGAATGACGCTTGATTGTATGCAACCCTGCATTGCATGCCTGTCGTCACCGACAGTGTCGCCTGAAATTAGGCGCAAGAAGGGTTTATTGATTGAATGACGCCTGATTGTATGCAACCCTGCCTTGCATGCCTGTCGTCACTGACAGTGTTGCCTGAAATTAGGCGCAGCAAGTGTTCGTTGATTGAATGACGCCTGATTATATGCAACCCTGCATCGCATGCCTGTCGTCACCAACAGAATTGCCAGAAATTAGGCGAAAGAAGGGTTTGTTGGTTGAATGACGCCTCATTGTATGCAACCCTGCATTGCATGCCTGTCGTCTTTGACAGTGTTGCCTGAATCTAAGCGCGAGAAGGGTTTGTTGATTCAATGACGCTTGATTGTATGCAACCCTGCATTGCATGCCTGTCGTCACCGACAGTGTTGCCTGAAATAAGGCGCAGCAAGTGTTTGTTAATTGAATGACGCCTGATTATATGCAACCCTACATTGCATGCCTGTCGTCACCTACAGTGTTCCCTGAAATTGGGCGCAGCAAGTGTTCGGTGATTGAATGACGCCTGATTATATGCGACTCTGCATCGCATGCCTGTCGTCACCGACAGTGTTGCCTGAAATTAGGCGCAGCAAGTGTTTGTCAATTGAATGACGCCTGATTGTATGCAACCCTGCATTGCATGCATGTCGTCACCGACAGTGTCGCCTGAAATTAGGCGCAGCAAGTGTTTGGTAATTGAATGACGCCTGATTATATGCAACCCTAAATCGCATGCCTGTCGTCACTGACAGTTTTGCCTGAATCTAAGCGCGAGAAGGGTTCGTTAATTCAATGACGCCTGATATTATGCAACCCTGCATTGCATGCCTGTCGTCACCGACGGTGTTGCCTGAAATTAAGCGCAGCAAGTGTTCGTCGATTGAATGACGCCTGATTGTATGCAACCCTGCATTGCATGCCTGTCGTAACTGACAGTGTTTCCTGAATCCAAGCGCAAGAAGGTTTTGTTGATTGAATGAGACCTCGATTATACGCAACCCTGAATCGCATGCCTGTCGTCACTAACAGAGTTGCAAGAAATTAGGCGCGAGAAAAATTGTTGATTGAATGACGCCTGATTGTATGCAACCCTGCATTGCATGCTTATTGTCACCGACAGTGTTGCCTGAAATTAGGCGCAGCAAGTGTTTGTTAATTGAATGACGCCTGATTATATGCAACCCTGAATCGCATGCCCGTCGTCACTGACAGTGGTGCCTGAATCTGAGCGCAAGAAGGGTTTGTTGATTGAATGACGCCTGGAGCATATGCAACCCTGAATCGCATGCCTGTCGTCACTAACAGAGTTGTCAGAAATCAGGCACAAGAAGTGTTCGTCGATTGAATGACGCCTGATTGTATGCAACCCTGCATCGCATGCCTGTCGTCACTGACGGTGTTCCCTGAAATTAAGCGCAGCAAGTGTTTGTCAATTGAATGACGCCTGATTGTATGCAACCCTGCATTGCATGCCTGTCGTCACCGACAGTGTTGCCTGAAATTAGGCGCAGCAAGTGTTTGTTAATTAAATGACGCCTGATTATATGCAACCCTGAATCGCATGCCCGTCGTCACTGACAGTGGTGCCTGAATCTGAGCGCGAGAAGGGTTTGTTGATTGAATGACGCCTGGAGCATATGCAACCCTGAATCGCATGCCTGTCGTCACTAACAGAGTTGTCAGAAATCAGGCACAAGAAGTGTTCGTCGATTGAATGACGCCTGATTGTATGCAACCCTGCATCGCATGCCTGTCGTCACTGACGGTGTTCCCTGAAATTAAGCGCAGCAAGTGTTTGTCAATTGAATGACGCCTGATTGTATGCAACCCTGCATTGCATGCCTGTCGTCACCGACAGTGTTGCCTGAAATTAGGCGCAGCAAGTGTTTGTTAATTGAATGACTCCTGATTATATGCAACCCTAAATCGCATGCCTGTCGTCACTGACAGTTTTGCCTGAATCTGAGCGCGAGAAAGGTTTGTTGATTCAATGACGCCTGATATTATGCAACCCTGCATTGCATGCCCGTCGTCAGCGACGGTGTTGCCTGAAATTAGGCGCAGCAAGTGTTCGTCGATTGAATGACGCCTGATTGTATGCAACCCTGCATTGCATGCCTGTCGTCACCGACAGTGTTGCCTGAAATGAGGCGCAGCAAGTGTTTGGTAATTGAATGACGCCTGATTATATGCAACCCTAAATCGCATGCCTGTCGTCACTGACAGTGTTGCCCGAATCTAAGCGCAAGAAGGGTTCGTTGATTCAATGACGCCTGATTGTATGCAACCCTGCATTGCATGCCTGTCGTCACCGACAGTGTTGCCTGAAATTAGGTGCAGCAAGTGTTCGTTAATTAAATGACGCCTGATTTTATGCAACCCTGCATCGCATGCCTGTCGTCACTAACAGAGTTGCCAGGAATGAGGCGCAAGAAGGGTTTGTTGATTGAATGACGCCTGATTGTATGCAACCCTGCATTGCATGCCTGTCGTCACTGGCAGTGTTGCCTGAAATTAGGCGCAGCAAGTGTTCGTAAATTGAATGACGCCTGATCATATGCAACTCTGCATCGCATGCCTGTCGTCACTGACAGTGTTGCCTGAAATGAGGCGCAGCAAGTGTTTGTCAATTGAATGACGCCTGATTCTATGCAACCCTGCATTGCATGCCTGTCGTCACTGACAGTGTTGCTTGAAATTAGGCGCAGCAAGTCTTTGGTTATTGAATGTCGCCTGATCATATGCAACCTCGCATCGCATGCCTGTCGTCACTAACAGAGTTGCCAGAAATTAGGCGCAAGAACGGTTTGTTGATTGAATGACGCCTGATTGTATGCAACTCTGCATTGCATGCCTGTCGTCACCGACGGTGTTTCCCGAATCTGAGCGCGAGAAGGGTTTGTTGATTCAATGACGCCTGATTGTATGCAACTCTGCATCGCATGCCTGTCGTCACCGACGGTGTTGCCTGAAATTAGGCGCAGCAAGTGTTTGTCAATTGAATGACGCCTGATTGTATGCAACCCTGCATTGCATGCCTGTCGTCACCGAGAGTGTTGCCCGAAATTAGGCGCAGCAAGTGTTTGTTAATTGAATGACGCTCGATTATATGCGACCCTAAATCGCATGCCTGTCGTCACTAACAGAGTTGCCAGAACTTAGGCACAAAAAGGGTTTGTTGATTGAATGACGCCTGATTGTATGCAACCCTGCATTGCATGCACGTCGTAACCGACAGTGTTGCCTGAATCTCAGCGCGAGAAGGGTTCGTTGATTTAATGACGCCTGATAGCATGCAACCCTTCATTGCATGCCTGTCGTCACCAAGGGTGTTGCCTGAAATTAAGCGCAGCAAGTGTTTGTCAATTGAATGACGCTTAATTGTATGCAACCCTGCATTGCATGCCTGTCGTCACCGACAGTGTCGCCTGAAATTAGGCGAAAGAAGGGTTTGTTGATTGAATGACGCCTGATTGTATGCAACCCTGCCTTGCATGCCTGTCGTCAATGACAGTGTTGCCTGAAATTAGGCGCAAGAACGGTTTGTCGATTGAATGACGCCTGATTATATTCAACCCTGCATTGCATGCCTGTCGTCACCAACAGAATTGCCAGAAATTAGGCGAAAGAAGGGTTTGTTGGTTGAATGAAGCCTCATTGTATGCAACCCTGCATTGCATGCCTGTCGTCTTTGACAGTGTTGCCTGAATCTAAGTGCGAGAAGGGTTTGTTGATTCAATGACGCCTGATTGTATGCAACTCTGCATTGCATGCCTGTCGTCAATGACGGTGTTGCCTGAAATTAGGCGCAGCAAGTGTTTGTCAATTGAATGACGCCTGATTGTATGCAACCCTGCATTGCATGCCTGTCGTCACCGACAGTGTTGCCTGGAATCAGGCGCAGCAAGTTTTGGTAATAGAATGACGCCTGATTATATGCAACCCTGAATCGCATGCCTGTCGTCACCGACAGTATTGCCTGAATCTGAGCGCAAAAAGGGTTTGTTGATCGAATGACGCCTGGAGCATATGCAACCCTGAATCGCATGCCTGTCGTCACTAACAGAGTTGCCAGAAATCAGGCACAAGGAGGGTTTGTCGATTGAATGACGCCTGATTGTATGCGACCCTGCATTGCATGCCTGTCGTCACCGACAGTGTTGCCTGAAATAAGGCGCAGCAAGTGTTTGTCAATTGAATGACGCCTGATTATATGCAACCCTACATTGCATGCCTGTCGTCACCTACAGTGTTCCCTGAAATTGGGCGCAGCAAGTGTTCGGTGATTTAATGACGCCTGATTATATGCAACCCTGCATCGCATGCCTGTCGTCACCGACAGTGTTGCCTGAAATAAGGCGCAGCAAGTGTTCGTTAATTGAACGACGCTTGATTATATGCAACTCTGCATCGCATGCCTGTCGTCACCGACAGTGTTGCCTGAAATTAGGCGCAGCAAGTGTTTGTCAATTGAATGACGCCTGATTGTATGCAACCCTGCATATCATGCCTGTTGTCACTAACAGTGTTGCTTGAAATTAGGCGCAGCAAGTGTTTGTTATATGGATGACGCCTGATTATATGCAACCCTAAATCGCATGCCTGTCGTCACTGACAGTGTTGCCTGAATCTAAGCGCAAAATGGGTTTGTCGATTGAATGACGCCTGGAGCATATGCAACTCTGAATCGCATGCCTGTCGTCACTAACAGAGTTGCCAGAAATTAGGCACAAGAAGGGTTTGTTGATTGAATGACGCCTGATTGTATGCAACCCTGCATTGCATGCCTGTCGTGACCGACAGTGTTGCCTGAATCTCAGCGCGAGAAGGGTTTGTTGATTCAATGACGCCTGATTGTATGCAACCCTGCATTGCATGCCTGTCGTCACTGACAGTGTTGCCTGAAATTAGGCGCAGCAAGTGTCCGTTAATTAAATGACGCCTGATTCTATGCAACCCCGTATTGCATGCCTGTCGTAACTGACAGTGTTGCCTGAATCTAAGCGCGAGAAGGTTTTGTCGATTGAATGAGACCTAGATTGTACGCAACCCTGAATCGCATGCCTGTCGTCACTGACAGTGTTGCCTGAATCTAAGCGCAAGAAGGGTTTGTCGATTGAATGACGCCTGGAGCATATGCAACCCTGAATCGCATGCCTGTCGTCACTAACAGAGTTGCCAGAAATTAGGCACAAGAAGGGTTTGTTGATTGAATGACGCCTGATTGTATGCAACCCTGCATTGCATGCCTGTCGTCACCGACGGTGTTTTCTGAATCTAAGCGCGAGAAGGGTTTGTTGATTCAATGACGCCTGATTGTATGCAACTCTGCATCGCATGCCTGTCGTCACTGACGGTGTTGCCTGAAATTAAGCGCAGCAAGTGTTTGTCAATTGAATGACGCCTGATTGTATGCAACCCTGCATTGCATGCCTGTCGTCACCGACAGTGTTGCCTGGAATCAGGCGCAGCAAGTTTTTGTTAATAGAATGACGCCTGATTATATGCAACCCTGAATCGCATGCCTGTCGTCACCGACAGTATTGCCTGAATCTGAGCGCAAAAAGGGTTTGTTGATCGAATGACGCCTGGAGCATATGCAACCCTGAATCGCATGCCTGTCGTCACTAACAGAGTTGCCAGAAATCAGGCACAAGGAGGGTTTACCGATTGAATGACGCCTGATTGTATGCAACCCTGCATTGCATGCCTGTCGTCACCGACAGTGTTGCCTGAAATAAGGCGCAGCAAGTGTTTGTTAATTGAATGACGCCTGTCTATATGCAACCCTACATTGCATGCCTGTCGTCACCTACAGTGTTCCCTGAAATTGGGCGCAGCAAGTGTTCGGTGATTTAATGACGCCTGATTATATGCAACTCTGCATCGCATGCCTGTCGTCACCGACAGTGTTGCCTGAAATTAGGCGCAGCAAGTGTTTGTCAATTGAATGACGCCTGATTGTATGCAACCCTGCATATCATGCCTGTTGTCACTAACAGTGTTGCCTGAAATTAGGCGCAGCAAGTGTTTGTTATATGGATGACGCCTGATTATATGCAATCCTAAATCGCATGCCTGTCGTCACTGACAGTGTTGCCTGAATCTAAGCGCAAGAAGGGTTTGTCGATTGAATGACGCCTGAAACATATGCAACCCTGAATCGCATGCCTGTCGTCACTAACAGAGTTGCCAGAAATTAGGCACAAGAAGGGTTTGTTGATTGAATGACGCCTGATTGTATGCAATCCTGCATTGCATGCCTGTCGTAACCGACAGTGTTGCCTGAATCTCAGCGCGAGAAGGGTTTGTTGATTCAATGACGCCTGATTGTATGCAACCCTGCATTGCATGCCTGTCGTCACTGACAGTGTTGCCTGAAATTAGGCGCAGCAAGTGTCCGTTAATTAAATGACGCCTGATTCTATGCAACCCCGTATTGCATGCCTGTCGTAACTGACAGTGTTGCCTGAATCTAAGCGCGAGAAGGTTTTGTCGATTGAATGAGACCTAGATTGTACGCAACCCTGAATCGCATGCCTGTCGTCACTGACAGTGTTGCCTGAATCTAAGCGCAAGAAGGGTTTGTCGATTGAATGACGCCTGGAGCATATGCAACCCTGAATCGCATGCCTGTCGTCACTAACAGAGTTGCCAGAAATTAGGCACAAGAAGGGTTTGTTGATTGAATGACGCCTGATTGTATGCAACCCTGCATTGCATGCCTGTCGTCACCGACGGTGTTTCCTGAATCTAAGCGCGAGAAGGGTTTGTTGATTCAATGACGCCTGATATCATGCAACCCTTCATTGCATGCCTGTCGTCACCAAGGGTGTTGCCTGAAATTAAGCGCAGCAAGTGTTTGTCAATTGAATGACGCCTGATTGTATGCAACCCTGCATTGCATGCCTGTCGTCATTGACAGTGTTGCCTGAAATTAGGCGCAGCAAATGTTTGTTAATTGAATGACGCTCGATTATATGCGACTCTAAATCGCATGCCTGTCGTCACTAACAGAGTTGCCAGAACTTAGGCACAAAAAGGGTTTGTTGATTTAATGACGCCTGATTGTATGCAACCCTGCATTGCATGCACGTCGTAACCGACAGTGTTGCCTGAATGTCAGCGCGAGAAGGGTTTGTTGATTCAATGACGCCTGATATCATGCAACCCTTCATTGCATGCCTGTCGTCACCAAGGGTGTTGCCTGAAATTAAGCGCAGCAAGTGTTTGTCAATTGAATGACGCTTAATTGTATGCAACCCTGCATTGCATGCCTGTCGTCACCGACAGTTTCGCCTGAAATTAGGCGCAGCAAGTGTTCAGTGATTCAATGACGCCTGATTGTATGCAACCCTGCCTTGCATGCCTGTCGTCACTGACAGTGTTGCCTGAAATTAGGCGCAGCAAGTGTTCGTTAATTGAATGACGCCTGATTATATGCAACTCTGCATCGCATGCCTGTCGTCACCGACAGTGTTGCCTGAAATCAGGCGCAGCAAGTGTTTGTCAATTGAATGACGCCTGATTGTATGCAACCCTGCATATCATGCCTGTTGTCACTAACAGTGTTGCCTGAAATTAGGCGCAGCAAGTGTTTGGTAATTGAATGACGCCTGATTATATGCAACCCTAAATCGCATGCCTGTCGTCACCGACAGTGTTGCCTGAAATGAGGCGCAGCAAGTGTTTGGTAATTGAATGACGCCTGATTATATGCAACCCTAAATCGCATGCCTGTCGTCACTGACAGTGTTGCCCGAATCTAAGCGCAAGAAGGGTTCGTTGATTCAATGACGCCTGATTGTATGCAACCCTGCATTGCATGCCTGTCGTCACCGACAGTGTTGCCTGAAATTAGGTGCAGCAAGTGTTCGTTAATTGAATGACGCCTGATTTTATGCAACCCTGCATCGCATGCCTGTCGTCACTAACAGAGTTGCCAGGAATGAGGCGCAAGAAGGGTTCGTTGATTGAATGACGCCTGATTGTATGCAACCCTGCATTGCATGCCCGTCGTAACCGACAGTGTTGCCTGAATCTCAGCGCGAGAAGGGTTTGTTGATTCAATGACGCCTGATTGTATGCAACCCTGCATTGCATGCCTGTCGTCACTGACAGTGTTGCCTGAAATTAGGCGCAGCAAGTGTCCGTCAATTGAATGACGCCTGATTCTATGCAACCCCGTATTGCATGCCTGTCGTAACTGACAGTGTTGCCTGAATCTAAGCGCGAGAAGGTTTTGTCGATTGAATGAGACTTAGATTGTACGCAACCCTGAATCGCATGCCTGTCGTCAATGACAGTGTTGCCTGAATCTCAGTGCGAGAAGGGTTTGTTGATTAAATGAGACCTGGATTATACGCAACCCTGAATCGCATGCCTGTCGTCACTGACAGTGTTGCCTGAAATTAAGCGCAGCAAGTGTTTGTCAATTTAATGACGCCTGATTGTATGCACCCCTGCATTGCATGCCTGTCGTCACCGACAGTGTTGCCTGAAATAAGGCGCAGCAAGTGTTTGTTAATTGAATGACGCCTGATTATATGCAACCCTGAATCGCATGCCTGTCGTCGCAAACAGAGTTGCCAGAAATTAGGCGCGAGAAGGGTTTGTTAATTGAATGACGCCTGATTGTATGCAACCCTGCATTGCATGCCCGTCGTAACCGACAGTGTTGCCTGAATCTCAGCGCGAGAAGGGTTTGTTGATTCAATGACGCCTGATTGTATGCAACCCTGCATTGCATGCCTGTCGTCACTGACAGTGTTGCCTGAAATTAGGCGCAGCAAGTGTCCGTCAATTGAATGACGCCTGATTCTATGCAACCCCGTATTGCATGCCTGTCGTAACTGACAGTGTTGCCTGAATCTAAGCGCGAGAAGGTTTTGTCGATTGAATGAGACCTAGATTGTACGCAACCCTGAATCGCATGCCTGTCGTCAATGACAGTGTTGCCTGAATCTCAGTGCGAGAAGGGTTTGTTGATTAAATGAGACCTGGATTATACGCAACCCTGAATCGCATGCCTGTCGTCACGAACAGAGTTGCCAGAAATTGGGCGAAAGAAAAGTTTGTTCATTGAATGACGCCTGATTGTATGCAACCTCGCATTGCATGCCCGTCGTAACCGACAGTGTTGCCTGAAATTAGGCGCAGCAGGTATTCGTCAATTATATGACGCCTGAATATATGCAACCCTGCGTTGCATGCCTGTCGTCACCGACAGTGTTGCCTGAAATTAAGCGCAGCAAGTATTTGTCAATCGAATGACGCCTGATTGTATGCAACCCTGCATTGCATGCCTGTCGTCACTGACAGTTTTGCCGAGAATTAGGTGCACGCTAAGTCCGTTGATTGCTTGTTGCCCGATCATATGTAACCGTCCATTGAACGCCTGTTGTTGATTACAAGAATGCCCGAAGATGGAAAAACAGAGAATTCGTGGATTGCTTCACGTCTGATTAAGTGCAACTCCGCATTGCATGGCTGTCGTCACTCACAGTGTTGCCCAAAGTTACGCGCGAGGAGAATTTGTTGATTGAATGACGCCTGATTGTATGCAACCCTGCATTGCACGCCTGTCGTCACCGACAGTGTTGCCTGAAATTAGGCGCAGCAAGCGTTTGTTAATTGAATGACGCCTGATCATATGCAACCCCGTATTGCATGCCTGTCGTCACTGACAGTGTTACCGAAAATTAGTCGCATGGAAAGTCCGTTGATTGCTCATTGCCCGATTCAATGCAACCTTTTTTTGGACGCTTGTTGTCAATGAGAATGTTGCCCGAAATTGAGAGCACGGCAAATTCATGGATTGCTTTACGGCTGATTGAGTGCAACCTCGCATTGCATGGGTGTCGTCACTCACAGTGTTGCCTGTAATAAGGCGGGGGAGAATTCGTTGAACGCTTAATGCCTGATTATATGGAATACTGCATCGCATGCCTGTCGTCACTTACACAGAGTTGCCTGAAATGAGGCGCAAGGAAGGTTCGATGAATTTTGATGCTTGAATGTAAGCAACCTCGCATAGCATGCCTGTCGTCCCTGACAATGTTGCCTGAAATGCGGCGCAAGGAAGGTTCGTTGTTTGTATGACGCTTGAATGTATGCAATTCTGCATTGCATGCTTATCGTCACCGACAGTGTTGCCTGAAATTAGGCGCAGCAAGTGTTCGTTAATTGAATGACGCCCGATTATATGCAACCCTGAATCGCATGCCCGTCGTCACTGACAGTGGTGCCTGAATCTAAGCGCAATAAGGGTTTGTTGATTGAATGACGCCTAATCATATGCAACCCTGCATTGCATGCCTGTCGTCACCAACAGAGTTGCCAGAAATTAGGCGCAAGAAGGGTTTGTTGATTCAATGACGCCTGATTGTATGCAACCCTGCATTGCATGCCTGTCGTCACTGACGGTGTTGCCTGAAATTAAGCGCAGCAAGTGTTTGTCAATTGAATGACGCCTGATTGTATGCAACCCTGCATTGCATGCCTGTCGTAACCGACGATGTTGCCTGAAATTAGGCGCAGCAAGTGTTTGTCATTCGGATGACGCTTGATTGTATGCAACCCTGCATTGCATGCCTGTCGTCACCGACAGTGTCGCCTGAAATTAGGCGCAAGAAGGGTTTGTTGATTGAATGACGCCTCATTGTATGCAACCCTGCATTGCATGCCTGTCGTCTTTGACAGTGTTGCCTGAATCCAAGCGCGAGAAGGGTTTGTTGATGCAATGACGCCTGATTGTATGCAACTCTGCATTGCATGCCTGTCGTCACTGACGGTGTTGCCTGAAATTAAGCGCAGCAAGTGTTTGTCAATTGAATGACGCCTGATTGTATGCAACCCTGCATTGCATGCACGTCGTAACCGACAGTGTTGCCTGAATCTCAGCGCGAGAAGGGTTTGTTGATTCAATGACGCCTGATATCATGCAACCCTTCATTGCATGCCTGTCGTCACCAAGGGTGTTGCCTGAAATTAAGCGCAGCAAGTGTTTGTCAATTGAATGACGCTTAATTGTATGCAACCCTGCATTGCATGCCTGTCGTCACCAACAGTGTCGCCTGAAATTAGGCGAAAGAAGGGTTTGTTGATTGAATGACGCCTGATTGTATGCAACCCTGCCTTGCATGCCTGTCGTCACTGACAGTGTTGCCTGAAATTAGGCGCAGCAAGTGTTTGTTAATTGAATGACGCCTGATTATATGCAACCCTGAATCGCATGCCCGTCGTCACTGACAGTGGTGCCTGAATCTGAGCGCAAGAAGGGTTTGTTGATTGAATGACGCCTGGAGCATATGCAACCCTGAATCGCATGCCTGTCGTCACTAACAGAGTTGTCAGAAATCAGGCACAAGGAGTGTTCGTCGATTGAATGACGCCTGATTGTATGCAACCCTGCATCGCATGCCTGTCGTCACTGACAGTGTTGCCTGAATCTAAGCGCGAGAAGGGTTTGTTCATTCAATGACGCCTGATTGTATGCAACCCTGCATTGCATGCCTGTCGTCACTGACGGTGTTCCCTGAAATTAAGCGCAGCAAGTGTTTGTCAATTGAATGACGCCTGATTGTATGCAACCCTGCATTGCATGCCTGTCGTCACTGACAGTGTTGCCTGAAATTAGGCGCAGCAAGTGTTTGTTAATTGAATGACGCCTGATCATATGCAACCCTGAATCGCATGCCCGTCGTCACTGACAGTGGTGCCTGAATCTGAGCGCAAGAAGGGTTTGTTGATTGAATGACGCCTGGAGCATATGCAACCCTGAATCGCATGCCTGTCGTCACTAACAGAGTTGTCAGAAATCAGGCACAAGAAGTGTTCGTCGATTGAATGACGCCTGATTGTATGCAACCCTGCATCGCATGCACGTCGTAACCGACAGTGTTGCCTGAAATTAGGTGCAGCGAGTGTTTGTTGATTGCAAGACACCTGATTATATGCAACCCCGTATTGCATGCCTGTCGTAACTGACAGTGTTGCCTGAATCTAAGCGCACCGAGATTTTGTTGATTAAATGAGACCTGGATTATACGCAACCCTGAATCGCATGCCTGTCGTCAAGAACAGAGTTGCCAGAAATTAGGCAAAAGAAAAGTCTGTTCATTGAATGACGCCTGATTGTATGCAACCCTGCATTGCATGACAGTCGTCTTTGACAGTGTTGCCTGAATCTAAGCGCGAGAAGGGTTTGTTGATTCAATGACGCCTGATTATATGCAACCCTGCATTGCACGCCTGTCGTCACTGAAAGTGTTGCCTGGAATTAGGCGCAGCAAGTGTTCGTTAATTGAATGACGCCTGATTATATGCAACCCTGCATTGCGTGCCCGTCGTAACCGACAGTGTTGCCTGAATCTGAGCGCGAAAAGGGTTTGTTGATTCAATGACGCCTGATTGCATGCAACCCTGCATTGCATGCCTGTCGTCACTGACAGTGTTGCCTGAAATTAGGCGCAGCAAGTGTTCGTTGATTGAATGACGCTTGATTGTATGCAACCCTGCATCGCATGCCTGTCGTCACTGACAGTGTTGCCTGAAATTAGGCACAGCAAGTGTTCGTTAATTGAATGACGCCTGATCATATGCAACCCTGCATAGCATGCCTGTCGGCACCGGAAGTGTTGCCTGAAATTAGGCGCAGCAAGTGTTCGTGAATTGAATGACGCCTGATTGTATGCAACCCTAAATCGCAAGCCTGTCGTCACTGACAGTTTTGCCTGAATCTAAGCGCGAGCAGGGTTTGTTGATTCAATGACGCCTGATTATATGCAACTCTGCATTGCATGCCTGTCGTCTTTGACAGTGTTGCCTGAATCTGAGCGCGAGAAGGGTTTGTTGATTCAATGACGCCTGATTGTATGCAACTCTGCATTGCATGCCTGTCGTCACTGACGGTGTTGCCTGAAATTAAGCGCAGCAAGTTTTTGTTAATAGAATGACGCCTGATTATCTGCAACCCTGAATCGCATGCCTGTCGTCACCGACAGTATTGCCTGAATCTGAGCGCAAAAAGGGTTTGTTGATTGAATGACGCCTGGAGCATATGCAACCCTGAATCGCATGCCTGTCGTCACTAACAGAGTTGCCGGAAATTAGGCACAAGGAGGGTTTGTTGATCGAATGACGCCTGATTGTATGCAACCCTGCATTGCATGCCTGTCGTCACTGACAGTGTTGCCTGAAATTAGGCGCAGCAAGTGTTCGTACATTAAATGACGCCTGATCATATGCAACCATACATTGCATGCCCGTTATCACCTACAGTGTTCCCCGAAATTGGGCGCAGCAAGTGTTCGGTAATTTAATGACGCCTGAATATATGCAACCCTGCATCGCATGCCTGTCGTCGCCGACAGTGTTCCCTGAAATTAGGCGCAGCAAGTGTTCGTTAATTAAATGACGCCTGATTATATGCAACTCTGCATCGCATGCCTGTCGTCACCGACAGTGTTGCCTGAAATTAGGCGCAGCAAGTGTTTGTCAATTGAATGACGCCAGATTGTATGCAACCCTGCATTGCATGCCTGTCGTCACCGACAGTGTTGCCTGGAATTAGGCGCAGCAAGTGTTTGGTAATTGAATGACGCCTGATTATATGCAACCCTAAATCGCATGCCCGTCGTCACCGACAGTTTTGCCTGAATCTAAGCGCGAGAAGGGTTTGTTGATTCAATGACGCCTGATTGTATGCAACCCTGCATTGTATGCCTGTCGTAACTGACAGTAATTCCTGAATCCAAGCGCAAGAAGGTTTTGTTGATTGAATGAGACCTAGATTATACGCAACCCTGAATCGCATGCCTGTCGTCACTAACAGAGTTGCCAGAAATTAGGCGCGAGAAAAATTGTTGATTGAATGACGCCTGATTGTATGCAACCCTGCATTGCATGCCTGTCGTCACCGACGGTGTTGCCTGAAATCAAGCGTGGCAAGTGTTTGTCAATTGAATGACGCCTGATTGTATGCGACCCTGCATTGTATGCCTGTCGTAACTGACAGTGTTTCCTGAATCCAAGCGCAAGAAGGTTTTGTTGATTGAATGAGACCTAGATTATACGCAACCCTGAATCGCATGCCTGTCGTCACTAACAGAGTTGCCAGAAATTAGGCGCGAGAAAAATTGTTGATTGAATGACGCCTGATTGTATGCAACTCTGCATTGCATGCCTGTCGTCACTGACAGTGTTGCCTGAATCCAAGCGCGAGAAGGGTTTGTTAATTCAATGACGCCTGATTGTATGCAACCCTGCATTGCATGCTTATCGTCACCGACAGTGTTGCCTGAAATTAGGCGCAGCAAGTGTTTGTTATTGAATGACGCCCGATTATATGCAACCCTGAATCGCATGCCCGTCGTCACTGACAGTGGTGCCTGAATCTGAGCGCAATAAGGGTTTGTTGATTGGATGACGCCTGGAGCATATGCAACCCTGAATCGCATGCCTGTCGTCACTAACAGAGTTGTCAGAAATCAGGCACAAGAAGTGTTCGTCGATTGAATGACGCCTGATTGTATGCAACCCTGCATTGCATGCCTGTCGTAACTGACAGTGTTTCCTGAATCCAAGCGCAAGAAGGTTTTGTTGATTGAATGAGACCTAGATTATACGCAACCCTAAATCGCATGCCTGTCGTCACTAACAGAGTTGCCAGAAATTAGGCGCGAGAAAAATTGTTGATTGAATGACGCCTGATTGTATGCAACCCTGCATCGCATGCCTGTCGTCACTGACAGTGTTGCCTGAATCTAAGCGCGAGAAGGGTTTGTTGATTCAATGACGCCTGATTGTATGCAACCCTGCATTGCATGCCTGTCGTCACTGACGGTGTTCCCCGAAATTAAGCGCAGCAAGTGTTTGTCAATTGAATGACGCCTGATGGGATGCAACCCTGCATTGCATGCCTGTCGTCACCGACAGTGTTGCCTGAAATCAGGCGCAGCAAGTGTTTGTTAATTGAATGACGCCTGATTATATGCAACCCTAAATCGCATGCCTGTCGTCACTGACAGTTTTGCCTGAATCTAAGCGCGAGAAGGGTTTGTTGATCCAATGACGCCTGATATTATGCAACCCTGCATTGCATGCCTGTCGTCGGCGACGGTGTTGCCTGAAATTAAGCGCAGCGAGTGTTCGTCGATTGAATGACGCCTGATTGTATGCAACCCTGCATTGCATGCCTGTCGTCACCGACAGTGTTGCCTGAAATTAGGCGCAGCAAGTGTTCGTTAATTGAATGACGCCTGATTGTATGCAACCCTGCATTGCATGCTCGTCGTCAGCGACGGTGTTGCCTGAAATTAAGCGCAGCGAGTGTTCGTCGATTGAATGACGCCTGATTGTATGCAACCCTGCATTGCATGCCTGTCGTCACCGACAGTGTTGCCTAAAATAAGGCGCAGCAAGTGTTTGTTAATTGAATGACGCTCGATTATATGCGACCCTAAATCGCATGCCTGTCGTCACTAACAGAGTTGCCAGAACTTAGGCACAAAAAGGGTTTGTTGATTGAATGACGCCTGATTGTATGCAACCCTGCATTGCATGCACGTCGTAACCGACAGTGTTGCCTGAATCTCAGCGCGATGAGGGTTTGTTGATTCAATGACGCCTGATTGTATGCAACCCTGCATCGCATGCCTGCCGTCACCGACAGTGTTGCCTGAAATTAGGCGCAGCAAGTGTTCGTTAATTGAATGACGCCTGATCATATGCAACCCTGCATAGCATGCCTGTCGGCACCGACAGTGTTGCCTGAAATTAGGCGCAGAAAGTGTTTGTTAATTGAATGACGCCTGATTGTATGCAATTCTGCATTGCATGCCCGTCGTCACCGACAGTGTTGCCTAAAATTAGGCGCAGCCAGTGTTCGTTAATTGAATGACGCCTGATTATATGCAACCCTGCATCGCATGCCTGTCGTCACTGACAGAGTTGCCAGAAATTAGGTGAAAGAAGGGTTTGTTGATTGAATGACGCCTGATTGTATGCAACCCTGCATTGCATGCACGTCGTAACCGACAGTGTTGCCTGAATCTCAGCGCGAGAAGGGTTTGTTGATTCAATGACGCCTGGAGCATATGCAACCCTGAATCGCATGCCTGTCGTTACTCACAGAGTTGCTAGAAATTAGGCACAGCAAGTTTTCGTTGATTGAATGACGCCTGATTATATGCAACCCTGCATCGCATGCCTGTCGTCACTAACAGAGTTGCCAGAAATTAGGCGCAAGAAGAGTTTGTTGATTCAATGACGCCTGATTGCATGCAACCCTGCATTGCATGCCTGTCGTCACTGACAGTGTTGCCTGAAATGAGGCGCAGCAAGTTTTCGTTAATTGAATGACGCCTGATTGTATGCAACCCTGCATCGCATGCCTGTCGTCACTGACAGTGTTGCCTGAAATGAGGCGCAGCAAGTGTTCGTTAATTGAATGACGCCTGATCATATGCAACCCTGCATAGCATGCCTGTCGGCACCGGAAGTGTTGCCTGAAATTAGGCGCAGCAAGTGTTCGTTAATTGAATGACGCCTGATTGTATGCAACCCTGCATTGCATGCCTGTCGTCACTGACAGTGTTGCCTGAAATTAGGCGCAGCAAGTGTTCGGTAATTGAATGACGCCTGATCATATGCAACCTTGCATTGCATGCCTGTCGTCACTGAAAGTGTTGCCTGAAATTAGGCGCAGCAAGTGTTTGTCAATTGAATGACGCCTGATTGTATGCAATTCTGCATTGCATGCCCGTCTTCACTAACAGAGTTTCCAGAAATGAGGTGCAAGAAGGGTTTGTTGATCGAATGACGCCTGATTGTATGCAACCCTGCATTGTATGCCGGTCGTAACCGACAGTGTCGCCTGGAATTAGGCGCAGCAAGCGTTTGTTAATTGAATGACGCCTGAATATATGCAACCCTGCATCGCATGCCTGTCGTCGCCGACAGTGTTCCCTGAAATTAGGCGCAGCAAGTGTTCGTTAATTAAATGACGCCTGATTATATGCAACTCTGCTACGCATGCCTGTCGTCACCGACAGTGTTGCCTGAAATTAGGCGCAGCAAGTGTTTGTCAATTGAATGACGCCAGATTGTATGCAACCCTGCATTGCATGCCTGTCGTCACCGACAGTGTTGCCTGAAATTAGGCGCAGCAAGTGTTTGGTAATTGAATGACGCCTGATTATATGCAACCCTAAATCGCATGCCCGTCGTCACTGACAGTTTTGCCTGAATCTAAGCGCGAGAAGAGTTTGTTGATTCGATGACGCCTGATTGTATGCAACCCTGCATTGTATGCCTGTCGTAACTGACAGTGTTTCCTGAATCCAAGCGCAAGGAGGTTTTGTTGATTGAATGAGACCTAGATTATACGCAACCCTGAATCGCATGCCTGTCGTCACTAACAGAGTTGCCAGAAATTAGGCGCGAGAAAAATTGTTGATTGAATGACGCCTGATTGTATGCAACCCTGCATTGCATGCCTGTCGTCACCGACGGTGTTGCCTGAAATCAAGCGTGGCAAGTGTTTGTCAATTGAATGACGCCTGATTGTATGCGAGCCTGCATTGTATGCCTGTCGTAACTGACAGTGTTTCCTGAATCCAAGCGCAAGAAGGTTTTGTTGATTGAATGAGACCTAGATTATACGCAACCCTGAATCGCATGCCTGTCGTCACTAACAGAGTTGCCAGAAATTAGGCGCGAGAAAAATTGTTGATTGAATGACGCCTGATTGTATGCAACTCTGCATTGCATGCCTGTCGTCACTGACAGTGTTGCCTGAATCCAAGCGCGAGAAGGGTTTGTTGATTCAATGACGCCTGATTGTATGCAACCCTGCATTGCATGCTTATCGTCACCGACAGTGTTGCCTGAAATTAGGCGCAGCAAGTGTTTGTTATTGAATGACGCCCGATTATATGCAACCCTGAATCGCATGCCCGTCGTCACTGACAGTGGTGCCTGAATCTGAGCGCAATAAGGGTTTGTTGATTGGATGACGCCTGGAGCATATGCAACCCTGAATCGCATGCCTGTCGTCACTAACAGAGTTGTCAGAAATCAGGCACAAGAAGTGTTCGTCGATTGAATGACGCCTGATTGTATGCAACCCTGCATTGCATGCCTGTCGTAACTGACAGTGTTTCCTGAATCCAAGCGCAAGAAGGTTTTGTTGATTGAATGAGACCTAGATTATACGCAACCCTAAATCGCATGCCTGTCGTCACTAACAGAGTTGCCAGAAATTAGGCGCGAGAAAAATTGTTGATTAAATGACGCCTGATTGTATGCAACCCTGCATCGCATGCCTGTCGTCACTGACAGTGTTGCCTGAATCTAAGCGCGAGAAGGGTTTGTTGATTCAATGACGCCTGATTGTATGCAACCCTGCATTGCATGCCTGTCGTCACTGACGGTGTTCCCCGAAATTAAGCGCAGCAAGTGTTTGTCAATTGAATGACGCCTGATGGGATGCAACCCTGCATTGCATGCCTGACGTCACCGACAGTGTTGCCTGAAATCAGGCGCAGCAAGTGTTTGTTAATTGAATGACGCCTGATTATATGCAACCCTAAATCGCATGCCTGTCGTCACTGACAGTTTTGCCTGAATCTAAGCGCGAGAAGGGTTTGTTGATCCAATGACGCCTGATATTATGCAACCCTGCATTGCATGCCTGTCGTCGGCGACGGTGTTGCCTGAAATTAAGCGCAGCGAGTGTTCGTCGATTGAATGACGCCTGATTGTATGCAACCCTGCATTGCATGCCTGTCGTCACCGACAGTGTTGCCTAAAATAAGGCGCAGCAAGTGTTTGTTAATTGAATGACGCTCGATTATATGCGACCCTAAATCGCATGCCTGTCGTCACTAACAGAGTTGCCAGAACTTAGGCACAAAAAGGGTTTGTTGATTGAATGACGCCTGATTGTATGCAACCCTGCATTGCATGCACGTCGTAACCGACAGTGTTGCCTGAATCTCAGCGCGATAAGGGTTTGTTGATTCAATGACGCCTGATTGTATGCAACCCTGCATCGCATGCCTGCCGTCACCGACAGTGTTGCCTGAAATTAGGCGCAGCAAGTGTTCGTTAATTGAATGACGCCTGATCATATGCAACCCTGCATAGCATGCCTGTCGGCACCGACAGTGTTGCCTGAAATTAGGCGCAGAAAGTGTTTGTTAATTGAATGACGCCTGATTGTATGCAATTCTGCATTGCATGCCCGTCGTCACCGACAGTGTTGCCTAAAATTAGGCGCAGCCAGTGTTCGTTAATTGAATGACGACTGATTATATGCAACCCTGCATCGCATGCCTGTCGTCACTAACAGAGTTGCCAGAAATTAGGTGAAAGAAGGGTTTGTTGATTGAATGACGCCTGATTGTATGCAACCCTGCATTGCATGCACGTCGTAACCGACAGTGTTGCCTGAATCTCAGCGCGAGAAGGTTTTGTTGATTCAATGACGCCTGGAGCATATGCAACCCTGAATCGCATGCCTGTCGTTACTCACAGAGTTGCTAGAAATTAGGCACAGCAAGTTTTCGTTGATTGAATGACGCCTGATTATATGCAACCCTGCATCGCATGCCTGTCGTCACTAACAGAGTTGCCAGAAATTAGGCGCAAGAAGAGTTTGTTGATTCAATGACGCCTGATTGCATGCAACCCTGCATTGCATGCCTGTCGTCACTGACAGTGTTGCCTGAAATGAGGCGCAGCAAGTTTTCGTTAATTGAATGACGCCTGATTGTATGCAACCCTGCATCGCATGCCTGTCGTCACTGACAGTGTTGCCTGAAATGAGGCGCAGCAAGTGTTCGTTAATTGAATGACGCCTGATCATATGCAACCCTGCATAGCATGCCTGTCGGCACCGGAAGTGTTGCCTGAAATTAGGCGCAGCAAGTGTTCGTTAATTGAATGACGCCTGATTGTATGCAACCCTGCATTGCATGCCTGTCGTCACTGACAGTGTTGCCTGAAATTAGGCGCAGCAAGTGTTCGGTAATTGAATGACGCCTGATCATATGCAACCTTGCATTGCATGCCTGTCGTCACTGAAAGTGTTGCCTGAAATTAGGCGCAGCAAGTGTTTGTCAATTGAATGACGCCTGATTGTATGCAATTCTGCATTGCATGCCCGTCTTCACTAACAGAGTTTCCAGAAATGAGGTGCAAGAAGGGTTTGTTGATCGAATGACGCCTGATTGTATGCAACCCTGCATTGTATGCCGGTCGTAACCGACAGTGTCGCCTGGAATTAGGCGCAGCAAGCGTTTGTTAATTGAATGACGCCTGATTATATGCAACCCCGTATTGCATGTCTGTCGTCAACGACAGTGTTACCGAAAATTAGTCGCATGGAAAGTCCGTTGATTGCTCATTGCTCAATTCAATGCAACCTTTTATTGGACGCTTGTTGTCAATAAGAATGTTGCCCGAAATTGAGAGCACGGCAAATTCATGGATTGCTTTACGGCTGATTGAGTGCAACCTCGCATTGCATGGGTGTCGTCACTCACAGTGTTGCCTGTAATAAGGCGGGGGGAGAATTCGTTGAACGCTTAATGCCTGATTATATGGAATACTGCATCGCATGCCTGTCGTCACTTACACAGAGTTGCCTGAAATGAGGCGCAAGGAAGGTTCGTTGAATGTTTGACGCTTGAATGTAAGCAACCTCGCATAGCATGCCTGTCGTCCCTGACAATGTTGCCTGAAATGCGGCGCAAGGAAGGTTCGTTGTTTGTATGACGCCTGAATGTATGCAATTCTGCATTGCATTCCTGTCGTCTTTGACAGTGTTGCCTGAATCTAAGCGCGAGAAGGGTTTGTTGATTCAATGACGCCTGATTGTATGCAACCCTGCATTGCATGCCTGTCGTCACTGACAGTGTTGCCTGAAATTAGGCGCAGCAAGTGTTTGTTAATTAAATGACGCCTGATTATATGCAACCTCGCATCGCATGCCTGTCGTCACTCACAGAGTTGCCAGAAATTAGGCGCAAGAACGGTTTGTTGATTGAATGACGCCTGATTGTATGCAACTCTGCATTGCATGCCTGTCGTCACTGACGGTGTTTTCTGAATCTAAGCGCGAGAAGGGTTTGTTGATTCAATGACGCCTGATTGTATGCAACTCTGCATCGCATGCCTGTCGTCACCGACAGTGTTGCCTGAAATTAAGCGCAGCAAGTGTTTGTTAATTGAATGACGCTCGATTATATGCGACCCTAAATCGCATGCCTGTCGTCACTAACAGAGTTGCCAGTACTTAGGCACAAAAAGGGTTTGTTGATTGAATGACGCCTGATTGTATGCAACCCTGCATTGCATGCACGTCGTAACCGACAGTGTTGCCTGAATCTCAGCGCGAGAAGGGTTTGTTGATTCAATGACGCCTGATATCATGCAACCCTTCATCGCATGCCTGTCGTCACCAAGGGTGTTGCCTGAAATTAAGCGCAGCAAGTGTTTGTCAATTGAATGACGCTTGATTGTATGCAACCCTGCATTGCATGCCTGTCGTCACCGACAGTGTCGCCTGAAATTAGGCGAAAGAAGGGTTTGCTGATTGAATGACGCCTGATTGTATGCAACCCTGCCTTGCATGCCTGTCGTCACTGACAGTGTTGCCTGAAATTAGGCGCAGCAAGTGTTCGTTGATTGAATGACGCCTGATTATATGCAACCCTGCATCGCATGCCTGTCGTCACCAACAGAATTGCCAGAAATTAGGCGAAAGAAGGGTTTGTTGGTTGAATGACGCCTCATTGTATGCAACCCTGCAATGCATGCCTGTCGTCTTTGACAGTGTTGCCTGAATCTAAGCGCGAAAAGGGTTTGTTGATTCAAAGACGCCTGATTGTATGCAACTCTGCATTGCATGCCTGTCGTCACTGACGGTGTTGCCTGGAATCAAGCGCAGCAAGTGTTTGTCAATTGAATGACGCCTGATTGTATGCAACCCTGCATTGCATGCCTGTCGTCACCGACAGTGTTGCCTGAAATCAGGCGCAGCAAGTTTTTGTTAATAGAATGACGCCTGATTATATGCAACCCTGAATCGCATGCCTGTCGTCACCGACAGTATTGCCTGAATCTGAGCGCCAAAAGGGTTTGTTGATTGAATGACGCCTGGAGCATATGCAACCCTGAATCGCATGCCTGTCGTCACTAACAGAGTTGCCAGAAATTAGGCACAAGGAGGGTTTGTCGATTGAATGACGCCTGATTGTATGCAACCCTGCGTTGCATGCCTGTCGTCACCGACAGTGTTGCCTGAAATAAGGCGCAGCAAGTGTTCGGTAATTGAATGACGCCTGATCATATGCAACCTTGCATTGCATGCCTGTCGTCACTGAAAGTGTTGCCTGAAATTAGGCGCAGCAAGTGTTTGTCAATTGAATGACGCCTGATTGTATGCAATTCTGCATTGCATGCCCGTCTTCACTAACAGAGTTTCCAGAAATGAGGTGCAAGAAGGGTTTGTTGATCGAATGACGCCTGATTGTATGCAACCCTGCATTGTATGCCGGTCGTAACCGACAGTGTCGCCTGGAATTAGGCGCAGCAAGCGTTTGTTAATTGAATGACGCCTGATTATATGCAACCCCGTATTGCATGTCTGTCGTCAACGACAGTGTTACCGAAAATTAGTCGCATGGAAAGTCCGTTGATTGCTCATTGCTCAATTCAATGCAACCTTTTATTGGACGCTTGTTGTCAATAAGAATGTTGCCCGAAATTGAGAGCACGGCAAATTCATGGATTGCTTTACGGCTGATTGAGTGCAACCTCGCATTGCATGGGTGTCGTCACTCACAGTGTTGCCTGTAATAAGGCGGGGGGAGAATTCGTTGAACGCTTAATGCCTGATTATATGGAATACTGCATCGCATGCCTGTCGTCACTTACACAGAGTTGCCTGAAATGAGGCGCAAGGAAGGTTCGTTGAATGTTTGACGCTTGAATGTAAGCAACCTCGCATAGCATGCCTGTCGTCCCTGACAATGTTGCCTGAAATGCGGCGCAAGGAAGGTTCGTTGTTTGTATGACGCCTGAATGTATGCAATTCTGCATTGCATTCCTGTCGTCTTTGACAGTGTTGCCTGAATCTAAGCGCGAGAAGGGTTTGTTGATTCAATGACGCCTGATTGTATGCAACCCTGCATTGCATGCCTGTCGTCACTGACAGTGTTGCCTGAAATTAGGCGCAGCAAGTGTTTGTTAATTAAATGACGCCTGATTATATGCAACCTCGCATCGCATGCCTGTCGTCACTCACAGAGTTGCCAGAAATTAGGCGCAAGAACGGTTTGTTGATTGAATGACGCCTGATTGTATGCAACTCTGCATTGCATGCCTGTCGTCACTGACGGTGTTTTCTGAATCTAAGCGCGAGAAGGGTTTGTTGATTCAATGACGCCTGATTGTATGCAACTCTGCATCGCATGCCTGTCGTCACCGACAGTGTTGCCTGAAATTAAGCGCAGCAAGTGTTTGTTAATTGAATGACGCTCGATTATATGCGACCCTAAATCGCATGCCTGTCGTCACTAACAGAGTTGCCAGTACTTAGGCACAAAAAGGGTTTGTTGATTGAATGACGCCTGATTGTATGCAACCCTGCATTGCATGCACGTCGTAACCGACAGTGTTGCCTGAATCTCAGCGCGAGAAGGGTTTGTTGATTCAATGACGCCTGATATCATGCAACCCTTCATCGCATGCCTGTCGTCACCAAGGGTGTTGCCTGAAATTAAGCGCAGCAAGTGTTTGTCAATTGAATGACGCTTGATTGTATGCAACCCTGCATTGCATGCCTGTCGTCACCGACAGTGTCGCCTGAAATTAGGCGAAAGAAGGGTTTGCTGATTGAATGACGCCTGATTGTATGCAACCCTGCCTTGCATGCCTGTCGTCACTGACAGTGTTGCCTGAAATTAGGCGCAGCAAGTGTTCGTTGATTGAATGACGCCTGATTATATGCAACCCTGCATCGCATGCCTGTCGTCACCAACAGAATTGCCAGAAATTAGGCGAAAGAAGGGTTTGTTGGTTGAATGACGCCTCATTGTATGCAACCCTGCAATGCATGCCTGTCGTCTTTGACAGTGTTGCCTGAATCTAAGCGCGAAAAGGGTTTGTTGATTCAAAGACGCCTGATTGTATGCAACTCTGCATTGCATGCCTGTCGTCACTGACGGTGTTGCCTGGAATCAAGCGCAGCAAGTGTTTGTCAATTGAATGACGCCTGATTGTATGCAACCCTGCATTGCATGCCTGTCGTCACCGACAGTGTTGCCTGAAATCAGGCGCAGCAAGTTTTTGTTAATAGAATGACGCCTGATTATATGCAACCCTGAATCGCATGCCTGTCGTCACCGACAGTATTGCCTGAATCTGAGCGCCAAAAGGGTTTGTTGATTGAATGACGCCTGGAGCATATGCAACCCTGAATCGCATGCCTGTCGTCACTAACAGAGTTGCCAGAAATTAGGCACAAGGAGGGTTTGTCGATTGAATGACGCCTGATTGTATGCAACCCTGCGTTGCATGCCTGTCGTCACCGACAGTGTTGCCTGAAATAAGGCGCAGCAAGTGTTCGGTAATTGAATGACGCCTGATCATATGCAACCTTGCATTGCATGCCTGTCGTCACTGAAAGTGTTGCCTGAAATTAGGCGCAGCAAGTGTTTGTCAATTGAATGACGCCTGATTGTATGCAATTCTGCATTGCATGCCCGTCTTCACTAACAGAGTTTCCAGAAATGAGGTGCAAGAAGGGTTTGTTGATCGAATGACGCCTGATTGTATGCAACCCTGCATTGTATGCCGGTCGTAACCGACAGTGTCGCCTGGAATTAGGCGCAGCAAGCGTTTGTTAATTGAATGACGCCTGATTATATGCAACCCCGTATTGCATGTCTGTCGTCAACGACAGTGTTACCGAAAATTAGTCGCATGGAAAGTCCGTTGATTGCTCATTGCTCAATTCAATGCAACCTTTTATTGGACGCTTGTTGTCAATAAGAATGTTGCCCGAAATTGAGAGCACGGCAAATTCATGGATTGCTTCACGGCTGATTGAGTGCAACCTCGCATTGCATGGGTGTCGTCACTCACAGTGTTGCCTGTAATAAGGCGGGGGGAGAATTCGTTGAACGCTTAATGCCTGATTATATGGAATACTGCATCGCATGCCTGTCGTCACTTACACAGAGTTGCCTGAAATGAGGCGCAAGGAAGGTTCGTTGAATGTTTGACGCTTGAATGTAAGCAACCTCGCATAGCATGCCTGTCGTCCCTGACAATGTTGCCTGAAATGCGGCGCAAGGAAGGTTCGTTGTTTGTATGACGCCTAAATGTATGCAATTCTGCATTGCATTCCTGTCGTCTTTGACAGTGTTGCCTGAATCTAAGCGCGAGAAGGGTTTGTTGATTCAATGACGCCTGATTGTATGCAATTCTGCATTGCATGCCCGTCATCACCGACAGTGTTGCCTGATATTAGGCGCAGCAAGTGTTCGTTAATCGAATAACGCCTGATTATATGCAACCTTGCATTGCATGCCTGTCGTGACTGAAAGTGTTGCCTGAAATTAGGCGCAGCAAGTGTTTGTCAATTGAATGACGCCTGATTGTATGCAACCCTGCATTGCATGCCTGTCGTCACCGACAGTGTTGCCTGAATCTAAGCGCACCGAGATTTTGTTGATTGAATGAGACCTGGATTATACGCAACCCTGAATCGCATGCCTGTCGTCACGAACAGAGTTGCCAGGAATTAGGCGAAAGAAAAGTTTGTTCATTGAATGACGCCTGATTGTATGCAACCCTGCATTGCATGCCAGTCGTCTTTGACAGTGTTGCCTGAATCTAAGCGCGAGAAGGGTTTGTTGATTCAATGACGCCTGATTATATGCAACCCTGCATTGCACACCTGTCGTCACTGGAAGTGTTGCCTGAAATTAGGCGCAGCAAGTGTTCGTTAATTGAATGACGCCTGATTGTATGCAACCCTGCATTGCATGCCAGTCGTCTTTGACAGTGTTGCCTGAATCTAAGCGCGAGAAGGGTTTCTTGATTCAATGACGCCTGATTATATGCAACCCTGCGTTGCATGCCTGTCGGCACCGGAAGTGTTGCCTGAAATTAGGCGCAGCAAGTGTTCGTTAATTGAATGACGCCTGATTGTATGCAACCCTGCATTGCATGCCTGTCGTCACTGACAGTGTTGCCTGAAATTAGGCGCAGCAAGTGTTCGGTAATTGAATGACGCCTGATCATATGCAACCTTGCATTGCATGCCTGTCGTCACTGAAAGTGTTGCCTGAAATTAGGCGCAGCAAGTGTTTGTCAATTGAATGACGCCTGATTGTATGCAATTCTGCATTGCATGCCCGTCTTCACTAACAGAGTTTCCAGAAATGAGGTGCAAGAAGGGTTTGTTGATCGAATGACGCCTGATTGTATGCAACCCTGCATTGTATGCCGGTCGTAACCGACAGTGTCGCCTGGAATTAGGCGCAGCAAGCGTTTGTTAATTGAATGACGCCTGATTATATGCAACCCCGTATTGCATGTCTGTCGTCAACGACAGTGTTACCGAAAATTAGTCGCATGGAAAGTCCGTTGATTGCTCATTGCTCAATTCAATGCAACCTTTTATTGGACGCTTGTTGTCAATAAGGATGTTGCCCGAAATTGAGAGCACGGCAAATTCATGGATTGCTTCACGGCTGATTGAGTGCAACCTCGCATTGCATGGGTGTCGTCACTCACAGTGTTGCCTGTAATAAGGCGGGGGGAGAATTCGTTGAACGCTTAATGCCTGATTATATGGAATACTGCATCGCATGCCTGTCGTCACTTACACAGAGTTGCCTGAAATGAGGCGCAAGGAAGGTTCGTTGAATGTTTGACGCTTGAATGTAAGCAACCTCGCATAGCATGCCTGTCGTCCCTGACAATGTTGCCTGAAATGCGGCGCAAGGAAGGTTCGTTGTTTGTATGACGCCTAAATGTATGCAATTCTGCATTGCATTCCTGTCGTCTTTGACAGTGTTGCCTGAATCTAAGCGCGAGAAGGGTTTGTTGATTCAATGACGCCTGATTGTATGCAACCCTGCATTGCATGCCTGTCGTCACTGACAGTGTTGCCTGAAATTAGGCGCAGCAAGTGTTTGTTAATTAAATGACGCCTGATTATATGCAACCTCGCATCGCATGCCTGTCGTCACTCACAGAGTTGCCAGAAATTAGGCGCAAGAACGGTTTGTTGATTGAATGACGCCTGATTGTATGCAACTCTGCATTGCATGCCTGTCGTCACTGACGGTGTTTTCTGAATCTAAGCGCGAGAAGGGTTTGTTGATTCAATGACGCCTGATTGTATGCAACTCTGCATCGCATGCCTGTCGTCACCGACAGTGTTGCCTGAAATTAAGCGCAGCAAGTGTTTGTTAATTGAATGACGCTCGATTATATGCGACCCTAAATCGCATGCCTGTCGTCACTAACAGAGTTGCCAGTACTTAGGCACAAAAAGGGTTTGTTGATTGAATGACGCCTGATTGTATGCAACCCTGCATTGCATGCACGTCGTAACCGACAGTGTTGCCTGAATCTCAGCGCGAGAAGGGTTTGTTGATTCAATGACGCCTGATATCATGCAACCCTTCATCGCATGCCTGTCGTCACCAAGGGTGTTGCCTGAAATTAAGCGCAGCAAGTGTTTGTCAATTGAATGACGCTTGATTGTATGCAACCCTGCATTGCATGCCTGTCGTCACCGACAGTGTCGCCTGAAATTAGGCGAAAGAAGGGTTTGTTGATTGAATGACGCCTGATTGTATGCAACCCTGCCTTGCATGCCTGTCGTCACTGACAGTGTTGCCTGAAATTAGGCGCAGCAAGTGTTCGTTGATTGAATGACGCCTGATTATATGCAACCCTGCATCGCATGCCTGTCGTCACCAACAGAATTGCCAGAAATTAGGCGAAAGAAGGGTTTGTTGGTTGAATGACGCCTCATTGTATGCAACCCTGCAATGCATGCCTGTCGTCTTTGACAGTGTTGCCTGAATCTAAGCGCGAAAAGGGTTTGTTGATTCAAAGACGCCTGATTGTATGCAACTCTGCATTGCATGCCTGTCGTCACTGACGGTGTTGCCTGGAATCAAGCGCAGCAAGTGTTTGTCAATTGAATGACGCCTGATTGTATGCAACCCTGCATTGCATGCCTGTCGTCACCGACAGTGTTGCCTGAAATCAGGCGCAGCAAGTTTTTGTTAATAGAATGACGCCTGATTATATGCAACCCTGAATCGCACGCCTGTCGTCACCGACAGTATTGCCTGAATCTGAGCGCCAAAAGGGTTTGTTGATTGAATGACGCCTGGAGCATATGCAACCCTGAATCGCATGCCTGTCGTCACTAACAGAGTTGCCAGAAATTAGGCACAAGGAGGGTTTGTCGATTGAATGACGCCTGATTGTATGCAACCCTGCGTTGCATGCCTGTCGTCACCGACAGTGTTGCCTGAAATAAGGCGCAGCAAGTGTTCGTTAATTAAATGACGCCTGATTATATGCAACCCTACATTGCATGCCCGTCGTCACCTACAGTGTTCCCTGAAATTGGGCGCAGCAAGTGTTTGTCAATTAAATGACGCCTGATTATATGCAACTCTGCATCGCATGCCTGTCGTCACTAACAGTTTTGCCTGAATCTAAGCGCGAGAAGGGTTTGTTGATTCAATGACGCCTGATTGTATGCAACTCTGCATTGCATGCCTGTCGTCACCGACAGTGTTGCCTGAAATTAGGCACAGCAAGTTTTCGTTGATTGAATGACGCCTGATTATATGCAACCCTGCATCGCATGCCTGTCGTCACTAACAGAGTTGCCAGAAATTAGGCGCGAGAAGGGTTTGTTGATTCAATGACGCCTGATTGTATGCAACTCTGCATTGCATGCCTGTCGTCACCGACAGTGTTGCCTGAAATTAGGCACAGCAAGTTTTCGTTGATTGAATGACGCCTGATTATATGCAACCCTGCATCGCATGCCTGTCGTCACTAACAGAGTTGCCAGAAATTAGGCGCAAGAAGAGTTTGTTGATTGAATGACGCCTGATTGCATGCAATTCTGCATTGCACGCCTGTCGTCACTGAAAGTGTTACCTGAAATTAGGCGCAGCAAGTGTTCGTTAATTGAATGACGCCTGATGATATGCAACCTTGCATTGCATGTCCGTCGTAACCGACAGTGTTGCCTGAATCTGAGCGCGAAAAGGGTTTGTTGATTCAATGACGCCTGATTGCATGCAACCCTGCATTGCATGCCTGTCGTCACTGACAGTGTTGCCTGAAATTAGGCGCAGCAAGTGTTCGTTAATTGGATGACGCCTGATTGTATGCAACCCTGCATCGCATGCCTGTCATCACTGACAGTGTTGCCTGAAATTAGGCGCGGCAAGTGTTCGTTAATTGAATGACGCCTGATCATATGCAACCCTGCATTGCATGCCTGTCGTCACTGACAGTGTTGCCTGAAATTAGGCGCAGCAAGTGTTCGGTAATTGAATGACGCCTGATTATATGCAACCCTGCATTGCATGCCCGTCGTAACCGACAGTGTTGCCTGAATCTAAGCGCGAAAAGGGTTTGTTGATTCAATGACGCCTGATTGTATGCAACCCTGCATTGCATGCCTGTCGTCACTGACAGTGTTGCCTGAAATTAGGCGCAGCAAGTGTTCGGTAATTGAATGACGCCTGATTATATGCAACCCCGCATCACATGCCCGTCGGCACCGACAGTGTTGCCTGAAATTAGGCGCAGCAAGTGTTTGTTAATTGAATGACGCCTGATTGTATGCAATTCTGCATTGCATGCCCGTCGTCACCGACAGTGTTGCCTGAAATTAGGCGCAGCCAGTGTTCGTTAATTGAATGACGCCTGATTATATGCAACCCTGCATCGCATGCCTGTCGTCACTAACAGAGTTGCCAGAAATTAGGTGAAAGAAGGGTTTGTTGATTGAATGACGCCTGATTGTATGCAACCCTGCATTGCATGCACGTCGTAACCGACAGTGTTGCCTGAATCTCAGCGCGAGAAGGGTTTGTTGATTCAATGACGCCTGGAGCATATGCAACCCTGAATCGCATGCCTGTCGTTACTCACGGAGTTGCTAGAAATTAGGCACAAGAAGGGTTTGTTGATTCAATGACGCCTGATTGTATGCAACCCTGCATTGCATGCCTGTCGTCACCGACAGTGTTGCCTGAAATTAGGCACAGCAAGTTTTCGTTGATTGAATGACGCCTGATTATATGCAACCCTGCATCGCATGCCTGTCGTCACTAACAGAGTTGCCAGAAATTAGGCGCAAGAAGAGTTTGTTGATTGAATGACGCCTGATTGCATGCAATTCTGCATTGCATGCCTGTCGTCACCAACAGTGTTGCCTGAAATTAGGTGCAGCGAGTGTTTGTTGATTGCAAGACACCTGATTATATGCAACCCCGTATTGCATGCCTGTCGTAACTGACAGTGTTGCCTGAATCTAAGCGCACCGAGATTTTGTTGATTAAATGAGACCTGGATTATACGCAACCCTGAATCGCATGCCTGTCGTCAAGAACAGAGTTGCCAGAAATTAGGCAAAAGAAAAGTCTGTTCATTGAATGACGCCTGATTGTATGCAACCCTGCGTTGCATGACAGTCGTCTTTGACAGTGTTGCCTGAATCTAAGCGCGAGAAGGGTTTGTTGATTCAATGACGCCTGATTATATGCAACCCTGCATTGCACGCCTGTCGTCACTGAAAGTGTTGCCTGGAATTAGGCGCAGCAAGTGTTCGTTAATTGAATGACGCCTGATTATATGCAACCCTGCATTGCGTGCCCGTCGTAACCGACAGTGTTGCCTGAATCTGAGCGCGAAAAGGGTTTGTTGATTCAATGACGCCTGATTGCATGCAACCCTGCATTGCATGCCTGTCGTCACTGACAGTGTTGCCTGAAATTAGGCGAAGCAAGTGTTCGTTGATTGAATGACGCCTGATTGTATGCAACCCTGCATCGCATGCCTGTCGTCACTGACAGTGTTGCCTGAAATTAGGCGCAGCAAGTGTTCGTTAATTGAATGACGCCTGATCATATGCAACCCTGCATAGCATGCCTGTCGGCACCGGAAGTGTTGCCTGAAATTAGGCGCAGCAAGTGTTCGTGAATTGAATGACGCCTGATTGTATGCAACCCTAAATCGCATGCCTGTCGTCACTGACAGTTTTGCCTGAATCTAAGCGCGAGAAGGGTTTGTTGATTCAATGACGCCTGATTATATGCAACCTCGCATCGCATGCCTGTCGTCACCAACAGAGTTGCCAGAACTTAGGCACGAAAAGGGTTTGTTGATTGAATGACGCCTGATTGTATGCAACCCTGCATTGCATGCACGTCGTAACCGACGGTGTTGCCTGAATCTCAGCGCGAGAAGGAATTGTTGATTCAATGACGCCTGATATCATGCAACCCTTCATTGCATGCCTGTCGTCACCAAGGGTGTTGCCTGAAATTAAGCGCAGCAAGTGTTTGTCAATCGAATGACGCTTGATTGTATGCAACCCTGCATTGCATGCCTGTCGTCACCAACAGTGTCGCCTGAAATTAGGCGAAAGAAGGGTTTGTTGATTGAATGACGCCTGATTGTATGCAACCCTGCCTTGCATGCCTGTCGTCACTGACAGTGTTGCCTGAAATTAGGCGCAGCAAGTGTTCGTTAATTGAATGACGCCTGATTATATGCAACCCTGCATCGCATGCCTGTCGTCACCACCAGAATTGCCAGAAATTAGGCGAAAGAAGGGTTTGTCGGTTGAATGACGCCTCATTGTATGCAACCCTGCATTGCATGCCTGTCGTCTTTGACAGTGTTGCCTGAATCTAAGCGCGAGAAGGGTTTGTTAATTTAATGACGCCTGATTGTATGCAACTCTGCACTGCATGCCTGTCGTCACCGACAGTGTTGCCTGAAATTAGGTGCAGCAAGTGTTTGGTAATTGAATGACGCCTGATTATATGCAACCCTAAATCGCATGCCTGTCGTCACTGACAGTTTTGCCTGAATCTGAGCGCGAGAAGGGTTTGTTGATTTAATGACGCCTGATATTATGCAACCCTGCATTGCATGCCTGTCGTCAGCGACGGTGTTGCCTGAAATTAAGCGCAGCAAGTGTTCGTCGATTGAATGACGCCTGATTGTATGCAACCCTGCATTGCATGCCTGTCGTCGGCGACAGTGTTGCCTGAAATGAGGCGCAGCAAGTGTTTGGTAATTGAATGACGCCTGATGATATGCAACCCTAAATCGCATGCCTGTCGTCACTGACAGTTTTGCCTGAATCTAAGCGCGAGAAGGGTTTGTTGATTCAATGACGCCTGATTATATGCAACCTCGCATCGCATGCCTGTCGTCACTAACGGAGTTGCCAGAACTTAGGCACAAAAAGGGTTTGTTGATTGAATGACGCCTGATTGTATGCAACCCTGCATTGCATGCACGTCGTAACCGACAGTGTTGCCTGAATCTCAGCGCGAGAAGGGTTTGTTGATTCAATGACGCCTGATATCATGCAACCCTTCATTGCATGCCTGTCGTCACCAAGGGTGTTGCCTGAAATTAAGCGCAGCAAGTGTTTGTCAATGGAATGACGCTTGATTGTATGCAACCCTGCATTGCATGCCTGTCGTCACCGACAGTGTCGCCTGAAATTAGGCGAAAGAAGGGTTTGTTGATTGAATGACGCCTGATTGTATGCAACCCTGCCTTGCATGCCTGTCGTCACTGACAGTGTTGCCTGAAATTAGGCGCAGCAAGTGTTCGTTAATCGAATGACGCCTGATTATATGCAACCCTGCATCGCATGCCTGTCGTCACCACCAGAATTGCCAGAAATCAGGCGAAAGAAGGGTTTGTTGGTTGAATGACGCCTCATTGTATGCAACCCTGCATTGCATGCCTGTCGTCTTTGACAGTGTTGCCTGAATCTGAGCGCGAGAAGGGTTTGTTGATTCAATGACGCCTGATTGTATGCAACTCTGCATTGCATGCCTGTCGTCACTGACGGTGTTGCCTGAAATTAAGCGCAGCAAGTTTTTGTTAATAGAATGACGCCTGATTATCTGCAACCCTGAATCGCATGCCTGTCGTCACCGACAGTATTGCCTGAATCTGAGCGCAAAAAGGGTTTGTTGATTGAATGACGCCTGGAGCATATGCAACCCTGAATCGCATGCCTGTCGTCACTAACAGAGTTGCCGGAAATTAGGCACAAGGAGGGTTTGTTGATCGAATGACGCCTGATTGTATGCAACCCTGCATTGCATGCCTGTCGTCACTGACAGTGTTGCCTGAAATTAGGCGCAGCAAGTGTTCGTACATTAAATGACGCCTGATCATATGCAACCATACATTGCATGCCCGTTATCACCTACAGTGTTCCCCGAAATTGGGCGCAGCAAGTGTTCGGTAATTTAATGACGCCTGAATATATGCAACCCTGCATCGCATGCCTGTCGTCGCCGACAGTGTTCCCTGAAATTAGGCGCAGCAAGTGTTCGTTAATTAAATGACGCCTGATTATATGCAACTCTGCATCGCATGCCTGTCGTCACCGACAGTGTTGCCTGAAATTAGGCGCAGCAAGTGTTTGTCAATTGAATGACGCCAGATTGTATGCAACCCTGCATTGCATGCCTGTCGTCACCGACAGTGTTGCCTGGAATTAGGCGCAGCAAGTGTTTGGTAATTGAATGACGCCTGATTATATGCAACCCTAAATCGCATGCCCGTCGTCACCGACAGTTTTGCCTGAATCTAAGCGCGAGAAGGGTTTGTTGATTCAATGACGCCTGATTGTATGCAACCCTGCATTGTATGCCTGTCGTAACTGACAGTAATTCCTGAATCCAAGCGCAAGAAGGTTTTGTTGATTGAATGAGACCTAGATTATACGCAACCCTGAATCGCATGCCTGTCGTCACTAACAGAGTTGCCAGAAATTAGGCGCGAGAAAAATTGTTGATTGAATGACGCCTGATTGTATGCAACCCTGCATTGCATGCCTGTCGTCACCGACGGTGTTGCCTGAAATCAAGCGTGGCAAGTGTTTGTCAATTGAATGACGCCTGATTGTATGCGACCCTGCATTGTATGCCTGTCGTAACTGACAGTGTTTCCTGAATCCAAGCGCAAGAAGGTTTTGTTGATTGAATGAGACCTAGATTATACGCAACCCTGAATCGCATGCCTGTCGTCACTAACAGAGTTGCCAGAAATTAGGCGCGAGAAAAATTGTTGATTGAATGACGCCTGATTGTATGCAACTCTGCATTGCATGCCTGTCGTCACTGACAGTGTTGCCTGAATCCAAGCGCGAGAAGGGTTTGTTGATTCAATGACGCCTGATTGTATGCAACCCTGCATTGCATGCTTATCGTCACCGACAGTGTTGCCTGAAATTAGGCGCAGCAAGTGTTTGTTATTGAATGACGCCCGATTATATGCAACCCTGAATCGCATGCCCGTCGTCACTGACAGTGGTGCCTGAATCTGAGCGCAATAAGGGTTTGTTGATTGGATGACGCCTGGAGCATATGCAACCCTGAATCGCATGCCTGTCGTCACTAACAGAGTTGTCAGAAATCAGGCACAAGAAGTGTTCGTCGATTGAATGACGCCTGATTGTATGCAACCCTGCATTGCATGCCTGTCGTAACTGACAGTGTTTCCTGAATCCAAGCGCAAGAAGGTTTTGTTGATTGAATGAGACCTAGATTATACGCAACCCTAAATCGCATGCCTGTCGTCACTAACAGAGTTGCCAGAAATTAGGCGCGAGAAAAATTGTTGATTGAATGACGCCTGATTGTATGCAACCCTGCATCGCATGCCTGTCGTCACTGACAGTGTTGCCTGAATCTAAGCGCGAGAAGGGTTTGTTGATTCAATGACGCCTGATTGTATGCAACCCTGCATTGCATGCCTGTCGTCACTGACGGTGTTCCCCGAAATTAAGCGCAGCAAGTGTTTGTCAATTGAATGACGCCTGATGGGATGCAACCCTGCATTGCATGCCTGTCGTCACCGACAGTGTTGCCTGAAATCAGGCGCAGCAAGTGTTTGTTAATTGAATGACGCCTGATTATATGCAACCCTAAATCGCATGCCTGTCGTCACTGACAGTTTTGCCTGAATCTAAGCGCGAGAAGGGTTTGTTGATCCAATGACGCCTGATATTATGCAACCCTGCATTGCATGCCTGTCGTCGGCGACGGTGTTGCCTGAAATTAAGCGCAGCGAGTGTTCGTCGATTGAATGACGCCTGATTGTATGCAACCCTGCATTGCATGCCTGTCGTCACCGACAGTGTTGCCTGAAATTAGGCGCAGCAAGTGTTCGTTAATTGAATGACGCCTGATTGTATGCAACCCTGCATTGCATGCTCGTCGTCAGCGACGGTGTTGCCTGAAATTAAGCGCAGCGAGTGTTCGTCGATTGAATGACGCCTGATTGTATGCAACCCTGCATTGCATGCCTGTCGTCACCGACAGTGTTGCCTAAAATAAGGCGCAGCAAGTGTTTGTTAATTGAATGACGCTCGATTATATGCGACCCTAAATCGCATGCCTGTCGTCACTAACAGAGTTGCCAGAACTTAGGCACAAAAAGGGTTTGTTGATTGAATGACGCCTGATTGTATGCAACCCTGCATTGCATGCACGTCGTAACCGACAGTGTTGCCTGAATCTCAGCGCGATGAGGGTTTGTTGATTCAATGACGCCTGATTGTATGCAACCCTGCATCGCATGCCTGCCGTCACCGACAGTGTTGCCTGAAATTAGGCGCAGCAAGTGTTCGTTAATTGAATGACGCCTGATCATATGCAACCCTGCATAGCATGCCTGTCGGCACCGACAGTGTTGCCTGAAATTAGGCGCAGAAAGTGTTTGTTAATTGAATGACGCCTGATTGTATGCAATTCTGCATTGCATGCCCGTCGTCACCGACAGTGTTGCCTAAAATTAGGCGCAGCCAGTGTTCGTTAATTGAATGACGCCTGATTATATGCAACCCTGCATCGCATGCCTGTCGTCACTAACAGAGTTGCCAGAAATTAGGTGAAAGAAGGGTTTGTTGATTGAATGACGCCTGATTGTATGCAACCCTGCATTGCATGCACGTCGTAACCGACAGTGTTGCCTGAATCTCAGCGCGAGAAGGGTTTGTTGATTCAATGACGCCTGGAGCATATGCAACCCTGAATCGCATGCCTGTCGTTACTCACAGAGTTGCTAGAAATTAGGCACAGCAAGTTTTCGTTGATTGAATGACGCCTGATTATATGCAACCCTGCATCGCATGCCTGTCGTCACTAACAGAGTTGCCAGAAATTAGGCGCAAGAAGAGTTTGTTGATTCAATGACGCCTGATTGCATGCAACCCTGCATTGCATGCCTGTCGTCACTGACAGTGTTGCCTGAAATGAGGCGCAGCAAGTTTTCGTTAATTGAATGACGCCTGATTGTATGCAACCCTGCATCGCATGCCTGTCGTCACTGACAGTGTTGCCTGAAATGAGGCGCAGCAAGTGTTCGTTAATTGAATGACGCCTGATCATATGCAACCCTGCATAGCATGCCTGTCGGCACCGGAAGTGTTGCCTGAAATTAGGCGCAGCAAGTGTTCGTTAATTGAATGACGCCTGATTGTATGCAACCCTGCATTGCATGCCTGTCGTCACTGACAGTGTTGCCTGAAATTAGGCGCAGCAAGTGTTCGGTAATTGAATGACGCCTGATCATATGCAACCTTGCATTGCATGCCTGTCGTCACTGAAAGTGTTGCCTGAAATTAGGCGCAGCAAGTGTTTGTCAATTGAATGACGCCTGATTGTATGCAATTCTGCATTGCATGCCCGTCTTCACTAACAGAGTTTCCAGAAATGAGGTGCAAGAAGGGTTTGTTGATCGAATGACGCCTGATTGTATGCAACCCTGCATTGTATGCCGGTCGTAACCGACAGTGTCGCCTGGAATTAGGCGCAGCAAGCGTTTGTTAATTGAATGACGCCTGAATATATGCAACCCTGCATCGCATGCCTGTCGTCGCCGACAGTGTTCCCTGAAATTAGGCGCAGCAAGTGTTCGTTAATTAAATGACGCCTGATTATATGCAACTCTGCTACGCATGCCTGTCGTCACCGACAGTGTTGCCTGAAATTAGGCGCAGCAAGTGTTTGTCAATTGAATGACGCCAGATTGTATGCAACCCTGCATTGCATGCCTGTCGTCACCGACAGTGTTGCCTGAAATTAGGCGCAGCAAGTGTTTGGTAATTGAATGACGCCTGATTATATGCAACCCTAAATCGCATGCCCGTCGTCACTGACAGTTTTGCCTGAATCTAAGCGCGAGAAGAGTTTGTTGATTCGATGACGCCTGATTGTATGCAACCCTGCATTGTATGCCTGTCGTAACTGACAGTGTTTCCTGAATCCAAGCGCAAGGAGGTTTTGTTGATTGAATGAGACCTAGATTATACGCAACCCTGAATCGCATGCCTGTCGTCACTAACAGAGTTGCCAGAAATTAGGCGCGAGAAAAATTGTTGATTGAATGACGCCTGATTGTATGCAACCCTGCATTGCATGCCTGTCGTCACCGACGGTGTTGCCTGAAATCAAGCGTGGCAAGTGTTTGTCAATTGAATGACGCCTGATTGTATGCGAGCCTGCATTGTATGCCTGTCGTAACTGACAGTGTTTCCTGAATCCAAGCGCAAGAAGGTTTTGTTGATTGAATGAGACCTAGATTATACGCAACCCTGAATCGCATGCCTGTCGTCACTAACAGAGTTGCCAGAAATTAGGCGCGAGAAAAATTGTTGATTGAATGACGCCTGATTGTATGCAACTCTGCATTGCATGCCTGTCGTCACTGACAGTGTTGCCTGAATCCAAGCGCGAGAAGGGTTTGTTGATTCAATGACGCCTGATTGTATGCAACCCTGCATTGCATGCTTATCGTCACCGACAGTGTTGCCTGAAATTAGGCGCAGCAAGTGTTTGTTATTGAATGACGCCCGATTATATGCAACCCTGAATCGCATGCCCGTCGTCACTGACAGTGGTGCCTGAATCTGAGCGCAATAAGGGTTTGTTGATTGGATGACGCCTGGAGCATATGCAACCCTGAATCGCATGCCTGTCGTCACTAACAGAGTTGTCAGAAATCAGGCACAAGAAGTGTTCGTCGATTGAATGACGCCTGATTGTATGCAACCCTGCATTGCATGCCTGTCGTAACTGACAGTGTTTCCTGAATCCAAGCGCAAGAAGGTTTTGTTGATTGAATGAGACCTAGATTATACGCAACCCTAAATCGCATGCCTGTCGTCACTAACAGAGTTGCCAGAAATTAGGCGCGAGAAAAATTGTTGATTAAATGACGCCTGATTGTATGCAACCCTGCATCGCATGCCTGTCGTCACTGACAGTGTTGCCTGAATCTAAGCGCGAGAAGGGTTTGTTGATTCAATGACGCCTGATTGTATGCAACCCTGCATTGCATGCCTGTCGTCACTGACGGTGTTCCCCGAAATTAAGCGCAGCAAGTGTTTGTCAATTGAATGACGCCTGATGGGATGCAACCCTGCATTGCATGCCTGACGTCACCGACAGTGTTGCCTGAAATCAGGCGCAGCAAGTGTTTGTTAATTGAATGACGCCTGATTATATGCAACCCTAAATCGCATGCCTGTCGTCACTGACAGTTTTGCCTGAATCTAAGCGCGAGAAGGGTTTGTTGATCCAATGACGCCTGATATTATGCAACCCTGCATTGCATGCCTGTCGTCGGCGACGGTGTTGCCTGAAATTAAGCGCAGCGAGTGTTCGTCGATTGAATGACGCCTGATTGTATGCAACCCTGCATTGCATGCCTGTCGTCACCGACAGTGTTGCCTAAAATAAGGCGCAGCAAGTGTTTGTTAATTGAATGACGCTCGATTATATGCGACCCTAAATCGCATGCCTGTCGTCACTAACAGAGTTGCCAGAACTTAGGCACAAAAAGGGTTTGTTGATTGAATGACGCCTGATTGTATGCAACCCTGCATTGCATGCACGTCGTAACCGACAGTGTTGCCTGAATCTCAGCGCGATAAGGGTTTGTTGATTCAATGACGCCTGATTGTATGCAACCCTGCATCGCATGCCTGCCGTCACCGACAGTGTTGCCTGAAATTAGGCGCAGCAAGTGTTCGTTAATTGAATGACGCCTGATCATATGCAACCCTGCATAGCATGCCTGTCGGCACCGACAGTGTTGCCTGAAATTAGGCGCAGAAAGTGTTTGTTAATTGAATGACGCCTGATTGTATGCAATTCTGCATTGCATGCCCGTCGTCACCGACAGTGTTGCCTAAAATTAGGCGCAGCCAGTGTTCGTTAATTGAATGACGCCTGATTATATGCAACCCTGCATCGCATGCCTGTCGTCACTAACAGAGTTGCCAGAAATTAGGTGAAAGAAGGGTTTGTTGATTGAATGACGCCTGATTGTATGCAACCCTGCATTGCATGCACGTCGTAACCGACAGTGTTGCCTGAATCTCAGCGCGAGAAGGTTTTGTTGATTCAATGACGCCTGGAGCATATGCAACCCTGAATCGCATGCCTGTCGTTACTCACAGAGTTGCTAGAAATTAGGCACAGCAAGTTTTCGTTGATTGAATGACGCCTGATTATATGCAACCCTGCATCGCATGCCTGTCGTCACTAACAGAGTTGCCAGAAATTAGGCGCAAGAAGAGTTTGTTGATTCAATGACGCCTGATTGCATGCAACCCTGCATTGCATGCCTGTCGTCACTGACAGTGTTGCCTGAAATGAGGCGCAGCAAGTTTTCGTTAATTGAATGACGCCTGATTGTATGCAACCCTGCATCGCATGCCTGTCGTCACTGACAGTGTTGCCTGAAATGAGGCGCAGCAAGTGTTCGTTAATTGAATGACGCCTGATCATATGCAACCCTGCATAGCATGCCTGTCGGCACCGGAAGTGTTGCCTGAAATTAGGCGCAGCAAGTGTTCGTTAATTGAATGACGCCTGATTGTATGCAACCCTGCATTGCATGCCTGTCGTCACTGACAGTGTTGCCTGAAATTAGGCGCAGCAAGTGTTCGGTAATTGAATGACGCCTGATCATATGCAACCTTGCATTGCATGCCTGTCGTCACTGAAAGTGTTGCCTGAAATTAGGCGCAGCAAGTGTTTGTCAATTGAATGACGCCTGATTGTATGCAATTCTGCATTGCATGCCCGTCTTCACTAACAGAGTTTCCAGAAATGAGGTGCAAGAAGGGTTTGTTGATCGAATGACGCCTGATTGTATGCAACCCTGCATTGTATGCCGGTCGTAACCGACAGTGTCGCCTGGAATTAGGCGCAGCAAGCGTTTGTTAATTGAATGACGCCTGATTATATGCAACCCCGTATTGCATGTCTGTCGTCAACGACAGTGTTACCGAAAATTAGTCGCATGGAAAGTCCGTTGATTGCTCATTGCTCAATTCAATGCAACCTTTTATTGGACGCTTGTTGTCAATAAGAATGTTGCCCGAAATTGAGAGCACGGCAAATTCATGGATTGCTTTACGGCTGATTGAGTGCAACCTCGCATTGCATGGGTGTCGTCACTCACAGTGTTGCCTGTAATAAGGCGGGGGGAGAATTCGTTGAACGCTTAATGCCTGATTATATGGAATACTGCATCGCATGCCTGTCGTCACTTACACAGAGTTGCCTGAAATGAGGCGCAAGGAAGGTTCGTTGAATGTTTGACGCTTGAATGTAAGCAACCTCGCATAGCATGCCTGTCGTCCCTGACAATGTTGCCTGAAATGCGGCGCAAGGAAGGTTCGTTGTTTGTATGACGCCTGAATGTATGCAATTCTGCATTGCATTCCTGTCGTCTTTGACAGTGTTGCCTGAATCTAAGCGCGAGAAGGGTTTGTTGATTCAATGACGCCTGATTGTATGCAACCCTGCATTGCATGCCTGTCGTCACTGACAGTGTTGCCTGAAATTAGGCGCAGCAAGTGTTTGTTAATTAAATGACGCCTGATTATATGCAACCTCGCATCGCATGCCTGTCGTCACTCACAGAGTTGCCAGAAATTAGGCGCAACAACGGTTTGTTGATTGAATGACGCCTGATTGTATGCAACTCTGCATTGCATGCCTGTCGTCACTGACGGTGTTTTCTGAATCTAAGCGCGAGAAGGGTTTGTTGATTCAATGACGCCTGATTGTATGCAACTCTGCATCGCATGCCTGTCGTCACCGACAGTGTTGCCTGAAATTAAGCGCAGCAAGTGTTTGTTAATTGAATGACGCTCGATTATATGCGACCCTAAATCGCATGCCTGTCGTCACTAACAGAGTTGCCAGTACTTAGGCACAAAAAGGGTTTGTTGATTGAATGACGCCTGATTGTATGCAACCCTGCATTGCATGCACGTCGTAACCGACAGTGTTGCCTGAATCTCAGCGCGAGAAGGGTTTGTTGATTCAATGACGCCTGATATCATGCAACCCTTCATCGCATGCCTGTCGTCACCAAGGGTGTTGCCTGAAATTAAGCGCAGCAAGTGTTTGTCAATTGAATGACGCTTGATTGTATGCAACCCTGCATTGCATGCCTGTCGTCACCGACAGTGTCGCCTGAAATTAGGCGAAAGAAGGGTTTGCTGATTGAATGACGCCTGATTGTATGCAACCCTGCCTTGCATGCCTGTCGTCACTGACAGTGTTGCCTGAAATTAGGCGCAGCAAGTGTTCGTTGATTGAATGACGCCTGATTATATGCAACCCTGCATCGCATGCCTGTCGTCACCAACAGAATTGCCAGAAATTAGGCGAAAGAAGGGTTTGTTGGTTGAATGACGCCTCATTGTATGCAACCCTGCAATGCATGCCTGTCGTCTTTGACAGTGTTGCCTGAATCTAAGCGCGAAAAGGGTTTGTTGATTCAAAGACGCCTGATTGTATGCAACTCTGCATTGCATGCCTGTCGTCACTGACGGTGTTGCCTGGAATCAAGCGCAGCAAGTGTTTGTCAATTGAATGACGCCTGATTGTATGCAACCCTGCATTGCATGCCTGTCGTCACCGACAGTGTTGCCTGATATCAGGCGCAGCAAGTTTTTGTTAATAGAATGACGCCTGATTATATGCAACCCTGAATCGCATGCCTGTCGTCACCGACAGTATTGCCTGAATCTGAGCGCCAAAAGGGTTTGTTGATTGAATGACGCCTGGAGCATATGCAACCCTGAATCGCATGCCTGTCGTCACTAACAGAGTTGCCAGAAATTAGGCACAAGGAGGGTTTGTCGATTGAATGACGCCTGATTGTATGCAACCCTGCGTTGCATGCCTGTCGTCACCGACAGTGTTGCCTGAAATAAGGCGCAGCAAGTGTTCGTTAATTAAATGACGCCTGATTATATGCAACCCTACATTGCATGCCCGTCGTCACCTACAGTGTTCCCTGAAATTGGGCGCAGCAAGTGTTCGGTAATTCGATGACGCCTGATTATATGCAACCCTGCATCGCATGCCTGTCGTCACCGACAGTGTTGCCTGAAATTGGGCGCAGCAAGTGTTTGTCAATTAAATGACGCCTGATTATATGCAACTCTGCATCGCATGCCTGTCGTCACTAACAGTTTTGCCTGAATCTAAGCGCGAGAAGGGTTTGTTGATTCAATGACGCCTGATTGTATGCAACTCTGCATTGCATGCCTGTCGTCACCGACAGTGTTGCCTGAAATTAGGCACAGCAAGTTTTCGTTGATTGAATGACGCCTGATTATATGCAACCCTGCATCGCATGCCTGTCGTCACTAACAGAGTTGCCAGAAATTAGGCGCAAGAAGAGTTTGTTGATTGAATGACGCCTGATTGCATGCAATTCTGCATTGCATGCCTGTCGTCACCGACAGTGTTGCCTGAAATTAGGTGCAGCGAGTGTTTGTTGATTGCAAGACACCTGATTATATGCAACCCCGTATTGCATGCCTGTCGTAACTGACAGTGTTGCCTGAATCTAAGCGCACCGAGATTTTGTTGATTAAATGAGACCTGGATTATACGCAACCCTGAATCGCATGCCTGTCGTCACGAACAGAGTTGCCAGAAATTAGGCAAGAGAAAAGTTTGTTCATTGAATGACGCCTGATTGTATGCAACCCTGCATTGCATGACAGTCGTCTTTGACAGTGTTGCCTGAATCTAAGCGCGAGAAGGGTTTGTTGATTCAATGACGCCTGATTATATGCAACCCTGCATTGCACGCCTGTCGTCACTGAAAGTGTTACCTGAAATTAGGCGCAGCAAGTGTTCGTTAATTGAATGACGCCTGATGATATGCAACCTTGCATTGCATGTCCGTCGTAACCGACAGTGTTGCCTGAATCTGAGCGCGAAAAGGGTTTGTTGATTCAATGACGCCTGATTGCATGCAACCCTGCATTGCATGCCTGTCGTCACTGACAGTGTTGCCTGAAATTAGGCGCAGCAAGTGTTCGTTAATTGGATGACGCCTGATTGTATGCAACCCTGCATCGCATGCCTGTCATCACTGACAGTGTTGCCTGAAATTAGGCGCGGCAAGTGTTCGTTAATTGAATGACGCCTGATCATATGCAACCCTGCATTGCATGCCTGTCGTCACTGACAGTGTTGCCTGAAATTAGGCGCAGCAAGTGTTCGGTAATTGAATGACGCCTGATTATATGCAACCCTGCATTGCATGCCCGTCGTAACCGACAGTGTTGCCTGAATCTAAGCGCGAAAAGGGTTTGTTGATTCAATGACGCCTTATTGTATGCAACCCTGCATTGCATGCCTGTCGTCACTGACAGTGTTGCCTGAAATTAGGCGCAGCAAGTGTTCGGTAATTGAATGACGCCTGATTATATGCAACCCCGCATCACATGCCTGTCGTCACTAACAGAGTTGCCAGGAATTTGGCGCGAGAAGGGTTTGTTCATTGAATGACGCCTGATTGTTTGCAACCCTGCATTGCATGCCTGTTGTCGCTGACAGTGTTGCCTGAATTCAAGCGCGAGAAGGGTTTGTCGATTCAATGACGCCTGATTGAATGCAACCCTGCATTGCATGCCTGTCGGCACCGACAGTGTTGCCTGAAATTAGGCGCAGCAAGTGTTTGGTAATTGAATGACGCCTGATTGTATGCAATTCTGCATTGCATGCCCGTCGTCACCGACAGTGTTGCCTGATATAAGGCGCAGCAAGTGTTCGTTAATCGAATAACGCCTGATTATATGCAACCTTGCATTGCATGCCTGTCGTCACTGAAAGTGTTGCCTGAAATTAGGCGCAGCAAGTGTTCGTCAATTGAATGACGCCTGATTGTATGCAATTCTGCATTGCATGCCCGTCGTCACTAACAAAGTTGCCAGAAATTAGGTGCAAGAAGGGTTTGTTGATCGAATGACGCCTGATTGTATGCAACCCTGCATTGTATGCCGGTCGTAACCGACAGTGTTGCCTGAATCTAAGCGCCAGAAGGGTTTGTTGATTCAATGACGCCTGATCGTATGCAACCCTGCATTGCATGCCTGTCGTCACCGACAGTGTTGCCTGAATCTAAGCGCGAAAAGGGTTTGTTGATTCAATGACGCCTGATTGTATGCAACCCTGCATTGCATGCCTGTCGTCACCGACAGTGTTGCCTGAAATTAGGCGCAGCAAGTGTTCGGTAATTGAATGACGCCTGATTATATGCAACCCCGCATCACATGCCTGTCGTCACTAACAGAGTTGCCAGGAATTTGGCGCAAGAAGGGTTTGTTCATTGAATGACGCCTGATTGTATGCAACCCTGCATTGCATGCCTGTCGTCGCTGACAGTGTTGCCTGAATCCAAGCGCGAGAAGGGTTTGTCGATTCAATGACGCCTGATTGAATGCAACCCTGCATTGCATGCCTGTCGGCACCGACAGTGTTGCCTGAAATTAGGCGCAGCAAGTGTTTGGTAATTGAATGACGCCTGATTGTATGCAATTCTGCATTGCATGCCCGTCGTCACCGACAGTGTTGCCTGATATTAGGCGCAGCGAGTGTTCGTTAATCGAATAACGCCTGATTATATGCAACCTTGCATTGCATGCCTGTCGTCACTGAAAGTGTTGCCTGAAATTAGGCGCAGCAAGTGTTTGTCAATTGAATGACGCCTGATTGTATGCAATTCTGCATTGCATACCCGTCGTCACTAACAGAGTTGCCAGGAATAAGGCAAAAGAAAAGTTTGTTCATTGAATGACGCCTGATTGTATGCAACCCTGCATTGCATGCCAGTCGTCTTTGACAGTGTTGCCTGAATCTAAGCGCCAGAAGGGTTTCTTGATTCAATGACGCCTGATTATATGCAACCCTGCGTTGCATGCCTGTCGTCACTGAAAGTGTTGCCTGAAATTAGGCGCGGCAAGTGTTCGTTAATTGAATGACGCCTGATTGTATGCAACCCTGCATCGCATGCCTGTCGTCACTGACAGTGTTGCCTGAAATTAGACGCAGCAAGTGTTTGGTAATTGAATGACGCCTGATTGTATGCAATTCTGCATTGCATGCCCGTCATCACCGACAGTGTTGCCTGATATTAGGCGCAGCAAGTGTTCGTTAATCGAATAACGCCTGATTATATGCAACCTTGCATTGCATGCCTGTCGTGACTGAAAGTGTTGCCTGAAATTAGGCGCAGCAAGTGTTTGTCAATTAAATGACGCCTGATTGTATGCAACCCTGCATTGCATGCCTGTCGTCACCGACAGTGTTGCCTGAATCTAAGCGCACCGAGATTTTGTTGATTGAATGAGACCTGGATTATACGCAACCCTGAATCGCATGCCTGTCGTCACGAACAGAGTTGCCAGGAATTAGGCGAAAGAAAAGTTTGTTCATTGAATGACGCCTGATTGTATGCAACCCTGCATTGCATGCCAGTCGTCTTTGACAGTGTTGCCTGAATCTAAGCGCGAGAAGGGTTTGTTGATTCAATGACGCCTGATTATATGCAACCCTGCATTGCACACCTGTCGTCACTGGAAGTGTTGCCTGAAATTAGGCGCAGCAAGTGTTCGTTAATTGAATGACGCCTGATTGTATGCAACCCTGCATTGCATGCCAGTCGTCTTTGACAGTGTTGCCTGAATCTAAGCGCGAGAAGGGTTTCTTGATTCAATGACGCCTGATTATATGCAACCCTGCGTTGCATGCCTGTCGGCACCGGAAGTGTTGCCTGAAATTAGGCGCAGCAAGTGTTCGTTAATTGAATGACGCCTGATTGTATGCAACCCTGCATTGCATGCCTGTCGTCACTGACAGTGTTGCCTGAAATTAGGCGCAGCAAGTGTTCGGTAATTGAATGACGCCTGATCATATGCAACCTTGCATTGCATGCCTGTCGTCACTGAAAGTGTTGCCTGAAATTAGGCGCAGCAAGTGTTTGTCAATTGAATGACGCCTGATTGTATGCAATTCTGCATTGCATGCCCGTCTTCACTAACAGAGTTTCCAGAAATGAGGTGCAAGAAGGGTTTGTTGATCGAATGACGCCTGATTGTATGCAACCCTGCATTGTATGCCGGTCGTAACCGACAGTGTCGCCTGGAATTAGGCGCAGCAAGCGTTTGTTAATTGAATGACGCCTGATTATATGCAACCCCGTATTGCATGTCTGTCGTCAACGACAGTGTTACCGAAAATTAGTCGCATGGAAAGTCCGTTGATTGCTCATTGCTCAATTCAATGCAACCTTTTATTGGACGCTTGTTGTCAATAAGAATGTTGCCCGAAATTGAGAGCACGGCAAATTCATGGATTGCTTCACGGCTGATTGAGTGCAACCTCGCATTGCATGGGTGTCGTCACTCACAGTGTTGCCTGTAATAAGGCGGGGGGAGAATTCGTTGAACGCTTAATGCCTGATTATATGGAATACTGCATCGCATGCCTGTCGTCACTTACACAGAGTTGCCTGAAATGAGGCGCAAGGAAGGTTCGTTGAATGTTTGACGCTTGAATGTAAGCAACCTCGCATAGCATGCCTGTCGTCCCTGACAATGTTGCCTGAAATGCGGCGCAAGGAAGGTTCGTTGTTTGTATGACGCCTAAATGTATGCAATTCTGCATTGCATTCCTGTCGTCTTTGACAGTGTTGCCTGAATCTAAGCGCGAGAAGGGTTTGTTGATTCAATGACGCCTGATTGTATGCAATTCTGCATTGCATGCCCGTCATCACCGACAGTGTTGCCTGATATTAGGCGCAGCAAGTGTTCGTTAATCGAATAACGCCTGATTATATGCAACCTTGCATTGCATGCCTGTCGTGACTGAAAGTGTTGCCTGAAATTAGGCGCAGCAAGTGTTTGTCAATTGAATGACGCCTGATTGTATGCAACCCTGCATTGCATGCCTGTCGTCACCGACAGTGTTGCCTGAATCTAAGCGCACCGAGATTTTGTTGATTGAATGAGACCTGGATTATACGCAACCCTGAATCGCATGCCTGTCGTCACGAACAGAGTTGCCAGGAATTAGGCGAAAGAAAAGTTTGTTCATTGAATGACGCCTGATTGTATGCAACCCTGCATTGCATGCCAGTCGTCTTTGACAGTGTTGCCTGAATCTAAGCGCGAGAAGGGTTTGTTGATTCAATGACGCCTGATTATATGCAACCCTGCATTGCACACCTGTCGTCACTGGAAGTGTTGCCTGAAATTAGGCGCAGCAAGTGTTCGTTAATTGAATGACGCCTGATTGTATGCAACCCTGCATTGCATGCCAGTCGTCTTTGACAGTGTTGCCTGAATCTAAGCGCGAGAAGGGTTTCTTGATTCAATGACGCCTGATTATATGCAACCCTGCGTTGCATGCCTGTCGGCACCGGAAGTGTTGCCTGAAATTAGGCGCAGCAAGTGTTCGTTAATTGAATGACGCCTGATTGTATGCAACCCTGCATTGCATGCCTGTCGTCACTGACAGTGTTGCCTGAAATTAGGCGCAGCAAGTGTTCGGTAATTGAATGACGCCTGATCATATGCAACCTTGCATTGCATGCCTGTCGTCACTGAAAGTGTTGCCTGAAATTAGGCGCAGCAAGTGTTTGTCAATTGAATGACGCCTGATTGTATGCAATTCTGCATTGCATGCCCGTCTTCACTAACAGAGTTTCCAGAAATGAGGTGCAAGAAGGGTTTGTTGATCGAATGACGCCTGATTGTATGCAACCCTGCATTGTATGCCGGTCGTAACCGACAGTGTCGCCTGGAATTAGGCGCAGCAAGCGTTTGTTAATTGAATGACGCCTGATTATATGCAACCCCGTATTGCATGTCTGTCGTCAACGACAGTGTTACCGAAAATTAGTCGCATGGAAAGTCCGTTGATTGCTCATTGCTCAATTCAATGCAACCTTTTATTGGACGCTTGTTGTCAATAAGAATGTTGCCCGAAATTGAGAGCACGGCAAATTCATGGATTGCTTTACGGCTGATTGAGTGCAACCTCGCATTGCATGGGTGTCGTCACTCACAGTGTTGCCTGTAATAAGGCGGGGGGAGAATTCGTTGAACGCTTAATGCCTGATTATATGGAATACTGCATCGCATTCCTGTCGTCACTTACACAGAGTTGCCTGAAATGAGGCGCAAGGAAGGTTCGTTGAATGTTTGACGCTTGAATGTAAGCAACCTCGCATAGCATGCCTGTCGTCCCTGACAATGTTGCCTGAAATGCGGCGCAAGGAAGGTTCGTTGTTTGTATGACGCCTGAATGTATGCAATTCTGCATTGCATTCCTGTCGTCTTTGACAGTGTTGCCTGAATCTAAGCGCGAGAAGGGTTTGTTGATTCAATGACGCCTGATTGTATGCAACCCTGCATTGCATGCCTGTCGTCACTGACAGTGTTGCCTGAAATTAGGCGCAGCAAGTGTTTGTTAATTAAATGACGCCTGATTATATGCAACCTCGCATCGCATGCCTGTCGTCACTCACAGAGTTGCCAGAAATTAGGCGCAAGAACGGTTTGTTGATTGAATGACGCCTGATTGTATGCAACTCTGCATTGCATGCCTGTCGTCACTGACGGTGTTTTCTGAATCTAAGCGCGAGAAGGGTTTGTTGATTCAATGACGCCTGATTGTATGCAACTCTGCATCGCATGCCTGTCGTCACCGACAGTGTTGCCTGAAATTAAGCGCAGCAAGTGTTTGTTAATTGAATGACGCTCGATTATATGCGACCCTAAATCGCATGCCTGTCGTCACTAACAGAGTTGCCAGTACTTAGGCACAAAAAGGGTTTGTTGATTGAATGACGCCTGATTGTATGCAACCCTGCATTGCATGCACGTCGTAACCGACAGTGTTGCCTGAATCTCAGCGCGAGAAGGGTTTGTTGATTCAATGACGCCTGATATCATGCAACCCTTCATCGCATGCCTGTCGTCACCAAGGGTGTTGCCTGAAATTAAGCGCAGCAAGTGTTTGTCAATTGAATGACGCTTGATTGTATGCAACCCTGCATTGCATGCCTGTCGTCACCGACAGTGTCGCCTGAAATTAGGCGAAAGAAGGGTTTGCTGATTGAATGACGCCTGATTGTATGCAACCCTGCCTTGCATGCCTGTCGTCACTGACAGTGTTGCCTGAAATTAGGCGCAGCAAGTGTTCGTTGATTGAATGACGCCTGATTATATGCAACCCTGCATCGCATGCCTGTCGTCACCAACAGAATTGCCAGAAATTAGGCGAAAGAAGGGTTTGTTGGTTGAATGACGCCTCATTGTATGCAACCCTGCAATGCATGCCTGTCGTCTTTGACAGTGTTGCCTGAATCTAAGCGCGAAAAGGGTTTGTTGATTCAAAGACGCCTGATTGTATGCAACTCTGCATTGCATGCCTGTCGTCACTGACGGTGTTGCCTGGAATCAAGCGCAGCAAGTGTTTGTCAATTGAATGACGCCTGATTGTATGCAACCCTGCATTGCATGCCTGTCGTCACCGACAGTGTTGCCTGAAATCAGGCGCAGCAAGTTTTTGTTAATAGAATGACGCCTGATTATATGCAACCCTGAATCGCATGCCTGTCGTCACCGACAGTATTGCCTGAATCTGAGCGCCAAAAGGGTTTGTTGATTGAATGACGCCTGGAGCATATGCAACCCTGAATCGCATGCCTGTCGTCACTAACAGAGTTGCAAGAAATTAGGCACAAGGAGGGTTTGTCGATTGAATGACGCCTGATTGTATGCAACCCTGCGTTGCATGCCTGTCGTCACCGACAGTGTTGCCTGAAATAAGGCGCAGCAAGTGTTCGTTAATTAAATGACGCCTGATTATATGCAACCCTACATTGCATGCCCGTCGTCACCTACAGTGTTCCCTGAAATTGGGCGCAGCAAGTGTTCGGTAATTCGATGACGCCTGATTATATGCAACCCTGCATCGCATGCCTGTCGTCACCGACAGTGTTGCCTGAAATTGGGCGCAGCAAGTGTTTGTCAATTAAATGACGCCTGATTATATGCAACTCTGCATCGCATGCCTGTCGTCACTAACAGTTTTGCCTGAATCTAAGCGCGAGAAGGGTTTGTTGATTCAATGACGCCTGATTGTATGCAACTCTGCATTGCATGCCTGTCGTCACCGACAGTGTTGCCTGAAATTAGGCACAGCAAGTTTTCGTTGATTGAATGACGCCTGATTATATGCAACCCTGCATCGCATGCCTGTCGTCACTAACAGAGTTGCCAGAAATTAGGCGCAAGAAGAGTTTGTTGATTGAATGACGCCTGATTGCATGCAATTCTGCATTGCATGCCTGTCGTCACCGACAGTGTTGCCTGAAATTAGGTGCAGCGAGTGTTTGTTGATTGCAAGACACCTGATTATATGCAACCCCGTATTGCATGCCTGTCGTAACTGACAGTGTTGCCTGAATCTAAGCGCACCGAGATTTTGTTGATTAAATGAGACCTGGATTATACGCAACCCTGAATCGCATGCCTGTCGTCACGAACAGAGTTGCCAGAAATTAGGCAAGAGAAAAGTTTGTTCATTGAATGACGCCTGATTGTATGCAACCCTGCATTGCATGACAGTCGTCTTTGACAGTGTTGCCTGAATCTAAGCGCGAGAAGGGTTTGTTGATTCAATGACGCCTGATTATATGCAACCCTGCATTGCACGCCTGTCGTCACTGAAAGTGTTACCTGAAATTAGGCGCAGCAAGTGTTCGTTAATTGAATGACGCCTGATGATATGCAACCTTGCATTGCATGTCCGTCGTAACCGACAGTGTTGCCTGAATCTGAGCGCGAAAAGGGTTTGTTGATTCAATGACGCCTGATTGCATGCAACCCTGCATTGCATGCCTGTCGTCACTGACAGTGTTGCCTGAAATTAGGCGCAGCAAGTGTTCGTTAATTGGATGACGCCTGATTGTATGCAACCCTGCATCGCATGCCTGTCATCACTGACAGTGTTGCCTGAAATTAGGCGCGGCAAGTGTTCGTTAATTGAATGACGCCTGATCATATGCAACCCTGCATTGCATGCCTGTCGTCACTGACAGTGTTGCCTGAAATTAGGCGCAGCAAGTGTTCGGTAATTGAATGACGCCTGATTATATGCAACCCTGCATTGCATGCCCGTCGTAACCGACAGTGTTGCCTGAATCTAAGCGCGAAAAGGGTTTGTTGATTCAATGACGCCTTATTGTATGCAACCCTGCATTGCATGCCTGTCGTCACTGACAGTGTTGCCTGAAATTAGGCGCAGCAAGTGTTCGGTAATTGAATGACGCCTGATTATATGCAACCCCGCATCACATGCCTGTCGTCACTAACAGAGTTGCCAGGAATTTGGCGCGAGAAGGGTTTGTTCATTGAATGACGCCTGATTGTTTGCAACCCTGCATTGCATGCCTGTTGTCGCTGACAGTGTTGCCTGAATTCAAGCGCGAGAAGGGTTTGTCGATTCAATGACGCCTGATTGAATGCAACCCTGCATTGCATGCCTGTCGGCACCGACAGTGTTGCCTGAAATTAGGCGCAGCAAGTGTTTGGTAATTGAATGACGCCTGATTGTATGCAATTCTGCATTGCATGCCCGTCGTTACCGACAGTGTTGCCTGATATAAGGCGCAGCAAGTGTTCGTTAATCGAATAACGCCTGATTATATGCAACCTTGCATTGCATGCCTGTCGTCACTGAAAGTGTTGCCTGAAATTAGGCGCAGCAAGTGTTCGTCAATTGAATGACGCCTGATTGTATGCAATTCTGCATTGCATGCCCGTCGTCACTAACAAAGTTGCCAGAAATTAGGTGCAAGAAGGGTTTGTTGATCGAATGACGCCTGATTGTATGCAACCCTGCATTGTATGCCGGTCGTAACCGACAGTGTTGCCTGAATCTAAGCGCCAGAAGGGTTTGTTGATTCAATGACGCCTGATCGTATGCAACCCTGCATTGCATGCCTGTCGTCACCGACAGTGTTGCCTGAATCTAAGCGCGAAAAGGGTTTGTTGATTCAATGACGCCTGATTGTATGCAACCCTGCATTGCATGCCTGTCGTCACCGACAGTGTTGCCTGAAATTAGGCGCAGCAAGTGTTCGGTAATTGAATGACGCCTGATTATATGCAACCCCGCATCACATGCCTGTCGTCACTAACAGAGTTGCCAGGAATTTGGCGCGAGAAGGGTTTGTTCATTGAATGACGCCTGATTGTATGCAACCCTGCATTGCATGCCTGTCGTCGCTGACAGTGTTGCCTGAATCCAAGCGCGAGAAGGGTTTGTCGATTCAATGACGCCTGATTGAATGCAACCCTGCATTGCATGCCTGTCGGCACCGACAGTGTTGCCTGAAATTAGGCGCAGCAAGTGTTTGGTAATTGAATGACGCCTGATTGTATGCAATTCTGCATTGCATGCCCGTCGTCACCGACAGTGTTGCCTGATATTAGGCGCAGCGAGTGTTCGTTAATCGAATAACGCCTGATTATATGCAACCTTGCATTGCATGCCTGTCGTCACTGAAAGTGTTGCCTGAAATTAGGCGCAGCAAGTGTTTGTCAATTGAATGACGCCTGATTGTATGCAATTCTGCATTGCATACCCGTCGTCACTAACAGAGTTGCCAGGAATAAGGCAAAAGAAAAGTTTGTTCATTGAATGACGCCTGATTGTATGCAACCCTGCATTGCATGCCAGTCGTCTTTGACAGTGTTGCCTGAATCTAAGCGCGAGAAGGGTTTCTTGATTCAATGACGCCTGATTATATGCAACCCTGCGTTGCATGCCTGTCGTCACTGAAAGTGTTGCCTGAAATTAGGCGCAGCAAGTGTTCGGTAATTGAATGACGCCTGATTGTATGCAACCCTGCATCGCATGCCTGTCGTCACTGACAGTGTTGCCTGAAATTAGACGCAGCAAGTGTTTGGTAATTGAATGACGCCTGATTGTATGCAATTCTGCATTGCATGCCCGTCATCACCGACAGTGTTGCCTGATATTAGGCGCAGCAAGTGTTCGTTAATCGAATAACGCCTGATTATATGCAACCTTGCATTGCATGCCTGTCGTGACTGAAAGTGTTGCCTGAAATTAGGCGCAGCAAGTGTTTGTCAATTGAATGACGCCTGATTGTATGCAATTCTGCATTGCATGCCCGTCGTCACTAACAAAGTTGCCAGAAATTAGGTGCAAGAAGGGTTTGTTGATCGAATGACGCCTGATTGTATGCAACCCTGCATTGTATGCCGGTCGTAACCGACAGTGTTGCCTGAATCTAAGCGCCAGAAGGGTTTGTTGATTCAATGACGCCTGATCGTATGCAACCCTGCATTGCATGCCTGTCGTCACCGACAGTGTTGCCTGAATCTAAGCGCGAAAAGGGTTTGTTGATTCAATGACGCCTGATTGTATGCAACCCTGCATTGCATGCCTGTCGTCACCGACAGTGTTGCCTGAAATTAGGCGCAGCAAGTGTTCGGTAATTGAATGACGCCTGATTATATGCAACCCCGCATCACATGCCTGTCGTCACTAACAGAGTTGCCAGGAATTTGGCGCAAGAAGGGTTTGTTCATTGAATGACGCCTGATTGTATGCAACCCTGCATTGCATGCCTGTCGTCGCTGACAGTGTTGCCTGAATCCAAGCGCGAGAAGGGTTTGTCGATTCAATGACGCCTGATTGAATGCAACCCTGCATTGCATGCCTGTCGGCACCGACAGTGTTGCCTGAAATTAGGCGCAGCAAGTGTTTGGTAATTGAATGACGCCTGATTGTATGCAATTCTGCATTGCATGCCCGTCGTCACCGACAGTGTTGCCTGATATTAGGCGCAGCGAGTGTTCGTTAATCGAATAACGCCTGATTATATGCAACCTTGCATTGCATGCCTGTCGTCACTGAAAGTGTTGCCTGAAATTAGGCGCAGCAAGTGTTTGTCAATTGAATGACGCCTGATTGTATGCAATTCTGCATTGCATACCCGTCGTCACTAACAGAGTTGCCAGGAATAAGGCAAAAGAAAAGTTTGTTCATTGAATGACGCCTGATTGTATGCAACCCTGCATTGCATGCCAGTCGTCTTTGACAGTGTTGCCTGAATCTAAGCGCGAGAAGGGTTTCTTGATTCAATGACGCCTGATTATATGCAACCCTGCGTTGCATGCCTGTCGTCACTGAAAGTGTTGCCTGAAATTAGGCGCGGCAAGTGTTCGTTAATTGAATGACGCCTGATTGTATGCAACCCTGCATCGCATGCCTGTCGTCACTGACAGTGTTGCCTGAAATTAGACGCAGCAAGTGTTTGGTAATTGAATGACGCCTGATTGTATGCAATTCTGCATTGCATGCCCGTCATCACCGACAGTGTTGCCTGATATTAGGCGCAGCAAGTGTTCGTTAATCGAATAACGCCTGATTATATGCAACCTTGCATTGCATGCCTGTCGTGACTGAAAGTGTTGCCTGAAATTAGGCGCAGCAAGTGTTTGTCAATTGAATGACGCCTGATTGTATGCAACCCTGCATTGCATGCCTGTCGTCACCGACAGTGTTGCCTGAATCTAAGCGCACCGAGATTTTGTTGATTGAATGAGACCTGGATTATACGCAACCCTGAATCGCATGCCTGTCGTCACGAACAGAGTTGCCAGGAATTAGGCGAAAGAAAAGTTTGTTCATTGAATGACGCCTGATTGTATGCAACCCTGCATTGCATGCCAGTCGTCTTTGACAGTGTTGCCTGAATCTAAGCGCGAGAAGGGTTTGTTGATTCAATGACGCCTGATTATATGCAACCCTGCATTGCACACCTGTCGTCACTGGAAGTGTTGCCTGAAATTAGGCGCAGCAAGTGTTCGTTAATTGAATGACGCCTGATTGTATGCAACCCTGCATTGCATGCCAGTCGTCTTTGACAGTGTTGCCTGAATCTAAGCGCGAGAAGGGTTTCTTGATTCAATGACGCCTGATTATATGCAACCCTGCGTTGCATGCCTGTCGGCACCGGAAGTGTTGCCTGAAATTAGGCGCAGCAAGTGTTCGTTAATTGAATGACGCCTGATTGTATGCAACCCTGCATTGCATGCCTGTCGTCACTGACAGTGTTGCCTGAAATTAGGCGCAGCAAGTGTTCGGTAATTGAATGACGCCTGATCATATGCAACCTTGCATTGCATGCCTGTCGTCACTGAAAGTGTTGCCTGAAATTAGGCGCAGCAAGTGTTTGTCAATTGAATGACGCCTGATTGTATGCAATTCTGCATTGCATGCCCGTCTTCACTAACAGAGTTTCCAGAAATGAGGTGCAAGAAGGGTTTGTTGATCGAATGACGCCTGATTGTATGCAACCCTGCATTGTATGCCGGTCGTAACCGACAGTGTCGCCTGGAATTAGGCGCAGCAAGCGTTTGTTAATTGAATGACGCCTGATTATATGCAACCCCGTATTGCATGTCTGTCGTCAACGACAGTGTTACCGAAAATTAGTCGCATGGAAAGTCCGTTGATTGCTCATTGCTCAATTCAATGCAACCTTTTATTGGACGCTTGTTGTCAATAAGAATGTTGCCCGAAATTGAGAGCACGGCAAATTCATGGATTGCTTCACGGCTGATTGAGTGCAACCTCGCATTGCATGGGTGTCGTCACTCACAGTGTTGCCTGTAATAAGGCGGGGGGAGAATTCGTTGAACGCTTAATGCCTGATTATATGGAATACTGCATCGCATGCCTGTCGTCACTTACACAGAGTTGCCTGAAATGAGGCGCAAGGAAGGTTCGTTGAATGTTTGACGCTTGAATGTAAGCAACCTCGCATAGCATGCCTGTCGTCCCTGACAATGTTGCCTGAAATGCGGCGCAAGGAAGGTTCGTTGTTTGTATGACGCCTAAATGTATGCAATTCTGCATTGCATTCCTGTCGTCTTTGACAGTGTTGCCTGAATCTAAGCGCGAGAAGGGTTTGTTGATTCAATGACGCCTGATTGTATGCAATTCTGCATTGCATGCCCGTCATCACCGACAGTGTTGCCTGATATTAGGCGCAGCAAGTGTTCGTTAATCGAATAACGCCTGATTATATGCAACCTTGCATTGCATGCCTGTCGTGACTGAAAGTGTTGCCTGAAATTAGGCGCAGCAAGTGTTTGTCAATTGAATGACGCCTGATTGTATGCAACCCTGCATTGCATGCCTGTCGTCACCGACAGTGTTGCCTGAATCTAAGCGCACCGAGATTTTGTTGATTGAATGAGACCTGGATTATACGCAACCCTGAATCGCATGCCTGTCGTCACGAACAGAGTTGCCAGGAATTAGGCGAAAGAAAAGTTTGTTCATTGAATGACGCCTGATTGTATGCAACCCTGCATTGCATGCCAGTCGTCTTTGACAGTGTTGCCTGAATCTAAGCGCGAGAAGGGTTTGTTGATTCAATGACGCCTGATTATATGCAACCCTGCATTGCACACCTGTCGTCACTGGAAGTGTTGCCTGAAATTAGGCGCAGCAAGTGTTCGTTAATTGAATGACGCCTGATTGTATGCAACCCTGCATTGCATGCCAGTCGTCTTTGACAGTGTTGCCTGAATCTAAGCGCGAGAAGGGTTTCTTGATTCAATGACGCCTGATTATATGCAACCCTGCGTTGCATGCCTGTCGGCACCGGAAGTGTTGCCTGAAATTAGGCGCAGCAAGTGTTCGTTAATTGAATGACGCCTGATTGTATGCAACCCTGCATTGCATGCCTGTCGTCACTGACAGTGTTGCCTGAAATTAGGCGCAGCAAGTGTTCGGTAATTGAATGACGCCTGATCATATGCAACCTTGCATTGCATGCCTGTCGTCACTGAAAGTGTTGCCTGAAATTAGGCGCAGCAAGTGTTTGTCAATTGAATGACGCCTGATTGTATGCAATTCTGCATTGCATGCCCGTCTTCACTAACAGAGTTTCCAGAAATGAGGTGCAAGAAGGGTTTGTTGATCGAATGACGCCTGATTGTATGCAACCCTGCATTGTATGCCGGTCGTAACCGACAGTGTCGCCTGGAATTAGGCGCAGCAAGCGTTTGTTAATTGAATGACGCCTGATTATATGCAACCCCGTATTGCATGTCTGTCGTCAACGACAGTGTTACCGAAAATTAGTCGCATGGAAAGTCCGTTGATTGCTCATTGCTCAATTCAATGCAACCTTTTATTGGACGCTTGTTGTCAATAAGAATGTTGCCCGAAATTGAGAGCACGGCAAATTCATGGATTGCTTTACGGCTGATTGAGTGCAACCTCGCATTGCATGGGTGTCGTCACTCACAGTGTTGCCTGTAATAAGGCGGGGGGAGAATTCGTTGAACGCTTAATGCCTGATTATATGGAATACTGCATCGCATGCCTGTCGTCACTTACACAGAGTTGCCTGAAATGAGGCGCAAGGAAGGTTCGTTGAATGTTTGACGCTTGAATGTAAGCAACCTCGCATAGCATGCCTGTCGTCCCTGACAATGTTGCCTGAAATGCGGCGCAAGGAAGGTTCGTTGTTTGTATGACGCCTGAATGTATGCAATTCTGCATTGCATTCCTGTCGTCTTTGACAGTGTTGCCTGAATCTAAGCGCGAGAAGGGTTTGTTGATTCAATGACGCCTGATTGTATGCAACCCTGCATTGCATGCCTGTCGTCACTGACAGTGTTGCCTGAAATTAGGCGCAGCAAGTGTTTGTTAATTAAATGACGCCTGATTATATGCAACCTCGCATCGCATGCCTGTCGTCACTCACAGAGTTGCCAGAAATTAGGCGCAAGAACGGTTTGTTGATTGAATGACGCCTGATTGTATGCAACTCTGCATTGCATGCCTGTCGTCACTGACGGTGTTTTCTGAATCTAAGCGCGAGAAGGGTTTGTTGATTCAATGACGCCTGATTGTATGCAACTCTGCATCGCATGCCTGTCGTCACCGACAGTGTTGCCTGAAATTAAGCGCAGCAAGTGTTTGTTAATTGAATGACGCTCGATTATATGCGACCCTAAATCGCATGCCTGTCGTCACTAACAGAGTTGCCAGTACTTAGGCACAAAAAGGGTTTGTTGATTGAATGACGCCTGATTGTATGCAACCCTGCATTGCATGCACGTCGTAACCGACAGTGTTGCCTGAATCTCAGCGCGAGAAGGGTTTGTTGATTCAATGACGCCTGATATCATGCAACCCTTCATCGCATGCCTGTCGTCACCAAGGGTGTTGCCTGAAATTAAGCGCAGCAAGTGTTTGTCAATTGAATGACGCTTGATTGTATGCAACCCTGCATTGCATGCCTGTCGTCACCGACAGTGTCGCCTGAAATTAGGCGAAAGAAGGGTTTGCTGATTGAATGACGCCTGATTGTATGCAACCCTGCCTTGCATGCCTGTCGTCACTGACAGTGTTGCCTGAAATTAGGCGCAGCAAGTGTTCGTTGATTGAATGACGCCTGATTATATGCAACCCTGCATCGCATGCCTGTCGTCACCAACAGAATTGCCAGAAATTAGGCGAAAGAAGGGTTTGTTGGTTGAATGACGCCTCATTGTATGCAACCCTGCAATGCATGCCTGTCGTCTTTGACAGTGTTGCCTGAATCTAAGCGCGAAAAGGGTTTGTTGATTCAAAGACGCCTGATTGTATGCAACTCTGCATTGCATGCCTGTCGTCACTGACGGTGTTGCCTGGAATCAAGCGCAGCAAGTGTTTGTCAATTGAATGACGCCTGATTGTATGCAACCCTGCATTGCATGCCTGTCGTCACCGACAGTGTTGCCTGAAATCAGGCGCAGCAAGTTTTTGTTAATAGAATGACGCCTGATTATATGCAACCCTGAATCGCATGCCTGTCGTCACCGACAGTATTGCCTGAATCTGAGCGCCAAAAGGGTTTGTTGATTGAATGACGCCTGGAGCATATGCAACCCTGAATCGCATGCCTGTCGTCACTAACAGAGTTGCAAGAAATTAGGCACAAGGAGGGTTTGTCGATTGAATGACGCCTGATTGTATGCAACCCTGCGTTGCATGCCTGTCGTCACCGACAGTGTTGCCTGAAATAAGGCGCAGCAAGTGTTCGTTAATTAAATGACGCCTGATTATATGCAACCCTACATTGCATGCCCGTCGTCACCTACAGTGTTCCCTGAAATTGGGCGCAGCAAGTGTTCGGTAATTCGATGACGCCTGATTATATGCAACCCTGCATCGCATGCCTGTCGTCACCGACAGTGTTGCCTGAAATTGGGCGCAGCAAGTGTTTGTCAATTAAATGACGCCTGATTATATGCAACTCTGCATCGCATGCCTGTCGTCACTAACAGTTTTGCCTGAATCTAAGCGCGAGAAGGGTTTGTTGATTCAATGACGCCTGATTGTATGCAACTCTGCATTGCATGCCTGTCGTCACCGACAGTGTTGCCTGAAATTAGGCACAGCAAGTTTTCGTTGATTGAATGACGCCTGATTATATGCAACCCTGCATCGCATGCCTGTCGTCACTAACAGAGTTGCCAGAAATTAGGCGCAAGAAGAGTTTGTTGATTGAATGACGCCTGATTGCATGCAATTCTGCATTGCATGCCTGTCGTCACCGACAGTGTTGCCTGAAATTAGGTGCAGCGAGTGTTTGTTGATTGCAAGACACCTGATTATATGCAACCCCGTATTGCATGCCTGTCGTAACTGACAGTGTTGCCTGAATCTAAGCGCACCGAGATTTTGTTGATTAAATGAGACCTGGATTATACGCAACCCTGAATCGCATGCCTGTCGTCACGAACAGAGTTGCCAGAAATTAGGCAAGAGAAAAGTTTGTTCATTGAATGACGCCTGATTGTATGCAACCCTGCATTGCATGACAGTCGTCTTTGACAGTGTTGCCTGAATCTAAGCGCGAGAAGGGTTTGTTGATTCAATGACGCCTGATTATATGCAACCCTGCATTGCACGCCTGTCGTCACTGAAAGTGTTACCTGAAATTAGGCGCAGCAAGTGTTCGTTAATTGAATGACGCCTGATGATATGCAACCTTGCATTGCATGTCCGTCGTAACCGACAGTGTTGCCTGAATCTGAGCGCGAAAAGGGTTTGTTGATTCAATGACGCCTGATTGCATGCAACCCTGCATTGCATGCCTGTCGTCACTGACAGTGTTGCCTGAAATTAGGCGCAGCAAGTGTTCGTTAATTGGATGACGCCTGATTGTATGCAACCCTGCATCGCATGCCTGTCATCACTGACAGTGTTGCCTGAAATTAGGCGCGGCAAGTGTTCGTTAATTGAATGACGCCTGATCATATGCAACCCTGCATTGCATGCCTGTCGTCACTGACAGTGTTGCCTGAAATTAGGCGCAGCAAGTGTTTGGTAATTGAATGACGCCTGATTGTATGCAATTCTGCATTGCATACCCGTCGTCACTAACAGAGTTGCCAGGAATAAGGCAAAAGAAAAGTTTGTTCATTGAATGACGCCTGATTGTATGCAACCCTGCATTGCATGCCAGTCGTCTTTGACAGTGTTGCCTGAATCTAAGCGCGAGAAGGGTTTCTTGATTCAATGACGCCTGATTATATGCAACCCTGCGTTGCATGCCTGTCGTCACTGAAAGTGTTGCCTGAAATTAGGCGCGGCAAGTGTTCGTTAATTGAATGACGCCTGATTGTATGCAACCCTGCATCGCATGCCTGTCGTCACTGACAGTGTTGCCTGAAATTAGACGCAGCAAGTGTTTGGTAATTGAATGACGCCTGATTGTATGCAATTCTGCATTGCATGCCCGTCATCACCGACAGTGTTGCCTGATATTAGGCGCAGCAAGTGTTCGTTAATCGAATAACGCCTGATTATATGCAACCTTGCATTGCATGCCTGTCGTGACTGAAAGTGTTGCCTGAAATTAGGCGCAGCAAGTGTTTGTCAATTGAATGACGCCTGATTGTATGCAACCCTGCATTGCATGCCTGTCGTCACCGACAGTGTTGCCTGAATCTAAGCGCACCGAGATTTTGTTGATTGAATGAGACCTGGATTATACGCAACCCTGAATCGCATGCCTGTCGTCACGAACAGAGTTGCCAGGAATTAGGCGAAAGAAAAGTTTGTTCATTGAATGACGCCTGATTGTATGCAACCCTGCATTGCATGCCAGTCGTCTTTGACAGTGTTGCCTGAATCTAAGCGCGAGAAGGGTTTGTTGATTCAATGACGCCTGATTATATGCAACCCTGCATTGCACACCTGTCGTCACTGGAAGTGTTGCCTGAAATTAGGCGCAGCAAGTGTTCGTTAATTGAATGACGCCTGATTGTATGCAACCCTGCATTGCATGCCAGTCGTCTTTGACAGTGTTGCCTGAATCTAAGCGCGAGAAGGGTTTCTTGATTCAATGACGCCTGATTATATGCAACCCTGCGTTGCATGCCTGTCGGCACCGGAAGTGTTGCCTGAAATTAGGCGCAGCAAGTGTTCGTTAATTGAATGACGCCTGATTGTATGCAACCCTGCATTGCATGCCTGTCGTCACTGACAGTGTTGCCTGAAATTAGGCGCAGCAAGTGTTCGGTAATTGAATGACGCCTGATCATATGCAACCTTGCATTGCATGCCTGTCGTCACTGAAAGTGTTGCCTGAAATTAGGCGCAGCAAGTGTTTGTCAATTGAATGACGCCTGATTGTATGCAATTCTGCATTGCATGCCCGTCTTCACTAACAGAGTTTCCAGAAATGAGGTGCAAGAAGGGTTTGTTGATCGAATGACGCCTGATTGTATGCAACCCTGCATTGTATGCCGGTCGTAACCGACAGTGTCGCCTGGAATTAGGCGCAGCAAGCGTTTGTTAATTGAATGACGCCTGATTATATGCAACCCCGTATTGCATGTCTGTCGTCAACGACAGTGTTACCGAAAATTAGTCGCATGGAAAGTCCGTTGATTGCTCATTGCTCAATTCAATGCAACCTTTTATTGGACGCTTGTTGTCAATAAGAATGTTGCCCGAAATTGAGAGCACGGCAAATTCATGGATTGCTTCACGGCTGATTGAGTGCAACCTCGCATTGCATGGGTGTCGTCACTCACAGTGTTGCCTGTAATAAGGCGGGGGGAGAATTCGTTGAACGCTTAATGCCTGATTATATGGAATACTGCATCGCATGCCTGTCGTCACTTACACAGAGTTGCCTGAAATGAGGCGCAAGGAAGGTTCGTTGAATGTTTGACGCTTGAATGTAAGCAACCTCGCATAGCATGCCTGTCGTCCCTGACAATGTTGCCTGAAATGCGGCGCAAGGAAGGTTCGTTGTTTGTATGACGCCTAAATGTATGCAATTCTGCATTGCATTCCTGTCGTCTTTGACAGTGTTGCCTGAATCTAAGCGCGAGAAGGGTTTGTTGATTCAATGACGCCTGATTGTATGCAATTCTGCATTGCATGCCCGTCATCACCGACAGTGTTGCCTGATATTAGGCGCAGCAAGTGTTCGTTAATCGAATAACGCCTGATTATATGCAACCTTGCATTGCATGCCTGTCGTGACTGAAAGTGTTGCCTGAAATTAGGCGCAGCAAGTGTTTGTCAATTGAATGACGCCTGATTGTATGCAACCCTGCATTGCATGCCTGTCGTCACCGACAGTGTTGCCTGAATCTAAGCGCACCGAGATTTTGTTGATTGAATGAGACCTGGATTATACGCAACCCTGAATCGCATGCCTGTCGTCACGAACAGAGTTGCCAGGAATTAGGCGAAAGAAAAGTTTGTTCATTGAATGACGCCTGATTGTATGCAACCCTGCATTGCATGCCAGTCGTCTTTGACAGTGTTGCCTGAATCTAAGCGCGAGAAGGGTTTGTTGATTCAATGACGCCTGATTATATGCAACCCTGCATTGCACACCTGTCGTCACTGGAAGTGTTGCCTGAAATTAGGCGCAGCAAGTGTTCGTTAATTGAATGACGCCTGATTGTATGCAACCCTGCATTGCATGCCAGTCGTCTTTGACAGTGTTGCCTGAATCTAAGCGCGAGAAGGGTTTCTTGATTCAATGACGCCTGATTATATGCAACCCTGCGTTGCATGCCTGTCGGCACCGGAAGTGTTGCCTGAAATTAGGCGCAGCAAGTGTTCGTTAATTGAATGACGCCTGATTGTATGCAACCCTGCATTGCATGCCTGTCGTCACTGACAGTGTTGCCTGAAATTAGGCGCAGCAAGTGTTCGGTAATTGAATGACGCCTGATCATATGCAACCTTGCATTGCATGCCTGTCGTCACTGAAAGTGTTGCCTGAAATTAGGCGCAGCAAGTGTTTGTCAATTGAATGACGCCTGATTGTATGCAATTCTGCATTGCATGCCCGTCTTCACTAACAGAGTTTCCAGAAATGAGGTGCAAGAAGGGTTTGTTGATCGAATGACGCCTGATTGTATGCAACCCTGCATTGTATGCCGGTCGTAACCGACAGTGTCGCCTGGAATTAGGCGCAGCAAGCGTTTGTTAATTGAATGACGCCTGATTATATGCAACCCCGTATTGCATGTCTGTCGTCAACGACAGTGTTACCGAAAATTAGTCGCATGGAAAGTCCGTTGATTGCTCATTGCTCAATTCAATGCAACCTTTTATTGGACGCTTGTTGTCAATAAGAATGTTGCCCGAAATTGAGAGCACGGCAAATTCATGGATTGCTTTACGGCTGATTGAGTGCAACCTCGCATTGCATGGGTGTCGTCACTCACAGTGTTGCCTGTAATAAGGCGGGGGGAGAATTCGTTGAACGCTTAATGCCTGATTATATGGAATACTGCATCGCATGCCTGTCGTCACTTACACAGAGTTGCCTGAAATGAGGCGCAAGGAAGGTTCGTTGAATGTTTGACGCTTGAATGTAAGCAACCTCGCATAGCATGCCTGTCGTCCCTGACAATGTTGCCTGAAATGCGGCGCAAGGAAGGTTCGTTGTTTGTATGACGCCTGAATGTATGCAATTCTGCATTGCATTCCTGTCGTCTTTGACAGTGTTGCCTGAATCTAAGCGCGAGAAGGGTTTGTTGATTCAATGACGCCTGATTGTATGCAACCCTGCATTGCATGCCTGTCGTCACTGACAGTGTTGCCTGAAATTAGGCGCAGCAAGTGTTTGTTAATTAAATGACGCCTGATTATATGCAACCTCGCATCGCATGCCTGTCGTCACTCACAGAGTTGCCAGAAATTAGGCGCAAGAACGGTTTGTTGATTGAATGACGCCTGATTGTATGCAACTCTGCATTGCATGCCTGTCGTCACTGACGGTGTTTTCTGAATCTAAGCGCGAGAAGGGTTTGTTGATTCAATGACGCCTGATTGTATGCAACTCTGCATCGCATGCCTGTCGTCACCGACAGTGTTGCCTGAAATTAAGCGCAGCAAGTGTTTGTTAATTGAATGACGCTCGATTATATGCGACCCTAAATCGCATGCCTGTCGTCACTAACAGAGTTGCCAGTACTTAGGCACAAAAAGGGTTTGTTGATTGAATGACGCCTGATTGTATGCAACCCTGCATTGCATGCACGTCGTAACCGACAGTGTTGCCTGAATCTCAGCGCGAGAAGGGTTTGTTGATTCAATGACGCCTGATATCATGCAACCCTTCATCGCATGCCTGTCGTCACCAAGGGTGTTGCCTGAAATTAAGCGCAGCAAGTGTTTGTCAATTGAATGACGCTTGATTGTATGCAACCCTGCATTGCATGCCTGTCGTCACCGACAGTGTCGCCTGAAATTAGGCGAAAGAAGGGTTTGCTGATTGAATGACGCCTGATTGTATGCAACCCTGCCTTGCATGCCTGTCGTCACTGACAGTGTTGCCTGAAATTAGGCGCAGCAAGTGTTCGTTGATTGAATGACGCCTGATTATATGCAACCCTGCATCGCATGCCTGTCGTCACCAACAGAATTGCCAGAAATTAGGCGAAAGAAGGGTTTGTTGGTTGAATGACGCCTCATTGTATGCAACCCTGCAATGCATGCCTGTCGTCTTTGACAGTGTTGCCTGAATCTAAGCGCGAAAAGGGTTTGTTGATTCAAAGACGCCTGATTGTATGCAACTCTGCATTGCATGCCTGTCGTCACTGACGGTGTTGCCTGGAATCAAGCGCAGCAAGTGTTTGTCAATTGAATGACGCCTGATTGTATGCAACCCTGCATTGCATGCCTGTCGTCACCGACAGTGTTGCCTGAAATCAGGCGCAGCAAGTTTTTGTTAATAGAATGACGCCTGATTATATGCAACCCTGAATCGCATGCCTGTCGTCACCGACAGTATTGCCTGAATCTGAGCGCCAAAAGGGTTTGTTGATTGAATGACGCCTGGAGCATATGCAACCCTGAATCGCATGCCTGTCGTCACTAACAGAGTTGCAAGAAATTAGGCACAAGGAGGGTTTGTCGATTGAATGACGCCTGATTGTATGCAACCCTGCGTTGCATGCCTGTCGTCACCGACAGTGTTGCCTGAAATAAGGCGCAGCAAGTGTTCGTTAATTAAATGACGCCTGATTATATGCAACCCTACATTGCATGCCCGTCGTCACCTACAGTGTTCCCTGAAATTGGGCGCAGCAAGTGTTCGGTAATTCGATGACGCCTGATTATATGCAACCCTGCATCGCATGCCTGTCGTCACCGACAGTGTTGCCTGAAATTGGGCGCAGCAAGTGTTTGTCAATTAAATGACGCCTGATTATATGCAACTCTGCATCGCATGCCTGTCGTCACTAACAGTTTTGCCTGAATCTAAGCGCGAGAAGGGTTTGTTGATTCAATGACGCCTGATTGTATGCAACTCTGCATTGCATGCCTGTCGTCACCGACAGTGTTGCCTGAAATTAGGCACAGCAAGTTTTCGTTGATTGAATGACGCCTGATTATATGCAACCCTGCATCGCATGCCTGTCGTCACTAACAGAGTTGCCAGAAATTAGGCGCAAGAAGAGTTTGTTGATTGAATGACGCCTGATTGCATGCAATTCTGCATTGCATGCCTGTCGTCACCGACAGTGTTGCCTGAAATTAGGTGCAGCGAGTGTTTGTTGATTGCAAGACACCTGATTATATGCAACCCCGTATTGCATGCCTGTCGTAACTGACAGTGTTGCCTGAATCTAAGCGCACCGAGATTTTGTTGATTAAATGAGACCTGGATTATACGCAACCCTGAATCGCATGCCTGTCGTCACGAACAGAGTTGCCAGAAATTAGGCAAGAGAAAAGTTTGTTCATTGAATGACGCCTGATTGTATGCAACCCTGCATTGCATGACAGTCGTCTTTGACAGTGTTGCCTGAATCTAAGCGCGAGAAGGGTTTGTTGATTCAATGACGCCTGATTATATGCAACCCTGCATTGCACGCCTGTCGTCACTGAAAGTGTTACCTGAAATTAGGCGCAGCAAGTGTTCGTTAATTGAATGACGCCTGATGATATGCAACCTTGCATTGCATGTCCGTCGTAACCGACAGTGTTGCCTGAATCTGAGCGCGAAAAGGGTTTGTTGATTCAATGACGCCTGATTGCATGCAACCCTGCATTGCATGCCTGTCGTCACTGACAGTGTTGCCTGAAATTAGGCGCAGCAAGTGTTCGTTAATTGGATGACGCCTGATTGTATGCAACCCTGCATCGCATGCCTGTCATCACTGACAGTGTTGCCTGAAATTAGGCGCGGCAAGTGTTCGTTAATTGAATGACGCCTGATCATATGCAACCCTGCATTGCATGCCTGTCGTCACTGACAGTGTTGCCTGAAATTAGGCGCAGCAAGTGTTCGGTAATTGAATGACGCCTGATTATATGCAACCCTGCATTGCATGCCCGTCGTAACCGACAGTGTTGCCTGAATCTAAGCGCGAAAAGGGTTTGTTGATTCAATGACGCCTTATTGTATGCAACCCTGCATTGCATGCCTGTCGTCACTGACAGTGTTGCCTGAAATTAGGCGCAGCAAGTGTTCGGTAATTGAATGACGCCTGATTATATGCAACCCCGCATCACATGCCTGTCGTCACTAACAGAGTTGCCAGGAATTTGGCGCGAGAAGGGTTTGTTCATTGAATGACGCCTGATTGTTTGCAACCCTGCATTGCATGCCTGTTGTCGCTGACAGTGTTGCCTGAATTCAAGCGCGAGAAGGGTTTGTCGATTCAATGACGCCTGATTGAATGCAACCCTGCATTGCATGCCTGTCGGCACCGACAGTGTTGCCTGAAATTAGGCGCAGCAAGTGTTTGGTAATTGAATGACGCCTGATTGTATGCAATTCTGCATTGCATGCCCGTCGTCACCGACAGTGTTGCCTGATATAAGGCGCAGCAAGTGTTCGTTAATCGAATAACGCCTGATTATATGCAACCTTGCATTGCATGCCTGTCGTCACTGAAAGTGTTGCCTGAAATTAGGCGCAGCAAGTGTTCGTCAATTGAATGACGCCTGATTGTATGCAATTCTGCATTGCATGCCCGTCGTCACTAACAAAGTTGCCAGAAATTAGGTGCAAGAAGGGTTTGTTGATCGAATGACGCCTGATTGTATGCAACCCTGCATTGTATGCCGGTCGTAACCGACAGTGTTGCCTGAATCTAAGCGCCAGAAGGGTTTGTTGATTCAATGACGCCTGATCGTATGCAACCCTGCATTGCATGCCTGTCGTCACCGACAGTGTTGCCTGAATCTAAGCGCGAAAAGGGTTTGTTGATTCAATGACGCCTGATTGTATGCAACCCTGCATTGCATGCCTGTCGTCACCGACAGTGTTGCCTGAAATTAGGCGCAGCAAGTGTTCGGTAATTGAATGACGCCTGATTATATGCAACCCCGCATCACATGCCTGTCGTCACTAACAGAGTTGCCAGGAATTTGGCGCGAGAAGGGTTTGTTCATTGAATGACGCCTGATTGTATGCAACCCTGCATTGCATGCCTGTCGTCGCTGACAGTGTTGCCTGAATCCAAGCGCGAGAAGGGTTTGTCGATTCAATGACGCCTGATTGAATGCAACCCTGCATTGCATGCCTGTCGGCACCGACAGTGTTGCCTGAAATTAGGCGCAGCAAGTGTTTGGTAATTGAATGACGCCTGATTGTATGCAATTCTGCATTGCATGCCCGTCGTCACCGACAGTGTTGCCTGATATTAGGCGCAGCGAGTGTTCGTTAATCGAATAACGCCTGATTATATGCAACCTTGCATTGCATGCCTGTCGTCACTGAAAGTGTTGCCTGAAATTAGGCGCAGCAAGTGTTTGTCAATTGAATGACGCCTGATTGTATGCAATTCTGCATTGCATACCCGTCGTCACTAACAGAGTTGCCAGGAATAAGGCAAAAGAAAAGTTTGTTCATTGAATGACGCCTGATTGTATGCAACCCTGCATTGCATGCCAGTCGTCTTTGACAGTGTTGCCTGAATCTAAGCGCGAGAAGGGTTTCTTGATTCAATGACGCCTGATTATATGCAACCCTGCGTTGCATGCCTGTCGTCACTGAAAGTGTTGCCTGAAATTAGGCGCAGCAAGTGTTCGTTAATTGAATGACGCCTGATTGTATGCAACCCTGCATCGCATGCCTGTCGTCACTGACAGTGTTGCCTGAAATTAGACGCAGCAAGTGTTTGGTAATTGAATGACGCCTGATTGTATGCAATTCTGCATTGCATGCCCGTCATCACCGACAGTGTTGCCTGATATTAGGCGCAGCAAGTGTTCGTTAATCGAATAACGCCTGATTATATGCAACCTTGCATTGCATGCCTGTCGTGACTGAAAGTGTTGCCTGAAATTAGGCGCAGCAAGTGTTTGTCAATTGAATGACGCCTGATTGTATGCAACCCTGCATTGCATGCCTGTCGTCACCGACAGTGTTGCCTGAATCTAAGCGCACCGAGATTTTGTTGATTGAATGAGACCTGGATTATACGCAACCCTGAATCGCATGCCTGTCGTCACGAACAGAGTTGCCAGGAATTAGGCGAAAGAAAAGTTTGTTCATTGAATGACGCCTGATTGTATGCAACCCTGCATTGCATGCCAGTCGTCTTTGACAGTGTTGCCTGAATCTAAGCGCGAGAAGGGTTTGTTGATTCAATGACGCCTGATTATATGCAACCCTGCATTGCACACCTGTCGTCACTGGAAGTGTTGCCTGAAATTAGGCGCAGCAAGTGTTCGTTAATTGAATGACGCCTGATTGTATGCAACCCTGCATTGCATGCCAGTCGTCTTTGACAGTGTTGCCTGAATCTAAGCGCGAGAAGGGTTTCTTGATTCAATGACGCCTGATTATATGCAACCCTGCGTTGCATGCCTGTCGGCACCGGAAGTGTTGCCTGAAATTAGGCGCAGCAAGTGTTCGTTAATTGAATGACGCCTGATTGTATGCAACCCTGCATTGCATGCCTGTCGTCACTGACAGTGTTGCCTGAAATTAGGCGCAGCAAGTGTTCGGTAATTGAATGACGCCTGATCATATGCAACCTTGCATTGCATGCCTGTCGTCACTGAAAGTGTTGCCTGAAATTAGGCGCAGCAAGTGTTTGTCAATTGAATGACGCCTGATTGTATGCAATTCTGCATTGCATGCCCGTCTTCACTAACAGAGTTTCCAGAAATGAGGTGCAAGAAGGGTTTGTTGATCGAATGACGCCTGATTGTATGCAACCCTGCATTGTATGCCGGTCGTAACCGACAGTGTCGCCTGGAATTAGGCGCAGCAAGCGTTTGTTAATTGAATGACGCCTGATTATATGCAACCCCGTATTGCATGTCTGTCGTCAACGACAGTGTTACCGAAAATTAGTCGCATGGAAAGTCCGTTGATTGCTCATTGCTCAATTCAATGCAACCTTTTATTGGACGCTTGTTGTCAATAAGAATGTTGCCCGAAATTGAGAGCACGGCAAATTCATGGATTGCTTCACGGCTGATTGAGTGCAACCTCGCATTGCATGGGTGTCGTCACTCACAGTGTTGCCTGTAATAAGGCGGGGGGAGAATTCGTTGAACGCTTAATGCCTGATTATATGGAATACTGCATCGCATGCCTGTCGTCACTTACACAGAGTTGCCTGAAATGAGGCGCAAGGAAGGTTCGTTGAATGTTTGACGCTTGAATGTAAGCAACCTCGCATAGCATGCCTGTCGTCCCTGACAATGTTGCCTGAAATGCGGCGCAAGGAAGGTTCGTTGTTTGTATGACGCCTAAATGTATGCAATTCTGCATTGCATTCCTGTCGTCTTTGACAGTGTTGCCTGAATCTAAGCGCGAGAAGGGTTTGTTGATTCAATGACGCCTGATTGTATGCAATTCTGCATTGCATGCCCGTCATCACCGACAGTGTTGCCTGATATTAGGCGCAGCAAGTGTTCGTTAATCGAATAACGCCTGATTATATGCAACCTTGCATTGCATGCCTGTCGTGACTGAAAGTGTTGCCTGAAATTAGGCGCAGCAAGTGTTTGTCAATTGAATGACGCCTGATTGTATGCAACCCTGCATTGCATGCCTGTCGTCACCGACAGTGTTGCCTGAATCTAAGCGCACCGAGATTTTGTTGATTGAATGAGACCTGGATTATACGCAACCCTGAATCGCATGCCTGTCGTCACGAACAGAGTTGCCAGGAATTAGGCGAAAGAAAAGTTTGTTCATTGAATGACGCCTGATTGTATGCAACCCTGCATTGCATGCCAGTCGTCTTTGACAGTGTTGCCTGAATCTAAGCGCGAGAAGGGTTTGTTGATTCAATGACGCCTGATTATATGCAACCCTGCATTGCACACCTGTCGTCACTGGAAGTGTTGCCTGAAATTAGGCGCAGCAAGTGTTCGTTAATTGAATGACGCCTGATTGTATGCAACCCTGCATTGCATGCCAGTCGTCTTTGACAGTGTTGCCTGAATCTAAGCGCGAGAAGGGTTTCTTGATTCAATGACGCCTGATTATATGCAACCCTGCGTTGCATGCCTGTCGGCACCGGAAGTGTTGCCTGAAATTAGGCGCAGCAAGTGTTCGTTAATTGAATGACGCCTGATTGTATGCAACCCTGCATTGCATGCCTGTCGTCACTGACAGTGTTGCCTGAAATTAGGCGCAGCAAGTGTTCGGTAATTGAATGACGCCTGATCATATGCAACCTTGCATTGCATGCCTGTCGTCACTGAAAGTGTTGCCTGAAATTAGGCGCAGCAAGTGTTTGTCAATTGAATGACGCCTGATTGTATGCAATTCTGCATTGCATGCCCGTCTTCACTAACAGAGTTTCCAGAAATGAGGTGCAAGAAGGGTTTGTTGATCGAATGACGCCTGATTGTATGCAACCCTGCATTGTATGCCGGTCGTAACCGACAGTGTCGCCTGGAATTAGGCGCAGCAAGCGTTTGTTAATTGAATGACGCCTGATTATATGCAACCCCGTATTGCATGTCTGTCGTCAACGACAGTGTTACCGAAAATTAGTCGCATGGAAAGTCCGTTGATTGCTCATTGCTCAATTCAATGCAACCTTTTATTGGACGCTTGTTGTCAATAAGGATGTTGCCCGAAATTGAGAGCACGGCAAATTCATGGATTGCTTCACGGCTGATTGAGTGCAACCTCGCATTGCATGGGTGTCGTCACTCACAGTGTTGCCTGTAATAAGGCGGGGGGAGAATTCGTTGAACGCTTAATGCCTGATTATATGGAATACTGCATCGCATGCCTGTCGTCACTTACACAGAGTTGCCTGAAATGAGGCGCAAGGAAGGTTCGTTGAATGTTTGACGCTTGAATGTAAGCAACCTCGCATAGCATGCCTGTCGTCCCTGACAATGTTGCCTGAAATGCGGCGCAAGGAAGGTTCGTTGTTTGTATGACGCCTAAATGTATGCAATTCTGCATTGCATTCCTGTCGTCTTTGACAGTGTTGCCTGAATCTAAGCGCGAGAAGGGTTTGTTGATTCAATGACGCCTGATTGTATGCAACCCTGCATTGCATGCCTGTCGTCACTGACAGTGTTGCCTGAAATTAGGCGCAGCAAGTGTTTGTTAATTAAATGACGCCTGATTATATGCAACCTCGCATCGCATGCCTGTCGTCACTCACAGAGTTGCCAGAAATTAGGCGCAAGAACGGTTTGTTGATTGAATGACGCCTGATTGTATGCAACTCTGCATTGCATGCCTGTCGTCACTGACGGTGTTTTCTGAATCTAAGCGCGAGAAGGGTTTGTTGATTCAATGACGCCTGATTGTATGCAACTCTGCATCGCATGCCTGTCGTCACCGACAGTGTTGCCTGAAATTAAGCGCAGCAAGTGTTTGTTAATTGAATGACGCTCGATTATATGCGACCCTAAATCGCATGCCTGTCGTCACTAACAGAGTTGCCAGTACTTAGGCACAAAAAGGGTTTGTTGATTGAATGACGCCTGATTGTATGCAACCCTGCATTGCATGCACGTCGTAACCGACAGTGTTGCCTGAATCTCAGCGCGAGAAGGGTTTGTTGATTCAATGACGCCTGATATCATGCAACCCTTCATCGCATGCCTGTCGTCACCAAGGGTGTTGCCTGAAATTAAGCGCAGCAAGTGTTTGTCAATTGAATGACGCTTGATTGTATGCAACCCTGCATTGCATGCCTGTCGTCACCGACAGTGTCGCCTGAAATTAGGCGAAAGAAGGGTTTGTTGATTGAATGACGCCTGATTGTATGCAACCCTGCCTTGCATGCCTGTCGTCACTGACAGTGTTGCCTGAAATTAGGCGCAGCAAGTGTTCGTTGATTGAATGACGCCTGATTATATGCAACCCTGCATCGCATGCCTGTCGTCACCAACAGAATTGCCAGAAATTAGGCGAAAGAAGGGTTTGTTGGTTGAATGACGCCTCATTGTATGCAACCCTGCAATGCATGCCTGTCGTCTTTGACAGTGTTGCCTGAATCTAAGCGCGAAAAGGGTTTGTTGATTCAAAGACGCCTGATTGTATGCAACTCTGCATTGCATGCCTGTCGTCACTGACGGTGTTGCCTGGAATCAAGCGCAGCAAGTGTTTGTCAATTGAATGACGCCTGATTGTATGCAACCCTGCATTGCATGCCTGTCGTCACCGACAGTGTTGCCTGAAATCAGGCGCAGCAAGTTTTTGTTAATAGAATGACGCCTGATTATATGCAACCCTGAATCGCACGCCTGTCGTCACCGACAGTATTGCCTGAATCTGAGCGCCAAAAGGGTTTGTTGATTGAATGACGCCTGGAGCATATGCAACCCTGAATCGCATGCCTGTCGTCACTAACAGAGTTGCCAGAAATTAGGCACAAGGAGGGTTTGTCGATTGAATGACGCCTGATTGTATGCAACCCTGCGTTGCATGCCTGTCGTCACCGACAGTGTTGCCTGAAATAAGGCGCAGCAAGTGTTCGTTAATTAAATGACGCCTGATTATATGCAACCCTACATTGCATGCCCGTCGTCACCTACAGTGTTCCCTGAAATTGGGCGCAGCAAGTGTTTGTCAATTAAATGACGCCTGATTATATGCAACTCTGCATCGCATGCCTGTCGTCACTAACAGTTTTGCCTGAATCTAAGCGCGAGAAGGGTTTGTTGATTCAATGACGCCTGATTGTATGCAACTCTGCATTGCATGCCTGTCGTCACCGACAGTGTTGCCTGAAATTAGGCACAGCAAGTTTTCGTTGATTGAATGACGCCTGATTATATGCAACCCTGCATCGCATGCCTGTCGTCACTAACAGAGTTGCCAGAAATTAGGCGCAAGAAGAGTTTGTTGATTGAATGACGCCTGATTGCATGCAATTCTGCATTGCATGCCTGTCGTCACCGACAGTGTTGCCTGAAATTAGGTGCAGCGAGTGTTTGTTGATTGCAAGACACCTGATTATATGCAACCCCGTATTGCATGCCTGTCGTAACTGACAGTGTTGCCTGAATCTAAGCGCACCGAGATTTTGTTGATTAAATGAGACCTGGATTATACGCAACCCTGAATCGCATGCCTGTCGTCACGAACAGAGTTGCCAGAAATTAGGCAAGAGAAAAGTTTGTTCATTGAATGACGCCTGATTGTATGCAACCCTGCATTGCATGACAGTCGTCTTTGACAGTGTTGCCTGAATCTAAGCGCGAGAAGGGTTTGTTGATTCAATGACGCCTGATTATATGCAACCCTGCATTGCACGCCTGTCGTCACTGAAAGTGTTACCTGAAATTAGGCGCAGCAAGTGTTCGTTAATTGAATGACGCCTGATGATATGCAACCTTGCATTGCATGTCCGTCGTAACCGACAGTGTTGCCTGAATCTGAGCGCGAAAAGGGTTTGTTGATTCAATGACGCCTGATTGCATGCAACCCTGCATTGCATGCCTGTCGTCACTGACAGTGTTGCCTGAAATTAGGCGCAGCAAGTGTTCGTTAATTGGATGACGCCTGATTGTATGCAACCCTGCATCGCATGCCTGTCATCACTGACAGTGTTGCCTGAAATTAGGCGCGGCAAGTGTTCGTTAATTGAATGACGCCTGATCATATGCAACCCTGCATTGCATGCCTGTCGTCACTGACAGTGTTGCCTGAAATTAGGCGCAGCAAGTGTTCGGTAATTGAATGACGCCTGATTATATGCAACCCTGCATTGCATGCCCGTCGTAACCGACAGTGTTGCCTGAATCTAAGCGCGAAAAGGGTTTGTTGATTCAATGACGCCTGATTGTATGCAACCCTGCATTGCATGCCTGTCGTCACTGACAGTGTTGCCTGAAATTAGGCGCAGCAAGTGTTCGGTAATTGAATGACGCCTGATTATATGCAACCCCGCATCACATGCCTGTCGTCACTAACAGAGTTGCCAGGAATTTGGCGCGAGAAGGGTTTGTTCATTGAATGACGCCTGATTGTTTGCAACCCTGCATTGCATGCCTGTTGTCGCTGACAGTGTTGCCTGAATTCAAGCGCGAGAAGGGTTTGTCGATTCAATGACGCCTGATTGAATGCAACCCTGCATTGCATGCCTGTCGGCACCGACAGTGTTGCCTGAAATTAGGCGCAGCAAGTGTTTGGTAATTGAATGACGCCTGATTGTATGCAATTCTGCATTGCATGCCCGTCGTCACCGACAGTGTTGCCTGATATAAGGCGCAGCAAGTGTTCGTTAATCGAATAACGCCTGATTATATGCAACCTTGCATTGCATGCCTGTCGTCACTGAAAGTGTTGCCTGAAATTAGGCGCAGCAAGTGTTCGTCAATTGAATGACGCCTGATTGTATGCAATTCTGCATCACATGCCTGTCGTCACTAACAGAGTTGCCAGGAATTTGGCGCGAGAAGGGTTTGTTCATTGAATGACGCCTGATTGTATGCAACCCTGCATTGCATGCCTGTCGTCGCTGACAGTGTTGCCTGAATCCAAGCGCGAGAAGGGTTTGTCGATTCAATGACGCCTGATTGAATGCAACCCTGCATTGCATGCCTGTCGGCACCGACAGTGTTGCCTGAAATTAGGCGCAGCAAGTGTTTGGTAATTGAATGACGCCTGATTGTATGCAATTCTGCATTGCATGCCCGTCGTCACCGACAGTGTTGCCTGATATTAGGCGCAGCGAGTGTTCGTTAATCGAATAACGCCTGATTATATGCAACCTTGCATTGCATGCCTGTCGTCACTGAAAGTGTTGCCTGAAATTAGGCGCAGCAAGTGTTTGTCAATTGAATGACGCCTGATTGTATGCAATTCTGCATTGCATACCCGTCGTCACTAACAGAGTTGCCAGGAATAAGGCAAAAGAAAAGTTTGTTCATTGAATGACGCCTGATTGTATGCAACCCTGCATTGCATGCCAGTCGTCTTTGACAGTGTTGCCTGAATCTAAGCGCGAGAAGGGTTTCTTGATTCAATGACGCCTGATTATATGCAACCCTGCGTTGCATGCCTGTCGTCACTGACAGTGTTGCCTGAAATTAGGCGCAGCAAGTGTTCGTTAATTGAATGACGCCTGATTGTATGCAACCCTGCATCGCATGCCTGTCGTCACTGACAGTGTTGCCTGAAATTAGACGCAGCAAGTGTTTGGTAATTGAATGACGCCTGATTGTATGCAATTCTGCATTGCATGCCCGTCATCACCGACAGTGTTGCCTGATATTAGGCGCAGCAAGTGTTCGTTAATCGAATAACGCCTGATTATATGCAACCTTGCATTGCATGCCTGTCGTGACTGAAAGTGTTGCCTGAAATTAGGCGCAGCAAGTGTTTGTCAATTGAATGACGCCTGATTGTATGCAACCCTGCATTGCATGCCTGTCGTCACCGACAGTGTTGCCTGAATCTAAGCGCACCGAGATTTTGTTGATTGAATGAGACCTGGATTATACGCAACCCTGAATCGCATGCCTGTCGTCACGAACAGAGTTGCCAGGAATTAGGCGAAAGAAAAGTTTGTTCATTGAATGACGCCTGATTGTATGCAACCCTGCATTGCATGCCAGTCGTCTTTGACAGTGTTGCCTGAATCTAAGCGCGAGAAGGGTTTGTTGATTCAATGACGCCTGATTATATGCAACCCTGCATTGCACACCTGTCGTCACTGGAAGTGTTGCCTGAAATTAGGCGCAGCAAGTGTTCGTTAATTGAATGACGCCTGATTATATGCAACCCTGCATTGCATGCCCGTCGTGACCGACAGTGTTGCCTGAAATCAGGCGCAGCAAGTGTTCGTTAATTGAATGACGCCTGATTGTATGCAACCCTGCATCGCATGCCTGTCGTCACTGACAGTGTTGCCTGAAATTAGGCGCAGCAAGTATTCGTTAATTGAATGACGCCTGATCATATGCAACCCTGCATAGCATGCCTGTCGGCACCGACAGTGTTGCCTGAAATTAGGCGCAGCAAGTGTTTGTTAATTGAATGACGCCTGATTGTATGCAATTCTGCATTGCATGCCCGTCGTCACCGACAGTGTTGCCTGAAATTAGGCGCAGCCAGTGTTCGTTAATTGAATAACGCCTGATTATATGCAACCCTGCATCGCATGCCTGTCGTCACTAACAGAGTTGCCAGAAATTAGGTGAAAGAGGGGTTTGTTGATCGGATGACGCCTGATTGTATGCAACCCTGAATCGCATGCCTGTCGTCACTGACAGTGTTGCCTGAATCTAGGCGCAAGAAGGGTTTGTTGATTGAATGACGCCTGGAGCATATGCAACCCTGAATCGCATGCCTGTCGTCACTAACGGAGTTGCTAGAAATTAGGCACAAGAAGGGTTTGTTGATTGAATGACGCCTGATTGTATGCAACCCTGCATTGCATGCCGGTCGTCACCGACAGTGTTGCCCGAATCCAAGCGCGAGAAGGGTTCGTTGATTCAATGACGCCTGATTGTATGCAACCCTGCATTGCATGCCTGTCGTCACTAACAGTGTTGCCTGAAATTAGGCACAGCAAGTTTTCGTTCATTGAATGACGCCTGATTATATGCAACCCTGCATCGCATGCTTGTCGTCACTAACAGAGTTGCCAGAAATTAGGCGCAAGAAGAGTTTGTTGTTTGAATGACGCCTGATTGTATGCAATTCTGCATTGCATGCCTGTCGTCATCGACAGTGTTGCCTGAAATAAGGTGCAGTAAGTGTTTGTTGATTGCAAGACACCTGATTATATGCAACCCCGTATTGCATGCCTGTCGTAACTGACAGTGTTGCCTGAATCTAAGCGCAAGAAGGTTTTGTTGATTGAATGACGCCTGATTATATGCAACCCTGCATTGCATGCCCGTCGTAACCGATAGTGTTGCCTGAATCTAAGCGCGAAAAGGGTTTGTTGATTCAATGACACCTGATTGTATGCAACCCTGCATTGCATGCCTGTCGTCACCGACAGTGTTGCCTGAATCTAAGCGCGAAAAGGGTTTGTTGATTCAATGACGCCTGATTGTATGCAACCCTGCATTGCATGCCTGTCGTCACTGACAGTGTTGCCTGAAATTAGGTGCAGCAAGTGTTCGGTAATTAAATGACGCCTGATTGTATGCAACCCTGCATCGCATGTCTGTCGTCACCGACGGTGTTGCCTGAAATTAGGCGCAGCAAGTGTTTGTCAATTAAATGACGCCTGATTGTATGCAACCCTGCATTGCACGCCTGTCGGCACCGACAGTGTTGCCTGAAATTAGGCGCAGCAAGTGTTTGGTAATTGAATGACGCCTGATTGTATGCAATTCTGCATTGCATGCCCGTCGTCACCGACAGTGTTGCCTGAAATTAGGCGCAGCAAGTGTTCGGTAATCGAATAACGCCTGATTATATGCAACCTTGCATCGCATGCCTGTCGTCACTGAAAGTGTTGCCTGAAATTAGGCGCAGCAAGTGTTTGTCAATTGAATGACGCCTGATTGTATGCAATTCTGCATTGCATGCCCGTCGTCACTAACAGAGTTGCCAGAAATCAGGTGCAAGAAGGGTTTGTTGATTGAATGACGCCTGATTGCATGCAATTCTGCATTGCATGCCTGTCGTCACCGACAGTGTTGCCTGAAATTAGGTGCAGCGAGTGTTTGTTGATTGCAAGACACCTGATCATATGCAACCCCGTATTGCATGCCTGTCGTAACTGACAGTGTTGCCTGAATCCAAGCGCACCGAGATTTCGTTGATTAAATGAGACCTGGATCATACGCAACCCTGAATCGCATGCCTGTCGTCACCAACAGAGTTGCCAGAAATTAGGCAAAAGAAAAGTTTGTTCATTGAATGACGCCTGATTGTATGCAACCCTGCATTGCATGACAGTCGTCTTTGACAGTGTTGCCTGAATCTAAGCGCGAGAAGGGTTTGTTGATTCAATGACGCCTGATTGTTTGCAACCCTGCATTGCACGCCTGTCGGCACCGACAGTGTTGCCTGAAATTAGGCGCAGCAAGTGTTTGGTAATTGAATGACGCCTGATTGTATGCAATTCTGCATTGCATGCCCGTCGTCACTAACAGAGTTGCCAGAAATTAGGTGCAAGAAGGGTTCGTCGATCGAATGACGCCTAATTGTATGCAACCCTGCATTGCATGCCTGTCGTCACCGACAGTGTTGCCTGAAATTAGGTGCAGCGAGTGTTTGTTGATTGCAAGACACCTGATTATATGCAACCCCGTATTGCATGCCTGTCGTAACTGACAGTGTTGCCTGAATCTAAGCGCACCGAGATTTTGTTGATTAAATGAGACCTGGATTATACGCAACCCTGAATCGCATGCCTGTCGTCACGAACAGAGTTGCCAGAAATTAGGCAAAAGAAAAGTTTGTTCATTGAATGACGCCTGATTGTATGCAACCCTGCATTGCATGACAGTCGTCTTTGACAGTGTTGCATGAATCTAAGCGCGAGAAGGGTTTGTTGATTCAATGACGCCTGATTATATGCAACCCTGCATTGCACGCCTGTCGTCACTGAAAGTGTTGCCTGAAATTAGGCGCAGCAAGTGTTCGTTAATTGAATGACGCCTGATTATATGCAACCCTGCATTGCATGTCCGTCGTAACCGACAGTGTTGCCTGAATCTGAGCGCGAAAAGGGTTTGTTGATTCAATGACGCCTGATTGCATGCAACCCTGCATTGCATGCCTGTCGTCACTGACAGTGTTGCCTGAATTCAAGCGCGAGAAGGGTTTGTCGATTCAATGACGCCTGATTGAATGCAACCCTGCATTGCATGCCTGTCGGCACCGACAGTGTTGCCTGAAATTAGGCGCAGCAAGTGTTTGGTAATTGAATGACGCCTGATTGTATGCAATTCTGCATTGCATGCCCGTCGTCACTAACAGAGTTGCCAGAAATTAGGTGCAAGAAGGGTTCGTCGATCGAATGACGCCTAATTGTATGCAACCCTGCATTGCATGCCTGTCGTCACCGACAGTGTTGCCTGAAATTAGGTGCAGCGAGTGTTTGTTGATTGCAAGACACCTGATTATATGCAACCCCGTATTGCATGCCTGTCGTAACTGACAGTGTTGCCTGAATCTAAGCGCACCGAGATTTTGTTGATTAAATGAGACCTGGATTATACGCAACCCTGAATCGCATGCCTGTCGTCACGAACAGAGTTGCCAGAAATTAGGCAAAAGAAAAGTTTGTTCATTGAATGACGCCTGATTGTATGCAACCCTGCATTGCATGACAGTCGTCTTTGACAGTGTTGCATGAATCTAAGCGCGAGAAGGGTTTGTTGATTCAATGACGCCTGATTATATGCAACCCTGCATTGCACGCCTGTCGTCACTGAAAGTGTTGCCTGAAATTAGGCGCAGCAAGTGTTCGTTAATTGAATGACGCCTGATTATATGCAACCCTGCATTGCATGTCCGTCGTAACCGACAGTGTTGCCTGAATCTGAGCGCGAAAAGGGTTTGTTGATTCAATGACGCCTGATTGCATGCAACCCTGCATTGCATGCCTGTCGTCACTGACAGTGTTGCCTGAATTCAAGCGCGAGAAGGGTTTGTCGATTCAATGACGCCTGATTGAATGCAACCCTGCATTGCATGCCTGTCGGCACCGACAGTGTTGCCTGAAATTAGGCGCAGCAAGTGTTTGGTAATTGAATGACGCCTGATTGTATGCAATTCTGCATTGCATGCCCGTCGTCACCGACAGTGTTGCCTGATATTAGGCGCAGCAAGTGTTCGTAAATCGAATAACGCCTGATTATATGCAACCTTGCATTGCATGCCTGTCGTCACTGAAAGTGTTGCCTGAAATTAGGCGCAGCAAGTGTTTGTCAATTGAATGACGCCTGATTGTATGCAATTCTGCATTGCATGCCCGTCGTCACTAACAGAGTTGCCAGAAATTAGGTGCAAGAAGGGTTTGTTGATCGAATGACGCCTGATTGTATGCAACCCTGCATTGTATGCCGGTCGTAACCGACAGTGTTGCCTGAATCTAAGCGCGAGGAGGGTTTGTTGATTCAATGACGCCTGATTGTATGCAACCCTGCATTGCATGCCTGTCGTCACCGACAGTGTTGCCTGAATCTAAGCGCGAAAAGGGTTTGTTGATTCAATGACGCCTGATTGTATGCAACCCTGCATTGCACGCCTGTCGTCACTGGAAGTGTTGCCTGAAATTAGGCGCAGCAAGTGTTCGTTAATTGAATGACGCCTGATTATATGCAACCCTGCATTGCATGCCCGTCGTGACCGACAGTGTTGCCTGAAATTAGGCGCAGCAAGTGTTTGTCAATTGAATGACGCCTGATTGTATGCAATTCTGCATTGCATGCCCGTCGTCACTAACAGAGTTGCCAGAAATTAGGTGCAAGAAGGGTTTGTTGATCAAATGACGCCTGATTATATGCAACCCTGCATTGCATGCCTGTCGTCACCGACAGTGTTGCCTGAATCTGAGCGCACCGAGATTTTGTTGATTGAATGAGACCTGGATTATACGCAACCCTGAATCGCATGCCTGTCGTCACGAACAGAGTTGCCAGGAATTAGGCAAAAGAAAAGTTTGTTCATTGAACGACGCCTGATTGTATGCAACCCTGCATTGCATGCCAGTCGTCTTTGACAGTGTTGCCTGAATCTAAGCGCGAAAAGGGTTTGTTGATTCAATGACGCCTGATTATATGCAACCCTGCATTGCACGCCTGTCGTCACTGGAAGTGTTGCCTGAAATTAGGCGCAGCAAGTGTTCGTTAATTGAATGACGCCTGATTATATGCAACCCTGCATTGCATGCCCGTCGTGACCGACAGTGTTGCCTGAATCTGAGCGCAAAAAGGGTTTGTTGATTCAATGACGCCTGATTGCATGCAACCCTGCATTGCATGCCTGTCGTCACTGACAGTGTTGCCTGAAATTAGGCGCAGCAAGTGTTCGTTAATTGAATGACGCCTGATTGTATGCAACCCTGCATCGCATGCCTGTCGTCACTGACAGTGTTGCCTGAAATTAGGCGCAGCAAGTGTTCGTTAATTGAATGACGCCTGATCATATGCAACCCTGCATAGCATGCCTGTCGGCACCGACAGTGTTGCCTGAAATTAGGCGCAGCAAGTGTTTGTTAATTGAATGACGCCTGATTGTATGCAATTCTGCATTGCATGCCCGTCGTCACCGACAGTGTTGCCTGAAATTAGGCGCAGCCAGTGTTCGTTAATTGGATAACGCCTGATTATATGCAACCCTGCATCGCATGCCTGTCGTCACTAACAGAGTTGCCAGAAATTAGGTGAAAGAAGGGTTTGTTGATCGGATGACGCCTGATTGTATGCAACCCTGAATCGCATGCCCGTCGTCACTGACAGTGTTGCCTGAATCTAGGCGCAAGAAGGGTTTGTTGATTGAATGACGCCTGGAGCATATGCAACCCTGAATCGCATGCCTGTCGTCACTAACGGAGTTGCTAGAAATTAGGCACAAAAAGGGTTTGTTGATTGAATGACGCCTGATTGTATGCAACCCTGCATTGCATGCACGTCGTAACCGACAGTGTTGCCTGAATCTCAGCGCGAGAAGGGTTTGTTGATTCAATGACGCCTGATTGTATGCAACCCTGCATCGCATGCCTGTCGTCACTGACAGTGTCGCCTGAAATTAGGCGCAGCAAGTGTTCGTTAATTGAATGACGCCTGATCATATGCAACCCTGCATAGCATGCCTGTCGGCACCGACAGTGTTGCCTGAAATCAGGCGCAGCAAGTGTTTGTTAATTGGATGACGCCTGATTGTATGCAATTCTGCATTGCATGCCCGTCGTCACCGACAGTGTTGCCTGAAATTAGGCGCAGCCAGTGTTCTCTAATCGAATAACGCCTGATTATATGCAACCCTGCATCGCATGCCTGTCGTCACTAACAGAGTTGCCAGAAATTAGGTGAAAGAAGGGTTTGTTGATCGGATGACGCCTGATTGTATGCAACCCTGAATCGCATGCCCGTCGTCACTGACAGTGTTGCCTGAATCTAAGCGCAAAAAGGGTTTGTTGATTGAATGACGCCTGGAGCATATGCAACCCTGAATCGCATGCCTGTCGTTACTCACAGAGTTGCTAGAAATTAGGCACAAAAAGGGTTTGTTGATTCAATGACGCCTGATTGTATGCAACCCTGCATTGCATGCCTGTCGTCACCGACAGTGTTGCCTGAAATTAGGCACAGCAAGTTTTCGTTGATTGAATGACGCCTGATTATATGCAACCCTGCATCGCATGCCTGTCGTCACTAACAGAGTTGCCAGAAATTAGGCGCAAGAAGAGTTTGTTGATTGAATGACGCCTAATTGCATGCAATTCTGCATTGCATGCCTGTCGTCACCGACAGTGTTGCCTGAAATTAGGTGCAGCGAGTGTTTGTTGATTGCAAGACACCTGATTATATGCAACCCCGTATTGCATGCCTGTCGTAACTGACAGTGTTGCCTGAATCTAAGCGCACCGAGATTTTGTTGATTAAATGAGACCTGGATTATACGCAACCCTGAATCGCATGCCTGTCGTCACGAACAGAGTTGCCAGAAATTAGGCAAAAGAAAAGTTTGTTCATTGAATGACGCCTGATTGTATGCAACCCTGCATTGCATGACAGTCGTCTTTGACAGTGTTGCATGAATCTAAGCGCGAGAAGGGTTTGTTGATTCAATGACGCCTGATTATATGCAACCCTGCATCGCACGCCTGTCGTCACTGAAAGTGTTGCCTGAAATTAGGCGCAGCAAGTGTTCGTAATTGAATGACGCCTGATTATATGCAACCCTGCATTGCATGTCCGTCGTAACCGACAGTGTTGCCTGAATCTGAGCGCGAAAAGGGTTTGTTGATTCAATGACGCCTGATTGCATGCAACCCTGCATTGCATGCCTGTCGTCACTGACAGTGTTGCCTGAAATTAGGCGCAGCAAGTGTTCGTTAATTGAATTACGCCTGATTGTATGCAACCCTGCATTGCATGCCTGTCATCACTGACAGTGTTGCCTGAAATTAGGCGCAGCAAGTGTTCGTTAATTGAATGACGCCTGATCATATGCAACCCTGCATAGCATGCCTGTCGGCACCGGAAGTGTTGCCTGAAATTAGGCGCAGCAAGTGTTCGGTAATTGAATGACGCCTGATTGTATGCAACCCTGCATTGCATGCCTGTCGTCACTGACAGTGTTGCCTGAAATTAGGCGCAGCAAGTGTTCGTTAATTGAATGACGCCTGATTATATGCAACCCTGCATTGCATGCCCGTCGTAACCGACAGTGTTGCCTGAATCTAAGCGCGAAAAGGGTTTGTTGATTCAATGACGCCTGATTGTATGCAACCCTGCATTGCATGCCTGTCATCACTGACAGTGTTGCCTGAAATTAGGCGCAGCAAGTGTTCGGTAATTGAATGACGCCTGATTATATGCAACCCCGCATCACATGCCTGTCGTCACTAACAGAGTTGCCAGGAATTTGGCGCGAGGAGGGTTTGTTCATTGAATGACGCCTGATTGTATGCAACCCTGCATTGCATGCCTGTCGTCGCTGACAGTGTTGCCTGAATTCAAGCGCGAGAAGGGTTTGTCGATTCAATGACGCCTGATTGAATGCAACCCTGCATTGCATGCCTGTCGGCACCGACAGTGTTGCCTTAAATTAGGCGCAGCAAGTGTTTGGTAATTGAATGACGCCTGATTGTATGCAATTCTGCATTGCATGCCCGTCGTCACCGACAGTGTTGCCTGATATTAGGCGCAGCAAGTGTTCGTGAATCGAATAACGCCTGATTATATGCAACCTTGCATTGCGTGCCTGTCGTCACTGAAAGTGTTGCCTGAAATTAGGGGCAGCAAGTGTTTGTCAATTGAATGACGCCTGATTGTATGCAATTCTGCATTGCATGCCCGTCGTCACTAACAGAGTTGCCAGAAATCAGGTGCAAGAAGGGTTTGTTGATCGAATGACGCCTGATTGTATGCAACCCTGCATTGTATGCCGGTCGTAACCGACAGTGTTGCCTGAATCTAAGCGCCAGAAGGGTTTGTTGATTCAATGACGCCTGATCGTATGCAACCCTGCATTGCATGCCTGTCGTCACCGACAGTGTTGCCTGAATCTAAGCGCGAAAAGGGTTTGTTGATTCAATGACGCCTGATTGTATGCAACCCTGCATTGCATGCCTGTCGTCACCGACAGTGTTGCCTGAAATTAGGCGCAGCAAGTGTTCGGTAATTGAATGACGCCTGATTATATGCAACCCCGCATCACATGCCTGTCGTCACTAACAGAGTTGCCAGGAATTTGGCGCGAGAAGGGTTTGTTCATTGAATGACGCCTGATTGCATGCAACCCTGCATTGCATGCCTGTCGTCGCTGACAGTGTTGCCTGAATCCAAGCGCGAGAAGGGTTTGTCGATTCAATGACGCCTGATTGAATGCAACCCTGCATTGCATGCCTGTCGGCACCGACAGTGTTGCCTGAAATTAGGCGCAGCAAGTGTTTGGTAATTGAATGACGCCTGATTGTATGCAATTCTGCATTGCATGCCCGTCGTCACCGACAGTGTTGCCTGATATTAGGCGCAGCGAGTGTTCGTTAATCGAATAACGCCTGATTATATGCAACCTTGCATTGCATGCCTGTCGTCACTGAAAGTGTTGCCTGAAATTAGGCGCAGCAAGTGTTTGTCAATTGAATGACGCCTGATTGTATGCAATTCTGCATTGCATACCCGTCGTCACTAACAGAGTTGCCAGGAATAAGGCAAAAGAAAAGTTTGTTCATTGAATGACGCCTGATTGTATGCAACCCTGCATTGCATGCCAGTCGTCTTTGACAGTGTTGCCTGAATCTAAGCGCGAGAAGGGTTTCTTGATTCAATGACGCCTGATTATATGCAACCCTGCGTTGCATGCCTGTCGTCACTGACAGTGTTGCCTGAAATTAGGCGCAGCAAGTGTTCGTTAATTGAATGACGCCTGATTGTATGCAACCCTGCATCGCATGCCTGTCGTCACTGACAGTGTTGCCTGAAATTAGACGCAGCAAGTGTTTGGTAATTGAATGACGCCTGATTGTATGCAATTCTGCATTGCATGCCCGTCATCACCGACAGTGTTGCCTGATATTAGGCGCAGCAAGTGTTCGTTAATCGAATAACGCCTGATTATATGCAACCTTGCATTGCATGCCTGTCGTGACTGAAAGTGTTGCCTGAAATTAGGCGCAGCAAGTGTTTGTCAATTGAATGACGCCTGATTGTATGCAACCCTGCATTGCATGCCTGTCGTCACCGACAGTGTTGCCTGAATCTAAGCGCACCGAGATTTTGTTGATTGAATGAGACCTGGATTATACGCAACCCTGAATCGCATGCCTGTCGTCACGAACAGAGTTGCCAGGAATTAGGCGAAAGAAAAGTTTGTTCATTGAATGACGCCTGATTGTATGCAACCCTGCATTGCATGCCAGTCGTCTTTGACAGTGTTGCCTGAATCTAAGCGCGAGAAGGGTTTGTTGATTCAATGACGCCTGATTATATGCAACCCTGCATTGCACACCTGTCGTCACTGGAAGTGTTGCCTGAAATTAGGCGCAGCAAGTGTTCGTTAATTGAATGACGCCTGATTATATGCAACCCTGCATTGCATGCCCGTCGTGACCGACAGTGTTGCCTGAAATCAGGCGCAGCAAGTGTTCGTTAATTGAATGACGCCTGATTGTATGCAACCCTGCATCGCATGCCTGTCGTCACTGACAGTGTTGCCTGAAATTAGGCGCAGCAAGTATTCGTTAATTGAATGACGCCTGATCATATGCAACCCTGCATAGCATGCCTGTCGGCACCGACAGTGTTGCCTGAAATTAGGCGCAGCAAGTGTTTGTTAATTGAATGACGCCTGATTGTATGCAATTCTGCATTGCATGCCCGTCGTCACCGACAGTGTTGCCTGAAATTAGGCGCAGCCAGTGTTCGTTAATTGAATAACGCCTGATTATATGCAACCCTGCATCGCATGCCTGTCGTCACTAACAGAGTTGCCAGAAATTAGGTGAAAGAGGGGTTTGTTGATCGGATGACGCCTGATTGTATGCAACCCTGAATCGCATGCCTGTCGTCACTGACAGTGTTGCCTGAATCTAGGCGCAAGAAGGGTTTGTTGATTGAATGACGCCTGGAGCATATGCAACCCTGAATCGCATGCCTGTCGTCACTAACGGAGTTGCTAGAAATTAGGCACAAGAAGGGTTTGTTGATTGAATGACGCCTGATTGTATGCAACCCTGCATTGCATGCCGGTCGTCACCGACAGTGTTGCCCGAATCCAAGCGCGAGAAGGGTTCGTTGATTCAATGACGCCTGATTGTATGCAACCCTGCATTGCATGCCTGTCGTCACTAACAGTGTTGCCTGAAATTAGGCACAGCAAGTTTTCGTTCATTGAATGACGCCTGATTATATGCAACCCTGCATCGCATGCTTGTCGTCACTAACAGAGTTGCCAGAAATTAGGCGCAAGAAGAGTTTGTTGTTTGAATGACGCCTGATTGTATGCAATTCTGCATTGCATGCCTGTCGTCATCGACAGTGTTGCCTGAAATAAGGTGCAGTAAGTGTTTGTTGATTGCAAGACACCTGATTATATGCAACCCCGTATTGCATGCCTGTCGTAACTGACAGTGTTGCCTGAATCTAAGCGCAAGAAGGTTTTGTTGATTGAATGACGCCTGATTATATGCAACCCTGCATTGCATGCCCGTCGTAACCGATAGTGTTGCCTGAATCTAAGCGCGAAAAGGGTTTGTTGATTCAATGACACCTGATTGTATGCAACCCTGCATTGCATGCCTGTCGTCACCGACAGTGTTGCCTGAATCTAAGCGCGAAAAGGGTTTGTTGATTCAATGACGCCTGATTGTATGCAACCCTGCATTGCATGCCTGTCGTCACTGACAGTGTTGCCTGAAATTAGGTGCAGCAAGTGTTCGGTAATTAAATGACGCCTGATTGTATGCAACCCTGCATCGCATGTCTGTCGTCACCGACGGTGTTGCCTGAAATTAGGCGCAGCAAGTGTTTGTCAATTAAATGACGCCTGATTGTATGCAACCCTGCATTGCACGCCTGTCGGCACCGACAGTGTTGCCTGAAATTAGGCGCAGCAAGTGTTTGGTAATTGAATGACGCCTGATTGTATGCAATTCTGCATTGCATGCCCGTCGTCACCGACAGTGTTGCCTGAAATTAGGCGCAGCAAGTGTTCGGTAATCGAATAACGCCTGATTATATGCAACCTTGCATCGCATGCCTGTCGTCACTGAAAGTGTTGCCTGAAATTAGGCGCAGCAAGTGTTTGTCAATTGAATGACGCCTGATTGTATGCAATTCTGCATTGCATGCCCGTCGTCACTAACAGAGTTGCCAGAAATCAGGTGCAAGAAGGGTTTGTTGATTGAATGACGCCTGATTGCATGCAATTCTGCATTGCATGCCTGTCGTCACCGACAGTGTTGCCTGAAATTAGGTGCAGCGAGTGTTTGTTGATTGCAAGACACCTGATCATATGCAACCCCGTATTGCATGCCTGTCGTAACTGACAGTGTTGCCTGAATCCAAGCGCACCGAGATTTCGTTGATTAAATGAGACCTGGATCATACGCAACCCTGAATCGCATGCCTGTCGTCACCAACAGAGTTGCCAGAAATTAGGCAAAAGAAAAGTTTGTTCATTGAATGACGCCTGATTGTATGCAACCCTGCATTGCATGACAGTCGTCTTTGACAGTGTTGCCTGAATCTAAGCGCGAGAAGGGTTTGTTGATTCAATGACGCCTGATTGTTTGCAACCCTGCATTGCACGCCTGTCGGCACCGACAGTGTTGCCTGAAATTAGGCGCAGCAAGTGTTTGGTAATTGAATGACGCCTGATTGTATGCAATTCTGCATTGCATGCCCGTCGTCACTAACAGAGTTGCCAGAAATTAGGTGCAAGAAGGGTTCGTCGATCGAATGACGCCTAATTGTATGCAACCCTGCATTGCATGCCTGTCGTCACCGACAGTGTTGCCTGAAATTAGGTGCAGCGAGTGTTTGTTGATTGCAAGACACCTGATTATATGCAACCCCGTATTGCATGCCTGTCGTAACTGACAGTGTTGCCTGAATCTAAGCGCACCGAGATTTTGTTGATTAAATGAGACCTGGATTATACGCAACCCTGAATCGCATGCCTGTCGTCACGAACAGAGTTGCCAGAAATTAGGCAAAAGAAAAGTTTGTTCATTGAATGACGCCTGATTGTATGCAACCCTGCATTGCATGACAGTCGTCTTTGACAGTGTTGCATGAATCTAAGCGCGAGAAGGGTTTGTTGATTCAATGACGCCTGATTATATGCAACCCTGCATTGCACGCCTGTCGTCACTGAAAGTGTTGCCTGAAATTAGGCGCAGCAAGTGTTCGTTAATTGAATGACGCCTGATTATATGCAACCCTGCATTGCATGTCCGTCGTAACCGACAGTGTTGCCTGAATCTGAGCGCGAAAAGGGTTTGTTGATTCAATGACGCCTGATTGCATGCAACCCTGCATTGCATGCCTGTCGTCACTGACAGTGTTGCCTGAATTCAAGCGCGAGAAGGGTTTGTGGATTCAATGACGCCTGATTGAATGCAACCCTGCATTGCATGCCTGTCGGCACCGACAGTGTTGCCTGAAATTAGGCGCAGCAAGTGTTTGGTAATTGAATGACGCCTGATTGTATGCAATTCTGCATTGCATGCCCGTCGTCACTAACAGAGTTGCCAGAAATTAGGTGCAAGAAGGGTTCGTCGATCGAATGACGCCTAATTGTATGCAACCCTGCATTGCATGCCTGTCGTCACCGACAGTGTTGCCTGAAATTAGGTGCAGCGAGTGTTTGTTGATTGCAAGACACCTGATTATATGCAACCCCGTATTGCATGCCTGTCGTAACTGACAGTGTTGCCTGAATCTAAGCGCACCGAGATTTTGTTGATTAAATGAGACCTGGATTATACGCAACCCTGAATCGCATGCCTGTCGTCACGAACAGAGTTGCCAGAAATTAGGCAAAAGAAAAGTTTGTTGATTCAATGACGCCTGATTGCATGCAACCCTGCATTGCATGCCTGTCGTCACTGACAGTGTTGCCTGAATTCAAGCGCGAGAAGGGTTTGTCGATTCAATGACGCCTGATTGAATGCAACCCTGCATTGCATGCCTGTCGGCACCGACAGTGTTGCCTGAAATTAGGCGCAGCAAGTGTTTGGTAATTGAATGACGCCTGATTGTATGCAATTCTGCATTGCATGCCCGTCGTCACCGACAGTGTTGCCTGATATTAGGCGCAGCAAGTGTTCGTAAATCGAATAACGCCTGATTATATGCAACCTTGCATTGCATGCCTGTCGTCACTGAAAGTGTTGCCTGAAATTAGGCGCAGCAAGTGTTTGTCAATTGAATGACGCCTGATTGTATGCAATTCTGCATTGCATGCCCGTCGTCACTAACAGAGTTGCCAGAAATTAGGTGCAAGAAGGGTTTGTTGATCGAATGACGCCTGATTGTATGCAACCCTGCATTGTATGCCGGTCGTAACCGACAGTGTTGCCTGAATCTAAGCGCGAGGAGGGTTTGTTGATTCAATGACGCCTGATTGTATGCAACCCTGCATTGCATGCCTGTCGTCACCGACAGTGTTGCCTGAATCTAAGCGCGAAAAGGGTTTGTTGATTCAATGACGCCTGATTGTATGCAACCCTGCATTGCACGCCTGTCGTCACTGGAAGTGTTGCCTGAAAGCAGGCGCAGCAAGTGTTCGTTAATTGAATGACGCCTGATTATATGCAACCCTGCATTGCATGCCCGTCGTGACCGACAGTGTTGCCTGAAATTAGGCGCAGCAAGTGTTTGTCAATTGAATGACGCCTGATTGTATGCAATTCTGCATTGCATGCCCGTCGTCACTAACAGAGTTGCCAGAAATTAGGTGCAAGAAGGGTTTGTTGATCAAATGACGCCTGATTATATGCAACCCTGCATTGCATGCCTGTCGTCACCGACAGTGTTGCCTGAATCTGAGCGCACCGAGATTTTGTTGATTGAATGAGACCTGGATTATACGCAACCCTGAATCGCATGCCTGTCGTCACGAACAGAGTTGCCAGGAATTAGGCAAAAGAAAAGTTTGTTCATTGAACGACGCCTGATTGTATGCAACCCTGCATTGCATGCCAGTCGTCTTTGACAGTGTTGCCTGAATCTAAGCGCGAGAAGGGTTTGTTGATTCAATGACGCCTGATTATATGCAACCCTGCATTGCACGCCTGTCGTCACTGGAAGTGTTGCCTGAAATTAGGCGCAGCAAGTGTTCGGTAATTGAATGACGCCTGATTATATGCAACCCTGCATTGCATGCCCGTCGTGACCGACAGTGTTGCCTGAATCTGAGCGCAAAAAGGGTTTGTTGATTCAATGACGCCTGATTGCATGCAACCCTGCATTGCATGCCTGTCGTCACTGACAGTGTTGCCTGAAATTAGGCGCAGCAAGTGTTCGTTAATTGAATGACGCCTGATTGTATGCAACCCTGCATCGCATGCCTGTCGTCACTGACAGTGTTGCCTGAAATTAGGCGCAGCAAGTGTTCGTTAATTGAATGACGCCTGATCATATGCAACCCTGCATAGCATGCCTGTCGGCACCGACAGTGTTGCCTGAAATTAGGCGCAGCAAGTGTTTGTTAATTGAATGACGCCTGATTGTATGCAATTCTGCATTGCATGCCCGTCGTCACCGACAGTGTTGCCTGAAATTAGGCGCAGCCAGTGTTCGTTAATTGGATAACGCCTGATTATATGCAACCCTGCATCGCATGCCTGTCGTCACTAACAGAGTTGCCAGAAATTAGGTGAAAGAAGGGTTTGTTGATCGGATGACGCCTGATTGTATGCAACCCTGAATCGCATGCCCGTCGTCACTGACAGTGTTGCCTGAATCTAGGCGCAAGAAGGGTTTGTTGATTGAATGACGCCTGGAGCATATGCAACCCTGAATCGCATGCCTGTCGTCACTAACGGAGTTGCTAGAAATTAGGCACAAAAAGGGTTTGTTGATTGAATGACGCCTGATTGTATGCAACCCTGCATTGCATGCACGTCGTAACCGACAGTGTTGCCTGAATCTCAGCGCGAGAAGGGTTTGTTGATTCAATGACGCCTGATTGTATGCAACCCTGCATCGCATGCCTGTCGTCACTGACAGTGTCGCCTGAAATTAGGCGCAGCAAGTGTTCGTTAATTGAATGACGCCTGATCATATGCAACCCTGCATAGCATGCCTGTCGGCACCGACAGTGTTGCCTGAAATCAGGCGCAGCAAGTGTTTGTTAATTGGATGACGCCTGATTGTATGCAATTCTGCATTGCATGCCCGTCGTCACCGACAGTGTTGCCTGAAATTAGGCGCAGCCAGTGTTCTCTAATTGTATAACGCCTGATTATATGCAACCCTGCATCGCATGCCTGTCGTCACTAACAGAGTTGCCAGAAATTAGGTGAAAGAAGGGTTTGTTGATCGGATGACGCCTGATTGTATGCAACCCTGAATCGCATGCCCGTCGTCACTGACAGTGTTGCCTGAATCTAAGCGCAAAAAGGGTTTGTTGATTGAATGACGCCTGGAGCATATGCAACCCTGAATCGCATGCCTGTCGTTACTCACAGAGTTGCTAGAAATTAGGCACAAAAAGGGTTTGTTGATTCAATGACGCCTGATTGTATGCAACCCTGCATTGCATGCCTGTCGTCACCGACAGTGTTGCCTGAAATTAGGCACAGCAAGTTTTCGTTGATTGAATGACGCCTGATTATATGCAACCCTGCATCGCATGCCTGTCGTCACTAACAGAGTTGCCAGAAATTAGGCGCAAGAAGAGTTTGTTGATTGAATGACGCCTAATTGCATGCAATTCTGCATTGCATGCCTGTCGTCACCGACAGTGTTGCCTGAAATTAGGTGCAGCGAGTGTTTGTTGATTGCAAGACACCTGATTATATGCAACCCCGTATTGCATGCCTGTCGTAACTGACAGTGTTGCCTGAATCTAAGCGCACCGAGATTTTGTTGATTAAATGAGACCTGGATTATACGCAACCCTGAATCGCATGCCTGTCGTCACGAACAGAGTTGCCAAAAATTAGGCAAAAGAAAAGTTTGTTCATTGAATGACGCCTGATTGTATGCAACCCTGCATTGCATGACAGTCGTCTTTGACAGTGTTGCATGAATCTAAGCGCGAGAAGGGTTTGTTGATTCAATGACGCCTGATTATATGCAACCCTGCATTGCACGCCTGTCGTCACTGAAAGTGTTGCCTGAAATTAGGCGCAGCAAGTGTTCGTTAATTGAATGACGCCTGATTATATGCAACCCTGCATTGCATGTCCGTCGTAACCGACAGTGTTGCCTGAATCTGAGCGCGAAAAGGGTTTGTTGATTCAATGACGCCTGATTGCATGCAACCCTGCATTGCATGCCTGTCGTCACTGACAGTGTTGCCTGAAATTAGGCGCAGCAAGTGTTCGTTAATTGAATTACGCCTGATTGTATGCAACCCTGCATCGCATGCCTGTCATCACTGACAGTGTTGCCTGAAATTAGGCGCAGCAAGTGTTCGTTAATTGAATGACGCCTGATCATATGCAACCCTGCATAGCATGCCTGTCGGCACCGGAAGTGTTGCCTGAAATTAGGCGCAGCAAGTGTTCGGTAATTGAATGACGGCTGATTGTATGCAACCCTGCATTGCATGCCTGTCGTCACTGACAGTGTTGCCTGAAATTAGGCGCAGCAAGTGTTCGTTAATCGAATGACGCCTGATTATATGCAACCCTGCATTGCATGCCCGTCGTAACCGACAGTGTTGCCTGAATCTAAGCGCGAAAAGGGTTTGTTGATTCAATGACGCCTGATTGTATGCAACCCTGCATTGCATGCCTGTCATCACTGACAGTGTTGCCTGAAATTAGGCGCAGCAAGTGTTCGGTAATTGAATGACGCCTGATTATATGCAACCCCGCATCACATGCCTGTCGTCACTAACAGAGTTGCCAGGAATTTGGCGCGAGGAGGGTTTGTTCATTGAATGACGCCTGATTGTATGCAACCCTGCATTGCATGCCTGTCGTCGCTGACAGTGTTGCCTGAATTCAAGCGCGAGAAGGGTTTGTCGATTCAATGACGCCTGATTGAATGCAACCCTGCATTGCATGCCTGTCGGCACCGACAGTGTTGCCTTAAATTAGGCGCAGCAAGTGTTTGGTAATTGAATGACGCCTGATTGTATGCAATTCTGCATTGCATGCCCGTCGTCACCGACAGTGTTGCCTGATATTAGGCGCAGCAAGTGTTCGTGAATCGAATAACGCCTGATTATATGCAACCTTGCATTGCGTGCCTGTCGTCACTGAAAGTGTTGCCTGAAATTAGGCGCAGCAAGTGTTTGTCAATTGAATGACGCCTGATTGTATGCAATTCTGCATTGCATGCCCGTCGTCACTAACAGAGTTGCCAGAAATCAGGTGCAAGAAGGGTTTGTTGATCGAATGACGCCTGATTGTATGCAACCCTGCATTGCATGCCTGTCGTCACCGACAGTGTTGCCTGAATCTAAGCGCACCGAGATTCTGTTGATTAAATGAGACCTGGATTATACGCAACCCTGAATCGCATGCCTGTCGTCACGAACAGAGTTGCCAGAAATTGGGCGAAAGAAAAGTTTGTTCATTGAATGACGCCTGATTGTATGCAACCCTGCATTGCATGACAGTCGTCTTTGACAGTGTTGCCTGAATCTGAACGCGAGAAGGGTTTGTTGATTCGATGACGCCTGATTATATGCAACCCTGCATTGCACGCCTGTCGTCACTGAAAGTGTTGCCCGAAATTAGGCGCAGCAAGTGTTCGTTCATTGAATGACGCCTGATTATATGCAACCCTGCATCGCATGCCTGTCGTCACTAACAGAGTTGCCAGAAATTAGGCGCAAGAAGAGTTTGTTGATTGAATGACGCCTGATTGCATGCAATTCTGCATTGCATGCCTGTCGTCACCGACAGTGTTGCCTGAAATTAGGTGCAGCGAGTGTTTGTTAATTGCAAGACACCTGATTATATGCAACCCCGTATTGCATGCCTGTCGTAACTGACAGTGTTGCCTGAATCTAAGCGCACCGAGATTTTGTTGATTAAATGAGACCTGGATTATACGCAACCCTGAATCGCATGCCTGTCGTCACGAACAGAGTTGCCAGAAATTAGGCAAAAGAAAAGTTTGTTCATTGAATGACGCCTGATTGTATGCAACCCTGCATTGCATGACAGTCGTCTTTGACAGTGTTGCCTGAATCTAAGCGCGAAAAGGGTTTGTTGATTCAATGACGCCTGATTATATGCAACCCTGCATTGCACGCCTGTCGTCACTGAAAGTGTTGCCTGAAATTAGGCGCAGCAAGTGTTCGTTAATTGAATGACGCCTGATTATATGCAACCCTGCATTGCATGCCCGTCGTAACCGACAGTGTTGCCTGAATCTGAGCGCGAAAAGGGTTTGTTGATTCAATGACGCCTGATTGCATGCAACCCTGCATTGCATGCCTGTCGTCACTGACAGTGTTGCCTGAAATTAGGCGCAGCAAGTGTTCGTTAATTGAATGACGCCTGATTGTATGCAACCCTGCATCGCATGCCTGTCGTCACTGACAGTGTTGCCTGAAATTAGGCGCAGCAAGTGTTCGTTAATTGAATGACGCCTGATCATATGCAACCCTGCATAGCATGCCTGTCGGCACCGAAAGTGTTGCCTGAAATTAGGCGCAGCAAGTGTTCGTTAATTGAATGACGCCTGATTGTATGCAATTCTGCATTGCATGCCCGTCGTCACCGACAGTGTTGCCTGATATTAGGCGCAGCAAGTGTTCGTTAATCGAATAACGCCTGATTATATGCAACCTTGCATTGCATGCCTGTCGTCACTGACAGTGTTGCCTGAAATTAGGCGCAGCAAGTGTTCGGTAATTGAATGACGCCTGATTATATGCAACCCCGCATCACATGCCTGTCGTCACTAACAGAGTTGCCAGGAATTTGGCGCGAGGAGGGTTTGTTCATTGAATGACGCCTGATTGTATGCAACCCTGCATTGCATGCCTGTCGTCGCTGACAGTGTTGCCTGAATTCAAGCGCGAGAAGGGTTTGTCGATTCAATGACGCCTGATTGAATGCAACCCTGCATTGCATGCCTGTCGGCACCGACAGTGTTGCCTGATATTAGGCGCAGCAAGTGTTCGTGAATCGAATAACGCCTGATTATATGCAACCTTGCATTGCGTGCCTGTCGTCACTGAAAGTGTTGCCTGAAATTAGGCGCAGCAAGTGTTTGTCAATTGAATGACGCCTGATTGTATGCAATTCTGCATTGCATGCCCGTCGTCACTAACAGAGTTGCCAGAAATCAGGTGCAAGAAGGGTTTGTTGATCGAATGACGCCTGATTGTATGCAACCCTGCATTGCATGCCTGTCGTCACCGACAGTGTTGCCTGAATCTAAGCGCACCGAGATTCTGTTGATTAAATGAGACCTGGATTATACGCAACCCTGAATCGCATGCCTGTCGTCACGAACAGAGTTGCCAGAAATTGGGCGAAAGAAAAGTTTGTTCATTGAATGACGCCTGATTGTATGCAACCCTGCATTGCATGACAGTCGTCTTTGACAGTGTTGCCTGAATCTGAACGCGAGAAGGGTTTGTTGATTCGATGACGCCTGATTATATGCAACCCTGCATTGCACGCCTGTCGTCACTGAAAGTGTTGCCCGAAATTAGGCGCAGCAAGTGTTCGTTCATTGAATGACGCCTGATTATATGCAACCCTGCATCGCATGCCTGTCGTCACTAACAGAGTTGCCAGAAATTAGGCGCAAGAAGAGTTTGTTGATTGAATGACGCCTGATTGCATGCAATTCTGCATTGCATGCCTGTCGTCACCGACAGTGTTGCCTGAAATTAGGTGCAGCGAGTGTTTGTTAATTGCAAGACACCTGATTATATGCAACCCCGTATTGCATGCCTGTCGTAACTGACAGTGTTGCCTGAATCTAAGCGCACCGAGATTTTGTTGATTAAATGAGACCTGGATTATACGCAACCCTGAATCGCATGCCTGTCGTCACGAACAGAGTTGCCAGAAATTAGGCAAAAGAAAAGTTTGTTCATTGAATGACGCCTGATTGTATGCAACCCTGCATTGCATGACAGTCGTCTTTGACAGTGTTGCCTGAATCTAAGCGCGAAAAGGGTTTGTTGATTCAATGACGCCTGATTATATGCAACCCTGCATTGCACGCCTGTCGTCACTGAAAGTGTTGCCTGAAATTAGGCGCAGCAAGTGTTCGTTAATTGAATGACGCCTGATTATATGCAACCCTGCATTGCATGCCCGTCGTAACCGACAGTGTTGCCTGAATCTGAGCGCGAAAAGGGTTTGTTGATTCAATGACGCCTGATTGCATGCAACCCTGCATTGCATGCCTGTCGTCACTGACAGTGTTGCCTGAAATTAGGCGCAGCAAGTGTTCGTTAATTGAATGACGCCTGATTGTATGCAACCCTGCATCGCATGCCTGTCGTCACTGACAGTGTTGCCTGAAATTAGGCGCAGCAAGTGTTCGTTAATTGAATGACGCCTGATCATATGCAACCCTGCATAGCATGCCTGTCGGCACCGAAAGTGTTGCCTGAAATTAGGCGCAGCAAGTGTTCGTTAATTGAATGACGCCTGATTGTATGCAATTCTGCATTGCATGCCCGTCGTCACCGACAGTGTTGCCTGATATTAGGCGCAGCAAGTGTTCGTTAATCGAATAACGCCTGATTATATGCAACCTTGCATTGCATGCCTGTCGTCACTGACAGTGTTGCCTGAAATTAGGCGCAGCAAGTGTTCGTTAATTGAATGACGCCTGATTGTATGCAACCCTGCATCGCATGCCTGTCGTCACCGACAGTGTTGCCTGAAATTAGGCGCAGCAAGTGTTTGTCAATTGAATGACGCCTGATTGTATGCAATTCTGCATTGCATGCCCGTCGTCACTAACAGAGTTGCCAGAAATTAGGTGCAAGAAGGGTTTGTTGATCAAATGACGCCTGATTATATGCAACCCTGCATTGCATGCCTGTCGTCACCGACAGTGTTGCCTGAATCTGAGCGCACCGAGATTTTGTTGATTGAATGAGACCTGGATTATACGCAACCCTGAATCGCATGCCTGTCGTCACGAACAGAGTTGCCAGGAATTAGGCAAAAGAAAAGTTTGTTCATTGAACGACGCCTGATTGTATGCAACCCTGCATTGCATGCCAGTCGTCTTTGACAGTGTTGCCTGAATCTAAGCGCGAGAAGGGTTTGTTGATTCAATGACGCCTGATTATATGCAACCCTGCATTGCACGCCTGTCGTCACTGGAAGTGTTGCCTGAAATTAGGCGCAGCAAGTGTTCGTTAATTGAATGACGCCTGATTATATGCAACCCTGCATTGCATGCCCGTCGTGACCGACAGTGTTGCCTGAAATTAGGCGCAGCAAGTGTTTGTCAATTGAATGACGCCTGATTGTATGCAATTCTGCATTGCATGCCCGTCGTCACTAACAGAGTTGCCAGAAATTAGGTGCAAGAAGGGTTTGTTGATCAAATGACGCCTGATTATATGCAACCCTGCATTGCATGCCTGTCGTCACCGACAGTGTTGCCTGAATCTGAGCGCACCGAGATTTTGTTGATTGAATGAGACCTGGATTATACGCAACCCTGAATCGCATGCCTGTCGTCACGAACAGAGTTGCCAGGAATTAGGCAAAAGAAAAGTTTGTTCATTGAACGACGCCTGATTGTATGCAACCCTGCATTGCATGCCAGTCGTCTTTGACAGTGTTGCCTGAATCTAAGCGCGAGAAGGGTTTGTTGATTCAATGACGCCTGATTATATGCAACCCTGCATTGCACGCCTGTCGTCACTGGAAGTGTTGCCTGAAATTAGGCGCAGCAAGTGTTCGTTAATTGAATGACGCCTGATTGTATGCAACCCTGCATTGCATGTCCGTCGTAACCGAAAGTGTTGCCTGAATCTGAGCGCGAAAAGGGTTTGTTGATTCAATGACGCCTGATTGCATGCAACCCTGCATTGCATGCCTGTCGTCACTGACAGTGTTGCCTGAAATTAGGCGCAGCAAGTGTTCGTTAATTGAATGACGCCTGATTGTATGCAACCCTGCATCGCATGCCTGTCATCACTGACAGTGTTGCCTGAAATTAGGCGCAGCAAGTGTTCGTTAATTGAATGACGCCTGATCATATGCAACTCTGCATAGCATGCCTGTCGGCACCGGAAGTGTTGCCTGAAATTAGGTGCAGCGAGTGTTTGTTGATTGCAAGACACCTGATTATATGCAACCCCGTATTGCATGCCTGTCGTAACTGACAGTGTTGCCTGAATCTAAGCGCACCGAGATTTTGTTGATTAAATGAGACCTGGATTATACGCAACCCTGAATCGCATGCCTGTCGTCACGAACAGAGTTGCCAGAAATTAGGCAAAAGAAAAGTTTGTTCATTGAATGACGCCTGATTGTATGCAACCCTGCATTGCATGACAGTCGTCTTTGACAGTGTTGCATGAATCTAAGCGCGAGAAGGGTTTGTTGATTCAATGACGCCTGATTATATGCAACCCTGCATTGCACGCCTGTCGTCACTGAAAGTGTTGCCTGAAATTAGGCGCAGCAGGTGTTCGTTAATTGAATGACGCCTGATTATATGCAACCCTGCATTGCATGTCCGTCGTAACCGAAAGTGTTGCCTGAATCTGAGCGCGAAAAGGGTTTGTTGATTCAATGACGCCTGATTGCATGCAACCCTGCATTGCATGCCTGTCGTCACTGACAGTGTTGCCTGAAATTAGGCGCAGCAAGTGTTCGTTAATTGAATGACGCCTGATTGTATGCAACCCTGCATCGCATGCCTGTCATCACTGACAGTGTTGCCTGAAATTAGGCGCAGCAAGTGTTCGTTAATTGAATGACGCCTGATCATATGCAACTCTGCATAGCATGCCTGTCGGCACCGGAAGTGTTGCCTGAAATTAGGTGCAGCGAGTGTTTGTTGATTGCAAGACACCTGATTATATGCAACCCCGTATTGCATGCCTGTCGTAACTGACAGTGTTGCCTGAATCTAAGCGCACCGAGATTTTGTTGATTAAATGAGACCTGGATTATACGCAACCCTGAATCGCATGCCTGTCGTCACGAACAGAGTTGCCAGAAATTAGGCAAAAGAAAAGTTTGTTCATTGAATGACGCCTGATTGTATGCAACCCTGCATTGCATGACAGTCGTCTTTGACAGTGTTGCATGAATCTAAGCGCGAGAAGGGTTTGTTGATTCAATGACGCCTGATTATATGCAACCCTGCATTGCACGCCTGTCGTCACTGAAAGTGTTGCCTGAAATTAGGCGCAGCAGGTGTTCGTTAATTGAATGACGCCTGATTATATGCAACCCTGCATTGCATGTCCGTCGTAACCGAAAGTGTTGCCTGAATCTGAGCGCGAAAAGGGTTTGTTGATTCAATGACGCCTGATTGCATGCAACCCTGCATTGCATGCCTGTCGTCACTGACAGTGTTGCCTGAAATTAGGCGCAGCAAGTGTTCGTTAATTGAATGACGCCTGATTGTATGCAACCCTGCATCGCATGCCTGTCATCACTGACAGTGTTGCCTGAAATTAGGCGCAGCAAGTGTTCGTTAATTGAATGACGCCTGATCATATGCAACTCTGCATAGCATGCCTGTCGGCACCGGAAGTGTTGCCTGAAATTAGGTGCAGCGAGTGTTTGTTGATTGCAAGACACCTGATTATATGCAACCCCGTATTGCATGCCTGTCGTAACTGACAGTGTTGCCTGAATCTAAGCGCACCGAGATTTTGTTGATTAAATGAGACCTGGATTATACGCAACCCTGAATCGCATGCCTGTCGTCACGAACAGAGTTGCCAGAAATTAGGCAAAAGAAAAGTTTGTTCATTGAATGACGCCTGATTGTATGCAACCCTGCATTGCATGACAGTCGTCTTTGACAGTGTTGCATGAATCTAAGCGCGAGAAGGGTTTGTTGATTCAATGACGCCTGATTATATGCAACCCTGCATTGCACGCCTGTCGTCACTGAAAGTGTTGCCTGAAATTAGGCGCAGCAGGTGTTCGTTAATTGAATGACGCCTGATTATATGCAACCCTGCATTGCATGTCCGTCGTAACCGAAAGTGTTGCCTGAATCTGAGCGCGAAAAGGGTTTGTTGATTCAATGACGCCTGATTGCATGCAACCCTGCATTGCATGCCTGTCGTCACTGACAGTGTTGCCTGAAATTAGGCGCAGCAAGTGTTCGTTAATTGAATGACGCCTGATTGTATGCAACCCTGCATCGCATGCCTGTCATCACTGACAGTGTTGCCTGAAATTAGGCGCAGCAAGTGTTCGTTAATTGAATGACGCCTGATCATATGCAACTCTGCATAGCATGCCTGTCGGCACCGGAAGTGTTGCCTGAAATTAGGTGCAGCGAGTGTTTGTTGATTGCAAGACACCTGATTATATGCAACCCCGTATTGCATGCCTGTCGTAACTGACAGTGTTGCCTGAATCTAAGCGCACCGAGATTTTGTTGATTAAATGAGACCTGGATTATACGCAACCCTGAATCGCATGCCTGTCGTCACGAACAGAGTTGCCAGAAATTAGGCAAAAGAAAAGTTTGTTCATTGAATGACGCCTGATTGTATGCAACCCTGCATTGCATGACAGTCGTCTTTGACAGTGTTGCATGAATCTAAGCGCGAGAAGGGTTTGTTGATTCAATGACGCCTGATTATATGCAACCCTGCATTGCACGCCTGTCGTCACTGAAAGTGTTGCCTGAAATTAGGCGCAGCAGGTGTTCGTTAATTGAATGACGCCTGATTATATGCAACCCTGCATTGCATGTCCGTCGTAACCGAAAGTGTTGCCTGAATCTGAGCGCGAAAAGGGTTTGTTGATTCAATGACGCCTGATTGCATGCAACCCTGCATTGCATGCCTGTCGTCACTGACAGTGTTGCCTGAAATTAGGCGCAGCAAGTGTTCGTTAATTGAATGACGCCTGATTGTATGCAACCCTGCATCGCATGCCTGTCATCACTGACAGTGTTGCCTGAAATTAGGCGCAGCAAGTGTTCGTTAATTGAATGACGCCTGATCATATGCAACTCTGCATAGCATGCCTGTCGGCACCGGAAGTGTTGCCTGAAATTAGGTGCAGCGAGTGTTTGTTGATTGCAAGACACCTGATTATATGCAACCCCGTATTGCATGCCTGTCGTAACTGACAGTGTTGCCTGAATCTAAGCGCACCGAGATTTTGTTGATTAAATGAGACCTGGATTATACGCAACCCTGAATCGCATGCCTGTCGTCACGAACAGAGTTGCCAGAAATTAGGCAAAAGAAAAGTTTGTTCATTGAATGACGCCTGATTGTATGCAACCCTGCATTGCATGACAGTCGTCTTTGACAGTGTTGCATGAATCTAAGCGCGAGAAGGGTTTGTTGATTCAATGACGCCTGATTATATGCAACCCTGCATTGCACGCCTGTCGTCACTGAAAGTGTTGCCTGAAATTAGGCGCAGCAGGTGTTCGTTAATTGAATGACGCCTGATTATATGCAACCCTGCATTGCATGTCCGTCGTAACCGAAAGTGTTGCCTGAATCTGAGCGCGAAAAGGGTTTGTTGATTCAATGACGCCTGATTGCATGCAACCCTGCATTGCATGCCTGTCGTCACTGACAGTGTTGCCTGAAATTAGGCGCAGCAAGTGTTCGTTAATTGAATGACGCCTGATTGTATGCAACCCTGCATCGCATGCCTGTCATCACTGACAGTGTTGCCTGAAATTAGGCGCAGCAAGTGTTCGTTAATTGAATGACGCCTGATCATATGCAACTCTGCATAGCATGCCTGTCGGCACCGGAAGTGTTGCCTGAAATTAGGTGCAGCGAGTGTTTGTTGATTGCAAGACACCTGATTATATGCAACCCCGTATTGCATGCCTGTCGTAACTGACAGTGTTGCCTGAATCTAAGCGCACCGAGATTTTGTTGATTAAATGAGACCTGGATTATACGCAACCCTGAATCGCATGCCTGTCGTCACGAACAGAGTTGCCAGAAATTAGGCAAAAGAAAAGTTTGTTCATTGAATGACGCCTGATTGTATGCAACCCTGCATTGCAAGCCTGTCGTCACTGACAGTGTTGCCTGAAATTAGGCGCAGCAAGTGTTCGGTAATTGAATGACGCCTGATTATATGCAACCCTGCATTGCATGCCCGTCGTAACCGACAGTGTTGCCTGAATCTAAGCGCGAAAAGGGTTTGTTGATTCAATGACGCCTGATTGTATGCAACCCTGTATTGCATGCCTGTCATCACTGACAGTGTTGCCTGAAATTAGGCGCAGCAAGTGTTCGGTAATTGAATGACGCCTGATTATATGCAACCCCGCATCACATGCCTGTCGTCACTAACAGAGTTGCCAGGAATTTGGCGCGAGGAGGGTTTGTTCATTGAATGACGCCTGATTGTATGCAACCCTGCATTGCATGCCTGTCGTCGCTGACAGTGTTGCCTGAATTCAAGCGCGAGAAGGGTTTGTCGATTCAATGACGCCTGATTGAATGCAACCCTGCATTGCATGCCTGTCGGCACCGACAGTGTTGCCTGAAATTAGGCGCAGCAAGTGTTTGGTAATTGAATGACGCCTGATTGTATGCAATTCTGCATTGCATGCCCGTCGTCACCGACAGTGTTGCCTGATATTAGGCGCAGCAAGTGTTCGTAAATCGAATAACGCCTGATTATATGCAACCTTGCATTGCATGCCTGTCGTCACTGAAAGTGTTGCCTGAAATTAGGCGCAGCAAGTGTTTGTCAATTGAATGACGCCTGATTGTATGCAATTCTGCATTGCATGCCCGTCGTCACTAACAGAGTTGCCAGAAATTAGGTGCAAGAAGGGTTTGTTGATCGAATGACGCCTGATTGTATGCAACCCTGCATTGTATGCCGGTCGTAACCGACAGTGTTGCCTGAATCTAAGCGCGAGGAGGGTTTGTTGATTCAATGACGCCTGATTGTATGCAACCCTGCATTGCATGCCTGTCGTCACCGACAGTGTTGCCTGAATCTAAGCGCGAAAAGGGTTTGTTGATTCAATGACGCCTGATTGTATGCAACCCTGCATTGCATGCCTGTCGTCACTGACAGTGTTGCCTGAAATTAGGCGCAGCAAGTGTTCGGTAATTGAATGACGCCTGATTATATGCAACCTTGCATTGCATGCCTGTCGTCACTGAAAGTGTTGCCTGAAATTAGGCGCAGCAAGTGTTTGTCAATTGAATGACGCCTGATTGTATGCAATTCTGCATTGCATGCCCGTCGTCACTAACAGAGTTGCCAGAAATTAGGTGCAAGAAGGGTTTGTTGATCAAATGACGCCTGATTATATGCAACCCTACATTGCATGCCTGTCGTCACCGACAGTGTTGCCTGAATCTGAGCGCACCGAGATTTTGTTGATTGAATGAGACCTGGATTATACGCAACCCTGAATCGCATGCCTGTCGTCACGAACAGAGTTGCCAGGAATTAGGCAAAAGGAAAGTTTGTTCATTGAACGACGCCTGATTGTATGCAACCCTGCATTGCATGCCAGTCGTCTTTGACAGTGTTGCCTGAATCTAAGCGCGAGAAGGGTTTGTTAATTCAATGACGCCTGATTATATGCAACCCTGCATTGCACGCCTGTCGTCACTGGAAGTGTTGCCTGAAATTAGGCGCAGCAAGTGTTCGTTAATTGAATGATGCCTGATTATATGCAACCCTGCATTGCATGCCCGTCGTGACCGACAGTGTTGCCTGAATCTGAGCGCAAAAAGGGTTTGTTGATTCAATGACACCTGATTGCATGCAACCCTGCATTGCATGCCTGTCGTCACTGACAGTGTTGCCTGAAATTAGGCGCAGCAAGTGTTCGTTAATTGAATGACGCCTGATTGTATGCAACCCTGCATCGCATGCCTGTCGTCACTGACAGTGTTGCCTGAAATTAGGCGCAGCAAGTGTTCGTTAATTGAATGACGCCTGATCATATGCAACCCTGCATAGCATGCCTGTCGGCACCGACAGTGTTGCCTGAAATTAGGCGCAGCAAGTGTTTGTTAATTGAATGACGCCTGATTGTATGCAATTCTGCATTGCATGCCCGTCGTCACCGACAGTGTTGCCTGAAATTAGGCGCAGCCAGTGTTCGTTAATTGAATAACGCCTGATTATATGCAACCCTGCATCGCATGCCTGTCGTCACTAACAGAGTTGCCAGAAATTAGGTGAAAGAAGGGTTTGTTGATCGGATGACGCCTGATTGTATGCAACCCTGAATCGCATGCCCGTCGTCACTGACAGTGTTGCCTGAATCTAGGCGCAAGAAGGGTTTGTTGATTGAATGACGCCTGGAGCATATGCAACCCTGAATCGCATGCCTGTCGTCACTAACGGAGTTGCTAGAAATTAGGCACAAAAAGGGTTTGTTGATTGAATGACGCCTGATTGTATGCAACCCTGCATTGCATGCACGTCGTAACCGACAGTGTTGCCTGAATCTCAGCGCGAGAAGGGTTTGTTGATTCAATGACGCCTGATTGTATGCAACCCTGCATCGCATGCCTGTCGTCACTGACAGTGTCGCCTGAAATTAGGCGCAGCAAGTGTTCGTTAATTGAATGACGCCTGATCATATGCAACCCTGCATAGCATGCCTGTCGGCACCGACAGTGTTGCCTGAAATCAGGCGCAGCAAGTGTTTGTTAATTGGATGACGCCTGATTGTATGCAATTCTGCATTGCATGCCCGTCGTCACCGACAGTGTTGCCTGAAATTAGGCGCAGCCAGTGTTCTCTAATTGAATAACGCCTGATTATATGCAACCCTGCATCGCATGCCTGTCGTCACTAACAGAGTTGCCAGAAATTAGGTGAAAGAAGGGTTTGTTGATCGGATGACGCCTGATTGTATGCAACCCTGAATCGCATGCCCGTCGTCACTGACAGTGTTGCCTGAATCTAAGCGCAAAAAGGGTTTGTTGATTGAATGACGCCTGGAGCATATGCAACCCTGAATCGCATGCCTGTCGTTACTCACAGAGTTGCTAGAAATTAGGCACAAAAAGGGTTTGTTGATCCAATGACGCCTGATTGTATGCAACCCTGCATTGCATGCCTGTCGTCACCGACAGTGTTGCCTGAAATTAGGCACAGCAAGTTTTCGTTGATTGAATGACGCCTGATTATATGCAACCCTGCATCGCATGCCTGTCGTCACTAACAGAGTTGCCAGAAATTAGGCGCAAGAAGAGTTTGTTGATTGAATGACGCCTAATTGCATGCAATTCTGCATTGCATGCCTGTCGTCACCGACAGTGTTGCCTGAAATTAGGTGCAGCGAGTGTTTGTTGATTGCAAGACACCTGATTATATGCAACCCCGTATTGCATGCCTGTCGTAACTGACAGTGTTGCCTGAATCTAAGCGCACCGAGATTTTGTTGATTAAATGAGACCTGGATTATACGCAACCCTGAATCGCATGCCTGTCGTCACGAACAGAGTTGCCAGAAATTAGGCAAAAGAAAAGTTTGTTCATTGAATGACGCCTGATTGTATGCAACCCTGCATTGCATGACAGTCGTCTTTGACAGTGTTGCATGAATCTAAGCGCGAGAAGGGTTTGTTGATTCAATGACGCCTGATTATATGCAACCCTGCATTGCACGCCTGTCGTCACTGAAAGTGTTGCCTGAAATTAGGCGCAGCAAGTGTTTGTTAATTGAATGACGCCTGATTATATGCAACCCTGCATTGCATGTCCGTCGTAACCGACAGTGTTGCCTAAATCTGAGCGCGAAAAGGGTTTGTTGATTCAATGACGCCTGATTGCATGCAACCCTGCATTGCATGCCTGTCGTCACTGACAGTGTTGCCTGAAATTAGGCGCAGCAAGTGTTCGTTAATTGAATGACGCCTGATTGTATGCAACCCTGCATCGCATGCCTGTCATCACTGACAGTGTTGCCTGAAATTAGGCGCAGCAAGTGTTCGTTAATTGAATGACGCCTGATCATATGCAACCCTGCATAGCATGCCTGTCGGCACCGGAAGTGTTGCCTGAAATTAGGCGCAGCAAGTGTTCGGTAATTGAATGACGCCTGATTGTATGCAACCCTGCATTGCATGCCTGTCGTCACTGACAGTGTTGCCTGAAATTAGGCGCAGCAAGTGTTCGTTAATTGAATGACGCCTGATTATATGCAACCCTGCATTGCATGCCCGTCGTAACCGACAGTGTTGCCTGAATCTAAGCGCGAAAAGGGTTTGTTGATTCAATGACGCCTGATTGTATGCAACCCTGCATTGCATGCCTGTCATCACTGACAGTGTTGCCTGAAATTAGGCGCAGCAAGTGTTCGGTAATTGAATGACGCCTGATTATATGCAACCCCGCATCACATGCCTGTCGTCACTAACAGAGTTGCCAGGAATTTGGCGCGAGGAGGGTTTGTTCATTGAATGACGCCTGATTGTATGCAACCCTGCATTGCATGCCTGTCGTCGCTGACAGTGTTGCCTGAATTCAAGCGCGAGAAGGGTTTGTCGATTCAATGACGCCTGATTGAATGCAACCCTGCATTGCACGCCTGTCGTCACTGACAGTGTTGCCTGAAATTAGGCGCAGCAAGTGTTCTTCAATTGAATGACGCCTGATTGTATGCAACCCTGCATCGCATGCCTGTCGTCACTGACAGTGTTGCCTGAAATTAGGCGCAGCAAGTGTTCGTTAATTGAATGACGCCTGATCATATGCAACCCTGCATAGCATGCCTGTCGGCACCGAAAGTGTTGCCTGAAATTAGGCGCAGCAAGTGTTCGTTAATTGAATGACGCCTGATTGTATGCAATTCTGCATTGCATGCCCGTCGTCACCGACAGTGTTGCCTGATATTAGGCGCAGCAAGTGTTCGTTAATCGAATAACGCCTGATTATATGCAACCTTGCATTGCATGCCTGTCGTCACCGACAGTGTTGCCTGAATCTAAGCGCACCGAGATTCTGTTGATTAAATGAGACCTGGATTATACGCAACCCTGAATCGCATGCCTGTCGTCACGAACAGAGTTGCCAGAAATTGGGCGAAAGAAAAGTTTGTTCATTGAATGACGCCTGATTGTATGCAACCCTGCATTGCATGACAGTCGTCTTTGACAGTGTTGCCTGAATCTGAACGCGAGAAGGGTTTGTTGATTCGATGACGCCTGATTATATGCAACCCTGCATTGCACGCCTGTCGTCACTGAAAGTGTTGCCTGAAATTAGGCGCAGCAAGTGTTCGTTCATTGAATGACGCCTGATTATATGCAACCCTGCATCGCATGCCTGTCGTCACTAACAGAGTTGCCAGAAATTAGGCGCAAGAAGAGTTTGTTGATTGAATGACGCCTGATTGCATGCAATTCTGCATTGCATGCCTGTCGTCACCGACAGTGTTGCCTGAAATTAGGTGCAGCGAGTGTTTGGTAATTGCAAGACACCTGATTATATGCAACCCCGTATTGCATGCCTGTCGTAACTGACAGTGTTGCCTGAATCTAAGCGCACCGAGATTTTGTTGATTAAATGAGACCTGGATTATACGCAACCCTGAATCGCATGCCTGTCGTCACGAACAGAGTTGCCAGAAATTAGGCAAAAGAAAAGTTTGTTCATTGAATGACGCCTGATTGTATGCAACCCTGCATTGCATGACAGTCGTCTTTGACAGTGTTGCCTGAATCTAAGCGCGAAAAGGGTTTGTTGATTCAATGACGCCTGATTATATGCAACCCTGCATTGCACGCCTGTCGTCACTGAAAGTGTTGCCTGAAATTAGGCGCAGCAAGTGTTCGTTAATTGAATGACGCCTGATTATATGCAACCCTGCATTGCATGCCCGTCGTAACCGACAGTGTTGCCTGAATCTGAGCGCAAAAAGGGTTTGTTGATTCAATGACGCCTGATTGCATGCAACCCTGCATTGCATGCCTGTCGTCACTGACAGTGTTGCCTGAAATTAGGCGCAGCAAGTGTTCTTCAATTGAATGACGCCTGATTGTATGCAACCCTGCATCGCATGCCTGTCGTCACTGACAGTGTTGCCTGAAATTAGGCGCAGCAAGTGTTCGTTAATTGAATGACGCCTGATCATATGCAACCCTGCATAGCATGCCTGTCGGCACCGAAAGTGTTGCCTGAAATTAGGCGCAGCAAGTGTTCGTTAATTGAATGACGCCTGATTGTATGCAATTCTGCATTGCATGCCCGTCGTCACCGACAGTGTTGCCTGATATTAGGCGCAGCAAGTGTTCGTTAATCGAATAACGCCTGATTATATGCAACCTTGCATTGCATGCCTGTCGTCACTGACAGTGTTGCCTGAAATTAGGCGCAGCAAGTGTTCGTTAATTGAATGACGCCTGATTGTATGCAACCCTGCATCGCATGCCTGTCGTCACCGACAGTGTTGCCTGAAATTAGGCGCAGCAAGTGTTTGTCAATTGAATGACGCCTGATTGTATGCAATTCTGCATTGCATGCCCGTCGTCACTAACAGAGTTGCCAGAAATTAGGTGCAAGGAGGGTTTGTTGATCAAATGACGCCTGATTATATGCAACCCTGCATTGCATGCCTGTCGTCACCGACAGTGTTGCCTGAATCTGAGCGCACCGAGATTTTGTTGATTGAATGAGACCTGGATTATACGCAACCCTGAATCGCATGCCTGTCGTCACGAACAGAGTTGCCAGGAATTAGGCAAAAGAAAAGTTTGTTCATTGAACGACGCCTGATTGTATGCAACCCTGCATTGCATGCCAGTCGTCTTTGACAGTGTTGCCTGAATCTAAGCGCGAGAAGGGTTTGTTGATTCAATGACGCCTGATTATATGCAACCCTGCATTGCACGCCTGTCGTCACTGGAAGTGTTGCCTGAAATTAGGCGCAGCAAGTGTTCGTTAATTGAATGACGCCTGATTATATGCAACCCTGCATTGCATGCCCGTCGTGACCGACAGTGTTGCCTGAAATTAGGCGCAGCAAGTGTTTGTCAATTGAATGACGCCTGATTGTATGCAATTCTGCATTGCATGCCCGTCGTCACTAACAGAGTTGCCAGAAATTAGGTGCAAGAAGGGTTTGTTGATCAAATGACGCCTGATTATATGCAACCCTGCATTGCATGCCTGTCGTCACCGACAGTGTTGCCTGAATCTGAGCGCACCGAGATTTTGTTGATTGAATGAGACCTGGATTATACGCAACCCTGAATCGCATGCCTGTCGTCACGAACAGAGTTGCCAGGAATTAGGCAAAAGAAAAGTTTGTTCATTGAACGACGCCTGATTGTATGCAACCCTGCATTGCATGCCAGTCGTCTTCGACAGTGTTGCCTGAATCTAAGCGCGAGAAGGGTTTGTTGATTCAATGACGCCTGATTATATGCAACCCTGCATTGCACGCCTGTCGTCACTGGAAGTGTTGCCTGAAATTAGGCGCAGCAAGTGTTCGTTAATTGAATGACGCCTGATTATATGCAACCCTGCATTGCATGCCCGTCGTGACCGACAGTGTTGCCTGAATCTGAGCGCAAAAAGGGTTTGTTGATTCAATGACGCCTGATTGCATGCAACCCTGCATTGCATGCCTGTCGTCACTGACAGTGTTGCCTGAAATTAGGCGCAGCAAGTGTTCGTTAATTGAATGACGCCTGATTGTATGCAACCCTGCATCGCATGCCTGTCGTCACTGGCAGTGTTGCCTGAAATTAGGCGCAGCAAGTGTTCGTTAATTGAATGACGCCTGATCATATGCAACCCTGCATAGCATGCCTGTCGGCACCGACAGTGTTGCCTGAAATTAGGCGCAGCAAGTGTTTGTTAATTGAATGACGCCTGATTGTATGCAATTCTGCATTGCATGCCCGTCGTCACCGACAGTGTTGCCTGAAATTAGGCGCAGCCAGTGTTCGTTAATTGAATAACGCCTGATTATATGCAACCCTGCATCGCATGCCTGTCATCACTAACAGAGTTGCCAGAAATTAGGTGAAAGAAGGGTTTGTTGATCGGATGACGCCTGATTGTATGCAACCCTGAATCGCATGCCCGTCGTCACTGACAGTGTTGCCTGAATCTAGGCGCAAGAAGGGTTTGTTGATTGAATGACGCCTGGAGCATATGCAACCCTGAATCGCATGCCTGTCGTCACTAACGGAGTTGCTAGAAATTAGGCACAAAAAGGGTTTGTTGATTGAATGACGCCTGATTGTATGCAACCCTGCATTGCATGCACGTCGTAACCGACAGTGTTGCCTGAATCTCAGCGCGAGAAGGGTTTGTTGATTCAATGACGCCTGATTGTATGCAACCCTGCATCGCATGCCTGTCGTCACTGACAGTGTCGCCTGAAATTAGGCGCAGCAAGTGTTCGTTAATTGAATGACGCCTGATCATATGCAACCCTGCATAGCATGCCTGTCGGCACCGACAGTGTTGCCTGAAATCAGGCGCAGCAAGTGTTTGTTAATTGGATGACGCCTGATTGTATGCAATTCTGCATTGCATGCCCGTCGTCACCGACAGTGTTGCCTGAAATTAGGCGCAGCCAGTGTTCTCTAATTGAATAACGCCTGATTATATGCAACCCTGCATCGCATGCCTGTCGTCACTAACAGAGTTGCCAGAAATTAGGTGAAAGAAGGGTTTGTTGATCGGATGACGCCTGATTGTATGCAACCCCGAATCGCATGCCCGTCGTCACTGACAGTGTTGCCTGAATCTAAGCGCAAAAAGGGTTTGTTGATTGAATGACGCCTGGAGCATATGCAACCCTGAATCGCATGCCTGTCGTTACTCACAGAGTTGCTAGAAATTAGGCACAAGAAGGGTTTGTTGATTCAATGACGCCTGATTGTATGCAACCCTGCATTGCATGCCTGTCGTCACCGACAGTGTTGCCTGAAATTAGGCACAGCAAGTTTTCGTTGATTGAATGACGCCTGATTATATGCAACCCTGCATCGCATGCCTGTCGTCACTAACAGAGTTGCCAGAAATTAGGCGCAAGAAGAGTTTGTTGATTGAATGACGCCTAATTGCATGCAATTCTGCATTGCATGCCTGTCGTCACCGACAGTGTTGCCTGAAATTAGGTGCAGCGAGTGTTTGTTGATTGCAAGACACCTGATTATATGCAACCCCGTATTGCATGCCTGTCGTAACTGACAGTGTTGCCTGAATCTAAGCGCACCGAGATTTTGTTGATTAAATGAGACCTGGATTATACGCAACCCTGAATCGCATGCCTGTTGTCACGAACAGAGTTGCCAGAAATTAGGCAAAAGAAAAGTTTGTTCATTGAATGACGCCTGATTGTATGCAACCCTGCATTGCATGACAGTCGTCTTTGACAGTGCTGCATGAATCTAAGCGCGAGAAGGGTTTGTTGATTCAATGACGCCTGATTATATGCAACCCTGCATTGCACGCCTGTCGTCACTGAAAGTGTTGCCTGAAATTAGGTGCAGCGAGTGTTTGTTGATTGCAAGACACCTGATTATATGCAACCCCGTATTGCATGCCTGTCGTAACTGACAGTGTTGCCTGAATCTAAGCGCACCGAGATTTTGTTGATTAAATGAGACCTGGATTATACGCAACCCTGAATCGCATGCCTGTCGTCACGAACAGAGTTGCCAGAAATTAGGCAAAAGAAAAGTTTGTTCATTGAATGACGCCTGATTGTATGCAACCCTGCATTGCATGACAGTCGTCTTTGACAGTGTTGCCTGAATCTAAGCGCGAAGAGGGTTTGTTGATTCAATGACGCCTGATTATATGCAACCCTGCATTGCACGCCTGTCAACACTGAAAGTGTTGCCTGGAATTAGGCGCAGCAAGTGTTCGTTAATTGAATGACGCCTGATTATATGCAACCCTGCATTGCATGCCCGTCGTAACCGACAGTGTTGCCTGAATCTGAGCGCGAAAAGGGTTTGTTGATTCAATGACGCCTGATTGCATGCAACCCTGCATTGCATGCCTGTCGTCACTGACAGTGTTGCCTGAAATTAGGCGCAGCAAGTGTTCGTTAATTGAGCGACGCCTGATTGTATGCAACCCTGCATCGCATGCCTGTCGTCACTGACAGTGTTGCCTGAAATTAGGCGCAGCAAGTGTTCGTTAATTGAATGACGCCTGATCATATGCAACCCTGCATAGCATGCCTGTCGGCACCGGAAGTGTTGCCTGAAATTAGGCGCAGCAAGTGTTCGTTAATTGAATGACGCCTGATTGTATGCAATTCTGCATTGCATGCCTGTCGTCACCGACAGTGTTGCCTGATATTAGGCGCAGCAAGTGTTCGTTAATCGAATAACGCCTGATTATATGCAACCTTGCATTGCATGCCTGTCGTCACTGACAGTGTTGCCTGAAATTAGGCGCAGCAAGTGTTCGTTAATTGAATGACGCCTGATTGTATGCAACCCTGCATCGCATGCCTGTCGTCACCGACAGTGTTGCCTGAAATTAGGCGCAGCAAGTGTTTGTCAATTGAATGACGCCTGATTGTATGCAATTCTGCATTGCATGCCCGTCGTCACTAACAGAGTTGCCAGAAATTAGGTGCAAGAAGGGTTTGTTGATCAAATGACGCCTGATTATATGCAACCCTGCATTGCATGCCTGTCGTCACCAACAGTGTTGCCTGAATCTGAGCGCACCGAGATTTTGTTGATTGAATGAGACCTGGATTATACGCAACCCTGAATCGCATGCCTGTCGTCACGAACAGAGTTGCCAGGAATTAGGCAAAAGAAAAGTTTGTTCATTGAACGACGCCTGATTGTCTGCAACCCTGCATTGCATGCCAGTCGTCTTCGACAGTGTTGCCTGAATCTAAGCGCGAGAAGGGTTTGTTGATTCAATGACGCCTGATTATATGCAACCCTGCATTGCACGCCTGTCGTCACTGGAAGTGTTGCCTGAAATTAGGCGCAGCAAGTGTTCGTTAATTGAATGACGCCTGATTATATGCAACCCTGCATTGCATGCCCGTCGTGACCGACAGTGTTGCCTGAATCTGAGCGCAAAAAGGGTTTGTTGATTCAATGACGCCTGATTGCATGCAACCCTGCATTGCATGCCTGTCGTCACTGACAGTGTTGCCTGAAATTAGGCAAAGCAAGTGTTTGTTAATTGAATGACGCCTGATTGTATGCAACCCTGCATCGCATGCCTGTCGTCACTGACAGTGTTGCCTGAAATTAGGCGCAGCAAGTGTTCGTTAATTGAATGACGCCTGATCATATGCAACCCTGCATAGCATGCCTGTCGGCACTGACAGTGTTGCCTGAAATTAGGCGCAGCAAGTGTTTGTTAATTGAATGACGCCTGATTGTATGCAATTCTGCATTGCATGCTTGTCGTCACCGACAGTGTTGCCTGAAATTAGGCGCAGCCAGTGTTCGTTAATTGAATAACGCCTGATGATATGCAACCCTGCATCGCATGCCTGTCGTCACTAACAGAGTTGCCAGAAATTAGGTGAAAGAAGGGTTTGTTGATCGGATGACGCCTGATTGTATGCAACCCTGAATCGCATGCCCGTCGTCACTGACAGTGTTGCCTGAATCTAGGCGCAAGAAGGGTTTGTTGATTGAATGACGCCTGGAGCATATGCAACCCTGAATCGCATGCCTGTCGTCACTAACGGAGTTGCTAGAAATTAGGCACAAAAAGGGTTTGTTGATTGAATGACGCCTGATTGTATGCAACCCTGCATTGCATGCACGTCGTAACCGACAGTGTTGCCTGAATCTCAGCGCGAGAAGGGTTTGTTGATTCAATGACGCCTGATTGTATGCAACCCTGCATAGCATGCCTGTCGGCACCGACAGTGTTGCCTGAAATCAGGCGCAGCAAGTGTTTGTTAATTGGATGACGCCTGATTGTATGCAATTCTGCATTGCATGCCCGTCGTCACCGACAGTGTTGCCTGAAATTAGGCGCAGCCAGTGTTCTCTAATTGAATAACGCCTGATTATATGCAACCCTGCATCGCATGCCTGTCGTCACTAACAGAGTTGCCAGAAATTAGGTGAAAGAAGGGTTTGTTGATCGGATGACGACGCCTGATTGTATGCAACCCTGAATCGCATGCCCGTCGTCACTGACAGTGTTGCCTGAATCTAAGCGCAAAAAGGGTTTGTTGATTGAATGACGCCTGGAGCATATGCAACCCTGAATCGCATGCCTGTCGTTACTCACAGAGTTGCTAGAAATTAGGCACAAGAAGGGTTTGTTGATTCAATGACGCCTGTTTGTATGCAACCCTGCATTGCATGCCTGTCGTCACCGACAGTGTTGCCTGAAATTAGGCACAGCAAGTTTTCGTTGATTGAATGACGCCTGATTATATGCAACCCTGCATCGCATGCCTGTCGTCACTAACAGAGTTGCCAGAAATTAGGCGCAAGAAGAGTTTGTTGATTGAATGACGCCTAATTGCATGCAATTCTGCATTGCATGCCTGTCGTCACCGACAGTGTTGCCTGAAATTAGGTGCAGCGAGTGTTTGTTGATTGCAAGACACCTGATTATATGCAACCCCGTATTGCATGCCTGTCGTAACTGACAGTGTTGCCTGAATCTAAGCGCACCGAGATTTTGTTGATTAAATGAGACCTGGATTATACGCAACCCTGAATCGCATGCCTGTCGTCACGAACAGAGTTGCCAGAAATTAGGCAAAAGAAAAGTTTGTTCATTGAATGACGCCTGATTGTATGCAACCCTGCATTGCATGACAGTCGTCTTTGACAGTGTTGCATGAATCTAAGCGCGAGAAGGGTTTGTTGATTCAATGACGCCTGATTATATGCAACCCTGCATTGCACGCCTGTCGTCACTGAAAGTGTTGCCTGAAATTAGGCGCAGCAAGTGTTCGTTAATTGAATGACGCCTGATTATATGCAACCCCGCATTGCATGCCTGTCATCACTGACAGTGTTGCCTGAAATTAGGCGCAGCAAGTGTTCGTTAATTGAATGACGCCTGATCATATGCAACCCTGCATAGCATGCCTGTCGGCACCGGAAGTGTTGCCTGAAATTAGGCGCAGCAAGTGTTCGGTAATTGAATGACGCCTGATTGTATGCAACCCTGCATTGCATGCCTGTCGTCACTGACAGTGTTGCCTGAAATTAGGCGCAGCAAGTGTTCGGTAATTAAATGACGCCTGATTATATGCAACCCTGCATTGCATGCCCGTCGTAACCGACAGTGTTGCCTGAATCTAAGCGCGAAAAGGGTTTGTTGATTCAATGACGCCTGATTGTATGCAACCCTGCATTGCATGCCTGTCATCACTGACAGTGTTGCCTGAAATTAGGCGCAGCAAGTGTTCGGTAATTGAATGACGCCTGATTATATGCAACCCCGCATCACATGCCTGTCGTCACTAACAGAGTTGCCAGGAATTTGGCGCGAGGAGGGTTTGTTCATTGAATGACGCCTGATTGTATGCAACCCTGCATTGCATGCCTGTCGTCACTGACAGTGTTGCCTGAATTCAAGCGCGAGAAGGGTTTGTCGATTCAATGACGCCTGATTGAATGCAACCCTGCATTGCATGCCTGTCGTAACTGACAGTGTTGCCTGAATCTAAGCGCAAGAAGGTTTTGTTGATTGAATGACGCCTGATTATATGCAACCCTGCATTGCATGCCCGTCGTAACCGATAGTGTTGCCTGAATCTAAGCGCGAAAAGGGTTTGTTGATTCAATGACACCTGATTGTATGCAACCCTGCATTGCATGCCTGTCGTCACCGACAGTGTTGCCTGAATCTAAGCGCGAAAAGGGTTTGTTGATTCAATGACGCCTGATTGTATGCAACCCTGCATTGCATGCCTGTCGTCACTGATAGTGTTGCCTGAAATTAGGTGCAGCAAGTGTTCGGTAATTAAATGACGCCTGATCGTATGCAACCCTGCATCGCATGTCTGTCGTCACCGACGGTGTTGCCTGAAATTAGGCGCAGCAAGTGTTTGTCAATTGAATGACGCCTGATTGTATGCAACCCTGCATTGCACGCCTGTCGACACCGACAGTGTTGCCTGAAATTAGGCGCAGCAAGTGTTTGGTAATTGAATGACGCCTGATTGTATGCAATTCTGCATTGCATGCCCGTCGTCACCGACAGTGTTGCCTGAAATTAGGCGCAGCAAGTGTTCGGTAATCGAATAACGCCTGATTATATGCAACCTTGCATCGCATGCCTGTCGTCACTGAAAGTGTTGCCTGAAATTAGGCGCAGCAAGTGTTTGTCAATTGAATGACGCCTGATTGTATGCAATTCTGCATTGCATGCCCGTCGTCACTAACAGAGTTGCCAGAAATCAGGTGCAAGAAGGGTTTGTTGATTGAATGACGCCTGATTGCATGCAATTCTGCATTGCATGCCTGTCGTCACCGACAGTGTTGCCTGAAATTAGGTGCAGCGAGTGTTTGTTGATTGCAAGACACCTGATTATATGCAACCCCGTATTGCATGCCTGTCGTAACTTACAGTGTTGCCTGAATCCAAGCGCACCGAGATTTTGTTGATTAAATGAGACCTGGATCATACGCAACCCTGAATCGCATGCCTGTCGTCACCAACAGAGTTCCCAGAAATTAGGCAAAAGAAAAGTTCGTTCATTGAATGACGCCTGATTGTATGCAACCCTGCATTGCATGACAGTCGTCTTTGACAGTGTTGCCTGAATCTAAGCGCGAGAAGGGTTTGTTGATTCAATGACGCCTGATTGTATGCAATTCTGCATTGCATGCCCGTCCTCACCGACAGTGTTGCCTGAAATTAGGCGCAGCAAGTGTTCGTTAATCGGATAACGCCTGATTATATGCAACCTTGCATTGCATGCCTGTCGTCACTGAAAGTGTTGCCTGAAATTAGGCGCAGCAAGTGTTTGTCAATTGAATGACGCCTGATTATATGCAATTCTGCATTGCATGCCCGTCGTCACTAACAGAGTTGCCAGAAATTAGGTGCAAGAAGGGTTCGTCGATCGAATGACGCCTAATTGTATGCAACCCTGCATTGCATGCCGGTCGTAACCAACAGTGTTGCCTGAATCTAAGCGCGAGAAGGGTTTGTTGATTCAATGACGCCTGATTGTATGCAACCCTGCATTGCATGCCTGTCGTCACCGACAGTGTTGCCTGAATCTAAGCGCACCGAGATTTTGTTGATTGAATGAGACCTGGATTATACGCAACCCTGAATCGCATGCCTGTCGTCACGAACAGAGTTGCCAGAAATTGGGCGAAAGAAAAGTTTGTTCATTGAATGACGCCTGATTGTATGCAACCCTGCATTGCATGACAGTCGTCTTTGACAGTGTTGCCTGAATCTGAACGCGAGAAGGGTTTGTTGATTCGATGACGCCTGATTATATGCAACCCTGCATTGCACGCCTGTCGTCACTGAAAGTGTTGCCTGAAATTAGGCGCAGCAAGTGTTCGTTCATTGAATGACGCCTGATTATATGCAACCCTGCATCGCATGCCTGTCGTCACTAACAGAGTTGCCAGAAATTAGGCGCAAGAAGAGTTTGTTGATTGAATGACGCCTGATTGCATGCAATTCTGCATTGCATGCCTGTCGTCACCGACAGTGTTGCCTGAAATTAGGTGCAGCGAGTGTTTGTTGATCGCAAGACACCTGATTATATGCAACCCCGTATTGCATGCCTGTCGTAACTGACAGTGTTGCCTGAATCTAAGCGCACCGAGATTTTGTTGATTAAATGAGACCTGGATTATACGCAACCCTGAATCGCATGCCTGTCGTCACGAACAGAGTTGCCAGAAATTAGGCAAAAGAAAAGTTTGTTCATTGAATGACGCCTGATTGTATGCAACCCTGCATTGCATGACAGTCGTCTCTGACAGTGTTGCCTGAATCTAAGCGCGAAAAGGGTTTGTTGATTTAATGACGCCTGATTATATGCAACCCTGCATTGCACGCCTGTCGTCACTGAAAGTGTTGCCTGAAATTAGGCGCAGCAAGTGTTCGTTAATTGAATGACGCCTGATTATATGCAACCCTGCATTGCATGCCCGTCGTAACCGACAGTGTTGCCTGAATCTGAGCGCGAAAAGGGTTTGTTGATTCAATGACGCCTGATTGCATGCAACCCTGCATTGCATGCCTGTCGTCACTGACAGTGTTGCCTGAAATTAGGCGCAGCAAGTGTTCGTTAATTGAATGACGCCTGATTGTATGCAACCCTGCATCGCATGCCTGTCGTCACTGACAGTGTTGCCTGAAATTAGGCGCAGCAAGTGTTCGTTAATTGAATGACGCCTGATCATATGCAACCCTGCATAGCATGCCTGTCGGCACCGGAAGTGTTGCCTGGAATTAGGCGCAGCAAGTGTTCGTTAATTGAATGACGCCTGATTGTATGCAATTCTGCATTGCATGCCCGTCGTCACCGACAGTGTTGCCTGATATGAGGCGCAGCAAGTGTTCGTTAATCGAATAACGCCTGATTATATGCAACCTTGCATTGCATGCCTGTCGTCACTGACAGTGTTGCCTGAAATTAGGCGCAGCAAGTGTTCGTTAATTAAATGACGCCTGATTGTATGCAACCCTGCATCGCATGCCTGTCGTCACCGACAGTGTTGCCTGAAATTAGGCGCAGCAAGTGTTTGTCAATTGAATGACGCCTGATTGTATGCAATTCTGCATTGCATGCCCGTCGTCACTAACAGAGTTGCCAGAAATTAGGTGCAAGAAGGGTTTGTTGATCAAATGACGCCTGATTATATGCAACCCTGCATTGCATGCCTGTCGTCACCGACAGTGTTGCCTGAATCTGAGCGCACCGAGATTTTGTTGATTGAATGAGACCTGGATTATACGCAACCCTGAATCGCATGCCTGTCGTCACGAACAGAGTTGCCAGGAATTAGGCAAAAGAAAAGTTTGTTCATTGAACGACGCCTGATTGTATGCAACCCTGCATTGCATGCCAGTCGTCTTTGACAGTGTTGCCTGAATCTAAGCGCGAGAAGGGTTTGTTGATTCAATGACGCCTGATTATATGCAACCCTGCATAGCATGCCTGTCGGCACCGGAAGTGTTGCCTGAAATTAGGCGCAGCAAGTGTTCGGTAATTGAATGACGCCTGATTGTATGCAACCCTGCATTGCATGCCTGTCGTCACTGACAGTGTTGCCTGAAATTAGGCGCAGCAAGTGTTCGGTAATTGAATGACGCCTGATTATATGCAACCCTGCATTGCATGCCCGTCGTAACCGACAGTGTTGCCTGAATCTAAGCGCGAAAAGGGTTTGTTGATTCAATGACGCCTGATTGTATGCAACCCTGCATTGCATGCCTGTCATCACTGACAGTGTTGCCTGAAATTAGGCGCAGCAAGTGTTCGGTAATTGAATGACGCCTGATTATATGCAACCCCGCATCACATGCCTGTCGTCACTAACAGAGTTGCCAGGAATTTGGCGCGAGGAGGGTTTGTTCATTGAATGACGCCTGATTGTATGCAACCCTGCATTGCATGCCTGTCGTCGCTGACAGTGTTGCCTGAATTCAAGCGCGAGAAGGGTTTGTCGATTCAATGACGCCTGATTGAATGCAACCCTGCATTGCATGCCTGTCGTCACTGACAGTGTTGCCTGAAATTAGGCGCAGCAAGTTTTCGGTAATTGAATGACGCCTGATTATATGCAACCCCGCATCACATGCCTGTCGTCACTAACAGAGTTGCCAGGAATTTGGCGCGAGAAGGGTTTGTTCATTGAATGACGCCTGATTGTATGCAACCCTGCATTGCATGCCTGTCGTCGCTGACAGTGTTGCCTGAATTCAAGCGCGAGAAGGGTTTGTCGATTCAATGACGCCTGATTGAATGCAACCCTGCATTGCATGCCTGTCGGCACCGACAGTGTTGCCTGAAATTAGGCGCAGCAAGTGTTTGGTAATTGAATGACGCCTGATTGTATGCAATTCTGCATTGCATGCCCGTCGTCACCGACAGTGTTGCCTGATATTAGGCGCAGCAAGTGTTCGTTAATCGAATAACGCCTGATTATATGCAACCTTGCATTGCATGCCTGTCGTCACTGAAAGTGTTGCCTGAAATTAGGCGCAGCAAGTGTTTGTCAATTGAATGACGCCTGATTGTATGCAATTCTGCATTGCATGCCCGTCGTCACTAACAGAGTTGCCAGAAATTAGGTGCAAGAAGGGTTTGTTGATCGAATGACGCCTGATTGTATGCAACCCTGCATTGTATGCCGGTCGTAACCGACAGTGTTGCCTGAATCTAAGCGCGAGAAGGGTTTGTTGATTCAATGACGCCTGATTGTATGCAACCCTGCATTGCATGCCTGTCGTCACCAACAGTGTTGCCTGAATCTAAGCGCGAAAAGGGTTTGTTGATTCAATGACGCCTGATTGTATGCAACCCTGCATTGCATGCCTGTCGTCACTGACAGTGTTGCCTGAAATTAGGCGCAGCAAGTGTTCGGTAATTGAATGACGCCTGATTATATGCAACCTTACATTGCATGCCTGTCGTCACTGAAAGTGTTGCCTGAAATTAGGCGCAGCAAGTGTTTGTCAATTGAATGACGCCTGATTGTATGCAATTCTGCATTGCATGCCCGTCGTCACTAACAGAGTTGCCAGAAATTAGGTGCAAGAAGGGTTTGTTGATCAAATGACGCCTGATTATATGCAACCCTGCATTGCATGCCTGTCGTCACCGACAGTGTTGCCTGAATCTGAGCGCACCGAGATTTTGTTGATTGAATGAAAAAGGGATTATACGCAACCCTGAATCGCATGCCTGTCGTCACGAACAGAGTTGCCAGGAATTAGGCGAAAGAAAAGTTTGTTCATTGAATGACGCCTGATTGTATGCAACCCTGCATTGCATGCCAGTCGTCTTTGACAGTGTTGCCTGAATCTAAGCGCGAAAAGGGTTTGTTGATTCAATGACGCCTGATTATATGCAACCCTGCATTGCACGCCTGTCGTCACTGGAAGTGTTGCCTGAAATTAGGCGCAGCAAGTGTTCGTTAATTGAATGACGCCTGATTATATGCAACCCTGCATTGCATGCCCGTCGTAACCGACAGTGTTGCCTGAATCTGAGCGCGAGAAGGGTTTGTTGATTCAATGACGCCTGATTGCATGCAACCCTGCATTGCATGCCTGTCGTCACTGACAGTGTTGCCTGAAATTGGGCGCAGCAAGTGTTCGTTAATTGAATGACGCCTGATTGTATGCAACCCTGCATCGCATGCCTGTCGTCACTGACAGTGTTGCCTGAAATTAGGCGCAGCAAGTGTTCGTTAATTGAATGACGCCTGATCATATGCAACCCTGCATAGCATGCCTGTCGGCACCGACAGTGTTGCCTGAAATTAGGCGCAGCAAGTGTTTGTTAATTGAATGACGCCTGATTGTATGCAATTCTGCATTGCATGCCCGTCGTGCCGACAGTGTTGCCTGAAATTAGGCGCAGCCAGTGTTCGTTAATTGAATAACGCCTGATTATATGCAACCCTGCATCGCATGCCTGTCGTCACTAACAGAGTTGCCAGAAATTAGGTGAAAGAAGGGTTTGTTGATCGGATGACGCCTGATTGTATGCAACCCTGATTCGCATGCCCGTCGTCACTGACAGTGTTGCCTGAATCTAGGCGCAAGAAGGGTTTGTTGATTGAATGACGCCTGGAGCATATGCAACCCTGAATCGCATGCCTGTCGTCACTAACGGAGTTGCTAGAAATTAGGCACAAGAAGGGTTTGTTGATTGAATGACGCCTGATTGTATGCAACCCTGCATTGCATGCCGGTCGTCACCGACAGTGTTGCCTGAATCCAAGCGCGAGAAGGGTTCGTTGATTCAATGACGCCTGATTGTATGCAACCCTGCATTGCATGCCTGTCGTCACTGACAGTGTTGCCTGAAATTAGGCACAGCAAGTTTTCGTTCATTGAATGACGCCTGATTATATGCAACCTTGCATCGCATGCTTGTCGTCACTAACAGAGTTGCCAGAAATTGGGCGCAAGAAGAGTTTGTTGATTGAATGACGCCTGATTGTATGCAATTCTGCATTGCATGCCTGTCGTCATCGACAGTGTTGCCTGAAATAAGGTGCAGTGAGTGTTTGTTGATTGCAAGACACCTGATTATATGCAACGCTGCATTGCATGCCCGTCGTAACCGACAGTGTTGCCTGAATCTAAGCGCGAAAAGGGTTTGTTGATTCAATGACGCCTGATTGTATGCAACCCTGCATTGCATGCCTGTCGTCACTGACAGTGTTGCCTGAAATTAGGCGCAGCAAGTTTTCGGTAATTGAATGACGCCTGATTATATGCAACCCCGCATCACATGCCTGTCGTCACTAACAGAGTTGCCAGGAATTTGGCGCGAGAAGGGTTTGTTCATTGAATGACGCCTGATTGTATGCAACCCTGCATTGCATGCCTGTCGTCGCTGACAGTGTTGCCTGAATTCAAGCGCGAGAAGGGTTTGTCGATTCAATGACGCCTGATTGAATGCAACCCTGCATTGCATGCCTGTCGGCACCGACAGTGTTGCCTGAAATTAGGCGCAGCAAGTGTTTGGTAATTGAATGACGCCTGATTGTATGCAATTCTGCATTGCATGCCCGTCGTCACTGACAGTGTTGCCTGATATTAGGCGCAGCAAGTGTTCGTTAATCAAATAACGCCTGATTATATGCAACCTTGCATTGCATGCCTGTCGTCACTGAAAGTGTTGCCTGAAATTAGGCGCAGCAAGTGTTTGTCAATTGAATGACGCCTGATTGTATGCAATTCTGCATTGCATGCCCGTCGTCACTAACAGAGTTGCCAGAAATTAGGTGCAAGAAGGGTTTGTTGATCGAATGACGCCTGATTGTATGCAACCCTGCATTGTATGCCGGTCGTAACCGACAGTGTTGCCTGAATCTAAGCGCGAGAAGGGTTTGTTGATTCAATGACGCCTGATTGTATGCAACCCTGCATTGCATGCCTGTCGTCACCGACAGTGTTGCCTGAATCTAAGCGCGAAAAGGGTTTGTTGATTCAATGACGCCTGATTGTATGCAATTCTGCATTGCATGCTTGTCGTCACCGACAGTGTTGCCTGAAATTAGGCGCAGCCAGTGTTCGTTAATTGAATAACGCCTGATGATATGCAACCCTGCATCGCATGCCTGTCGTCACTAACAGAGTTGCCAGAAATTAGGTGAAAGAAGGGTTTGTTGATCGGATGACGCCTGATTGTATGCAACCCTGAATCGCATGCCCGTCGTCACTGACAGTGTTGCCTGAATCTAGGCGCAAGAAGGGTTTGTTGATTGAATGACGCCTGGAGCATATGCAACCCTGAATCGCATGCCTGTCGTCACTAACGGAGTTGCTAGAAATTAGGCACAAAAAGGGTTTGTTGATTGAATGACGCCTGATTGTATGCAACCCTGCATTGCATGCACGTCGTAACCGACAGTGTTGCCTGAATCTCAGCGCGAGAAGGGTTTGTTGATTCAATGACGCCTGATTGTATGCAACCCTGCATAGCATGCCTGTCGGCACCGACAGTGTTGCCTGAAATCAGGCGCAGCAAGTGTTTGTTAATTGGATGACGCCTGATTGTATGCAATTCTGCATTGCATGCCCGTCGTCACCGACAGTGTTGCCTGAAATTAGGCGCAGCCAGTGTTCTCTAATTGAATAACGCCTGATTATATGCAACCCTGCATCGCATGCCTGTCGTCACTAACAGAGTTGCCAGAAATTAGGTGAAAGAAGGGTTTGTTGATCGGATGACGCCTGATTGTATGCAACCCTGAATCGCATGCCCGTCGTCACTGACAGTGTTGCCTGAATCTAAGCGCAAAAAGGGTTTGTTGATTGAATGACGCCTGGAGCATATGCAACCCTGAATCGCATGCCTGTCGTTACTCACAGAGTTGCTAGAAATTAGCCACAAGAAGGGTTTGTTGATTCAATGACGCCTGATTGTATGCAACCCTGCATTGCATGCCTGTCGTCACCGACAGTGTTGCCTGAAATTAGGCACAGCAAGTTTTCGTTGATTGAATGACGCCTGATTATATGCAACCCTGCATCGCATGCCTGTCGTCACTAACAGAGTTGCCAGAAATTAGGCGCAAGAAGAGTTTGTTGATTGAATGACGCCTAATTGCATGCAATTCTGCATTGCATGCCTGTCGTCACCGACAGTGTTGCCTGAAATTAGGTGCAGCGAGTGTTTGTTGATTGCAAGACACCTGATTATATGCAACCCCGTATTGCATGCCTGTCGTAACTGACAGTGTTGCCTGAATCTAAGCGCACCGAGATTTTGTTGATTGAATGAGACCTGGATTATACGCAACCCTGAATCGCATGCCTGTCGTCACGAACAGAGTTGCCAGAAATTAGGCAAAAGAAAAGTTTGTTCATTGAATGACGCCTGATTGTATGCAACCCTGCATTGCATGACAGTCGTCTTTGACAGTGTTGCATGAATCTAAGCGCGAGAAGGGTTTGTTGATTCAATGACGCCTGATTATATGCAACCCTGCATTGCACGCCTGTCGTCACTGAAAGTGTTGCCTGAAATTAGGCGCAGCAAGTGTTCGTTAATTGAATGACGCCTGATTATATGCAACCCTGCATTGCATGTCCGTCGTAACCGACAGTGTTGCCTGAATCTGAGCGCGAAAAGGGTTTGTTGATTCAATGACGCCTGATTGCATGCAACCCTGCATTGCATGCCTGTCGTCACTGACAGTGTTGCCTGAAATTAGGCGCAGCAAGTGTTCGTTAATTGAATGACGCCTGATCATATGCAACCCTGCATAGCATGCCTGTCAGCACCGGAAGTGTTGCCTGAAATTAGGCGCAGCAAGTGTTCGGTAATTGAATGACGCCTGATTGTATGCAACCCTGCATTGCATGCCTGTCGTCACTGACAGTGTTGCCTGAAATTAGGCGCAGCAAGTGTTCGGTAATTGAATGACGCCTGATTATATGCAACCCTGCATTGCATGCCCGTCGTAACCGACAGTGTTGCCTGAATCTAAGCGCGAAAAGGGTTTGTTGATTCAATGACGCCTGATTGTATGCAACCCTGCATTGCATGCCTGTCATCACTGACAGTGTTGCCTGAAATTAGGCGCAGCAAGTGTTCGGTAATTGAATGACGCCTGATTATATGCAACCCCGCATCACATGCCTGTCGTCACTAACAGAGTTGCCAGGAGTTGTTCGGTAATTAAATGACGCCTGATCGTATGCAATTCTGCATTGCATGCCCGTCGTCACCGACAGTGTTGCCTGAAATTAGGCGCAGCAAGTGTTCGGTAATCGAATAACGCCTGATTATATGCAACCTTGCATCGCATGCCTGTCGTCACTGAAAGTGTTGCCTGAAATTAGGCGCAGCAAGTGTTTGTCAATTGAATGACGCCTGATTGTATGCAATTCTGCATTGCATGCCCGTCGTCACTAACAGAGTTGCCAGAAATCAGGTGCAAGAAGGGTTTGTTGATTGAATGACGCCTGATTGCATGCAATTCTGCATTGCATGCCTGTCGTCACCGACAGTGTTGCCTGAAATTAGGTGCAGCGAGTGTTTGTTGATTGCAAGACACCTGATTATATGCAACCCCGTATTGCATGCCTGTCGTAACTTACAGTGTTGCCTGAATCCAAGCGCACCGAGATTTTGTTGATTAAATGAGACCTGGATCATACGCAACCCTGAATCGCATGCCTGTCGTCACCAACAGAGTTGCCAGAAATTAGGCAAAAGAAAAGTTCGTTCATTGAATGACGCCTGATTGTATGCAACCCTGCATTGCATGACAGTCGTCTTTGACAGTGTTGCCTGAATCTAAGCGCGAGAAGGGTTTGTTGATTCAATGACGCCTGATTGTATGCAATTCTGCATTGCATGCCCGTCCTCACCGACAGTGTTGCCTGAAATTAGGCGCAGCAAGTGTTCGTTAATCGGATAACGCCTGATTATATGCAACCTTGCATTGCATGCCTGTCGTCACTGAAAGTGTTGCCTGAAATTAGGCGCAGCAAGTGTTTGTCAATTGAATGACGCCTGATTATATGCAATCCTGCATTGCATGCCCGTCGTCACTAACAGAGTTGCCAGAAATTAGGTGCAAGAAGGGTTCGTCGATCGAATGACGCCTAATTGTATGCAACCCTGCATTGCATGCCGGTCGTAACCGACAGTGTTGCCTGAATCTAAGCGCGAGAAGGGTTTGTTGATTCAATGACGCCTGATTGTATGCAACCCTGCATTGCATGCCTGTCGTCACCGACAGTGTTGCCTGAATCTAAGCGCACCGAGATTTTGTTGATTGAATGAGACCTGGATTATACGCAACCCTGAATCGCATGCCTGTCGTCACGAACAGAGTTGCCAGAAATTGGGCGAAAGAAAAGTTTGTTCATTGAATGACGCCTGATTGTATGCAACCCTGCATTGCATGACAGTCGTCTTTGACAGTGTTGCCTGAATCTGAACGCGAGAAGGGTTTGTTGATTCGATGACGCCTGATTATATGCAACCCTGCATTGCACGCCTGTCGTCACTGAAAGTGTTGCCTGAAATTAGGCGCAGCAAGTGTTCGTTCATTGAATGACGCCTGATTATATGCAACCCTGCATCGCATGCCTGTCGTCACTAACAGAGTTGCCAGAAATTAGGCGCAAGAAGAGTTTGTTGATTGAATGACGCCTGATTGCATGCAATTCTGCATTGCATGCCTGTCGTCACCGACAGTGTTGCCTGAAATTAGGTGCAGCGAGTGTTTGTTGATCGCAAGACACCTGATTATATGCAACCCCGTATTGCATGCCTGTCGTAACTGACAGTGTTGCCTGAATCTAAGCGCACCGAGATTTTGTTGATTAAATGAGACCTGGATTATACGCAACCCTGAATCGCATGCCTGTCGTCACGAACAGAGTTGCCAGAAATTAGGCAAAAGAAAAGTTTGTTCATTGAATGACGCCTGATTGTATGCAACCCTGCATTGCATGACAGTCGTCTTTGACAGTGTTGCCTGAATCTAAGCGCGAAAAGGGTTTGTTGATTTAATGACGCCTGATTATATGCAACCCTGCATGGCACGCCTGTCGTCACTGAAAGTGTTGCCTGAAATTAGGCGCAGCAAGTGTTCGTTAATTGAATGACGCCTGATTATATGCAACCCTGCATTGCATGCCCGTCGTAACAGACAGTGTTGCCTGAATCTGAGCGCGAAAAGGGTTTGTTGATTCAATGACGCCTGATTGCATGCAACCCTGCATTGCATGCCTGTCGTCACTGACAGTGTTGCCTGAAATTAGGCGCAGCAAGTGTTCGTTAATTGAATGACGCCTGATTGTATGCAACCCTGCATCGCATGCCTGTCGTCACTGACAGTGTTGCCTGAAATTAGGCGCAGCAAGTGTTCGTTAATTGAATGACGCCTGATCATATGCAACCCTGCATAGCATGCCTGTCGGCACCGGAAGTGTTGCCTGAAATTAGGCGCAGCAAGTGTTCGTTAATTGAATGACGCCTGATTGTATGCAATTCTGCATTGCATGCCCGTCGTCACCGACAGTGTTGCCTGATATGAGGCGCAGCAAGTGTTCGTTAATCGAATAACGCCTGATTATATGCAACCTTGCATTGCATGCCTGTCGTCACTGACAGTGTTGCCTGAAATTAGGCGCAGCAAGTGTTCGTTAATTGAATGACGCCTGATTGTATGCAACCCTGCATCGCATGCCTGTCGTCACCGACAGTGTTGCCTGAAATTAGGCGCAGCAAGTGTTTGTCAATTGAATGACGCCTGATTGTATGCAATTCTGCATTGCATGCCCGTCGTCACTAACAGAGTTGCCAGAAATTAGGTGCAAGAAGGGTTTGTTGATCAAATGACGCCTGATTATATGCAACCCTGCATTGCATGCCTGTCGTCACCGACAGTGTTGCCTGAATCTGAGCGCACCAAGATTTTGTTGATTGAATGAGACCTGGATTATACGCAACCCTGAATCGCATGCCTGTCGTCACGAACAGAGTTGCCAGGAATTAGGCAAAAGAAAAGTTTGTTCATCGAACGACGCCTGATTGTATGCAACCCTGCATTGCATGCCAGTCGTCTTTGACAGTGTTGCCTGAATCTAAGCGCGAGAAGGGTTTGTTGATTCAATGACGCCTGATTATATGCAACCCTGCATTGCACGCCTGTCGTCACTGGAAGTGTTGCCTGAAATTAGGCGCAGCAAGTGTTCGTTAATTGAATGACGCCTGATTATATGCAACCCTGCATTGCATGCCCGTCGTGACCGACAGTGTTGCCTCAATCTGAGCGCAAAAAGGGTTTGTTGATTCAATGACGCCTGATTGCATGCAACCCTGCATTGCATGCCTGTCGTCACTGACAGTGTTGCCTGAAATTAGGCGCAGCAAGTGTTCGTTAATTGAATGACGCCTGATTGTATGCAACCCTGCATCGCATGCCTGTCGTCACTGACAGTGTTGCCTGAAATTAGGCGCAGCAAGTGTTCGTTAATTGAATGACGCCTGATCATATGCAACCCTGCATAGCATGCCTGTCGGCACCGACAGTGTTGCCTGAAATTAGGCGCAGCAAGTGTTTGTTAATTGAATGACACCTGATTGTATGCAATTCTGCATTGCATGCCCGTCGTCACCGACAGTGTTGCCTGAAATTAGGCGCAGCCAGTGTTCGTTAATTGAATAACGCCTGATTATATGCAACCCTGCATCGCATGCCTGTCGTCACTAACAGAGTTGCCAGAAATTAGGTGAAAGAAGGGTTTGTTGATCGGATGACGCCTGATTGTATGCAACCCTGAATCGCATGCCCGTCGTCACTGACAGTGTTGCCTGAATCTAAGCGCAAAAAGGGTTTGTTGATTGAATGACGCCTGGAGCATATGCAACCCTGAATCGCATGCCTGTCGTTACTCACAGAGTCTCTAGAAATTAGGCACAAGAAGGGTTTGTTGATTCAATGACGCCTGATTGTATGCAACCCTGCATTGCATGCCTGTCGTCACCGACAGTGTTGCCTGAAATTAGGCACAGCAAGTTTTCGTTGATTGAATGACGCCTGATTATATGCAACCCTGCATCGCATGCCTGTCGTCACTAACAGAGTTGCCAGAAATTAGGCGCAAGAAGAGTTTGTTGATTGAATGACGCCTAATTGCATGCAATTCTGCATTGCATGCCTGTCGTCACCGACAGTGTTGCCTGAAATTAGGTGCAGCGAGTGTTTGTTGATTGCAAGACACCTGATTATATGCAACCCCGTATTGCATGCCTGTCGTAACTGACAGTGTTGCCTGAATCTAAGCGCACCGAGATTTTGTTGATTAAATGAGACCTGGATTATACGCAACCCTGAATCGCATGCCTGTCGTCACGAACAGAGTTGCCAGAAATTAGGCAAAAGAAAAGTTTGTTCATTGAATGACGCCTGATTGTATGCAACCCTGCATTGCATGACAGTCGTCTTTGACAGTGTTGCATGAATCTAAGCGCGAGAAGGGTTTGTTGATTCAATGACGCCTGATTATATGCAACCCTGCATTGCACGCCTGTCGTCACTGAAAGTGTTGCCTGAAATTAGGCGCAGCAAGTGTTCGTTAATTGAATGACGCCTGATTATATGCAACCCTGCATTGCATGTCCGTCGTAACCGACAGTGTTGCCTGAATCTGAGCGCGAAAAGGGTTTGTTGATTCAATGACGCCTGATTGCATGCAACCCTGCATTGCATGCCTGTCGTCACTGACAGTGTTGCCTGAAATTAGGCGCAGCAAGTGTTCGTCAATTGAATGACGCCTGATTGTATGCAACCCTGCATCGCATGCCTGTCATCACTGACAGTGTTGCCTGAAATTAGGCGCAGCAAGTGTTCGTTAATTGAATGACGCCTGATCATATGCAACCCTGCATAGCATGCCTGTCGGCACCGGAAGTGTTGCCTGAAATTAGGCGCAGCAAGTGTTCGGTAATTGAATGACGCCTGATTGTATGCAACCCTGCATTGCATGCCCGTCGGCACCGACAGTGTTGCCTGAAATCAGGCGCAGCAAGTGTTTGTTAATTGGATGACGCCTGATTGTATGCAATTCTGCATTGCATGCCCGTCGTCACCGACAGTGTTGCCTGAAATTAGGCGCAGCCAGTGTTCTCTAATTGAATAACGCCTGATTATATGCAACCCTGCATCGCATGCCTGTCGTCACTAACAGAGTTGCCAGAAATTAGGTGAAAGAAGGGTTTGTTGATCGGATGACGCCTGATTGTATGCAACCCTGAATCGCATGCCCGTCGTCACTGACAGTGTTGCCTGAATCTAAGCGCAAAAAGGGTTTGTTGATTGAATGACGCCTGGAGCATATGCAACCCTGAATCGCATGCCTGTCGTTACTCACAGAGTTGCTAGAAATTAGGCACAAGAAGGGTTTGTTGATTCAATGACGCCTGATTGTATGCAACCCTGCATTGCATGCCTGTCGTCACCGACAGTGTTGCCTGAAATTAGGCACAGCAAGTTTTCGTTGATTGAATGACGCCTGATTATATGCAACCCTGCATCGCATGCCTGTCGTCACTAACAGAGTTGCCAGAAATTAGGCGCAAGAAGAGTTTGTTGATTGAATGACGCCTAATTGCATGCAATTCTGCATTGCATGCCTGTCGTCACCGACAGTGTTGCCTGAAATTAGGTGCAGCGAGTGTTTGTTGATTGCAAGACACCTGATTATATGCAACCCCGTATTGCATGCCTGTCGTAACTGACAGTGTTGCCTGAATCTAAGCGCACCGAGATTTTGTTGATTGAATGAGACCTGGATTATACGCAACCCTGAATCGCATGCCTGTCGTCACGAACAGAGTTGCCAGAAATTAGGCAAAAGAAAAGTTTGTTCATTGAATGACGCCTGATTGTATGCAACCCTGCATTGCATGACAGTCGTCTTTGACAGTGTTGCATGAATCTAAGCGCGAGAAGGGTTTGTTGATTCAATGACGCCTGATTATATGCAACCCTGCATTGCACGCCTGTCGTCACTGAAAGTGTTGCCTGAAATTAGGCGCAGCAAGTGTTCGTTAATTGAATGACGCCTGATTATATGCAACCCTGCATTGCATGTCCGTCGTAACCGACAGTGTTGCCTGAATCTGAGCGCGAAAAGGGTTTGTTGATTCAATGACGCCTGATTGCATGCAACCCTGCATTGCATGCCTGTCGTCACTGACAGTGTTGCCTGAAATTAGGCGCAGCAAGTGTTCGTTAATTGAATGACGCCTGATCATATGCAACCCTGCATAGCATGCCTGTCAGCACCGGAAGTGTTGCCTGAAATTAGGCGCAGCAAGTGTTCGGTAATTGAATGACGCCTGATTGTATGCAACCCTGCATTGCATGCCTGTCGTCACTGACAGTGTTGCCTGAAATTAGGCGCAGCAAGTGTTCGGTAATTGAATGACGCCTGATTATATGCAACCCTGCATTGCATGCCCGTCGTAACCGACAGTGTTGCCTGAATCTAAGCGCGAAAAGGGTTTGTTGATTCAATGACGCCTGATTGTATGCAACCCTGCATTGCATGCCTGTCATCACTGACAGTGTTGCCTGAAATTAGGCGCAGCAAGTGTTCGGTAATTGAATGACGCCTGATTATATGCAACCCCGCATCACATGCCTGTCGTCACTAACAGAGTTGCCAGGAATTTGGCGCGAGGAGGGTTTGTTCATTGAATGACGCCTGATTGTATGCAACCCTGCATTGCATGCCTGTCGTCGCTGACAGTGTTGCCTGAAATCAAGCGCGAGAAGGGTTTGTCGATTCAATGACGCCTGATTGAATGCAACCCTGCATTGCATGCCTGTCGTAACTGACAGTGTTGCCTGAATCTAAGCGCAAGAAGGTTTTGTTGATTGAATGACGCCTGATTATATGCAACCCTGCATTGCATGCCCGTCGTAACCGATAGTGTTGCCTGAATCTAAGCGCGAAAAGGGTTTGTTGATTCAATGACACCTGATTGTATGCAACCCTGCATTGCATGCCTGTCGTCACCGACAGTGTTGCCTGAATCTAAGCGCGAAAAGGGTTTGTTGATTCAATGACGCCTGATTGTATGCAACCCTGCATTGCATGCCTGTCGTCACTGATAGTGTTGCCTGAAATTAGGTGCAGCAAGTGTTCGGTAATTAAATGACGCCTGATCGTATGCAACCCTGCATCGCATGTCTGTCGTCACCGACGGTGTTGCCTGAAATTAGGCGCAGCAAGTGTTTGTCAATTGAATGACGCCTGATTGTATGCAACCCTGCATTGCACGCCTGTCGGCACCGACAGTGTTGCCTGGAATTAGGCGCAGCAAGTGTTTGGTAATTGAATGACGCCTGATTGTATGCAATTCTGCATTGCATGCCCGTCGTCACCGACAGTGTTGCCTGAAATTAGGCGCAGCAAGTGTTCGGTAATCGAATAACGCCTGATTATATGCAACCTTGCATCGCATGCCTGTCGTCACTGAAAGTGTTGCCTGAAATTAGGCGCAGCAAGTGTTTGTCAATTGAATGACGCCTGATTGTATGCAATTCTGCATTGCATGCCCGTCGTCACTAACAGAGTTGCCAGAAATCAGGTGCAAGAAGGGTTTGTTGATTGAATGACGCCTGATTGCATGCAATTCTGCATTGCATGCCTGTCGTCACCGACAGTGTTGCCTGAAATTAGGTGCAGCGAGTGTTTGTTGATTGCAAGACACCTGATTATATGCAACCCCGTATTGCATGCCTGTCGTAACTTACAGTGTTGCCTGAATCCAAGCGCACCGAGATTTTGTTGATTAAATGAGACCTGGATCATACGCAACCCTGAATCGCATGCCTGTCGTCACCAACAGAGTTGCCAGAAATTAGGCAAAAGAAAAGTTCGTTCATTGAATGACGCCTGATTGTATGCAACCCTGCATTGCATGACAGTCGTCTTTGACAGTGTTGCCTGAATCTAAGCGCGAGAAGGGTTTGTTGATTCAATGACGCCTGATTGTATGCAATTCTGCATTGCATGCCCGTCCTCACCGACAGTGTTGCCTGAAATTAGGCGCAGCAAGTGTTCGTTAATCGGATAACGCCTGATTATATGCAACCTTGCATTGCATGCCTGTCGTCACTGAAAGTGTTGCCTGAAATTAGGCGCAGCAAGTGTTTGTCAATTGAATGACGCCTGATTATATGCAATCCTGCATTGCATGCCCGTCGTCACTAACAGAGTTGCCAGAAATTAGGTGCAAGAAGGGTTCGTCGATCGAATGACGCCTAATTGTATGCAACCCTGCATTGCATGCCGGTCGTAACCGACAGTGTTGCCTGAATCTAAGCGCGAGAAGGGTTTGTTGATTCAATGACGCCTGATTGTATGCAACCCTGCATTGCATGCCTGTCGTCACCGACAGTGTTGCCTGAATCTAAGCGCACCGAGATTTTGTTGATTGAATGAGACCTGGATTACACGCAACCCCGAATCGCATGCCTGTCGTCACGAACAGAGTTGCCAGAAATTGGGCGAAAGAAAAGTTTGTTCATTGAATGACGCCTGATTGTATGCAACCCTGCATTGCATGACAGTCGTCTTTGACAGTGTTGCCTGAATCTGAACGCGAGAAGGGTTTGTTGATTCGATGACGCCTGATTATATGCAACCCTGCATTGCACGCCTGTCGTCACTGAAAGTGTTGCCTGAAATTAGGCGCAGCAAGTGTTCGTTCATTGAATGACGCCTGATTATATGCAACCCTGCATCGCATGCCTGTCGTCACTAACAGAGTTGCCAGAAATTAGGCGCAAGAAGAGTTTGTTGATTGAATGACGCCTGATTGCATGCAATTCTGCATTGCATGCCTGTCGTCACCGACAGTGTTGCCTGAAATTAGGTGCAGCGAGTGTTTGTTGATCGCAAGACACCTGATTATATGCAACCCCGTATTGCATGCCTGTCGTAACTGACAGTGTTGCCTGAATCTAAGCGCACCGAGATTTTGTTGATTAAATGAGACCTGGATTATACGCAACCCTGAATCGCATGCCTGTCGTCACGAACAGAGTTGCCAGAAATTAGGCAAAAGAAAAGTTTGTTCATTGAATGACGCCTGATTGTATGCAACCCTGCATTGCATGACAGTCGTCTTTGACAGTGTTGCCTGAATCTAAGCGCGAAAAGGGTTTGTTGATTTAATGACGCCTGATTATATGCAACCCTGCATTGCACGCCTGTCGTCACTGAAAGTGTTGCCTGAAATTAGGCGCAGCAAGTGTTCGTTAATTGAATGACGCCTGATTATATGCAACCCTGCATTGCATGCCCGTCGTAACAGACAGTGTTGCCTGAATCTGAGCGCGAAAAGGGTTTGTTGATTCAATGACGCCTGATTGCATGCAACCCTGCATTGCATGCCTGTCGTCACTGACAGTGTTGCCTGAAATTAGGCGCAGCAAGTGTTCGTTAATTGAATGACGCCTGATTGTATGCAACCCTGCATCGCATGCCTGTCGTCACTGACAGTGTTGCCTGAAATTAGGCGCAGCAAGTGTTCGTTAATTGAATGACGCCTGATCATATGCAACCCTGCATAGCATGCCTGTCGGCACCGGAAGTGTTGCCTGAAATTAGGCGCAGCAAGTGTTCGTTAATTGAATGACGCCTGATTGTATGCAATTCTGCATTGCATGCCCGTCGTCACCGACAGTGTTGCCTGATATGAGGCGCAGCAAGTGTTCGTTAATCGAATAACGCCTGATTATATGCAACCTTGCATTGCATGCCTGTCGTCACTGACAGTGTTGCCTGAAATTAGGCGCAGCAAGTGTTCGTTAATTGAATGACGCCTGATTGTATGCAACCCTGCATCGCATGCCTGTCGTCACCGACAGTGTTGCCTGAAATTAGGCGCAGCAAGTGTTTGTCAATTGAATGACGCCTGATTGTATGCAATTCTGCATTGCATGCCCGTCGTCACTAACAGAGTTGCCAGAAATTAGGTGCAAGAAGGGTTTGTTGATCAAATGACGCCTGATTATATGCAACCCTGCATTGCATGCCTGTCGTCACCGACAGTGTTGCCTGAATCTGAGCGCACCAAGATTTTGTTGATTGAATGAGACCTGGATTATACGCAACCCTGAATCGCATGCCTGTCGTCACGAACAGAGTTGCCAGGAATTAGGCAAAAGAAAAGTTTGTTCATTGAACGACGCCTGATTGTATGCAACCCTGCATTGCATGCCAGTCGTCTTTGACAGTGTTGCCTGAATCTAAGCGCGAGAAGGGTTTGTTGATTCAATGACGCCTGATTATATGCAACCCTGCATTGCACGCCTGTCGTCACTGGAAGTGTTGCCTGAAATTAGGCGCAGCAAGTGTTCGTTAATTGAATGACGCCTGATTATATGCAACCCTGCATTGCATGCCCGTCGTGACCGACAGTGTTGCCTGAATCTGAGCGCAAAAAGGGTTTGTTGATTCAATGACGCCTGATTGCATGCAACCCTGCATTGCATGCCTGTCGTCACTGACAGTGTTGCCTGAAATTAGGCGCAGCAAGTGTTCGTTAATTGAATGACGCCTGATTGTATGCAACCCTGCATCGCATGCCTGTCGTCACTGACAGTGTTGCCTGAAATTAGGCGCAGCAAGTGTTCGTTAATTGAATGACGCCTGATCATATGCAACCCTGCATAGCATGCCTGTCGGCACCGACAGTGTTGCCTGAAATTAGGCGCAGCAAGTGTTTGTTAATTGAATGACACCTGATTGTATGCAATTCTGCATTGCATGCCCGTCGTCACCGACAGTGTTGCCTGAAATTAGGCGCAGCCAGTGTTCGTTAATTGAATAACGCCTGATTATATGCAACCCTGCATCGCATGCCTGTCGTCACTAACAGAGTTGCCAGAAATTAGGTGAAAGAAGGGTTTGTTGATCGGATGACGCCTGATTGTATGCAACCCTGAATCGCATGCCCGTCGTCACTGACAGTGTTGCCTGAATCTAAGCGCAAAAAGGGTTTGTTGATTGAATGACGCCTGGAGCATATGCAACCCTGAATCGCATGCCTGTCGTTACTCACAGAGTTGCTAGAAATTAGGCACAAGAAGGGTTTGTTGATTCAATGACGCCTGATTGTATGCAACCCTGCATTGCATGCCTGTCGTCACCGACAGTGTTGCCTGAAATTAGGCACAGCAAGTTTTCGTTGATTGAATGACGCCTGATTATATGCAACCCTGCATCGCATGCCTGTCGTCACTAACAGAGTTGCCAGAAATTAGGCGCAAGAAGAGTTTGTTGATTGAATGACGCCTAATTGCATGCAATTCTGCATTGCATGCCTGTCGTCACCGACAGTGTTGCCTGAAATTAGGTGCAGCGAGTGTTTGTTGATTGCAAGACACCTGATTATATGCAACCCCGTATTGCATGCCTGTCGTAACTGACAGTGTTGCCTGAATCTAAGCGCACCGAGATTTTGTTGATTAAATGAGACCTGGATTATACGCAACCCTGAATCGCATGCCTGTCGTCACGAACAGAGTTGCCAGAAATTAGGCAAAAGAAAAGTTTGTTCATTGAATGACGCCTGATTGTATGCAACCCTGCATTGCATGACAGTCGTCTTTGACAGTGTTGCATGAATCTAAGCGCGAGAAGGGTTTGTTGATTCAATGACGCCTGATTATATGCAACCCTGCATTGCACGCCTGTCGTCACTGAAAGTGTTGCCTGAAATTAGGCGCAGCAAGTGTTCGTTAATTGAATGACGCCTGATTATATGCAACCCTGCATTGCATGTCCGTCGTAACCGACAGTGTTGCCTGAATCTGAGCGCGAAAAGGGTTTGTTGATTCAATGACGCCTGATTGCATGCAACCCTGCATTGCATGCCTGTCGTCACTGACAGTGTTGCCTGAAATTAGGCGCAGCAAGTGTTCGTCAATTGAATGACGCCTGATTGTATGCAACCCTGCATCGCATGCCTGTCATCACTGACAGTGTTGCCTGAAATTAGGCGCAGCAAGTGTTCGTTAATTGAATGACGCCTGATCATATGCAACCCTGCATAGCATGCCTGTCGGCACCGGAAGTGTTGCCTGAAATTAGGCGCAGCAAGTGTTCGGTAATTGAATGACGCCTGATTGTATGCAACCCTGCATTGCATGCCTGTCGTCACTGACAGTGTTGCCTGAAATTAGGCGCAGCAAGTGTTCGGTAATTGAATGACGCCTGATTATATGCAACCCTGCATTGCATGCCCGTCGTAACCGACAGTGTTGCCTGAATCTAAGCGCGAAAAGGGTTTGTTGATTCAATGACGCCTGATTGTATGCAACCCTGCATTGCATGCCTGTCATCACTGACAGTGTTGCCTGAAATTAGGCGCAGCAAGTGTTCGGTAATTGAATGACGCCTGATTATATGCAACCCCGCATCACATGCCTGTCGTCACTAACAGAGTTGCCAGGAATTTGGCGCGAGGAGGGTTTGTTCATTGAATGACGCCTGATTGTATGCAACCCTGCATTGCATGCCTGTCGTCACTGACAGTGTTGCCTGAATTCAAGCGCGAGAAGGGTTTGTCGATTCAATGACGCCTGATTGAATGCAACCCTGCATTGCATGCCTGTCGTAACTGACAGTGTTGCCTGAATCTAAGCGCAAGAAGGTTTTGTTGATTGAATGACGCCTGATTATATGCAACCCTGCATTGCATGCCCGTCGTAACCGATAGTGTTGCCTGAATCTAAGCGCGAAAAGGGTTTGTTGATTCAATGACACCTGATTGTATGCAACCCTGCATTGCATGCCTGTCGTCACCGACAGTGTTGCCTGAATCTAAGCGCGAAAAGGGTTTGTTGATTCAATGACGCCTGATTGTATGCAACCCTGCATTGCATGCCTGTCGTCACTGATAGTGTTGCCTGAAATTAGGTGCAGCAAGTGTTCGGTAATTAAATGACGCCTGATCGTATGCAACCCTGCATCGCATGTCTGTCGTCACCGACGGTGTTGCCTGAAATCAGGCGCAGCAAGTGTTTGTCAATTAAATGACGCCTGATTGTATGCAACCCTGCATTGCACGCCTGTCGGCACCGACAGTGTTGCCTGAAATTAGGCGCAGCAAGTGTTTGGTAATTGAATGACGCCTGATTGTATGCAATTCTGCATTGCATGCCCGTCGTCACCGACAGTGTTGCCTGAAATTAGGCGCAGCAAGTGTTCGGTAATCGAATAACGCCTGATTATATGCAACCTTGCATCGCATGCCTGTCGTCACTGAAAGTGTTGCCTGAAATTAGGCGCAGCAAGTGTTTGTCAATTGAATGACGCCTGATTGTATGCAATTCTGCATTGCATGCCCGTCGTCACTAACAGAGTTGCCAGAAATCAGGTGCAAGAAGGGTTTGTTGATTGAATGACGCCTGATTGCATGCAATTCTGCATTGCATGCCTGTCGTCACCGACAGTGTTGCCTGAAATTAGGTGCAGCGAGTGTTTGTTGATTGCAAGACACCTGATTATATGCAACCCCGTATTGCATGCCTGTCGTAACTTACAGTGTTGCCTGAATCCAAGCGCACCGAGATTTTGTTGATTAAATGAGACCTGGATCATACGCAACCCTGAATCGCATGCCTGTCGTCACCAACAGAGTTGCCAGAAATTAGGCAAAAGAAAAGTTCGTTCATTGAATGACGCCTGATTGTATGCAACCCTGCATTGCATGACAGTCGTCTTTGACAGTGTTGCCTGAATCTAAGCGCGAGAAGGGTTTGTTGATTCAATGACGCCTGATTGTATGCAATTCTGCATTGCATGCCCGTCCTCACCGACAGTGTTGCCTGAAATTAGGCGCAGCAAGTGTTCGGTAATCGGATAACGCCTGATTATATGCAACCTTGCATTGCATGCCTGTCGTCACTGAAAGTGTTGCCTGAAATTAGGCGCAGCAAGTGTTTGTCAATTGAATGACGCCTGATTATATGCAATTCTGCATTGCATGCCCGTCGTCACTAACAGAGTTGCCAGAAATTAGGTGCAAGAAGGGTTCGTCGATCGAATGACGCCTAATTGTATGCAACCCTGCATTGCATGCCGGTCGTAACCGACAGTGTTGCCTGAATCTAAGCGCGAGAAGGGTTTGTTGATTCAATGACGCCTGATTGTATGCAACCCTGCATTGCATGCCTGTCGTCACCGACAGTGTTGCCTGAATCTAAGCGCACCGAGATTTTGTTGATTGAATGAGACCTGGATTATACGCAACCCTGAATCGCATGCCTGTCGTCACGAACAGAGTTGCCAGAAATTGGGCGAAAGAAAAGTTTGTTCATTGAATGACGCCTGATTGTATGCAACCCTGCATTGCATGACAGTCGTCTTTGACAGTGTTGCCTGAATCTGAACGCGAGAAGGGTTTGTTGATTCGATGACGCCTGATTATATGCAACCCTGCATTGCACGCCTGTCGTCACTGAAAGTGTTGCCTGAAATTAGGCGCAGCAAGTGTTCGTTCATTGAATGACGCCTGATTATATGCAACCCTGCATCGCATGCCTGTCGTCACTAACAGAGTTGCCAGAAATTAGGCGCAAGAAGAGTTTGTTGATTGAATGACGCCTGATTGCATGCAACTCTGCATTGCATGCCTGTCGTCACCGACGGTGTTGCCTGAAATTAGGTGCAGCGAGTGTTTGTTGATCGCAAGACACCTGATTATATGCAACCCCGTATTGCATGCCTGTCGTAACTGACAGTGTTGCCTGAATCTAAGCGCACCGAGATTTTGTTGATCAAATGAGACCTGGATTATACGCAACCCTGAATCGCATGCCTGTCGTCACGAACAGAGTTGCCAGAAATTAGGCAAAAGAAAAGTTTGTTCATTGAATGACGCCTGATTGTATGCAACCCTGCATTGCATGACAGTCGTCTTTGACAGTGTTGCCTGAATCTAAGCGCGAAAAGGGTTTGTTGATTTAATGACGCCTGATTATATGCAACCCTGCATTGCACGCCTGTCGTCACTGAAAGTGTTGCCTGAAATTAGGCGCAGCAAGTGTTCGTTAATTGAATGACGCCTGATTATATGCAACCCTGCATTGCATGCCCGTCGTAACCGACAGTGTTGCCTGAATCTGAGCGCGAAAAGGGTTTGTTGATTCAATGACGCCTGATTGCATGCAACCCTGCATTGCATGCCTGTCGTCACTGACAGTGTTGCCTGAAATTAGGCGCAGCAAGTGTTCGTTAATTGAATGACGCCTGATTGTATGCAACCCTGCATCGCATGCCTGTCGTCACTGACAGTGTTGCCTGAAATTAGGCGCAGCAAGTGTTCGTTAATTGAATGACGCCTGATCATATGCAACCCTGCATAGCATGCCTGTCGGCACCGGAAGTGTTGCCTGAAATTAGGCGCAGCAAGTGTTCGTTAATTGAATGACGCCTGATTGTATGCAATTCTGCATTGCATGCCCGTCGTCACCGACAGTGTTGCCTGATGTGAGGCGCAGCAAGTGTTCGTTAATCGAATAACGCCTGATTATATGCAACCTTGCATTGCATGCCTGTCGTCACTGACAGTGTTGCCTGAAATTAGGCGCAGCAAGTGTTCGTTAATTGAATGACGCCTGATTGTATGCAACCCTGCATCGCATGCCTGTCGTCACCGACAGTGTTGCCTGAAATTAGGCGCAGCAAGTGTTTGTCAATTGAATGACGCCTGATTGTATGCAATTCGGCATTGCATGCCCGTCGTCACTAACAGAGTTGCCAGAAATTAGGTGCAAGAAGGGTTTGTTGATCAAATGACGCCTGATTATATGCAACCCTGCATTGCATGCCTGTCGTCACCGACAGTGTTGCCTGAATCTGAGCGCACCGAGATTTTGTTGATTGAATGAGACCTGGATTATACGCAACCCTGAATCGCATGCCTGTCGTCACGAACAGAGTTGCCAGGAATTAGGCAAAAGAAAAGTTTGTTCATTGAACGACGCCTGATTGTATGCAACCCTGCATTGCATGCCAGTCGTCTTTGACAGTGTTGCCTGAATCTAAGCGCGAGAAGGGTTTGTTGATTCAATGACGCCTGATTATATGCAACCCTGCATAGCATGCCTGTCGGCACCGGAAGTGTTGCCTGAAATTAGGCGCAGCAAGTGTTCGGTAATTGAATGACGCCTGATTGTATGCAACCCTGCATTGCATGCCTGTCGTCACTGACAGTGTTGCCTGAAATTAGGCGCAGCAAGTGTTCGGTAATTGAATGACGCCTGATTATATGCAACCCTGCATTGCATGCCCGTCGTAACCGACAGTGTTGCCTGAATCTAAGCGCGAAAAGGGTTTGTTGATTCAATGACGCCTGATTGTATGCAACCCTGCATTGCATGCCTGTCATCACTGACAGTGTTGCCTGAAATTAGGCGCAGCAAGTGTTCGGTAATTGAATGACGCCTGATTATATGCAACCCCGCATCACATGCCTGTCGTCACTAACAGAGTTGCCAGGAATTTGGCGCGAGGAGGGTTTGTTCATTGAATGACGCCTGATTGTATGCAACCCTGCATTGCATGCCTAGCGTCGCTGACAGTGTTGCCTGAATTCAAGCGCGAGAAGGGTTTGTCGATTCAATGACGCCTGATTGAATGCAACCCTGCATTGCATGCCTGTCGGCACCGACAGTGTTGCCTGAAATTAGGCGCAGCAAGTGTTTGGTAATTGAATGACGCCTGATTGTATGCAATTCTGCATTGCATGCCCGTCGTCACCGACAGTGTTGCCTGATATTAGGCGCAGCAAGTGTTCGTTAATCGAATAACGCCTGATTATATGCAACCTTGCATTGCATGCCTGTCGTCACTGAAAGTGTTGCCTGAAATTAGGCGCAGCAAGTGTTTGTCAATTGAATGACGCCTGATTGTATGCAATTCTGCATTGCATGCCCGTCGTCACTAACAGAGTTGCCAGAAATTAGGTGCAAGAAGGGTTTGTTGATCGAATGACGCCTGATTGTATGCAACCCTGCATTGTATGCCGGTCGTAACCGACAGTGTTGCCTGAATCTAAGCGCGAGAAGGGTTTGTTGATTCAATGACGCCTGATTGTATGCAACCCTGCATTGCATGCCTGTCGTCACCGACAGTGTTGCCTGAATCTAAGCGCGAAAAGGGTTTGTTGATTCAATGACGCCTGATTGTATGCAACCCTGCATTGCATGCCTGTCGTCACTGACAGTGTTGCCTGAAATTAGGCGCAGCAAGTGTTCGGTAATTGAATGACGCCTGATTATATGCAACCTTGCATTGCATGCCTGTCGTCACTGAAAGTGTTGCCTGAAATTAGGCGCAGCAAGTGTTTGTCAATTGAATGACGCCTGATTGTATGCAATTCTGCATTGCATGCCCGTCGTCACTAACAGAGTTGCCAGAAATTAGGTGCAAGAAGGGTTTGTTGATCAAATGACGCCTGATTATATGCAACCCTGCATTGCATGCCTGTCGTCACCGACAGTGTTGCCTGAATCTGAGCGCACCGAGATTTTGTTGATTGAATGAAAAAGGGATTATACGCAACCCTGAATCGCATGCCTGTCGTCACGAACAGAGTTGCCAGGAATTAGGCGAAAGAAAAGTTTGTTCATTGAATGACGCCTGATTGTATGCAACCCTGCATTGCATGCCAGTCGTCTTTGACAGTGTTGCCTGAATCTAAGCGCGAAAAGGGTTTGTTGATTCAATGACGCCTGATTATATGCAACCCTGCATTGCACGCCTGTCGTCACTGGAAGTGTTGCCTGAAATTAGGCGCAGCAAGTGTTCGTTAATTGAATGACGCCTGATTATATGCAACCCTGCATCGCATGCCTGTCGTCACTGACAGTGTTGCCTGAAATTAGGCGCAGCAAGTGTTCGTTAATTGAATGACGCCTGATCATATGCAACCCTGCATAGCATGCCTGTCGGCACCGACAGTGTTGCCTGAAATTAGGCGCAGCAAGTGTTTGTTAATTGAATGACGCCTGATTGTATGCAATTCTGCATTGCATGCCCGTCGTGCCGACAGTGTTGCCTGAAATTAGGCGCAGCCAGTGTTCGTTAATTGAATAACGCCTGATTATATGCAACCCTGCATCGCATGCTTGTCGTCACTAACAGAGTTGCCAGAAATTAGGTGAAAGAAGGGTTTGTTGATCGGATGACGCCTGATTGTATGCAACCCTGATTCGCATGCCCGTCGTCACTGACAGTGTTGCCTGAATCTAGGCGCAAGAAGGGTTTGTTGATTGAATGACGCCTGGAGCATATGCAACCCTGAATCGCATGCCTGTCGTCACTAACGGAGTTGCTAGAAATTAGGCACAAGAAGGGTTTGTTGATTGAATGACGCCTGATTGTATGCAACCCTGCATTGCATGCCGGTCGTCACCGACAGTGTTGCCTGAATCCAAGCGCGAGAAGGATTCGTTGATTCAATGACGCCTGATTGTATGCAACCCTGCATTGCATGCCTGTCGTCACTGACAGTGTTGCCTGAAATTAGGCACAGCAAGTTTTCGTTCATTGAATGACGCCTGATTATATGCAACCTTGCATCGCATGCTTGTCGTCACTAACAGAGTTGCCAGAAATTGGGCGCAAGAAGAGTTTGTTGATTGAATGACGCCTGATTGTATGCAATTCTGCATTGCATGCCTGTCGTCATCGACAGTGTTGCCTGAAATAAGGTGCAGTGAGTGTTTGTTGATTGCAAGACACCTGATTATATGCAACGCTGCATTGCATGCCCGTCGTAACCGACAGTGTTGCCTGAATCTAAGCGCGAAAAGGGTTTGTTGATTCAATGACGCCTGATTGTATGCAACCCTGCATTGCATGCCTGTCGTCACTGACAGTGTTGCCTGAAATTAGGCGCAGCAAGTTTTCGGTAATTGAATGACGCCTGATTATATGCAACCCCGCATCACATGCCTGTCGTCACTAACAGAGTTGCCAGGAATTTGGCGCGAGAAGGGTTTGTTCATTGAATGACGCCTGATTGTATGCAACCCTGCATTGCATGCCTGTCGTCGCTGACAGTGTTGCCTGAATTCAAGCGCGAGAAGGGTTTGTCGATTCAATGACGCCTGATCGAATGCAACCCTGCATTGCATGCCTGTCGGCACCGACAGTGTTGCCTGGAATTAGGCGCAGCAAGTGTTTGGTAATTGAATGACGCCTGATTGTATGCAATTCTGCATTGCATGCCCGTCGTCACTGACAGTGTTGCCTGATATTAGGCGCAGCAAGTGTTCGTTAATCAAATAACGCCTGATTATATGCAACCTTGCATTGCATGCCTGTCGTCACTGAAAGTGTTGCCTGAAATTAGGCGCAGCAAGTGTTTGTCAATTGAATGACGCCTGATTGTATGCAATTCTGCATTGCATGCCCGTCGTCACTAACAGAGTTGCCAGAAATTAGGTGCAAGAAGGGTTTGTTGATCGAATGACGCCTGATTGTATGCAACCCTGCATTGTATGCCGGTCGTAACCGACAGTGTTGCCTGAATCTAAGCGCGAGAAGGGTTTGTTGATTCAATGACGCCTGATTGTATGCAACCCTGCATTGCATGCCTGTCGTCACCGACAGTGTTGCCTGAATCTAAGCGCGAAAAGGGTTTGTTGATTCAATGACGCCTGATTGTATGCAACCCTGCATTGCATGCCTGTCGTCACTGACAGTGTTGCCTGAAATTAGGCGCAGCAAGTGTTCGGTAATTGAATGACGCCTGATTATATGCAACCTTGCATTGCATGCCTGTCGTCACTGAAAGTGTTGCCTGAAATTAGGCGCAGCAAGTGTTTGTCAATTGAATGACGCCTGATTGTATGCAATTCTGCATTGCATGCCCGTCGTCACTAACAGAGTTGCCAGAAATTAGGTGCAAGAAGGGTTTGTTGATCAAATGACGCCTGATTATATGCAACCCTGCATTGCATGCCTGTCGTCACCGACAGTGTTGCCTGAATCTGAGCGCAGCGAGATTTTGTTGATTGAATGAAAAAGGGATTATACGCAACCCTGAATCGCATGCCTGACGTCACGAACAGAGTTGCCAGGAATTAGGCGAAAGAAAAGTTTGTTCATTGAATGACGCCTGATTGTATGCAACCCTGCATTGCATGCCAGTCGTCTTTGACAGTGTTGCCTGAAATTAGGCGCAGCAAGTTTTCGGTAATTGAATGACGCCTGATTATATGCAACCCCGCATCACATGCCTGTCGTCACTAACAGAGTTGCCAGAAATTAGGTGAAAGAAGGGTTTGTTGATCGGATGACGCCTGATTGTATGCAACCCTGAATCGCATGCCCGTCGTCACTGACAGTGTTGCCTGAATCTAGGCGCAAGAAGGGTTTGTTGATTGAATGACGCCTGGAGCATATGCAACCCTGAATCGCATGCCTGTCGTCACTAACGGAGTTGCTAGAAATTAGGCACAAGAAGGGTTTGTTGATTGAATGACGCCTGATTGTATGCAACCCTGCATTGCATGCACGTCGTAACCGACAGTGTTGCCAGAATCTCAGCGCGAGAAGGGTTTGTTGATTTAATGACGCCTGATTGTATGCAACCCTGCATCGCATGCCTGTCGTCACTGACAGTGTCGCCTGAAATTAGGCGCAGCAAGTGTTCGTTAATTGAATGACGCCTGATCATATGCAACCCTGCATAGCATGCCTGTCGGCACCGACAGTGTTGCCTGAAATCAGGCGCAGCAAGTGTTTGGTAATTGGATGACGCCTGATTGTATGCAATTCTGCATTGCATGCCCGTCGTCACCGACAGTGTTGCCTGAAATTAGGCGCAGCCAGTGTTCTCTAATTGAATAACGCCTGATTATATGCAACCCTGCATCGCATGCCTGTCGTCACTAACAGAGTTGCCAGAAATTAGGTGAAAGAAGGGTTTGTTGATCGGATGACGCCTGATTGTATGCAACCCTGAATCGCATGCCCGTCGTCACTGACAGTGTTGCCTGAATCTAAGCGCAAAAAGGGTTTGTTGATTGAATGACGCCTGATTGTATGCAACCCTGCATTGCATGACAGTCGTCTTTGACAGTGTTGCATGAATCTAAGCGCGAGAAGGGTTTGTTGATTCAATGACGCCTGATTGCATGCAACCCTGCATTGCATGCCTGTCGTCACTGACAGTGTTGCCTGAAATTAGGCGCAGCAAGTGTTCGTTAATTGAATGACGCCTGATTGTATGCAACCCTGCATCGCATGCCTGTCATCACTGACAGTGTTGCCTGAAATTAGGCGCAGCAAGTGTTCGTTAATTGAATGACGCCTGATCATATGCAACCCTGCATAGCATGCCTGTCGGCACCGGAAGTGTTGCCTGAAATTAGGCGCAGCAAGTGTTCGGTAATTGAATGACGCCTGATTGTATGCAACCCTGCATTGCATGCCTGTCGTCACTGACAGTGTTGCCTGAAATTAGGCGCAGCAAGTGTTCGGTAATTGAATGACGCCTGATTATATGCAACCCTGCATTGCATGCCCGTCGTAACCGACAGTGTTGCCTGAATCTAAGCGCGAAAAGGGTTTGTTGATTCAATGACGCCTGATTGTATGCAACCCTGCATTGCATGCCTGTCATCACTGACAGTGTTGCCTGAAATTGGGCGCAGCAAGTGTTCGGTAATTGAATGACGCCTGATTATATGCAACCCCGCATCACATGCCTGTCGTCACTAACAGAGTTGCCAGGAACTTGGCGCGAGGAGGGTTTGTTCATTGAATGACGCCTGATTGTATGCAACCCTGCATTGCATGCCTGTCGTCGCTGACAGTGTTGCCTGAATTCAAGCGCGAGAAGGGTTTGTCGATTCAATGACGCCTGATTGAATGCAACCCTGCATTGCATGCCTGTCGGCACCGACAGTGTTGCCTGAAATTAGGCGCAGCAAGTGTTTGGTAATTGAATGACGCCTGATTGTATGCAATTCTGCATTGCATGCCCGTCGTCACCGACAGTGTTGCCTGATATTAGGCGCAGCAAGTGTTCGTTAATCGAATAACGCCTGATTATATGCAACCTTGCATTGCATGCCTGTCGTCACTGAAAGTGTTGCCTGAAATTAGGCGCAGCAAGTGTTTGTCAATTGAATGACGCCTGATTGTATGCAATTCTGCATTGCATGCCCGTCGTCACTAACAGAGTTGCCAGAAATTAGGTGCAAGAAGGGTTTGTTGATCGAATGACGCCTGATTGTATGCAACCCTGCATTGTATGCCGGTCGTAACCGACAGTGTTGCCTGAATCTAAGCGCGAGAAGGGTTTGTTGATTCAATGACGCCTGATTGTATGCAACCCTGCATTGCATGCCTGTCGTCACCGACAGTGTTGCCTGAATCTAAGCGCGAAAAGGGTTTGTTGATTCAATGACGCCTGATTGTATGCAACCCTGCATTGCATGCCTGTCGTCACTGACAGTGTTGCCTGAAATTAGGCGCAGCAAGTGTTCGGTAATTGAATGACGCCTGATTATATGCAACCTTGCATTGCATGCCTGTCGTCACTGAAAGTGTTGCCTGAAATGAGGCGCAGCAAGTGTTTGTCAATTGAATGACGCCTGATTGTATGCAATTCTGCATTGCATGCCCGTCGTCACTAACAGAGTTGCCAGAAATTAGGTGCAAGAAGGGTTTGTTGATCAAATGACGCCTGATTATATGCAACCCTGCATTGCATGCCTGTCGTCACCGACAGTGTTGCCTGAATCTGAGCGCACCGAGATTTTGTTGATTGAATGAGAAAGGGATTATACGCAACCCTGAATCGCATGCCTGTCGTCACGAACAGAGTTGCCAGGAATTAGGCAAAAGAAAAGTTTGTTCATTGAATGACGCCTGATTGTATGCAACCCTGCATTGCATGCCAGTCGTCTTTGACAGTGTTGCCTGAATCTAAGCGCGAAAAGGGTTTGTTGATTCAATGACGCCTGATTATATGCAACCCTGCATTGCACGCCTGTCGTCACTGGGAGTGTTGCCTGAAATTAGGCGCAGCAAGTGTTCGTTAATTGAATGACGCCTGATTATATGCAACCCTGCATTGCATGCCCGTCGTAACCGACAGTGTTGCCTGAATCTGAGCGCGAGAAGGGTTTGTTGATTCAATGACGCCTGATTGCATGCAACCCTGCATTGCATGTCTGTCGTCACTGACAGTGTTGCCTGAAATTAGGCGCAGCAAGTGTTCGTTAATTGAATGACGCCTGATTGTATGCAACCCTGCATCGCATGCCTGTCGTCACTGACAGTGTTGCCTGAAATTAGGCGCAGCAAGTGTTCGTTAATTGAATGACGCCTGATCATATGCAACCCTGCATAGCATGCCTGTCGGCACCGACAGTGTTGCCTGAAATTAGGCGCAGCAAGTGTTCGTTAATTGAATAACGCCTGATTATATGCAACCCTGCATCGCATGCCTGTCGTCACTAACAGAGTTGCCAGAAATTAGGTGAAAGAAGGGTTTGTTGATCGGATGACGCCTGATTGTATGCAACCCTGATTCGCATGCCCGTCGTCACTGACAGTGTTGCCTGAATCTAGGCGCAAGAAGGGTTTGTTGATTAAATGACGCCTGGAGCATATGCAACCCTGAATCGCATGCCTGTCGTCACTCACGGAGTTGCTAGAAATTAGGCACAAGAAGGGTTTGTTGATTGAATGACGCCTGATTGTATGCAACCCTGCATTGCATGCCGGTCGTCACCGACAGTGTTGCCTGAATCCAAGCGCGAGAAGGGTTCGTTGATTCAATGACGCCTGATTGTATGCAACCCTGCATTGCATGCCTGTCGTCACTGACAGTGTTGCCTGAAATTAGGCACAGCAAGTTTTCGTTCATTGAATGACGCCTGATTATATGCAACCCTGCATCGCATGCTTGTCGTCACTAACAGAGTTGCCAGAAATTGGGCGCAAGAAGAGTTTGTTGATTGAATGACGCCTGATTGTATGCAATTCTGCATTGCATGCCTGTCGTCATCGACAGTGTTGCCTGAAATAAGGTGCAGTGAGTGTTTGTTGATTGCAAGACACCTGATTATATGCAACGCTGCATTGCATGCCCGTCGTAACCGACAGTGTTGCCTGAATCTAAGCGCGAAAAGGGTTTGTTGATTCAATGACGCCTGATTGTATGCAACCCTGCATTGCATGCCTGTCGTCACTGACAGTGTTGCCTGAAATTAGGCGCAGCAAGTTTTCGGTAATTGAATGACGCCTGATTATATGCAACCCCGCATCACATGCCTGTCGTCACTAACAGAGTTGCCAGGAATTTGGCGCGAGAAGGGTTTGTTCATTGAATGACGCCTGATTGTATGCAACCCTGCATTGCATGCCTGTCGTCGCTGACAGTGTTGCCTGAATTCAAGCGCGAGAAGGGTTTGTCGATTCAATGACGCCTGATTGAATGCAACCCTGCATTGCATGCCCGTCGGCACCGACAGTGTTGCCTGAAATTAGGCGCAGCAAGTGTTTGGTAATTGAATGACGCCTGATTGTATGCAATTCTGCATTGCATGCCCGTCGTCACCGACAGTGTTGCCTGATATTAGGCGCAGCAAGTGTTCGTTAATCAAATAACGCCTGATTATATGCAACCTTGCATTGCATGCCTGTCGTCACTGAAAGTGTTGCCTGAAATTAGTTGCAGCAAGTGTTTGTCAATTGAATGACGCCTGATTGTATGCAATTCTGCATTGCATGCCCGTCGTCACTAACAGAGTTGCCAGAAATTAGGTGCAAGAAGGGTTTGTTGATCGAATGACGCCTGATTGTATGCAACCCTGCATTGTATGCCGGTCGTAACCGACAGTGTTGCCTGAATCTAAGCGCGAGAAGGGTTTGTTGATTCAATGACGCCTGATTGTATGCAACCCTGCATTGCATGCCTGTCGTCACCGACAGTGTTGCCTGAATCTAAGCGCGAAAAGGGTTTGTTGATTCAATGACGCCTGATTGTATGCAACCCTGCATTGCATGCCTGTCGTCACTGACAGTGTTGCCTGAAATTAGGCGCAGCAAGTGTTCGGTAATTGAATGACGCCTGATTATATGCAACCCCGCATCACATGCCTGTCGTCACTAACAGAGTTGCCAGGAATTTGGCGCGAGAAGGGTTTGTTCATTAAATGACGCCTGATTGTATGCAACCCTGCATTGCATGCCTGTCGTCGCTGACAGTGTTGCCTGAATCCAAGCGCGAGAAGGGTTTTCGATTCAATGACGCCTGATTGAATGCAACCCTGCATTGCATGCCTGTCGGCACCGACAGTGTTGCCTGAAATTAGGCGCAGCAAGTGTTTGGTAATTGAATGACGCCTGATTGTATGCAATTCTGCATTGCATGCCCGTCGTCACCGACAGTGTTGCCTGATATTAGGCGCAGCAAGTGTTCGTTAATCGAATAACGCCTGATTATATGCAACCTTGCATTGCATGCCTGTCGTCACTGAAAGTGTTGCCTGAAATTAGGCGCAGCAAGTGTTTGTCAATTGAATGACGCCTGATTGTATGCAATTCTGCATTGCATGCCCGTCGTCACTAACAGAGTTGCTAGAAATCAGGTGCAAGAAGGGTTTGTCGATTGAATGACGCCTGATTGCATGCAATTCTGCATTGCATGCCTGTCGTCACCGACAGTGTTGCCTGAAATTAGGTGCAGCGAGTGTTTGTTGATTGCAAGACACCTGATTATATGCAACCCCGTATTGCATGCCTGTCGTAACTGACAGTGTTGCCTGAATCTAAGCGCACCGAGATTTTGTTGATTAAATGAGACCTGGATTATACGCAACCCTAAATCGCATGCCTGTCGTCACGATCGGAGTTGCCAGAAATTAGGCAAAAGAAAAGTTTGTTCATTGAATGACGCCTGATTTTATGCAACCCTGCATTGCATGACAGTCGTCTTTGACAGTGTTGCCTGAATCTAAGCGCGAGAAGGGTTTGTTGATTCAATGACGCCTGATTATATGCAATCCTGCATTGCACGCCTGTCGTCACTGAAAGTGTTGCCTGAAATTAGGCGCAGCAAGTGTTCGTTAATTGAATGACGCCTGATTATATGCAACCCTGCATTGCATGCCCGTCGTAACCGACAGTGTTGCCTGAATCTGAGCGCGAAAAGGGTTTGTTGATTTAATGACGCCTGATTGCATGCAACCCTGCATTGCATGCCTGTCGTCACTGACAGTGTTGCCTGAAATTGGGCGCAGCAAGTGTTTGTTAATTGAATAACGCCTGATTCTATGCAACCCTGCAACGCATGCCTGTCGGCACCAGGAGTGTTGCCCGAAATTAGGCGCAAGAAGGGTATGTTGATTGAATGACGCCTGGAGCATATGCAACCCTGAATCGCATGCCTGTCGTCACCAACAGAGTTGCTAGAAATTAGGCACAAGAAGGGTTTGTTGATTGAATGACGCCTGATTGTATGCAACCCTGCATTGCATGCCGGTCGTAACCGACAGTGTTGCCTGAATCTGAGCGCGAAAAGTGTTCGGTAATTGAATGACGCCTGATTGTATGCAACCCTGCATTGCATGTCTGTCGTCACCGACGGTGTTGCCTGAAATTAGGCGCAGCAAGTGTTTGTCAATTGAATGACGCCCGATTATATGCAACCCCGCATTGCAGGCTTGTGGTCACTGACAGATTTTCCTGAATTCAGGCGCACGGAAAAATTATTGTTTTCTTAACGCCTAATTATATGCAACCCTGCATTGATTGCGCGTTGTCAATCACAATGTTGCTTAATATCAAGGGCACAGGAAACTCGTGGATTGCTCGACTTCTGATCATCAGCAACTCTGCATTGCAAGCTAGTTGCTAGGAACAATGATGCCTAAAATAATTTGCAACAAAAATACAAAGATCGTTGTTTCAGTGAATTTTCCAAGACGTGTGTTTATGCACTTTGCACGACGTTTCAAACCGTTCGAGGCACTGTTACCAATCGTGTGATTTCGCACTTTTGACGACGTTCAACAGTTTTGCTCATCAAAGCACTTGTTCTCATGCACTCCTTGCAATGTTCAACTGCGAAGGCATGGATACATGTGTGATGCCGCATTCCTAACGACTTTCAACCGTTTCAAGCATGCATACAACTGTTATTCCGATTTTTTGACGACTTCCAACTGTTCCAGGCGTGAATACACGTGTTTTACAGCATTTTGAACTACTTCCAACTGTTTCAGGCTTGAATACACGTTTTTCACAGCATTTTGAACGACTTTCAGCTGTTTCAGGCGTTAATATGCGTGTTCGACAGCATTCTAAACAACTTTCGGATGTCCCAGTTTTCACGACTTCCAACTGTTTCAGGCGTAAATACACGTGTTTGACTGCATTTTGAACGACTTTCAACTGTTTCAGTTTGAACGACTTTCAACTGTTTCAGGCATGAATTTACGTATTATACTACACTTTTGACGACTTTAGACTGTTTCAGGCATGGATACACGTGTTATACCGCACTTTTAACGTTATTCAACTGTTTCGGGCGTAAATATACGTGTTTGACAGCATTTCGAATGACTTCCAACTGGTTCAGGTATGGATTCGCGTGTTATGCCGCACTTTTAACGTTATCCAACTGTTTCAGATTAAACGACTTTTAACTGTTTTGGGCAGGGATATACGTGTTATACCGAACTTTCAACGGTATTTAACTGTCACAGTAAGGACGACTTTCGATTGTTTCAGGCGTGAATATTCGTGTTTTACAGCACCATCGACGTTATTCAATTGTTTCAGATCAAACGACTTTCAACTGTTTCAGGCATAAATTTACGTATTATACTACACTTCTGACGACTTTCAACTGTTTTAAGCATAAAAGCAAGTGTTTTACAGTATTTTGAACGACTTTCATTTGTTTCAGGCGTGAAAAGTCGTGTTTCACAGCATTTTGAATGACTTTCAACTGTTTCAGGCATGGATTTACGTGTTATACCGCACTTCTAACGTTATTCAACTGTTTCAGGCGTGAGCATACGTGTTTTACAGCATTTTGAACGACTTTCAACTGTTTCAGGTATGGATTCACGTGTTCTACCGCGCTTTGAACGTTAATCGACTGTTTCAGATGAAACGACTTGCAACTGTTTCGGGCAAGGATATACGTGTTACGCCGCACTTTGAACGTTATCCGACTGTTCCAGTTCAGAAGACTCTCAACTGTTTCGGGCGTGAATATTCGTGTTTGACAGCATCTTGAATGACTTTCAACCGTTTCAGGTATGGATTCACGTGTTATACCGCACTTTCAACGTTATTCAACCGTTGAGGATGAAACGACTTTCAACTGTTTCAGGCGTAAATATTCGTGTTTTACAGCACCATCAACGTTAATCAACTGTTTCAGATTAAACGACTTTCAACCGTTTGAGGCATAAATCTACGTATTATGCCTCACTTTTGACGACTTCCAACTGTTTCAGGCGTAAATACACGTGTTTGACAGCATTTTGAACGATTTTCGACTGTTTTAGGCGTGAATACACGTGTTTCACAACATTTTGATCAACCCTTAACTGTTCAGTTTGAACGACTTTCGAATGTTTCGGGCGTGAAAACACGTGTTTTATAGATTTTTGAACGACTTTCAACTGTTTTTGGCGTAGATACATGTGTTTCACAGCATTTTGGACCACTTCTAACTGTTCCGAACGTGGATACACGTGTTTGACAGCATTTCAAACATTTTCCGTGTGTTTAATTTGGAAGACTTTCCAGGCATAAATTCACGTGTTTTCGACTTCACGTCTGAAATGCTGTGAAACACGTGTATTCACGCCTGAAACAGTTGAGAGTCGTTCGAACTGGAACGGTTGAATAACGTTAGGAGTGCGAAACAACACGGGAATCTATGCCTAAAACAGTCAAAAGTCGTTCATTCTGGAACAGTTGAATAACGTTAGGAGTGCAGAATAACACGGGAATCCATGCCTGAAACAGTCGAAAGTCGTTCAATCTGAAACAGTTAAATAACGTTGGGAGTGCAGTATAACACGTGAATCCATGCCTGAAACAGTTGAGAATCGTTCAAACTGAAACAGTTGAATAACGTTGAAAGTTGAAAATAACACGTGAATCCATGCCTGAAACAGTTGAAAGTCGTCCGAAATGCTGTCAAACACGTGTATTCACGCCTGAAACAGTTGAGAGTCGTTCGAACTGGAACGGTTGAATAACGTTGAAACCGCAGTATAATACGTGAATTTATGCTTGAAACAGTTGAAAGTCGTTCAAACGGAAAATGTCGAATAACGTTAGGAGTAAGGAATAACACGGGAATCCATGCCTGAAACAGTCGAAAGTCGTTTAATCTAAAACAGTTGAATAACGTTGAAAGTGCCGTATGATACGTGAATTCATGCCTGAAACAGTTGAAAGTCGTCCGAAATGCTGTCAAACACGTGTATTCACGCCTGAAACAGTTGAGAGTCGTTCGAACTGGAACGGTTGAATAACGTTGAAACCGCAGTATAATACGTGAATTCATGCCTGAAACAGTTGAAAGTCGTTCAAACTGAAACAGTTGAATAACGTTGAAAGTTGAAAATAACACGTGAATCCATGCCTGAAACAGTTGAAAGTCGTCCGAAATGCTGTAAAACACGTGAATTCATGCCTGAAACAGTTGAAAGTCGTTCAAACTGAAACATTCGAATAACGTTGGGAGTGCAAAATAACACGTGAATTCATGCCTGAAACAGTTGAAAATCGTTCAATCTGAAACAGTTGAATAACGTTGGAGTGCGGTATAACACGTGAATCCATGCTTGAAACAGTTGAAAGTCGTCAGAAATGCTGTAAAACACGTGTATTCACGCCTGAAACAGTTGAGAGTTGTTCAATCTGAAACGGTTGAATAACGTCGAAACCGCAGTATAATACGTGAATTTATGCCTGAAACAGTTGAAAGTCGTTCAAACTGAAACGGTTGAATAACGTTGGAAGTTTAAAATAACACGTGAATTCATGCCTGAAACAGTTGAGAGTTGTTCAATCTGAAACAGTTGAATAACGTTGGGAGTGCGGTATAACACGTGAATCCATGCCTGAAACAGTCGAAAGTCATTCAATCTGAAACAGTTGAATAACGTTGAATTAGCGGTATAACACGTGTATTCACGCCTGAAACAGCTGAGAGTCGTTCAAACTGAAACAGTTGAATAACGTTGAAAGTTGAAAATAACACGTGAATCCATGCCTGAAACAGTTGAAAGTCGTCCGAAATGCTGTCAAACACGTGTATTCACGCGTGAAACAGTTGAGAGTCGTTCGAACTGGAACAGTTGAATAACGTTGAAACCGCAGTATAATACGTGAATTTATGCTTGAAACAGTTGAAAGTCGTTCAAACTGAAAATGTCGAATAACGTTAGGAGTAAGGAATAACACGGGAATCCATGCCTGAAACAGTCGAAAGTCGTTTAATCTAAAACAGTTGAATAACGTTGAAAGTGCCGTATGATACGTGAATTCATGCCTGAAACAGTTGAAAGTCGTCCGAAATGCTGTCAAACACGTGTATTCACGCCTGAAACAGTTGAGAGTCGTTCGAACTGGAACGGTTGAATAACGTTGAAACCGCAGTATAATACGTGAATTCATGCCTGAAACAGTTGAAAGTCGTTCAAACTGAAACAGTTGAATAACGTTGAAAGTTGAAAATAACACGTGAATCCATGCCTGAAACAGTTGAAAGTCGTCCGAAATGCTGTAAAACACGTGAATTCATGCCTGAAACAGTTGAAAGTCGTTCAAACTGAAACATTCGAATAACGTTGGGAGTGCAAAATAACACGTGAATTCATGCCTGAAACAGTTGAAAATCGTTCAATCTGAAACAGTTGAATAACGTTGGGAGTGCGGTATAACACGTGAATCCATGCTTGAAACAGTTGAAAGTCGTCAGAAATGCTGTAAAACACGTGTATTCACGCCTGAAACAGTTGAGAGTTGTTCAATCTGAAACGGTTGAATAACGTCGAAACCGCAGTATAATACGTGAATTTATGCCTGAAACAGTTGAAAGTCGTTCAAACTGAAACGGTTGAATAACGTTGGAAGTTTAAAATAACACGTGAATTCATGCCTGAAACAGTTGAGAGTTGTTCAATCTGAAACAGTTGAATAACGTTGGGAGTGCGGTATAACACGTGAATCCATGCCTGAAACAGTCGAAAGTCATTCAATCTGAAACAGTTGAATAACGTTGAATTAGCGGTATAACACGTGTATTCACGCCTGAAACAGCTGAGAGTCGTTCAAACTGAAACAGTTGAATAACGTTGAAAGTTGAAAATAACACGTGAATCCATGCCTGAAACAGTTGAAAGTCGTCCGAAATGCTGTCAAACACGTGTATTCACGCGTGAAACAGTTGAGAGTCGTTCGAACTGGAACGGTTGAATAACGTTGAAACCGCAGTATAATACGTAAATTTATGCTTGAAACAGTTGAAAGTCGTTCAAACTGAAAATGTCGAATAACGTTAGGAGTAAGGAATACCACGGGAATCCATGCCTGGCACAGTCGAAAGTCGTTCAATCTAAAACAGTTGAATAACGTTGAAAGTGCCGTATGATACGTGAATTCATGCCTGAAACAGTTGAAAGTCGTTCAAACTGAAACAGTTGAATAACGTTGGGAGTGCGGTATAACACGTGAATCCATGCCTGAAACAGTCGAAAGTCATTCAATCTGAAACAGTTGAATAACGTTGAATTAGCGGTATAACACGTGTATTCACGCCCGAAACAGCTGAGAGTCGTTCAAACTGAAACAGTCGAATAACGTTGGAAGTGCGGAATAACACGTGAATTCATGCCTGAAACAGTTGAGAGTTGTTCAATCTGAAACAGTTGAATAACGTTGGGAGTGCGGTATAACACGTGAATCCATGCCTGAAACAGTTGAAAGTCGTCCAAAATGCTGTGAAATACGTGTATTTACGCCTGAAACAGTTGAGAGTCGTTCGAACTGAAACGGTTGAATAACGTTGAAACCGCAGTATAATACGTAAATTTATGCTTGAAACAGTTGAAAGTCGTTCAAACTGAAAATGTCGAATAACGTTAGGAGTAAGGAATACCACGGGAATCCATGCCTGAAACAGTCGAAAGTCGTTCAATCTAAAACAGTTGAATAACGTTGAAAGTGCCGTATAATACGTGAATTCATGCCTTGAACAGTTGAAAATCGTTCAAACTGAAACAGTTGAATAACGTTAGGAGTAATGAATGACACGGGAATCCATGCCTGAAACAGTCGAAAGTCGTTCAATCTAAAACAGTTGAATAACGTTGAAAGTGCTGTAAAACACGTGAATTCATGCCTGAAACAGTTGAAAGTCGTTCAAACTGAAACAGTCGAATAACGTTGGAAGTGCGGAATAACACGTGAATTCATGCCTGAAACAGTTGAGAGTTGTTCAATCTGAAACAGTTGAATAACGTTGGGAGTGCGGTATAACACGTGAATCCATGCCTGAAACAGTTGAAAGTCGTCCAAAATGCTGTCAAACACGTGTATTCACGCGTGAAACAGTTGAGAGTCGTTCGAACTGGAACGGTTGAATAACGTTGAAACCGCAGTATAATACGTAAATTTATGCTTGAAACAGTTGAAAGTCGTTCAAACTGAAAATGTCGAATAACGTTAGGAGTAAGGAATACCACGGGAATCCATGCCTGAAACAGTCGAAAGTCGTTCAATCTAAAACAGTTGAATAACGTTGAAAGTGCCGTATGATACGTGAATTCATGCCTGAAACAGTTGAAAGTCGTTCAAACTGAAACAGTTGAATAACGTTGAAAGTGCCGTATAATACGTGAATTCATGCCTTAAACAGTTGAAAGTCGTTCAAACTGAAACAGTTGAATAATGTTGAAAGTTGAAAATAACACGTGAATCCATGCCTGAAACAGTTAAAAGTCGTCCGAAATGCTGTAAAACACGTGAATTCATGCCTAAAACAGTTGAACGTCGTCCAAAATGCTGTCAAACACGTGTATTCACGCCTGAAACAGTTAAGAGTCGTTCGAACTGGAACGGTTGAATAACGTTGAAACCGCAGTATAATACGTGAATTCATGCCTGAAACAGTTGAAAGTCGTTCAAACTGAAATAGTTGAATAACGTTGGAAGTTTAAAATAACACGAGAATTCATGCCTGAAACAGTTGATAGTTGTTCAATCTGAAACAGTTGAATAACGTTGGGAGTGCGGTATAACACGTGAATCCATGCCTGAAACAGTCGAAAGTCATTCAATCTGAAACAGTTGAATAACGTTGAATTAGCGGTATAACACGTGAATTCATGCCTGAAACAGTTGAAAATCGTTCAATCTGAAACAGTTGAATAACGTTGGGAGTGCGGTATAACACGTGAATCCATGCTTGAAACAGTTGAAAGTCGTCAGAAATGCTGTAAAACACGTGTATTCACGCCTGAAACAGTTGAGAGTTGTTCAATCTGAAACGGTTGAATAACGTCGAAACCGCAGTATAATACGTGAATTTATGCCTGAAACAGTTGAAAGTCGTTCAAACTGAAACAGTTGAATAACGTTGGAAGTTCAAAATAACACGTGAATTCATGCCTGAAACAGTTGAGAGTTGTTCAATCTGAAACAGTTGAATAACGTTGGGAGTGCGGTATAACACGTGAATCCATGCCTGAAACAGTTGAAAGTCGTTCAAACTGAAACAGTTGAATAACGTTGAAAGTGCCGTATAATACGTGAATTCATGCCTTAAACAGTTGAAAGTCGTTCAAACTGAAATAGTTGAATAACGTTGGAAGTTTAAAATAACACGTGAATTCATGCCTGAAACAGTTGATAGTTGTTCGATCTGAAACAGTTGAATAACGTTGGGAGTGCGGTATAACACGTGAATCCATGCCTGAAACAGTTGAAAGTCGTCCAAAATGCTGTGAAAGACGTGTATTCACGCCTGAAACAGTTGAGAGTCGTTCGAACTGAAACGGTTGAATAACGTTGGAAGTGCGGAATAACACGGGAATTCATGCCTGAAACAGTTGAAAGTCGTTGAACTGAAACAGTCGAATAACGTTGGAAGTGCGGAATAACACGTGAATTCATGCCTGAAACAGTTGAGAGTTGTTCAAACTGAAACAGTTGAATAACGTTGGGAGTGCGGTATAACACGTGAATCCATGCCTGAAACAGTTGAAAGTCGTTCAAACTGAAACAGTTGAATAACGTTGAAAGTGCCGTATAATACGTGAATTCATGCCTTGAACAGTTGAAAATCGTTCAAAACTGAAACAGTTGAATAACGTTAGGAGTAATGAATGACACGGGAATCCATGCCTGAAACAGTCGAAAGTCGTTCAATCTAAAACAGTTGAATAACGTTGAAAGTGCTGTAAAACACGTGAATTCATGCCTGAAACAGTTGAAAGTCGTTCAAACTGAAACAGTCGAATAACGTTGGAAGTGCGGAATAACACGTGAATTCATGCCTGAAACAGTTGAGAGTTGTTCAATCTGAAACAGTTGAATAACGTTGGGAGTGCGGTATAACACGTGAATCCATGCCTGAAACAGTTGAAAGTCGTCCAAAATGCTGTGAAATACGTGTATTTACGCCTGAAACAGTTGAGAGTCGTTCGAACTGAAACGGTTGAATAACGTTGAAACCGCAGTATAATACGTGAATTTATGCTTGAAACAGTTGAAAGTCGTTCAAACTGAAAATGTCGAATAACGTTAGGAGTAAGGAATGACACGGGAATCCATGCCTGAAACAGTCGAAAGTCGTTCAATTGAAAACAGTTGAATAACGTTGAAAGTGCCGTATAATACGTGAATTCATGCCTTAAACAGTTGAAAGTCGTTCAAACTGAAACAGTTGAATAACGTTGAAAGTTGAAAATAACACGTGAATCCATGCCTGAAACAGTTGAAAGTCGTCCGAAATGCTGTAAAACACGCTAATTCATGCCTGAAACAGTTGAAAGTCGTCCAAAATGCTGTCAAACACGTGTATTCACGCCTGAAACAGTTGAGAGTCGTTCGAACTGGAACGGTTGAATAACGTTGAAACCGCAGTATAATACGTGAATTCATGCCTGAAACAGTTGAAAGTCGTTCAAACTGAAACAGTTGAATAACGTTGAAAGTTTAAAATAACACGTGAATTCATGCCTGAAACAGTTGAGAGTTGTTCAATCTGAAACAGTTGAATAACGTTGGGAGTGCGGTATAACACGTGAATCCATGCCTGAAACAGTCGAAAGTCATTCAATCTGAAACAGTTGAATAACGTTGAATTAGCGGTATAACACGTGAATTCATGCCTGAAACAGTTGAAAATCGTTCAATCTGAAACAGTTGAATAACGTTGGGAGTGCGGTATAACACGTGAATCTATGCTTGAAACAGTTGAAAGTCGTCAGAAATGCTGTAAAACACGTGTATTCACGCCTGAAACAGTTGAAAGTCGTTCAAACTGAAACAGTCGAATAACGTTGGAAGTGCGGAATAACACGTGAATCCATGCCTGAAACAGTTGAGAGTTGTTCAATCTGAAACAGTTGAATAACGTTGAAAGTTGAAAATAACACGTGAATCCATGCCTGAAACAGTTGAAAGTCGTCCGAAATGCTGTCAAACACGTGTATTTACGCCTGAAACAGTTGAGAGTCGTTCGAACTGGAACGGTTGAATAACGTTGAAACCGCAGTATAATACGTGAATTTATGCTTGAAACAGTTGAAAGTCGTTCAAACTGAAAATGTCGAATAACGTTAGGAGTAAGGAATAACACGGGAATCCATGCCTGAAACAGTCGAAAGTCCGTTTAATCTAAAACAGTTGAATAACGTTGAAAGTGCCGTATGATACGTGAATTCATGCCTGAAACAGTTGAAAGTCGTTCAAACTGAAACAGTTGAATAACGTTGAAAGTTGAAAATAACACGTGAATCCATGCCTGAAACAGTTGAGAGTTGTTTAATCTGGAACAGTTGAATAACGTTGGAAGTGCAGTATAACACGTGAATCCATGCCTGAAACAGTTGAAAATCGTTTAATCTGAAACATTCGAATAACGTTGGGAGTGCGAAATAACACGTAAATTTATGCCTGAAACAGTCGAAAATCGTTCGAACTGGAACGGTTGAATAACTTTGAAACCGCAGTTTAATACGTGAATTTATGCCTGACACAGTTGAAAGTCGTTCAATCTGAAACAGTTGAATAACGTTGGAAGTGCGGAATAACACGGGAATCCATGCCTGGAACAGTTGAAAGTCGTCCAAAATGCTGTCAAAACACGTGTATTCACGCGTGAAACAGTTGAGAGTCGTTCGAACTGGAACGGTTGAAATAACGTTGAAAGTGCAGTATAATAGGTGAATTCATGCCTGAAACAGTTGAAAGTCGTTCAAACTGAAACAAGTAAATAACGTTGGGAGTGCGGTATAACACGTGAATCCATGCCTGAAACAGTTGAAAGTCGTCAGAAATGCTGTGAAATACGTGTATTTACGCCTGAAGCAGTTGAGAGTCGTTCGAACTGGAACGGTTGAATAACGTTGAAACCGCAGTATAATGCGTGAATTTATGACTGAAACAGTTGAAAGTCGTTCAAACTGAAACAAGTAAATAACGTTGGGAGTGCGGTATAACACGTGAATCCATGCCTGAAACAGTTGAAAGTCGTCCGAAATGCTGTAAAACACGTGTATTCACGCCTAAAACAGTTGAGTGTTGTTCAATCTGGAACAGTTGAATAACGTTGGGAGTGCGGTATAACACGTGAATCCATGCCTGAAACAGTCAAAAGTCGTTCAAACTGAAACAGTTGAATGACGTCGAAAGTTTGAAATAACACGTGAATTCATGCCTGAAACAGTTGAGAGTCGTCCGAAATGCTGTAAAACACGTGTATTCACGCCTGAAACAGTTGAAAATCGTTCAATCTCAAACAGTTGAATAACGTTGGGAGTGCGAAATAACACGTGAAATCATGCCTGAAACATTTGAAAATCGTTCAATCTGAAACAGTTGAATAACGTTGGGAGTGCGGTACAACACGTGAATCCATGCCTGAAACAGTTGAAAGTCGTCCGAAATGCTGTAAAACACGTGAATTCACGCCTGAAACAGTTGAGAGTCGTTCGAACTGGAACAGTTGAATAACGTTGGAAGTGCGGAATAACACGTGTATTCACGCCTGAAACAGTTGAGAGTCGTTCGAACTGGAACGGTTGAATAACGTTGAGCAGTATAATACGGGAATTTATGCCTGAAACAGTTGAAAGTCTTTCAAACTGAAACAGTTGAATAACGTTGGAAGTTTGAAAGAACACGTGAATTCATGCCTGAAACAGTTGAGAGTTGTTCAATCTGAAACAGTTGAATAACGTTGGGAGTGCGGTATAACACGTGAATCCATGCCTGAAACAGTCGAAAGTCGTTCAATCTGGAACAGTTGAATAACGTTGAATTAGCGGTATAACACGTCAATTTATGCCTGAAACAGTTGAAAATCGTTCAATCTGAAACAGTCGAATAACGTTAGGAGTGCGGTATAGCACGTGAATCCATGCCTGAAACAGTTGAGAGTCGTCAGAAATGCCGTGAAATACGTGTATTCACGCCTGAAACAGTTAAGAGTCGTTCGAACTGGAACGGTTGAATAACGTTGAAACCGCAGTATAATACGTGAATTTATGCCTGAAACAGTTGAAAGTCGTTCAATCTGAAACAGTTGAATAACGTTGGAAGTGTGGAATAACACGGGAATCCATGCCTGGAACAGTTGAAAGTCGTCCAAAATGCTGTCAAACACGTGTATCCACGCCTGAAACAGTTGAGAGTCGTTCAAACTGGAACGGTTGAATAACGTTGAAACCGCAGTATAATACGTGAATTTATGCTTGAAACAGTTGAAAATCGTTCAATCTCAAACAGTTAAATAATGTTGGAAGTGCGGAATAACACGGGAATCCATGCCTGAAACAGTTGAAAGTCGTCCAAAATGCTGTCAAACACGTGTATTCACGCCTGAAACAGTTAAGAGTCGTTCAAACTGGAACGGTTGAATAACGTTGAAAGTGCTGTATAATACGTGAATTCATGCCTGAAACAGTTGAAAATCGTTCAATCTCAAACAGTTAAATAACGTTGGAAGTGCGGAATAACACGGGAATCCATGCCTGAAACAGTTGAAAGTCGTCCAAAATGCTGTCAAACACGTGTATTCACGCCTGAAACAGTTGAGAGTCGTTCGAACTGGAACGGTTGAATAACGTTAAAACCGCAGTATAATACGTGAATTCATGCCTGAAACAGTTGAAAGTCGTTCAAACTGAAACAGTTGAATAACGTTGGAAGTTTAAAATAACACGTGAATTCATGCCTGAAACAGTTGAGAGTTGTTCAATCTGAAACAGTTGAATAACGTTGGGAGTGCGGTATAACACGTGAATCCATGCCTGAAACAGTCGAAAGTCGTCCGAAATGCTGTAAAACACGTGAATTCATGCATGATACAGTTGAAAATCGTTCAATCTGAAACAGTTGAATAACGTTGGAAGTGCGGAATAACACGTGAATTCATGCCTGAAACAGTTGAAAATCGTTCAATCTGAAACAGTTGAATCACGTTGGGAGTGCGGTATAACACGTGAATCCATGCCTGAAACAGTCGAAAGTCGTCCGAAATGCTGTAAAACACGTGAATTCATGCCTGAAACAGTTGAAAGTCGTTCAAACTGAAACAGTCGAATAACGTTGGAAGTGCCGTATAATACGTGAATTCATGCCTCAAACAGTTAAAAGTCGTCCGAAATGCTGTAAAACACGTGAATTCATGCCTGAAACAGTTGAAAGTCGTCCAAAATGCTGTCAAACACGTGTATTCACGCCTGGAACAGTTAAGAGTCGTTCGAACTGGAACGGTTGGATAACGTTGAAACCGCAGTATAATACGTGAATTCATGCCTGAAACAGTTGAAAGTCGTTCAAACTGAAACAGTTGAATAACGTTGGAAGTTTAAAATAACACGTGAATTCATGCCTGAAACAGTTGAGAGTCGTTCAATCTGAAACAGTCGAATAACGTTAGGAGTGCGGTATAGCACGTGAATCCATGCCTGAAACAGTTGAGAGTCGTCAGAAATGCTGTGAAATACGTGTATTCACGCCTGAAACAGTTAAGAGTCGTTCGAACTGGAACGGTTGAATAACGTTGAAACCGCAGTATAATACGTGAATTTATGCCTGAAACAGTTGAAAGTCGTTCAATCTGAAACAGTTGAATAACGTTGGAAGTGTGGAATAACACGGGAATCCATGCCTGGAACAGTTGAGAGTCGTCCAAAATGCTGTCAAACACGTGTATCCACGCCTGAAACAGTTGAGAGTCGTTCAAACTGGAACGGTTGAATAACGTTGAAACCGCAGTATAATACGTGAATTTATGCCTGAAACAGTTGAAAGTCGTTCAAAACTGAAACAGTTGAATAACGTTGGAAGTTCAAAATAACACGTGAATTCATGCCTGAAACAGTTGAGAGTTGTTCAATCTGAAACAGTTGAATAACGTTGGGAGTGCGGTATAACACGTGAATCCATGCCTGAAACAGTTGAAAGTCGTCCAAAATGCTGTGAAAGACGTGTATTCACGCCTGAAACAGTTGAGAGTCGTTCGAACTGAAACGGTTGAATAACGTTGGAAGTGCGGAATAACACGGGAATTCATGCCTGAAACAGTTGAAAGTCGTTCAAACTGAAACAGTCGAATAACGTTGGAAGTGCGGAATAACACGTGAATTCATGCCTGAAACAGTTGAGAGTTGTTCAAACTGAAACAGTTGAATAACGTTGGGAGTGCGGTATAACACGTGAATCATGCCTGAAACAGTTGAAAGTCGTTCAAACTGAAACAGTTGAATAACGTTGAAAGTGCCGTATAATACGTGAATTCATGCCTTGAACAGTTGAAAGTCGTTCAAACTGAAACAGTTGAATAACGTTAGGAGTAATGAATGACACGGGAATCCATGCCTGAAACAGTCGAAAGTCGTTCAATCTAAAACAGTTGAATAACGTTGAAAGTGCTGTAAAACACGTGAATTCATGCCTGAAACAGTTGAAAGTCGTTCAAACTGAAACAGTCGAATAACGTTGGAAGTGCGGAATAACACGTGAATTCATGCCTGAAACAGTTGAGAGTTGTTCAATCTGAAACAGTTGAATAACGTTGGGAGTGCGGTATAACACGTGAATCCATGCCTGAAACAGTTGAAAGTCGTCCAAAATGCTGTGAAATACGTGTATTTACGCCTGAAACAGTTGAGAGTCGTTCGAACTGAAACGGTTGAATAACGTTGAAACCGCAGTATAATACGTGAATTTATGCTTGAAACAGTTGAAAGTCGTTCAAACTGAAAATGTCGAATAACGTTGGGAGTAAGGAATGACACGGGAATCCATGCCTGAAACAGTCGAAAGTCGTTCAATTGAAAACAGTTGAATAACGTTGAAAGTGCCGTATAATACGTGAATTCATGCCTTAAACAGTTGAAAGTCGTTCAAACTGAAACAGTTGAATAACGTTGAAAGTTGAAAATAACACGTGAATCCATGCCTGAAACAGTTGAAAGTCGTCCGAAATGCTGTAAAACACGCTAATTCATGCCTGAAACAGTTGAAAGTCGTCCAAAATGCTGTCAAACACGTGTATTCACGCCTGAAACAGTTAAGAGTCGTTCGAACTGGAACGGTTGAATAACGTTGAAACCGCAGTATAATACGTGAATTCATGCCTGAAACAGTTGAAAGTCGTTCAACACTGAAACAGTTGAATAACGTTGAAAGTTTAAAATAACACGTGAATTCATGCCTGAAACAGTTGAGAGTTGTTCAATCTGAAACAGTTGAATAACGTTGGGAGTGCGGTATAACACGTGAATCCATGCCTGAAACAGTCGAAAGTCGTTCAATCTGGAACAGTTGAATAACGTTGAATTAGCGGTATAACACGTCAATTTATGCCTGAAACAGTTGAAAATCGTTCAATCTGAAACAGTCGAATAACGTTAGGAGTGCGGTATAGCACGTGAATCCATGCCTGAAACAGTTGAGAGTCGTCAGAAATGCCGTGAAATACGTGTATTCACGCCTGAAACAGTTAAGAGTCGTTCGAACTGGAACGGTTGAATAACGTTGAAACCGCAGTATAATACGTGAATTTATGCCTGAAACAGTTGAAAGTCGTTCAATCTGAAACAGTTGAATAACGTTGGAAGTGTGGAATAACACGGGAATCCATGCCTGGAACAGTTGAAAGTCGTCCAAAATGCTGTCAAACACGTGTATCCACGCCTGAAACAGTTGAGAGTCGTTCAAACTGGAACGGTTGAATAACGTTGAAACCGCAGTATAATACGTGAATTTATGCTTGAAACAGTTGAAAATCGTTCAATCTCAAACAGTTAAATAATGTTGGAAGTGCGGAATAACACGGGAATCCATGCCTGAAACAGTTGAAAGTCGTCCAAAATGCTGTCAAACACGTGTATTCACGCCTGAAACAGTTAAGAGTCGTTCAAACTGGAACGGTTGAATAACGTTGAAAGTGCTGTATAATACGTGAATTCATGCCTGAAACAGTTGAAAATCGTTCAATCTCAAACAGTTAAATAACGTTGGAAGTGCGGAATAACACGGGAATCCATGCCTGAAACAGTTGAAAGTCGTCCAAAATGCTGTCAAACACGTGTATTCACGCCTGAAACAGTTGAGAGTCGTTCGAACTGGAACGGTTGAATAACGTTAAAACCGCAGTATAATACGTGAATTCATGCCTGAAACAGTTGAAAGTCGTTCAAACTGAAACAGTTGAATAACGTTGGAAGTTTAAAATACACGTGAATTCATGCCTGAAACAGTTGAGAGTTGTTCAATCTGAAACAGTTGAATAACGTTGGGAGTGCGGTATAACACGTGAATCCATGCCTGAAAACAGTCGAAAGTCGTCCGAAATGCTGTAAAACACGTGAATTCATGCATGATACAGTTGAAAATCGTTCAATCTGAAACAGTTGAATAACGTTGGAAGTGCGGAATAACACGTGAATTCATGCCTGAAACAGTTGAAAATCGTTCAATCTGAAACAGTTGAATCACGTTGGGAGTGCGGTATAACACGTGAATCCATGCCTGAAACAGTCGAAAGTCGTCCGAAATGCTGTAAAACACGTGAATTCATGCCTGAAACAGTTGAAAGTCGTTCAAACTGAAACAGTCGAATGACGTTGGAAGTGCCGTATAATACGTGAATTCATGCCTCAAACAGTTAAAAGTCGTCCGAAATGCTGTAAAACACGTGAATTCATGCCTGAAACAGTTGAAAGTCGTCCAAAATGCTGTCAAACACGTGTATTCACGCCTGGAACAGTTAAGAGTCGTTCGAACTGGAACGGTTGGATAACGTTGAAACCGCAGTATAATACGTGAATTCATGCCTGAAACAGTTGGAAGTCGTTCAAACTGAAACAGTTGAATAACGTTGGAAGTTTAAAATAACACGTGAATTCATGCCTGAAACAGTTGAGAGTCGTTCAATCTGAAACAGTTGAATAACGTTGGGAGTGCGGTATAACACGTGAATCCATGCCTGAAACAGTCGAAAGTCATTCAATCTGAAACAGTTGAATAACGTTGAATTAGCGGTATAACACGTGAATTCATGCCTGAAACAGTTGAAAATCGTTCAATCTGAAACAGTTGAATAACGTTGGGAGTGCGGTATCACACGTGAATCCATGCCTGAAACAGTTGAAAGTCGACCGAAATGCTGTAAAACACGTGAATTTACGCCGGAAACAGTTGAGAGTCGTTCGAACTGGAACAGTTGAATAACGTTAGAAGTGCAGTATCACACGTGAATCCATGCCTGAAACAGTTGAAAGTCGTGCGAAATGCTGTAAAACACGTGAATTCATGCTTGAAACAGTTGAAAGTCAGTCAAACTGAAACATTCGAATAACGTTGGGAGTGCGAAATAACACGTGAATTCATGCCTGAAACAGTTGAAAATCGTCCAAAATGCTGTCAAACACGTGTATTCACGCCTCAAACAGTTAAAAGTCGTTCGAACTGGAACGGTTGAATAACGTTGAAACCGCAGTATAATACGTGAATTTATGCCTGAAACAGTTGAAAGTCGTTCAAACTGAAAATGTTGAATAACGTTAGAAGTGCGGAATAACACGTGAATTCATGCCTGAAACAGTTGAGAGTTGTTCAATCTGAAACAGTTGAATAACGTTGGGAGTGCGGTATAACACGTGAATCCATGCCTGAAACAGTCGAAAGTCGTTCAATCTGGAACAGTTGAATAACGTTGAATTAGCGGTATAACACGTCAATTTATGCCTGAAACAGTTGAAAATCGTTCAATCTGAAACAGTCGAATAACGTTAGGAGTGCGGTATAGCACGTGAATCCATGCCTGAAACAGTTGAGAGTCGTCAGAAATGCCGTGAAATACGTGTATTCACGCCTGAAACAGTTAAGAGTCGTTCGAACTGGAACGGTTGAATAACGTTGAAACCGCAGTATAATACGTGAATTTATGCCTGAAACAGTTGAAAGTCGTTCAATCTGAAACAGTTGAATAACGTTGGAAGTGTGGAATAACACGGGAATCCATGCCTGGAACAGTTGAAAAGTCGTCCAAAATGCTGTCAAACACGTGTATCCACGCCTGAAACAGTTGAGAGTCGTTCAAACTGGAACGGTTGAATAACGTTGAAACCGCAGTATAATACGTGAATTTATGCTTGAAACAGTTGAAAATCGTTCAATCTCAAACAGTTAAATAATGTTGGAAGTGCGGAATAACACGGGAATCCATGCCTGAAACAGTTGAAAGTCGTCCAAAATGCTGTCAAACACGTGTATTCACGCCTGAAACAGTTAAGAGTCGTTCAAACTGGAACGGTTGAATAACGTTGAAAGTGCTGTATAATACGTGAATTCATGCCTGAAACAGTTGAAAATCGTTCAATCTCAAACAGTTAAATAACGTTGGAAGTGCGAATAACACGGGAATCCATGCCTGAAACAGTTGAAAGTCGTCCAAAATGCTGTCAAACACGTGTATTCACGCCTGAAACAGTTGAGAGTCGTTCGAACTGAACGGTTGAATAACGTTAAAACCGCAGTATAATACGTGAATTCATGCCTGAAACAGTTGAAAGTCGTTCAAACTGAAACAGTTGAATAACGTTGGAAGTTTAAAATAACACGTGAATTCATGCCTGAAACAGTTGAGAGTTGTTCAATCTGAAACAGTTGAATAACGTTGGGAGTGCGGTATAACACGTGAATCCATGCCTGAAACAGTCGAAAGTCGTCCGAATGCTGTAAAACACGTGAATTCATGCATGATACAGTTGAAAATCGTTCAATCTGAAACAGTTGAATAACGTTGGAAGTGCGGAATAACACGTGAATTCATGCCTGAAACAGTTGAAAATCGTTCAATCTGAAACAGTTGAATCACGTTGGGAGTGCGGTATAACACGTGAATCCATGCCTGAAACAGTCGAAAGTCGTCCGAAATGCTGTAAAACACGTGAATTCATGCCTGAAACAGTTGAAAGTCGTTCAAAATGCTGTCAAACACGTGTATTCACGCCTGGAACAGTTAAGAGTCGTTCGAACTGGAACGGTTGGATAACGTTGAAACCGCAGTATAATACGTGAATTCATGCCTGAAACAGTTGAAAGTCGTTCAAACTGAAACAGTTGAATAACGTTGGAAGTTTAAAATAACACGTGAATTCATGCCTGAAACAGTTGAGAGTCGTTCAATCTGAAACAGTCGAATAACGTTAGGAGTGTGCGGTATAGCACGTGAATCCATGCCTGAAACAGTTGAGAGTCGTCAGAAATGCTGTGAAATACGTGTATTCACGCCTGAAACAGTTAAGAGTCGTTCGAACTGGAACGGTTGAATAACGTTGAAACCGCAGTATAATACGTGAATTTATGCCTGAAACAGTTGAAAGTCGTTCAATCTGAAACAGTTGAATAACGTTGGAAGTGTGGAATAACACGGGAATCCATGCCTGGAACAGTTGAGAGTCGTCCAAAATGCTGTCAAACACGTGTATCCACGCCTGAAACAGTTGAGAGTCGTTCAAACTGGAACGGTTGAATAACGTTGAAACCGCAGTATAATACGTGAATTTATGCCTGAAACAGTTGAAAGTCGTTCAAACTGAAACAGTTGAATAACGTTGGAAGTTCAAAATAACACGTGAATTCATGCCTGAAACAGTTGAGAGTTGTTCAATCTGAAACAGTTTGAATAACGTTGGGAGTGCGGTATAACACGTGAATCCATGCCTGAAACAGTTGAAAGTCGTCCAAAATGCTGTGAAAGACGTGTATTCACGCCTGAAACAGTTGAGAGTCGTTCGAACTGAAACGGTTGAATAACGTTGGAAGTGCGGAATAACACGGGAATTCATGCCTGAAACAGTTGAAAGTCGTTCAAACTGAAACAGTCGAATAACGTTGGAAGTGCGGAATAACACGTGAATTCATGCCTGAAACAGTTGAGAGTTGTTCAAACTGAAACAGTTGAATAACGTTGGGAGTGCGGTATAACACGTGAATCCATGCCTGAAACAGTTGAAAGTCGTTCAAACTGAAACAGTTGAATAACGTTGAAAGTGCCGTATAATACGTGAATTCATGCCTTGAACAGTTGAAAGTCGTTCAAAACTGAAACAGTTGAATAACGTTAGGAGTAATGAATGACACGGGAATCCATGCCTGAAACAGTCGAAAGTCGTTCAATCTAAAACAGTTGAATAACGTTGAAAGTGCTGTAAAACACGTGAATTCATGCCTGAAACAGTTGAAAGTCGTTCAAACTGAAACAGTCGAATAACGTTGGAAGTGCGGAATAACACGTGAATTCATGCCTGAAACAGTTGAGAGTTGTTCAATCTGAAACAGTTGAATAACGTTGGGAGTGCGGTATAACACGTGAATCCATGCCTGAAACAGTTGAAAGTCGTCCAAAATGCTGTGAAATACGTGTATTTACGCCTGAAACAGTTGAGAGTCGTTCGAACTGAAACGGTTGAATAACGTTGAAACCGCAGTATAATACGTGAATTTATGCTTGAAACAGTTGAAAGTCGTTCAAACTGAAAATGTCGAATAACGTTGGGAGTAAGGAATGACACGGGAATCCATGCCCTGAAACAGTCGAAAGTCGTTCAATTGAAAACAGTTGAATAACGTTGAAAGTGCCGTATAATACGTGAATTCATGCCTTAAACAGTTGAAAGTCGTTCAAACTGAAACAGTTGAATAACGTTGAAAGTTGAAAATAACACGTGAATCCATGCCTGAAACAGTTGAAAGTCGTCCGAAATGCTGTAAAACACGCTAATTCATGCCTGAAACAGTTGAAAGTCGTCCAAAATGCTGTCAAACACGTGTATTCACGCCTGAAACAGTTAAGAGTCGTTCGAACTGGAACGGTTGAATAACGTTGAAACCGCAGTATAATACGTGAATTCATGCCTGAAACAGTTGAAAGTCGTTCAAACTGAAACAGTTGAATAACGTTGAAAGTTTAAAATAACACGTGAATTCATGCCTGAAAACAGTTGAGAGTTGTTCAAAAATATCTGAAAACAGTTGAATAACGTTGGGAGTGCGGTATAACACGTGAATCCATGCCTGAAACAGTCGAAAGTCGTTCAATCTGGAACAGTTGAATAACGTTGAATTAGCGGTATAACACGTCAATTTATGCCTGAAACAGTTGAAAATCGTTCAATCTGAAACAGTCGAATAACGTTAGGAGTGCGGTATAGCACGTGAATCCATGCCTGAAACAGTTGAGAGTCGTCAGAAATGCCGTGAAATACGTGTATTCACGCCTGAAACAGTTAAGAGTCGTTCGAACTGGAACGGTTGAATAACGTTGAAACCGCAGTATAATACGTGAATTTATGCCTGAAACAGTTGAAAGTCGTTCAATCTGAAACAGTTGAATAACGTTGGAAGTGTGGAATAACACGGGAATCCATGCCTGGAACAGTTGAAAGTCGTCCAAAATGCTGTCAAACACGTGTATCCACGCCTGAAACAGTTGAGAGTCGTTCAAACTGGAACGGTTGAATAACGTTGAAACCGCAGTATAATACGTGAATTTATGCTTGAAACAGTTGAAAATCGTTCAATCTCAAACAGTTAAATAATGTTGGAAGTGCGGAATAACACGGGAATCCATGCCTGAAACAGTTGAAAGTCGTCCAAAATGCTGTCAAACACGTGTATTCACGCCTGAAACAGTTAAGAGTCGTTCAAACTGGAACGGTTGAATAACGTTGAAAGTGCTGTATAATACGTGAATTCATGCCTGAAACAGTTGAAAATCGTTCAATCTCAAACAGTTAAATAACGTTGGAAGTGCGGAATAACACGGGAATCCATGCCTGAAACAGTTGAAAAGTCGTCCAAAATGCTGTCAAACACGTGTATTCACGCCTGAAAACAGTTGAGAGTCGTTCGAACTGGAACGGTTGAATAACGTTAAAACCGCAGTATAATACGTGAATTCATGCCTGAAACAGTTTGAAAGTCGTTCAAACTGAAACAGTTGAATAACGTTGGAAGTTTAAAATAACACGTGAATTCATGCCTGAAACAGTTGAGAGTTGTTCAACTCTGAAACAGTTGAATAACGTTGGGAGTGCGGTATAACACGTGAATCCATGCCTGAAACAGTTGAAAATCGTTCAATCTGAAACAGTTGAATCACGTTGGGAGTGCGGTATAACACGTGAATCCATGCCTGAAACAGTCGAAAGTCGTCCGAAATGCTGTAAAAACACGTGAATTCATGCCTGAAACAGTTGAAAGTCGTTCAAACTGAAACAGTCGAATGACGTTGGAAGTGCCGTATAATACGTGAATTCATGCCTCAAACAGTTAAAAGTCGTCCGAAATGCTGTAAAACACGTGAATTCATGCCTGAAACAGTTGAAAGTCGTCCAAAATGCTGTCAAACACGTGTATTCACGCCTGGAACAGTTAGAGTCGTTCGAAACTGGAACGGTTGGATAACGTTGAAACCGCAGTATAATACGTGAATTCATGCCTGAAACAGTTGGAAGTCGTTCAAACTGAAACAGTTGAATAACGTTGGAAGTTTAAAATAACACGTGAATTCATGCCTGAAACAGTTGAGAGTCGTTCAATCTGAAACAGTTGAATAACGTTGGGAGTGCGGTATAACACGTGAATCCATGCCTGAAACAGTCGAAAGTCATTCAATCTGAAACAGTTGAATAACGTTGAATTAGCGGTATAACACGTGAATTCATGCCTGAAACAGTTGAAAATCGTTCAATCTGAAACAGTTGAATAACGTTGGGAGTGCGGTATCACACGTGAATCCATGCCTGAAACAGTTGAAAGTCGACCGAAATGCTGTAAAACACGTGAATTTACGCCGGAAACAGTTGAGAGTCGTTCGAACTGGAACAGTTGAATAACGTTAGAAGTGCAGTATCACACGTGAATCCATGCCTGAAACAGTTGAAAGTCGTGCGAAATGCTGTAAAACACGTGAATTCATGCTTGAAACAGTTGAAAGTCAGTCAAACTGAAACATTCGAATAACGTTGGGAGTGCGAAATAACACGTGAATTCATGCCTGAAACAGTTGAAAATCGTCCAAAATGCTGTCAAACACGTGTATTCACGCCTCAAACAGTTAAAAGTCGTTCGAACTGGAACGGTTGAATAACGTTGAAACCGCAGTATAATACGTGAATTTATGCCTGAAACAGTTGAAAGTCGTTCAAACTGAAAATGTTGAATAACGTTAGAAGTGCGGAATAACACGTGAATTCATGCCTGAAAACAGTTGAGAGTTGTTCAATCTGAAACAGTTGAATAACGTTGGGAGTGCGGTATAACACGTGAATCCATGCCTGAAACAGTCGAAAGTCGTTCAATCTGGAACAGTTGAATAACGTTGAATTAGCGGTATAACACGTCAATTTATGCCTGAAACAGTTGAAAATCGTTCAATCTGAAACAGTCGAATAACGTTAGGAGTGCGGTATAGCACGTGAATCCATGCCTGAAACAGTTGAGAGTCGTCAGAAATGCCGTGAAATACGTGTATTCACGCCTGAAAACAGTTTAGAGTCGTTCGAACTGGAACGGTTGAATAACGTTGAAACCGCAGTATAATACGTGAATTTATGCCTGAAACAGTTGAAAGTCGTTCAATCTGAAACAGTTGAATAACGTTGGAAGTGTGGAATAACACGGGAATCCATGCCTGGAACAGTTGAAAGTCGTCCAAAATGCTGTCAAACCACGTGTATCCACGCCTGAAACAGTTGAGAGTCGTTCAAACTGGAACGGTTGAATAACGTTGAAACCGCAGTATAATACGTGAATTTATGCTTGAAACAGTTGAAAATCGTTCAATCTCAAACAGTTAAATAATGTTGGAAGTGCGGAATAACATGGGAATCCATGCCTGAAACAGTTGAAAGTCGTCCAAAATGCTGTCAAACACGTGTATTCACGCCTGAAACAGTTAAGAGTCGTTCAAACTGGAACGGTTGAATAACGTTGAAAGTGCTGTATAATACGTGAATTCATGCCTGAAACAGTTGAAAATCGTTCAATCTCCAACAGTTAAATAACGTTGGAAGTGCGGAATAACACGGGAATCCATGCCTGAAACAGTTGAAAGTCGTCCAAAATGCTGTCAAACACGTGTATTCACGCCTGAAACAGTTGAGAGTCGTTCGGAACTGGAACGGTTGAATAACGTTAAAACCGCAGTATAATACGTGAATTCATGCCTGAAACAGTTGAAAGTCGTTCAAACTGAAACAGTTGAATAACGTTGGAAGTTTAAAATAACACGTGAATTCATGCCTGAAACAGTTGAGAGTTGTTCAATCTGAAACAGTTGAATAACGTTGGGAGTGCGGTATAACACGTGAATCCATGCCTGAAACAGTCGAAAGTCGTCCGAAATGCTGTAAAACACGTGAATTCATGCATGATACAGTTGAAAATCGTTCAATCTGAAACAGTTGAATAACGTTGGAAGTGCGGAATAACACGTGAATTCATGCCTGAAACAGTTGAAAATCGTTCAATCTGAAACAGTTGAATCACGTTGGGAGTGCGGTATAACACGTGAATCCATGCCTGAAACAGTCGAAAGTCGTCCGAAATGCTGTAAAACACGTGAATTCATGCCTGAAACAGTTGAAAGTCGTTCAAACTGAAACAGTCGAATAACGTTGGAAGTGCCGTATAATACGTGAATTCATGCCTCAAACAGTTAAAAGTCGTCCGAAATGCTGTAAAACACGTGAATTCATGCCTGAAACAGTTGAAAGTCGTCCAAAAATGCTGTCAAAACACGTGTATTCACGCCTGGAACAGTTAAGAGTCGTTCGAACTGGAACGGTTGGATAACGTTGAAACCGCAGTATAATACGTGAATTCATGCCTGAAACAGTTGGAAGTCGTTCAAACTGAAACAGTTGAATAACGTTGGAAGTTTAAAATAACACGTGAATTCATGCCTGAAACAGTTGAGAGTCGTTCAATCTGAAACAGTTGAATAACGTTGGGAGTGCGGTATAACACGTGAATCCATGCCTGAAACAGTCGAAAGTCATTCAATCTGAAACAGTTGAATAACGTTGAATTAGCGGTATAACACGTGAATTCATGCCTGAAACAGTTGAAAATCGTTCAATCTGAAACAGTTGAATAACGTTGGGAGTGCGGTATCACACGTGAATCCATGCCTGAAACAGTTGAAAGTCGACCGAAATGCTGTAAAACACGTGAATTTACGCCGGAAACAGTTGAGAGTCGTTCGAACTGGAACAGTTGAATAACGTTAGAAGTGCAGTATCACACGTGAATCCATGCCTGAAACAGTTGAAAGTCGTGCGAAATGCTGTAAACCACGTGAATTCATGCTTGAAACAGTTGAAAGTCAGTCAAACTGAAACATTCGAATAACGTTGGGAGTGCGAAATAACACGTGAATTCATGCCTGAAACAGTTGAAAATCGTCCAAAATGCTGTCAAACACGTGTATTCACGCCTCAAACAGTTAAAAGTCGTTCGAACTGGAACGGTTGAATAACGTTGAAACCGCAGTATAATACGTGAATTTATGCCTGGAACAGTTGAAAGTCGTTCAAACTGAAAATGTTGAATAACGTTAGAAGTGCGGAATAACACGGGAATCCATGCCTGAAACAGTTGAAAATCGTTTAATCTGAAACATTCGAATAACGTTGGGAGTTGCGAAATAACACGTGAATTCATGCCTGAAACAGTTGAGAGTCGTTCGAACTGGAACGGTTGAATAACGTTGAAACCGCAGTATAATACGGGAATTTATGACTGAAACAGTTGAAAGTCTTTCAAACTGAAACAGTTGAATAACGTTGGAAGTTTGAAAGAACACGTGAATTCATGCCTGAAACAGTTGAGAGTTGTTCAATCTGAAACAGTTGAATAACGTTGGGAGTGCGGTATAACACGTGAATCCATGCCTGAAACAGTCGAAAGTCGTTCAATCTGGAACAGTTGAATAACGTTGAATTAGCGGTATAACACGTCAATTTATGCCTGAAACAGTTGAAAATCGTTCAATCTGAAACAGTCGAATAACGTTAGGAGTGCGGTATAGCACGTGAATCCATGCCTGAAACAGTTGAGAGTCGTCAGAAATGCTGTGAAATACGTGTATTCACGCCTGAAACAGTTAAGAGTCGTTCGAACTGGAACGGTTGAATAACGTTGAAACCGCAGTATAATACGTGAATTTATGCCTGAAACAGTTGAAAGTCGTTCAATCTGAAACAGTTGAATAACGTTGGAAGTGTGGAATAACACGGGAATCCATGCCTGGAACAGTTGAGAGTCGTCCCAAAATGCTGTGAAATACGTGTATTCACGCCTGAAACAGTTAAGAGTCGTTCGAACTGGAACGGTTGAATAACGTTGAAACCGCAGTATAATACGTGAATTTATGCCTGAAACAGTTGAAAGTCGTTCAAACTGAAACAGTTGAATAACGTTGGAAGTTCAAAATAACACGTGAATTCATGCCTGAAACAGTTGAGAGTTGTTCAAATCTGAAACAGTTGAATAACGTTGGAAGTGCGGAATAACACGGGAATTCATGCCTGAAACAGTTGAAAGTCGTTCAAACTGAAACAGTCGAATAACGTTGGAAGTGCGGAATAACACGTGAATTCATGCCTGAAACAGTTGAGAGTTGTTCAAACTGAAACAGTTGAATAACGTTGGGAGTGCGGTATAACACGTGAATCCATGCCTGAAACAGTTGAAAGTCGTTCAAACTGAAACAGTTGAATAACGTTGAAAGTGCCGTATAATACGTGAATTCATGCCTTGAACAGTTGAAAGTCGTTCAAACTGAAACAGTTGAATAACGTTAGGAGTAATGAATGACACGTGAATCCATGCCTGAAACAGTTGAAAGTCGTTCAAACTGAAACAGTTGAATAACGTTGAAAGTGCCGTATATTACGTGAATTCATGCCTTGAACAGTTGAAAGTCGTTCAAACTGAAACAGTTGAATAACGTTAGGAGTAATGAATGACACGGGAATCCATGCCTGAAACAGTCGAAAGTCGTTCAATCTAAAACAGTTGAATAACGTTGAAAGTGCTGTAAAACACGTGAATTCATGCCTGAAACAGTTGAAAGTCGTTCAAACTGGAACGGTTGAATAACGTTGAAACCGCAGTATAATGCGTGAAATTTATGCCTGAAACAGTTGAAAGTCGTTCAAACTGAAACAGTTGAATAACGTTGGAAGTTCAAAATAACACGTGAATTCATGCCTGAAACAGTTGAGAGTTGTTCAATCTGAAACAGTTGAATAACGTTGGGAGTGCGGTATAACACGTGAATCCATGCCTGAAACAGTTGAAAGTCGTCCAAAATGCTGTGAAAGACGTGTATTCACGCCTGAAACAGTTGAGAGTCGTTCGAACTGAAACGGTTGAATAACGTTGGAAAGTGCGGAATAACACGGGAATTCATGCCTGAAACAGTTGAAAGTCGTTCAAACTGAAACAGTCGAATAACGTTGGAAGTGCGGAATAACACGTGAATTCATGCCTGAAACAGTTGAGAGTTGTTCAAACTGAAACAGTTGAATAACGTTGGGAGTGCGGTATAACACGTGAATCCATGCCTGAAACAGTCGAGAGTCGTTTGATCTGAAACAGTTGAATAACGTTGAAAGTTGAAAATAACACGTGAATCCATGCCTGAAACAGTTGAGAGTTGTTTAATCTGGAACAGTTGAATAACGTTGGAAGTGCAGTATAACACGTGAATCCATGCCTGAAACAGTTGAAAATCGTTTAATCTGAAACATTCGAATAACGTTGGGAGTGCGAAATAACACGTAAATTTATGCCTGAAACAGTCGAAAATCGTTCGAACTGGAACGGTTGAATAACTTTGAAACCGCAGTATAATACGTGAATTTATGCCTGACACAGTTGAAAGTCGTTCAATCTGAAACAGTTGAATAACGTTGGAAGTGCGGAATAACACGGGAATCCATGCCTGGAACAGTTGAAAGTCGTCCAAAATGCTGTCAAACACGTGTATTCACGCGTGAAACAGTTGAGAGTCGTTCGAACTGGAACGGTTGAATAACGTTGAAAGTGCAGTATAATGCGTGAATTTATGCCTGAAACAGTTGAAAGTCGTTCAAACTGAAACAAGTAAATAACGTTGGGAGTGCGGTATAACACGTGAATCCATGCCTGAAACAGTCAAAAGTCGTTCAAACTGAAACAGTTGAATGACGTCGAAAGTTTGAAATAACACGTGAATTCATGCCTGAAACAGTTGAGAGTCGTCCGAAATGCTGTAAAACACGTGTATTCACGCCTGAAACAGTTGAAAATCGTTCAATCTCAAACAGTTGAATAACGTTGGGAGTGCGAAATAACACGTGAAATCATGCCTGAAACATTTGAAAATCGTTCAATCTGAAACAGTTGAATAACGTTGGGAGTGCGGTACAACACGTGAATCCATGCCTGAAACAGTTGAAAGTCGTCCGAAATGCTGTAAAACACGTGAATTCACGCCTGAAACAGTTGAGAGTCGTTCGAACTGGAACAGTTGAATAACGTTGGAAGTGCGGAATAACACGTGTATTCACGCCTGAAACAGTTGAGAGTCGTTCGAACTGGAACGGTTGAATAACGTTGAAACCGCAGTATAATACGTGAATTTATGCCTGAAACAGTTGAAAGTCTTTCAAACTGAAACAGTTGAATAACGTTGGAAGTTTGAAAGAACACGTGAATTCATGCCTGAAACAGTTAAGAGTCGTCCGAAATGCTGTAAAACACGTGTATTCACGCCTGAAACAGTTGAAAATCGTTCAATCTCAAACAGTTGAATAACGTTGGGAGTGCGAAATAACACGTGAAATCATGCCTGAAACATTTGAAAATCGTTCAATCTGAAACAGTTGAATAACGTTGGGAGTGCGGTACAACACGTGAATCCATGCCTGAAACAGTTGACAGTCGTCCGAAATGCTGTAAAACACGTGAATTCACGCCTGAAACAGTTGAGAGTCGTTCGAACTGGAACAGTTGAATAACGTTGGAAGTGCGGAATAACACGTGTATTCACGCCTGAAACAGTTGAGAGTCGTTCGAACTGGAACGGTTGAATAACGTTGAAACCGCAGTATAATACGGGAATTTATGCCTGAAACAGTTGAAAGTCTTTCAAACTGGAACAGTTGAATAACGTTGGAAGTTTGAAAGAACACGTGAATTCATGCCTGAAACAGTTGAGAGTTGTTCAATCTGAAACAGTTGAATAACGTTGGGAGTGCGGTATAACACGTGAATCCATGCCTGAAACAGTCGAAAGTCGTTCAATCTGGAACAGTTGAATAACGTTGAATTAGCGGTATAACACGTCAATTTATGCCTGAAACAGTTGAAAATCGTTCAATCTGAAACAGTCGAATAACGTTAGGAGTGCGGTATAGCACGTGAATCCATGCCTGAAACAGTTGAGAGTCGTCAGAAATGCCGTGAAATACGTGTATTCACGCCTGAAACAGTTAAGAGTCGTTCGAACTGGAACGGTTGAATAACGTTGAAACCGCAGTATAATACGTGAATTTATGCCTGAAACAGTTGAAAGTCGTTCGAACTGAAAATGTTGAATAACGTTAGGAGTGCGGAATTACACGGGAATCCATGCCTGAAACAGTTGAAAATCGTTTAATCTGAAACATTCGAATAACGTTGGGAGTGCGAAATAACACGTGAATTCATGCCTGAAACAGTTGATAATCGTTCAATCTGAAACAGTTGAATAACGTTGGGAGTGCGGTATAACACGTGAATCCATGCCTGAAACAGTTGAAAGTCGTCCGAAATGCTGTAAAACACGTGAATTCACGCCTGAAACAGTTGAGAGTCGTTCGAACTGGAACGGTTGAATAACGTTGAAACCGCAGTATAATACGTGAATTTATGCCTGAAACAGTTGAAAATCGTTCAATCTGAAACAGTCGAATAACGTTAGAAGTGCGGTAAAGCACGTGAATCCATGCCTGAAACAGTTGAAAAGCGTCAGAAATGCTGTGAAATACGTGTATTCACGCCTGAAACAGTTAAGAAACGTTCGAACTGGAACGGTTGAATAACGTTAAAACCGCAGTATAATACGTGAATTTATGCCTGAAACAGTTGAAAGTCGTTCAAACTGAAGATGTTGAATAACGTTAGGAGTGCGGAATAACACGGGAATCCATGCCTGAAACAGTTGAAAATCGTTTAATCTGAAACATTTGAATAACGTTGGGAGTGCGAAATAACACGTGAATTCATGCCTGAAACAGTTGAAAATCGTTCAATCTGAAACAGTTGAATAACGTTGGGAGTGCGGTATCACACGTGAATCCATGCCTGAAACAGTTGAAAGTCGACCGAAATGCTGTAAAACACGTGAATTCACGCCGGAAACAGTTGAGAGTCGTTCGAACTGGAACAGTTGAATAACGTTAGAAGTGCAGTATCACACGTGAATCCATGCCTGAAACAGTTGAAAGTCGTGCGAAATGCTGTAAAACACGTGAATTCATGCCTGAAACAGTTGAAAGTCAGTCAAACTGAAACATTCGAATAACGTTGGAAGTGCGAAATAACACGTGAATTCATGCCTGAAACAGTTGAAAATCGTCCAAAATGCTGTCAAACACGTGTATTCACGCCTCAAACAGTTAAAAGTCGTTCGAACTGGAACGGTTGAATAACGTTGAAACCGCAGTATAATACGTGAATTTATGCCTGAAACAGTTGAAAGTCGTTCAAACTGAAAATGTTGAATAACGTTAGGAGTGCGGAATAACACGGGAATCCATGCCTGAAACAGTTGAAAATCGTTTAATCTGAAACATTCGAATAACGTTGGGAGTGCGAAATAACACGTGAATTCATGCCTGAAACAGTTGAGAGTCGTTCGAACTGGAACGGTTGAATAACGTTGAAACCGCAGTATAATACGGGAATTTATGACTGAAACAGTTGAAAGTCTTTCAAACTGAAACAGTTGAATAACGTTGGAAGTTTGAAAGAACACGTGAATTCATGCCTGAAACAGTTGAGAGTTGTTCAATCTAAAACAGTTGAATAACGTTGGGAGTGCGGTATAACACGTGAATCCATGCCTGAAACAGTCGAAAGTCGTTCAATCTGGAACAGTTGAATAACGTTGAATTAGCGGTATAACACGTCAATTTATGCCTGAAACAGTTGAAAATCGTTCAATCTGAAACAGTCGAATAACGTTAGGAGTGCGGTATAGCACGTGAATCCATGCCTGAAACAGTTGAGAGTCGTCAGAAATGCTGTGAAATACGTGTATTCACGCCTGAAACAGTTAAGAGTCGTTCGAACTGGAACGGTTGAATAACGTTGAAACCGCAGTATAATACGTGAATTTATGCCTGAAACAGTTGAAAGTCGTTCAATCTGAAACAGTTGAATAACGTTGGAAGTGCGGAATAACACGGGAATCCATGCCTGAAACAGTTGAAAGTCGTCCAAAATGCCGTCAAACACGTGTATTCACGCCTGAAACAGTTGAGAGTCGTTCGAACTGGAACGGTTGAATAACGTTAAAACCGCAGTATAATACGTGAATTCATGCCTGAAACAGTTGAAAGTCGTTCAAACTGAAACAGTTGAATAACGTTGGAAGTTTAAAATAACACGTGAATTCATGCCTGAAACAGTTGAGAGTTGTTCAATCTGAAACAGTTGAATAACGTTGGGAGTGCGGTATAACACGTGAATCCATGCCTGAAACAGTCGAAAGTCGTCCGAAATGCTGTAAAACACGTGAATTCATGCATGAAACAGTTGAAAATCGTTCAATCTGAAACAGTTGAATAACGTTGGGAGTGCGGTATAACACCTGAATCCATGCCTGAAACAGTTGAAAGTCGTCCAAAATGCTGTCAAACACGTGTATTCACGCCTGAAACAGTTGAAAGTCGTTCAAACTGAAACAGTCGAATAACGTTGGAAGTGCCGTATAATACGTGAATTCATGCCTCAAACAGTTAAAAGTCGTCCGAAATGCTGTAAAACACGTGAAGTCATGCCTGAAACAGTTGAAAGTCGTCCAAAATGCTGTCAAACACGTGTATTCACGCCTGGAACAGTTAAGAGTCGTTCGAACTGGAACGGTTGAATAACGTTGAAACCGCAGTATAATACGTGAATTCATGCCTGAAACAGTTGAAAGTCGTTCAACTGAAACAGTTGAATAACGTTGGAAGTTTAAAATAACACGTGAATTCATGCCTGAAACAGTCGAAAGTCATTCAATCTGAAACAGTTGAATAACGTTGAATTAGCGGTATAACACGTGAAGTCATGCCTGAAACAGTTGAGAGTCGTTCAATCTGAAACAGTTGAATAACGTTAGGATTGCGGAATAACACGGGAATCCATGCCTGAAACAGTTGGGAGTTGTTCAATCTGAAACAGTTGAATAACGTGAGGAGTGCGGAATAACACGTGAATTCATGCCTGAAACAGTTGAAAATCGTTTAATCTGAAACATTCGAATAACGTTGGGAGTGCGAAATAACACGTGAATTCATGCCTGAAACAGTTGAAAATCGTTCAATCTGAAACAGTTGGATAACGTTGGGAGTGCGGTATAACACGTGAATCCATGCCTGAAACAGTTGGAAGTCGTCCAAAATGCTGTCGAACACGTGTATTCACGCCTGAAACAGTTAAGAGTCGTTCGAACTGGAACGGTTGAATAACGTTGAAACCGCAGTATGATACGTGAATTTATGCCTGAAACAGTTGAAAGTCGTTCAATCTGAAACAGTTGAATAACGTTAAAAGTGCTGTATAATACGTGAATTTATGCCCGAAACAGTTGAGAGTTGTTCAATCTGAAACAGTTGAATAACGTTAGGAGTGCGGAATAACACGGGAATCCATGCCCGAAACAGTTGAGAGTTGTTCAATCTGAAACAGTTGAATAACGTTGAATTAGCGGTATAACACGTCAATCCATGCCTGAAACAGTCGAAAGTCGTTTAATCTGAAACAGTTGAATAACGTTGAAAGTGCTGTATAATACGTGAATTCATGCCTGAAACAGTTGAAAATCGTTCAATCTCAAACAGTTAAATAACGTTGGAAGTGCGGAATAACACGGGAATCCATGCCTGAAACAGTTGAAAGTCGTCCAAAATGCTGTCAAACACGTGTATTCACGCCTGAAACAGTTGAGAGTCGTTCGAACTGGAACGGTTGAATAACGTTAAAACCGCAGTATAATACGTGAATTCATGCCTGAAACAGTTGAAAGTCGTTCAAACTGAAACAGTTGAATAACGTTGGAAGTTTAAAATAACACGTGAATTCATGCCTGAAACAGGTGAGAGTTGTTCAATCTGAAACAGTTGAATAACGTTGGGAGTGCGGTATAACACGTGAATCCATGCCTGAAACAGTCGAAAGTCGTCCGAAATGCTGTAAAACACGTGAATTCATGCATGAAACAGTTGAAAATCGTTCAATCTGAAACAGTTGAATAACGTTGGGAGTGCGGTATAACACCTGAATCCATGCCTGAAAACAGTTGAAAGTCGTCCAAAATGCTGTCAAACACGTGTATTCACGCCTGAAACAGTTGAAAGTCGTTCAAACTGAAACAGTCGAATAACGTTGGAAGTGCGGAATAACACGTGAATTCATGCCTGAAACAGTTGAAAATCGTTCAATCTGAAACAGTTGAATAACGTTGGGGAGTGCGGTATAATACGTGAATTCATGCCTGAAACAGTTGAAAGTCGTTCAAACTGAAACAGTTGAATAACGTTGAATTAGCGGTATAACACGTGAATTCATGCCTGAAACAGTTGAGAGTTGTTCAATCTGAAACAGTTGAATAACGTTGGGAGTGCGGTATAACACGTGAATCCATGCCTGAAACAGTCGAAAGTCGTCCGAAATGCTGTAAAACACGTGAATTCATGCATGAAACAGTTGAAAATCGTTCAATCTGAAACAGTTGAATAACGTTGGGAGTGCGGTATAACACCTGAATCCATGCCTGAAACAGTTGAAAGTCGTCCAAAATGCTGTCAAACACGTGTATTCACGCCTGAAACAGTTGAAAGTCGTTCAAACTGAAACAGTCGAATAACGTTGGAAGTGCGGAATAACACGTGAATTCATGCCTGAAACAGTTGAAAATCGTTCAATCTGAAACAGTTGAATAACGTTGGGAGTGCGGTATAATACGTGAATTCATGCCTGAAACAGTTGAAAGTCGTTCAAACTGAAACAGTTGAATAACGTTGAATTAGCGGTATAACACGTGAATTCATGCCTGAAACAGTTGAAAATCGTTCAATCTGATACAGTTGAATAACGTTGGGAGTGCGGTATAACACGTGAATCCATGCCTGAAACAGTCGAAAGTCGTCCGAAATGCTGTAAAACACGTGAATTCATGCCTGAAACAGTTGAAAGTCGTTCAAACTGAAACAGTCGAATAACGTTGGAAGTGCCGTATAATACGTGAATTCATGCCTTAAACAGTTGAAAGTCGTTCAAACTGAAACAGTTGAATAACGTTGAAAGTTGAAAATAACACGTGAATCCATGCCTGAAACAGTTAAAAGTCGTCCGAAATGCTGTAAAACACGTGAATTCATGCCTGAAACAGTTGAAAGTCGTCCAAAATGCTGTCAAACACGTGTATTCACGCCTGAAACAGTTAAGAGTCGTTCGAACTGGAACGGTTGAATAACGTTGAAACCGCAGTATAATACGTGAATTCATGCCTGAAACAGTTGAAAGTCGTTCAAACTGAAACAGTTGAATAACGTTGGAAGTTTAAAATAACACGTGAATTCATGCCTGAAACAGTTGAGAGTCGTTCAATCTGAAACAGTTGAATAACGTTGGGAGTGCGGTATAACACGTGAATCCATGCCTGAAACAGTCGAAAGTCATTCAATCTGAAACAGTTGAATAACGTTGAATTAGCGGTATAACACGTGAAGTCATGCCTGAAACAGTTGAGAGTCGTTCAATCTGAAACAGTTGAATAACGTTAGGATTGCGGAATAACACGGGAATCCATGCCTGAAACAGTTGGGAGTTGTTCAATCTGAAACAGTTGAATAACGTTAGGAGTGCGGAATAACACGTGAATTCATGCCTGAAACAGTTGAAAATCGTTTAATCTGAAACATTCGAATAACGTTGGGAGTGCGAAATAACACGTGAATTCATGCCTGAAACAGTTGAAAATCGTTCAATCTGAAACAGTTAGATAACGTTGGGAGTGCGGTATAACACGTGAATCCATGCCTGAAACAGTTGGAAGTCGTCCAAAATGCTGTCGAACACGTGTATTCACGCCTGAAACAGTTAAGAGTCGTTCGAACTGGAACGGTTGAATAACGTTGAAACCGCAGTATGATACGTGAATTTATGCCTGAAACAGTTGAAAGTCGTTCAATCTGAAACAGTTGAATAACGTTAAAAGTGCTGTATAATACGTGAATTCATGCCCGAAACAGTTGAGAGTTGTTCAATCTGAAACAGTTGAATAACGTTAGGAGTGCGGAATAACACGGGAATCCATGCCGGAAACAGTTGAAAATCGTTTAATCTGAAACATTCGAATAACGTTGGGAGTGCGAAATAACACGTGAATTCATGCCTGAAACAGTTGAAAATTGTTCAATCTGAAACAGTTGAATAACGTTGGGAGTGCGGTATAACACGTGAATCCATGCCTGAAACAGTTGGAAGTCGTCCGAAATGCTGTCAAACACGTGTATTCACGCCTGAAACAGTTGAAAGTCGTTCAATCTGAAACAGTTGAATAACGTTGAAAGTGCCGTATAATACGTGAATTCATGCCTGAAACAGTTGAGAGTTGTTCAATCTAAAACAGTTGAATAACGTTGGGAGTGCGGTATAACACGTGAATCCATGCCTGAAACAGTCGAAAGTCGTTCAATCTGAAACATTCGAATAACGTTGAATTAGCGGTATAACACGTCAATTTATGCCTGAAACAGTTGAAAATCGTTCAATCTGAAACAGTCGAATAACGTTAGGAGTGCGGTATAGCACGTGAATCCATGCCTGAAACAGTTGAGAGTCGTTAGAAATGCTGTGAAATACGTGTATTCACGCCTGAAACAGTTAAGAGTCGTTCGAACTGGAACGGTTGAATAACGTTGAAACTGCAGTATAATACGTGAATTTATGCCTGAAACAGTTGAAAGTCGTTCAAACTGAAAATGTTGAATAACGTTAGGAGTGCGGAATAACACGGGAATCCATGCCTGAAACAGTTGAAAATCGTTCAATCTGAAACATTCGAATAACGTTGGGAGTGCAAAATAACACGTGAATTCATGCCTGAAACAGTTGGAAGTCGTCCGAAATGCTGTCAAACACGTGTATTCACGCCTGAAACAGTTGAAAGTCGTTCAATCTGAGACAGTTGAATAACGTTGAAAGTGCCGTATAATACGTGAATTCATGCCTGAAACAGTTGAGAGTTGTTCAATCTAAAACAGTTGAATGACGTTGGGAGTGCGGTATAACACGTGAATCCATGCCTGAAACAGTCGAAAGTCGTTCAATCTGAAACAGTTGAATAACGTTGAATTAGCGGTATAACACGTCAATTTATGCCTGAAACAGTTGAAAATCGTTTAATCTGAAACATTCGAATAACGTTGAGAGTGCGAAATAACACGTAAATTTATGCCTGAAACAGTTGAAAATCGTTCAATCTGAAACAGTTGAATAACGTTGGGAGTGCGGTATAACACGTGAATCCATGCCTGAAACAGTTGAAAGTCGTCCAAAATGCTGTCGAACACGTGTATTCACGCCTGAAACAGTTAGGAGTCGTTCGAACTGGAACGGTTGAATAACGTTGAAACCGCAGTATAATACGTGAATTTATGCCTGACACAGTTGAAAGTCGTTTAATCTGAAACAGTTGAATAACGTTGGAAGTGCGGAATAACACGGGAATCCACGCCTGGAACAGTTGAAAGTCGTCCAAAATGCTGTCAAACACGTGTATTCACGCCTAAAACAGTTGAGAGTCGTTCGAACTGGAACAGTTGAATAACGTTGAAAGTGCGGTATAACACGGGAATCCATGCCTGAAACAGTTGAGAGTTGTTCAATCTGAAACAGTTGAATAACGTTAGGAGTGCGGAATAACACGGGAATCCATGCCTGAAACAGTTGAGAGTTGTTTAATCTGGAACAGTTGAATAACGTTGGAAGTGCAGTATAACACGTGAATCCATGCCTGAAACAGTTGAAAATCGTTTGATCTGAAACATTCGAATAACGTTGGGAGTGCGAAATAACACGTGAATTTATGCCTGAAACAGTTGAAAATCGTTCAATCTGAAACAGTTGAATAACGTTGGGAGTGCGGTATAACACGTGAATCCATGCCTGAAACAGTTGAAAGTCGACCGAAATGCTGTAAAACACGTGAATTCACGCCGGAAACAGTTGAGAGTCGTTCGAACTGGAACAGTTGAATAACGTTGAAAGTGCGGTATAGCACGGGAATCCATGCCTGAAACAGTTGAGAGTTGTTCAATCTGAAACAGTTGAATAACGTTAGGAGTGCGGAATAACACGGGAATCCATGCCTGAAACAGTTGAGAGTTGTTTAATCTGGAACAGTTGAATAACGTTGGAAGTGCAGTATAACACGTGAATCCATGCCTGAAACAGTTGAAAATCGTTTAATCTGAAACATTCGAATAACGTTGGGAGTGCGAAATAACACGTAAATTTATGCCTGAAACAGTTGAAAATCGTTCAATCTGAAACAGTTGAATAACGTTGGGAGTGCGGTATAACACGTGAATCCATGCCTGAAACAGTTGAAAGTCGTCCAAAATGCTGTCGAACACGTGTATTCACGCCTGAAACAGTTAAGAGTCGTTCGAACTGGAACGGTTGAATAACGTTGAAACCGCAGTATAATACGTGAATTTATGCCTGACACAGTTGAAAGTCGTTCAATCTGAAACAGTTGAATAACGTTGGAAGTGCGGAATAACACGGGAATCCATGCCTGGAACAGTTGAAAGTCGTCCAAAATGCTGTCAAACACGTGTATTCACGCCTGAAACAGTTGAGAGTCGTTCGAACTGGAACAGTTGAATAACGTTGAAAGTGCGGTATAACACGTGAATCCATGCCTGAAACAGTTGAAAGTCGTCAGAAATGCTGTGAAATACGTGTATTCACGCCTGAAGCAGTTGAGAGTCGTTCGAACTGGAACAGTTGAATAACGTTGAAACCGCAGTATAATACGTGAATTCCTGCCTGAAACAGTTGGAAGTCGTCCAAAATGCTGTCAAACACGTGTATTCACGCCTGAAACAGTCAAGAGTCGTTCGAACTGGAACGGTTGAATAACGTTGAAACCGCGGTATAATACGTGAATTTATGCCTGAAACAGTTGAAAGTCGTTCAATCTGAAACAGTTGAATAACGTTGGGAGTGCGGTATAACACGTGAATCCATGCCTGAAACAGTCGAAAGTCGTTCAAACTGAAACAGTTGAATAACGTTGAAAGTTTGAAATAACACGTGAATCCATGCCTGAAACAGTTGAAAGTCGTCCGAAATGCTGTAAAACACGTGAATTCATGCCTGAAACAGTTGAGAGTCGTTCGAACTAGAACAGTTGAATAACGTTGAAAGTGCCGTATAATCCGTGAATTCATGCCTGAAACAGTTGAAAATCGTTCAATCCGAAACAGTTGAATAACGTTGGGAGTGCGATATAACACGTGATCCATGCCTGAAACAGTTGAAAGTCGTCCGAAATGCTGTAAAACACGTGAATTTACGCCTGAAACAGTTGAGAGTCGTTCGAACTAGAACAGTTGAATAACGTTGAAAGTGCCGTATAATCCGTGAATTCATGCCTGAAACAGTTGAAAGTCGTTCAAACTGAAAAAGTTGAATAACGTCGAAAGTTGAAAATAACACGTGAATCCATGCCTGAAACAGTTGAAAGTCTTTCGAAATGCTGTAAAACACGTGAATTCATGCCTGAAACAGTTGAAAGTCGTTCAAACTGAAACATTCGAATAACGTTGGGAGTGCGAAATGACACGTAAATTCATGCCTGAAACAGTTGAAAGTCGTCCAAAATGCTGTCAAACACGTGTATTCACGCCTGAAACAGTTCAAAGTCGTTCGAACTGGAACGGTTGAATAACGTTGAAACCGCAGTATAATACGTGAATTTATGCCTGAAACAGTTGAAAGTCGTTCAAACTGAAAATGTTGAATAACGTTAGGAGTGCGGAATAACACGGGAATCCATGCCTGAAACAGTTGAGAATCGTTTAATCTGAGACAGTTGAATAACGTTGGGAGTGCGGTATAACACGTGAATCCATGCCTGAAACAGTTGAAAGTCGTCCGAAATGCTGTAAAACACGTGAATTCATGCCTGAAACAGTTGAAAGTCGTTCGAACTGAAACGGTTGAATAACGTTGGAAGTGCGGAATAACACGGGAATCCATGCCTGAAACAGTTAAAAGTCGTCCAAAATGCTGTAAAACACGTGTATTCACGCCTGAAACAGTTGAGAGTTGTTCAATCTGAAACAGTTGAATAACGTTAGGAGTGCGGTATAACACGTGAATCCATGCCTGAAACAGTTGAAAATCGTTCAATCTGAAACGGTTTAATAACGTTGGGAGTGCGAAATAACACGTGAAATCATGCCTAAAACAGTTGAAAATCGTTCAATCTGAAACAGTTGAATAACGTTAGAAGTGCGGTATAACACGTGAATCCATGCCTGAAACAGTTGAAAATCGTTCAATCTGAAACGGTTTAATAACGTTGGGAGTGCGAAATAACACGGGAAATCATGCCTAAAACAGTTGAAAATCGTTCAATCTGAAACAGCTGAATAACGTTGGGAGTGCGGTATCACACGTAAATCCATGCCTGAAACAGTTGGAAGTCGTCCGAAATGCTGTAAAACACGTGTATTCACGCCTGAAACAGTTGAAAGTCGTTCAAACTGAAACAGTTGAATAACGTTGAAGTTTCAAAATAACACGTGAATTCATGCCTAAAACAGTTGAAAATCGTTCAATCTGAAACAGCTGAATAACGTTGGGAGTGCGGTATCACACGTAAATCCATGCCTGAAACAGTTGAAAGTCGTCCGAAATGCTGTAAAACACGTGTATTCACGCCTGAAACAGTTGAAAGTCGTTCAAACTGAAACAGTTGAATAACGTTGAAGTTTCAAAATAACACGTGAATTCATGCCTAAAACAGTTGAAAGTCGTTCAAACTGAAACAGTTGAATAACGTTGGGAGTGCGGTATCACACGTGAATCCATGCCTGAAACAGTCGAAAGTCGTCGATAGTGCGGTCTAATACGTGGATCTATGCTTAAAACAGTTGAAAGTCGATGATTCTGGAACAGTTGAGAAATGTTGAAAGTGCGGTATAACACGTGAATCGATACCTGAAACAGTTGAAAGTTGTTCAAAATGCTTTCAAACACGTGTATTCCTGCCTGAAACAGTTGAATAACGTTGGGAGTGCGGAATAACACGGGAATCCATGCCTGAAACAGTCGGAAGTCGTTCAATCTGAAACAGTTGAATAACGTTGAAAGTGCTGTATAATACGTGAATTCATGCCTGAAACAGTTGAAAGTCGTTCAAACTGAAACATTCGAATGACGTTGGGAGTGCGAAATAACACGTGAATTCATGCCTGAAACAGTTGAATAACGTTGGGAGTGCGGAATAACACGGGAATCCATGCCTGAAACAGTCGGAAGTCGTTCAATCTGAAACAGTTGAATAACGTTGAAAGTGCTGTATAATACGTGAATTCATGCCTGAAACAGTCGAGAGTCGTTCAAACTGAAACAGTTGAATAACGTTGAAAGTTTGAAATAACACGTGAATTCATGCCTGAAACAGTTGAAAATCGTTCAATCTGAAACAGTTGAATAACGTTGGGAGTGCGGTATAACACGGGAATCCATGCCTGAAACAGCTGAAAGTCGTCAGAAATGCTGTAAAACACGTGTATTCACGCCTGAAACAGTTGAGAGTTGTTTAATCTGGAACATTCGAATAACGTTGAAAGTGCGAAATAACACGTGAATTCATGCCTGAAACAGTTGAGAGTTGTTCAATCTGAAACAGTTGAGTAACGTTGGGAGTGCGGTATAACACGTGAATCCATGCCTGAAACAGTCGAAAGTCGTTCAAACTGAAACAGTTGAATAACGTTGAAAGTTTGAAATAACACGTGAATTTATGCCTGAAACAGTTGAAAATCGTTCAATCTGAAACAGTTGAATAACGTTGGGAGTGCGGTATAACACGTAAATCCATCCCTGAAACAGTTGAAAGTCGTCAGAAATGCTGTAGAACACGTGTATTCACGCCTGAAACAGTTGAGAGTTGTTCAATCTGTAACATTCGAATAACGTTGAAAGTGCGAAATAACACGTGAATTCATGCCCGAAACAGTTGAAAATCGTTCAATCTGAAACAGTTGAATAACGTTGGGAGTGCGGTATAACACGTGAATCCACGCCTGAAACAGTTGAAAGTCGTCCGAAATGCTGTAAAACATGTAAATTCATGCCTAAAACAGTTGAGAGTTGTTCAATCTGAAACAGTTGACTAAGGTTGGGAGTGCGGTATAACACGTGAATCCATGCCTGAAACAGTTAGAAGTCGTCAGAAATGCTGTAAAACACGTGTATTCACGCCTGAAACAGTTGAGAGTTGTTTAATCTGGAACAGTCGAATAACGTTGGAAGTGCGAAATAACACGTGAATTCATGCCTGAAACAGTTGAGAGTTGTTCAATCTGAAACAGTTGAGTAACGTTGGGAGTGCGGTATAACACGTGAATCCATGCCTGAAACAGTCGAAAGTCGTTCAAACTGAAACAGTTGAATAACGTTGAAAGTTTGAAATAACACGTGAATTTATGCCTGAAACAGTTGAAAATCGTTCAATCTGAAACAGTTGAATAACGTTGGGAGTGCGGTATAACACGTAAATCCATCCCTGAAACAGTTGAAAGTCGTCAGAAATGCTGTAGAACACGTGTATTCACGCCTGAAACAGTTGAGAGTTGTTCAATCTGTAACATTCGAATAACGTTGAAAGTGCGAAATAACACGTGAATTCATGCCCGAAACAGTTGAAAATCGTTCAATCTGAAACAGTTGAATAACGTTGGGAGTGCGGTATCACACGTGAATCCATGCCTGAAACAGTCGAAAGTCGTCGATAGTGCGGTCTAATACGTGGATCTATGCTTAAAACAGTTGAAAGTCGATGATTCTGGAACAGTTGAGAAATGTTGAAAGTGCGGTATAACACGTGAATCGATACCTGAAACAGTTGAAAGTTGTTTAATATCTTGTCAAACACGTGTATCTACACCTCAAACAGTTAATCGGCGTTCAAAAGGCTGTAAAACACGTGTCTTCACGCCTGAAACAGTTGAAAGTCGTTTGAAATGCTGAGAAACACGTGAATCTGTGCCTGAAACAGTTGAAACTCGTCCAAAGTGCTGTGAAACACAAGTATTCACGCCTAAAACAGTCAAATGACGTTAGGTAACAGTTGACATGTCTGATGTCACTAACAGAGTTGCCTGAAATTAGGCGCAGAAAGGGTTTGTCGATTGTATGATGCCTGTCGTCTCTAACAGTGTTGCCCGGAATGAGGCGCGGAAAAGGTTTGGTAATCAAATGACGCCTGATTATATGCAACCCTGCATTGCATCGCTGTCGTCTCTCACAAGGTTGCCTGAATACAGGCGCACGATGACTCGTTGATTGCTCAACGCCAGATGGAATGCAACCTCGCTTTGCATGCCTATTGTCATCAACGGTGTTGCCTCAAATCAGGCGCAGGAAAGGTTTGTTGATTGAATGACGCCTAATCATATGCAACCCTGCATTGCATCGCTGTCGTCTCTCACAAGGTTGCCTGAATACAGGCGCACGAAAAAATTATCAATTGATTGATGCCTGATTATATGAAACCCTGCATTGCATTTCTGTCGTCTTTCACGGTGTGGCCTGGAATGAGTTGCAGAAAAGGTTTGTTGATTGAATGACGCCTGATTATCTGCAATCCTGCATTGCGTGCCTTTCGTCACTAACAGTGTCGCCCGAAATTAGGCGCAAGAAAAAGTTCGTTGATCGCGCTACGCCTCATTATCAGCAACCCTGCATTGCATCCCTGTTGTCACTTACAAGGTTGCCTGAATTCAGGCGCGGGAAAAAATTATTAATTGCTTGATACCTGATTATTTGGAACCCTGCATTGCATATTTGTGGTCACTCACAAGGTTGCCTGAATTCAGGCGCATGAGCGAAACATCGATCGCTTGATGCCTGATTATATGAAACCCTGCATTTTATATTTGTCGTCTCTAACGGTGTTGCCTGGAATCGTGCGCAGGAAAAGTTTGTTGATCGAATAACGCCTGATAATCTGCAACTCTGCATTGCATCCCTGTCCTCACTCACAAGGTTGCCTGAATTCGGGCGCACGTGAAAATTATCAATCGCTCGATGCCTGAATACATAAAACCCCGCATTGCATATCTGTCGTCTTCCACGGTGTGGCCTAGAATGAGCCGCAGAAAAGGTCTGTTGATTGAATCAAGCCTGATTATCTGCAACCCTGCATTGCGTACCTGTCGTGTCTAACAGTGTTGCCTGAAATTAGGCGCAAGAAAAAGTTCGTTGATTGCGCAACGCCTCATCATATGCAACCCTGCATTGCATCCCTGTTGTCACTCACAAGGTTGCCTGAATTCAGGCACAGGGAAAAATTATTGATTGCTCGATACCTGATTATTTGAAACCCTGCATTGCATATCTGTCGTCTCTAACGGTGTGCCCTGGAATCAGGTGCGGGAAGAATTTTTCAATTGAATGACGCCTGATTATATGCAACCCTGCATTGCATGCCTGTCGTCACTTACAGTGTTGCTCGGAATCAGGCGCATGATATTTCGTTGATTGCTCAACGCCAGACGGAATGCAACCCCGCCTTGCATGCCTATCGTCATTAACGGTGTTGCCTCAAATAAGGCGCAGGAAAGGTTCGTCGATTGAATGACGCCTCATAATATGCAACCCTGCATTGCATCCCTGTCGTCACCCACAAGATTGCCTAAATTCAGGCGCACGTAAAAATTATTGATTAGTCGATGCCTGATTACATAAGACCCTGCATTGCATATTTGTCGTCCCTCACGGTGTTGTCTGCAATAAGGCGCAGGGAGGGTTTGTTGTTCGAATGACGCCTGATTATATGCAACCCTGCATCACCTGACTGTCGTCAGTGACAGTGTTGCCTGAAACTAGCGCACAGAGAGTTCTTCAATTGCACAACTCCTAATTATATGCAACCCTGCATTGCATCCCGGTCGTCACTCACAAGGTTGCCTGAATTCAGGCGCATGAGCGAAACATCGATCGCTTGATGCCTGATTATATGAAACCCTGCATTTCATATTTGTCGTCTGTAACAGTGTTGCCTGGAATCGTGCGCAGAAAGGGTTTGTTGATCGAATCACGCCTGATTATCTGCAGGCCTGCATTGCATGCCTGTCGTCACCAACAGTGATGCCTGAAATTAGGCGCACGACAACTCGTTGATTGCTCAACGCCAGATGAAATGCAACCTCGCCTTGCATGCCCATTGTCATTAACAGTGTTGCCTTGAATTAGGCGCAGGAAAGGTTCGTTAATTCGAGGACGCCTAATCATATGCAACCTTGCATTGCATTCCTGTCGTCACTCACAAGGTTGCCTGAATGCAGGCGCACGAAAAAGTTAATAATTGTTTGATGCCTGGATATATGAAACCCTGCATTACATTTCTGTCGTCTTTCACGGTGTGGCCTGAAATGAGCCGCAGAAAAGGTCTGTTGATTGAATGACGCCTGATTATCTGCAACCCTGCATTGCGGACCTGTCATGTCTAACAGTGTTGCCTGAAATTGGGCGCAAGAAAAAGTTCGTTGATTGCGCTACGCCTTATTATATGCAACTCTGCACTGCATCCCTGTCGTCACTTACAAGGTTGCCTGAATTCAGGCGCAGGAAAAAATTATCGAATGCTCGATACTTGATTATTTGAAACCCTGCATTGCATCCCTGTCGTCACTTACAAGGTTGCCAGAATTAAGGCGCACGGAAAAATTATCAATTGCTTGATGCCTAAATATATAAAACCCCGCATTGCATATTCATCGTCTTCAACAGTGTTGCCTGAAATGAGAGACAGAAAGGGTTTGTTGATTGAATGACACCTGATGATATGCAACCCTGCATTGCATGCCTATCGTCACTGAGAGTGTTGCTTGAAATTAGGCACACGAAGAACTTGTTGATCGCTCAACAAAAGATGGAATGCAACCCTGCTTTGCATGCCTCTCGTCCTTGACGGTGTTGCCTGGAATAAGACGCAGAAAAGTTTTGTTGATTGAATGACGCCTCATTATATGCAACCCTGCATTGCATCCTTGTCGTCACTCACAAGGTTGCCTGAATTCAGGCGCACGTAAAAATTATTGATCGCTTGATGCCTGATTACATAAAACCCTGCATTGCATATTTGTCGTCTTTAACGAAGTTGTCTGCAATTAGGCGCAGGGAGGGTTTGTTGATCGGATAACGCCTGATTATATGCAACCGTGCATCACATGCCTGTCGTCACTAACAGAATTGCCAGAAATTAGGCGCAAAAAGGGTTCGTCGATTGAATGACGCCTGATTACATGCAACCCTGAATCGCATGCCTGTCGTCACTGACAGTGTTGCCTGAATCTCAGCGCGAGAAGGGGTTGTTGATTGAATGACGCCTGGAGCATGTGCAACCCTGAATCGCATGCCTGTCGTCACTGACAGAGTTGCCAGAAATTGGGCACAAGAAGGGTTTGTTGATTAAATGACGCCTGATTGTATGCAACCTCGCATTGCATGCATGTCGTAATCGACAGTGTTGCCTGAAATTAGGCGCAGCAGGTATTCGTCAATTGAATGACGCCTAAATATATGCAACCCTGCGTTGCATGCCTGTCCTCACCGACAGTGTTGCCTGAAATTGAGCGCAGCAAGTGTTTGTCAATCGGAAGACGCCTGATTGTATGCAACCCTGCAATAAATGCCTGTCGTCACCGACAGTGTTGCCTGAATCTCAGCGCGAGAAGGGTTTGTTGATTCAATGACGCCTGATTGTATGCAACCCTGCATTGCATGCCTGTCGTCACCAAGGGTGTTGCCTGAAATTAAGCGCAGCAAGTGTTTGTCAATCAAATGACGCCTGATTGTATGCAACCCTGCATTGCATGCCTGTCGTCACCGACAGTGTTGCCTGAAATTAGGCGCAAGAAGGGTTTGTTGATTGAATGACGCCTGATTGTATGCAACCCTGCATTGCATGCCTGTCGTCACTGACAGTGTTGCCTGAAATTAGGCGCAGCAAGTGTTTGTTGATTGAATGACGCCTGATTATATGCAACTCTGCATCGCATGCCTGTCGTCACCAACAGAATTGCCAGGAATTAGGCGCAAGAAGGGTTTGTTGGTTGAATGACGCCTCATTGTATGCAACCCTGCATTGCATGCTTGTCGTCTTCGACAGTGTTGCCTGAATCTAAGCGCGAGAAGGGTTTGTCAATTAAATGACGCCTGATTGTATGCAACCCTGCATTCAATGCCTGTCGTCACCGACAGTATTGCCTGAAATTAGGCGCAAGAAGGGTTTGTTGATTGAATGACGCCTGATTGTATGCAACCCTGCATTGCATGCCTGTCGTCACTGACAGTGTTGCCTGAAATGAGGCGCAGCAAGTGTTTGTTGATTGAATGACGCCTGATTATATGCAACTCTGCATCGCATGCCTGTCGTCACCAACAGAATTGCCAGGAATTAGGCGCAAGAAGGGTTTGTTGGTTGAATGACGCCTCATTGTATGCAACCCTGCATTGCATGCTTGTCGTCTTCGACAGTGTTGCCTGAATCTAAGCGCGAGAAGGGTTTGTTGATTCAATGACGCCTGATTGTATGCAACTCTGCATTGCATGCCTGTCGTCACCGACGGTGTTGCCTGAAATTAAGCGCAGCAAGTGTTTGTCAATTGAATGACGCCTGATTGTATGCAACCCTGCATTGCATGCTCGTCGTCACCGACAGTGTTGCCTGAAATCAGGCGCAGCCGGTTTTTGTTAATTGAATGACGCCTGATTATATGCAACCCTAAATCGCATGCCTGTCGTCACCGACAGGATTGCCTGAATCTAAGCGCAAGAAGGGTTTGTTGATTGAATGACGCCTGGAGCATATGCAACCCTGAATCGCATGCCTGTCGTCACTAACAGAGTTGCCAGGAATTAGGCATAACGAGGGTTTGTTGATTGAATGACGCCTGATTGTATGCAACCCTGCATCGCATGCTCCCTGTAACCGACAGTGTTGCCTGAATCTCAGCGCGAGAGGGGTTTGTTGATTGGATGACGCCTGATTGTATGCGACCCTGCATTGCATGCCTGTCGTCACTGACAGTGTTGCCAGAAATGAGGCGCAGCAAGTGTTCGTTAATTAAATGACGCCTGATTATATGCAACCCTGCATCGCATGCCTGTCGTCACGAACAGAGTTGCCAGAAATTAGGCACAAGGAGGGTTTGTTGATTAAATGACACCTGATTGTATGCAAGCTCGCCTTGCATGCCCGTCTTAACCGACAGTGTTGCCTGAAATTAGGCGCAGCAGGTATTCGTCAATTGAATGACGCTTGATTATATGCAACCCTAAATCGCATGCCTGTCATCACTAACAGAGTTGCCAGAACTTATTCACAAAAAGGGTTTGTTGATTGAATGACGCCTGATTGTATGCAACCCTGCATTGCATGCACGTCGTAACCGACAGTGTTGCCTGAATCTCGGCGCGAGGAGGGTTTGTTGATTGAATGACGCCTGATTGTATGCAACCCTGCATCGCATGCCTGTCGTCGCCGACAGTGTTGCCTGAAATTGGGCGCAGCAAGTGTTCAGTAATTAAATGACGCCTGATTATATGCAACTTTGCATCGCATGCCTGTCGTCATCGACAGAGTTGCCTGAAATTAGGCGCAGCAAGTGTTCGTTAATTGAATGACGCCTGATTATATGCAACTCTGCATCGCATGCCTGTCGTCACTGACAGTGTTGCCTGAATGTAAGCGCGAGAAGGGTTTGTCGATTGAATGACGCCTGGAGCGTATGCAACCCTGAATCGCATGCCTGTCGTCACTAACAGAGTTGTCAGAAATTAGGCACAAGAAGGGTTTGTTGATCGAATGATGCCTGATTGTATGCAACCCTGCATTGCATGCCCGTCGTGACCGACAGTGTTGCCTGAATCTCAGCGCGAGAAGGGTTTGTTGATTCAATGACGCCTGATTGTATGCAACCCTGCATTGCATGCCTGTCGTCACTGACAGTGTTGCCTGAAATTAGGCGCAGCAAGTGTTCGTCGATTGAATGACGCCCGATTCTATGCAACCCCGTATTGCATGCCTGTCGTAACTGACAGTGTTGCCTGAATCTAAGCGCGAGAAGGTTTTGTCAATTAAATGAGACCTAGATTGTACGCAACCCTGAATCGCATGCTTGTCGTCACCGACAGTGTTGCCTGAATCTCAGCGCGAGAAGGGTTTGTTGATTGAATGACGCCTGGAGCATGTGCAACCCTGAATCGCATGCTTGTCGTCACTAACAGAGTTGCCAGAAATTAGGCACAAGGAGGGTTTGTTGATTAAATGACGCCTGATTGTATGCAAGCTCGCCTTGCATGCCCGTCGTAACCGACAGTGTTGCCTGAAATTAGGCGCAGCAGGTATTCGTTGATTGAATGACGCCTGATTATATGCAACCCTGCATCGCATGCCTGTCGTCACCAACGAAATTGCCAGGAATTAGGCGCAAGAAGGGTTTAATGGTTGAATGACGCCTCATTGTATGCAACCCTGCATTGCATGCCTGTCGTCTTCGACAGTGTTGCCTGAATCTAAGCGCGAGAAGGGTTTGTTGATTCAATGACGCCTGATTGTATGCAACTCTGCATTGCATGCCTGTCGTCACCAACGGTGTTGCCTGAAATTAAGCGCAGCAAGTGTTTGTCAATTGAATGACGCCTGATTGTATGCAACCCTGCATTGCATGCTCGTCGTCACCGACAGTGTTGCCTGAAATCAGGCGCAGCAGGTTTTTGTTAATTGAATGACGCCTGATTATATGCAACCCTAAATCGCATGCCTGTCGTCACCGACAGGATTGCCTGAATCTAAGCGCAAGAAGGGTTTGTTGATTGAATGACGCCTGGAGCATATGCAACCCTGAATCGCATGCCTGTCGTCACTAACAGAATTGCCAGAAATTAGGCGCAAAAAGGGTTCGTCGATTGAATGACGCCTGATTACATGCAACCCTGAATCGCATGCCTGTCGTCACTGACAGTGTTGCCTGAATCTCAGCGCGAGAAGGGGTTGTTGATTGAATGACGCCTGGAGCATGTGCAACCCTGAATCGCATGCCTGTCGTCACTGACAGAGTTGCCAGAAATTGGGCACAAGAAGGGTTTGTTGATTAAATGACGCCTGATTGTATGCAACCTCGCATTGCATGCATGTCGTAATCGACAGTGTTGCCTGAAATTAGGCGCAGCAGGTATTCGTCAATTGAATGACGCCTAAATATATGCAACCCTGCGTTGCATGCCTGTCCTCACCGACAGTGTTGCCTGAAATTGAGCGCAGCAAGTGTTTGTCAATCGGAAGACGCCTGATTGTATGCAACCCTGCAATAAATGCCTGTCGTCACCGACAGTGTTGCCTGAATCTCAGCGCGAGAAGGGTTTGTTGATTCAATGACGCCTGATTGTATGCAACCCTGCATTGCATGCCTGTCGTCACCAAGGGTGTTGCCTGAAATTAGGCGCAGCAAGTGTTTGTCAATTAAATGACGCCTGATTGTATGCAACCCTGCATTGCATGCCTGTCGTCACCGACAGTGTTGCCTGAAATTAGGCGCAAGAAGGGTTTGTTGATTGAATGACGCCTGATTGTATGCAACCCTGCATTGCATGCCTGTCGTCACTGACAGTGTTGCCTGAAATTAGGCGCAGCAAGTGTTTGTTGATTGAATGACGCCTGATTATATGCAACTCTGCATCGCATGCCTGTCGTCACCAACAGAATTGCCAGGAATTAGGCGCAAGAAGGGTTTGTTGGTTGAATGACGCCTCATTGTATGCAACCCTGCATTGCATGCTTGTCGTCTTCGACAGTGTTGCCTGAATCTAAGCGCGAGAAGGGTTTGTTGATTCAATGACGCCTGATTGTATGCAACTCTGCATTGCATGCCTGTCGTCACCGACGGTGTTGCCTGAAATTAAGCGCAGCAAGTGTTTGTCAATTGAATGACGCCTGATTGTATGCAACCCTGCATTGCATGCTCGTCGTCACCGACAGTGTTGCCTGAAATCAGGCGCAGCCGGTTTTTGTTAATTGAATGACGCCTGATTATATGCAACCCTAAATCGCATGCCTGTCGTCACCGACAGGATTGCCTGAATCTAAGCGCAAGAAGGGTTTGTTGATTGAATGACGCCTGGAGCATATGCAACCCTGAATCGCATGCCTGTCGTCACTAACAGAGTTGCCAGGAATTAGGCATAACGAGGGTTTGTTGATTGAATGACGCCTGATTGTATGCAACCCTGCATCGCATGCTCCCTGTAACCGACAGTGTTGCCTGAATCTCAGCGCGAGAGGGGTTTGTTGATTGGATGACGCCTGATTGTATGCGACCCTGCATTGCATGCCTGTCGTCACTGACAGTGTTGCCAGAAATGAGGCGCAGCAAGTGTTCGTTAATTAAATGACGCCTGATTATATGCAACCCTGCATCGCATGCCTGTCGTCACGAACAGAGTTGCCAGAAATTAGGCACAAGGAGGGTTTGTTGATTAAATGACGCCTGATTGTATGCAAGCTCGCCTTGCATGCCCGTCTTAACCGACAGTGTTGCCTGAAATTAGGCGCAGCAGGTATTCGTCAATTGAATGACGCTTGATTATATGCAACCCTAAATCGCATGCCTGTCATCACTAACAGAGTTGCCAGAACTTATTCACAAAAAGGGTTTGTTGATTGAATGACGCCTGATTGTATGCAACCCTGCATTGCATGCACGTCGTAACCGACAGTGTTGCCTGAATCTCGGCGCGAGAAGGGTTTGTTGATTGAATGACGCCTGATTGTATGCAACCCTGCATCGCATGCCTGTCGTCGCCGACAGTGTTGCCTGAAATTGGGCGCAGCAAGTGTTCAGTAATTAAATGACGCCTGATTATATGCAACTTTGCATCGCATGCCTGTCGTCATCGACAGAGTTGCCTGAAATTAGGCGCAGCAAGTGTTCGTTAATTGAATGACGCCTGATTATATGCAACTCTGCATCGCATGCCTGTCGTCACTGACAGTGTTGCCTGAATGTAAGCGCGAGAAGGGTTTGTCGATTGAATGACGCCTGGAGCGTATGCAACCCTGAATCGCATGCCTGTCGTCACTAACAGAGTTGTCAGAAATTAGGCACAAGAAGGGTTTGTTGATTGAATGATGCCTGATTGTATGCAACCCTGCATTGCATGCCCGTCGTGACCGACAGTGTTGCCTGAATCTCAGCGCGAAAAGGGTTTGTTGATTCAATGACGCCTGATTGTATGCAACCCTGCATTGCATGCCTGTCGTCACTGACAGTGTTGCCTGAAATTAGGCGCAGCAAGTGTTCGTCGATTGAATGACGCCCGATTCTATGCAACCCCGTATTGCATGCCTGTCGTAACTGACAGTGTTGCCTGAATCTAAGCGCGAGAAGGTTTTGTCAATTGAATGAGACCTAGATTGTACGCAACCCTTAATCGCATGCTTGTCGTCACCGACAGTGTTGCCTGAATCTCAGCGCGAGAAGGGTTTGTTGATTGAATGACGCCTGGAGCATGTGCAACCCTGAATCGCATGCTTGTCGTCACTAACAGAGTTGCCAGAAATTAGGCACAAGGAGGGTTTGTTGATTAAATGACGCCTGATTGTATGCAAGCTCGCCTTGCATGCCCGTCGTAACCGACAGTGTTGCCTGAAATTAGGCGCAGCAGGTATTCGTTGATTGAATGACGCCTGATTATATGCAACCCTGCATCGCATGCCTGTCGTCACCAACGAAATTGCCAGGAATTAGGCGCAAGAAGGGTTTAATGGTTGAATGACGCCTCATTGTATTCAACCCTGCATTGCATGCCTGTCGTCTTCGACAGTGTTGCCTGAATCTAAGCGCGAGAAGGGTTTGTTGATTCAATGACGCCTGATTGTATGCAACTCTGCATTGCATGCCTGTCGTCACCAACGGTGTTGCCTGAAATTAAGCGCAGCAAGTGTTTGTCAATTGAATGACGCCTGATTGTATGCAACCCTGCATTGCATGCTCGTCGTCACCGACAGTGTTGCCTGAAATCAGGCGCAGCAGGTTTTTGTTAATTGAATGACGCCTGATTATATGCAACCCTAAATCGCATGCCTGTCGTCACCGACAGGATTGCCTGAATCTAAGCGCAAGAAGGGTTTGTTGATTGAATGACGCCTGGAGCATATGCAACCCTGAATCGCATGCCTGTCGTCACTAACAGAGTTGCCAGGAATTAGGCATAAGGAGGGTTTGTTGATTGAATGACGCCTGATTGTATGCAACCCTGCATTGCATGCCCTCTGTAACCGACAGTGTTGCCTGAATCTCAGCGCGAGAGGGGTTTGTTGATTGAATGACGCCTGATTGTATGCGACCCTGCATTGCATGCCTGTCGTCACCGACGATGTTGCCAGAAATGAGGCGCAGCAAGTGTTCGTTAATTGAATGACGCCTGATTATATGCAACCCTGCATCGCATGCCTGTCGTCACGAACAGAGTTGCCAGAAATTAGGCACAAGGAGGGTTTGTTGATTAAATGACGCCTGATTGTATGCAAGCTCGCCTTGCATGCCCGTCGTAACCGACAGTGTTGCCTGAAATTAGGCGCAGCAGGTATTCGTCAATTGAATGACGCTTGATTATATGCAACCCTCAATCGCATGCCTGTCATCACTAACAGAGTTGCCAGAACTTATTCACAAAAAGGGTTTGTTGATTGAATGACGCCTGATTGTATGCAACCCTGCATTGCATGCACGTCGTAACCGACAGTGTTGCCTGAATCTCAGCGCGAGAAGGGTTTGTTGATTCAATGACGCCTGATTGTATGCAACCCTGCATTGCATGCCTGTCGTCACTGACAGTGTTGCCTGAAATTAAGCTAGCAAGTGTTTGTCAATTAAATGACGCCTGATTGTATTTAACCCTGCACTGCATGCCTGTCGTCACCGACAGTGTTGCCTGAAATTGGGCACAAGAAGGGTTTGTTGATTGAATGACGCCTGATTGTATGCAACCCTGCATTGCATGCCTGTCGTCACCGACAGTGTTGCCTGAAATTGGGCGCAGCAAGTGTTCAGTAATTAAATGACGCCTGATTATATGCAACACTGCATCGCATGCCTGTCGTCACCGACAGAGTTGCCTGAAATTAGGCGCAAGAAGGGTTTGTTGATTCAATGACGCCTGATTGTATGCAACTCCGTATTGCATGCCTGTCGTAACCGACAGTGTTGCCTGAATCTGAGCGCAAGAAGGTTTTGTTGATTAAATGAGACCTAGAATATATGCGACCCTGAATCGCATGCCTGTCGTCACTAACAGAGTTGCCAGAAATTAGGCGCAAGAAAAATTGTTGATTGAATGACGCCTAATTGTATGCAACCCTGCATTGCATGCCTGTCGTCACTGACAGTGTTGCCTGAATCTGAGCGCGAGAGGGGTTTGTTGATTCAATGACGCCTGATTGTATGCAACCCTGCATTGCATGCCTGTCGTCACTGACAGTGTTGCCTGAATCTGAGCGCAAGAAGGGTTTGTTGAGCGAATGACGCCTAGAGCATATGCAACCCTGAATCGCATGCCTGTCGTCACAAATAGAGTTGCCAGAAATTAGCACAAGAAGGGTTTGTTGATTAAATGACGCCTGATTGTATGCAACCCTGCATTGCATGCCCGTCGTAACCGACAGTGTTACCTGAATCTGAGCGCAGAAAGAATTTGTTGATTTAATGACGCCTGATTGTATGCAACCCTGCATTGCATGCCCGTCGTAACCGACAGTGTTGCCTGAATCTGAGCGCGAGAAGAATTTGTTGATCCAATGACGCCTGACTGTATGCAACCCTGCATTGCATGCCTGTCGTCACCGACAGTGTGGCCTGAAATTAGGCGCAGCAAGTGTTCGGTAATTGAATGACGCCTGATCATATGCAACCCCGCATCGCATGCCTGTCGTCACTAACAGAGTTGCCAGAAATTAGGCGCAAGAACGGTTTGTTGATTGGATGACGCCTGATTGTATGCAACCCTGCATTGCATGCCTGTCGTCACCGACGGTGTTGCCTGAAATTAAGCGCAGCAAGTGTTTGTCAATTAAATGACGCCTGATTGTATGCAACTCTGCATTGCATATCTATCGTCACCGACAGTGTTGCCTGAAATTAGGCGCAGCAAGTGTTTGGTAATCGAATGACGCCTGATTATATGTAACCCTGAATCGCATGCCTGTCGTCACTGACAGTGTTGCCTGAATCTAAGCGCAAGAAAGTTTTGTTGATTGAATGAGACCTAGATTATACGCAACCCTGAATCGCATGCCTGTCGTCACTAACAGAGTTGCCAGAAATTAGGCGCAAAAAGGGTTTGTTGATTGAATGACGCCTGATTGTATGCAACCCTGCATTGCATGCCCGTCGTAACCGACAGTGTTGCCTGAATCCAAGCGCGAGAAGGGTTTGTTGATTCAATGACGCCTGATTGTACGCAACCCTGCATTGCATGCCTGTCGTCGACGACAGTTATGCCTGAAATGAGGTGCAGCAAGTGTTTGTTAATTGAAAGACTCCTGATGATATGCAACTCCGTATTGCATGCCTGTCGTAACTGACAGTGTTGCCTGAATCTGAGCGCAAGAAGGTTTTGTTGATTGAATGAGACCTAGATTATATGCGACCCTGAATCGCATGCCTGTCGTCACTCACAGAGTTGCCAGAAATTAGGCGCAAGAAAAATTGTTGATTGAATGACGCCTGATTGTATGCAACCCTGCATTGCATGCCTGTCGTCACTGACAGTGTTGCCCGAATCTGAGCGCGAGCAGGGTTTGTTGATTCAATGACGCCTGATTGTATGCAACCCTGCATTGCATGCCTGTCGTCACTGACGGTGTTGCCTGAAATTCAGCGCAGCAAGTGTTTGTCGAATAAATGACGCTTGATTATATGAAACCCTGCATCGCATGCCTGTCGTCACTAACAGAATTGGCAGAAATTAGGCGCAAAAAGGGTTCGTCAATTGAATGACGCCTGATTGTATGCAACCCTGCATTGCATGCCTGTCGTCACTGACAGTGTTGCCTGAATCTGAGCGCGAGAAAGGTTTGTTGATTCGATGACGCCTGATTGTATGCAACCCTGCATTGCATGCCTGTCGTCACCGACGGTGTTGCCTGAAATTAAGCGCAGCAAGTGTTTGTCAATTGAATGACGCCTGATTGTATGCAACCCTGCATCGCATGCCTGTCGTCACCGACAGTGTTGCCTGAAATAAGGCGCAGCAAGTGTTTGTTAATTGAATGACGCCTGATTATATGCGACCCTGAGTCGCATGCCTGTCGTCACTGACAGTGTTGCCTGAATCTCAGCGCGAGAAGGGTTTGTTAATTAAATGACGCCTGGAGCATATGCAACCCTGAATCGCATGCCTGTCGTCACTAACAGAGTTGCCGGACATTAGGCACAAGAAGGGTTTGTTGATCGAATGACGCCTGATTGTATGCAACCCTGTATTGCATGCCTGTCGTCACCGACAGTGTTGCCTGAAATTAGGCGCAGCAAGTGTTCGTTAATTGAATGACGCCTGATTGTATGCAACCCTGCATTGCATGCCCGTCGTAACCGACAGTGTTGCCTGAATCTGAGCGCGAGAAGAATTTGTTGATTCAATGACGCCTGACTGTATGCAACCCTGCATTGCATGCCTGTCGTCACCGACAGTGTGGCCTGAAATTAGGCGCAGCAAGTGTTCGTTAAATGAATGACGCCTGATTATATGCAACCCCGCATCGCATGCCTGGCGTCACCGACAGTGTTGCCTGAAATTAGGCGCAGCAAGTGTTTGTTAATTGAATGACGCCTGATTATATGCAACCCTAAATCGCATAACTGTCGTCACTGACAGTGTTGCCTGAAATTAGGCGCAGCAAGTGTTCGTTGATTGAATGACGCCTGATTATACGCTACCCTGCATCGCATGCCTGTCGTCGTCAACAGAATTGCCAGGAATTAGGCGCAAGAAGGGTTTGTTGGTTGAATGACGCCTCATTGTATGCAACCCTGCATTGCATGCCTGTCGTCTTTGACAGTGTTGCCTGAATCTAAGCGCGAGAAGGGTTTGTTGATTCAATGACGCCTGATTGTATGCAACTCTGCATTGCATGCCTGTCGGCACCGACGGTGTTGCCTGGATTTAAGCGCAGCAAGTGTTTGTCAACTGAATGACGCCTGATTATATGCAACCCCGCATCGCATGCCTGTCGTCACTAACAGAGTTGCCAGAAATTAGGCGCAAGAACGGTTTGTTGATTGAATGACGCCTGATTGTATGCAACCCTGCATTGCATGCCCGTCGTCACTGACAGTGTTGCCTGAATCTAAGCGCGAGAAGGGTTTGTTGAATTAATGACGCCTGATTGTATGCAACCCTGCATTGCATGCCTGTCATCACTTACAAAGTTGCCAGAAATTAGGCGGGAGAAGAGTTTTTTGATTGAATGACGCCTGATTATATGCAACCCCGTATTGCATGCCTGTCGTCACTGACAGTGTTGCCTGAATCTAAGCGCAAGAAGGGTTTGTTGAGCGAATGACGCCTGGAGCATATGCAACCCTGAATCGCATGCCTGTCGTCACTAATAGAGTTGCCAGAAATTAGCACAAGAAGGGTTTGTTGATTGAATGACGCCTGATTGTATGCAACCCTGCATTGCATGCCCGTCGTAACCGACAGTGTTGCCTGAATCTAAGCGCGAGAAGAATTTGTTGATTCAATGACGCCTGATTGTATGCGACCCTGCATTGCATGCCTGTCGTCACCGACGGTGTTGCCTGAAATTAGGCGCAGCAAGTGTTTGTCAATCAAATGACGCCTGATTGTATGCAACCCTGCATTGCATATCTGTCGTCACCGACAGTGTTGCCTGAAATTAGGCGCAGCAAGTGTTTGGTAATCGAATGACGCCTGATTATATGCAACCCTGAAACGCATGCCTGTCGTCACTGACAGTGTTGCCTGAATCTAAGCGCAAGAAAGTTTTGTTGATTGAATGAGACCTAGATTATACGCAACCCTGAATCGCATGCCTGTCGTCACTAACAGAGTTGCCAGAAATTAGGCGCAAAAAGGGTCCGTTGATTGAATGACGCCTGATTGTATGCAACCCTGCATTGCATGCCCGTCGTAACCGACAGTGTTGCCTGAATCTAAGCGCGAGAAGAATTTGTTGATTCAATGACGCCTGACTGTATGCAACCCTGCATTGCATGCCTGTCGTCACCGACAGTGTTGCCTGAAATTAGGCGCAGCAAGTGTTTGTTAATTAAATGACGCCTGATTATATGCAACCCTACATTGCATGCCTGTCGTCACCTACAGTGTTGCCTGAAATTGGGCGCAGCAAGTGTTCGGTAATTGAATGACGCCTGATTATATGCAACCCTGCATTGCATGCCTGTCGTAACTGACAGTGTTGCCTGAATCTAAGCGCGAGAAGGTTTTATCAATTGAATGAGACCTAGATTGTGCGCAACCCTGAATCGCATGCCTGTCGTCACTAACAGAGTTGCCAGAGATTAGGCGAAAGAAAAGTTTGTTGATTGAATGACGCCTGATTGTATTCAATCCTGCATTGCATGCCAGTCATCTTTGACAGTGTTGCCTGAATCTAAGCGCAAGAAGTGTTTGTTGATTGAATGACGCCTGGAGCATATGCAACCCTGAATCGCAGGCCTGTCGTCACTAACAGAGTTGCCAGAAATTGGGCACGAGGAGGGTTCGTTGATTGAATGACGCCCGATAGTATGCAACCCTGCATTGCATGCCTGTCGTAACTGACAGTGTTGCCTGAATCCGAGCACGAGAGGGGTTTGTTGATTCAATGACGCCAGATTGTATGCAACCCTGCATTGCATGCCTGTCGCCACTGACAGTGTTGCCTGAAATTGGGCGCAGCAAGTGTTTGGTAATCGAATGACGCCTGATTGTATGCAACCCTGCATCGCATGCCTGTCGTCACCGACAGTGTTGCCTGGAATAAGGCGCAGCAAGTGTTTGTCAATTGAATGACGCCTGATTATATGCGACCCTGCATAGCATGCCTGTCGTCACTGACAGTGTTGCCTGAATCTGAGCGCGAAAAGGGTTTGTTGAATTAATGACGCCTGATTATATGCAACCCTACATTGCATGCCTGTCGTCACCTACAGTGTCGCCTGAAATTGGGCGCAGCAAGTGTTCGGTAATTGAATGACGCCTGATTATATGCAACCCTGCATTGCATGCCTGTCGTCACAGACAGTGTTGCCTGAATCTGAGCGCGAGAGGGGTTTGTTGATTGATTGAAGCCTGATTGTATGCAACTCTGCAATGCATGCCTGTCGTCACCGACAGTGTTGCCTGGAATTAGGCGCAGCAAGTGTTCGTTAATTGAATGACGCCTGATTATATGCAACCCCGCATCGCATGCCTGTCGTCACTAACAGAGTTGCCAGAAATTAGGCGGAAGAATGGTTTGTTGATTAGATGACGCCTGATTGTATGCAACCCTGCATTGCATGCCTGTCGCCACCGACGGTGTTGCCTGAAATTAAGCGCAGCAAGTGTTTGTCAATTAAATGACGCCTGATTGTATGCAACCCTGCATTGAATATCTTTCGTCACCGACAGTGTTGCCTGAAATGAGGCGCGGCAAGTGTTTGGTAATCAAATGACGCCTGATTATATGCAACCCTAAATCGCATAACTGTCGTCACTGACAGTGTTGCCTGAAATTAGGCGCAGCAAGTGTTCGTTGATTGAATGACGCCTGATTATACGCAACCCTGCATCGCATGCCTGTCGTCGTCAACAGAATTGCCAGGAATTAGGCGCAAGAAGGGTTTGTTGGTTGAATGACGCCTCATTGTATGCAACCCTGCATTGCATGCCTGTCGTCTTTGACAGTGTTGCCTGAATCTAAGCGCGAGAAGGGTTTGTTGATTCAATGACGCCTGATTGTATGCAACTCTGCATTGCATGCCTGTCGGCACCGACGGTGTTGCCTGGATTTAAGCGCAGCAAGTGTTTGTCAATTGAATGACGCCTGATTATATGCAACCCCGCATCGCATGCCTGTCGTCACTAACAGAGTTGCCAAAAATTAGGCGCAAGAACGGTTTGTTGATTGAATGACGCCTGATTGTATGCAACCCTGCATTGCATGCCTGTCGTCACTGACAGTGTTGCCTGAATCTGAGCGCGAGAAGGGTTTGTTGAATTAATGACGCCTGATTGTATGCAACCCTGCATTGCATGCCTGTCGCCACTGACGGTGTTGCCTGAAATTAAGCGCTTTAAGTGTTTGTCAATCAAATGACGCCTGATTGTATGCAACCCTGCATTGCATATCTGTCGTCACCGACAGTGTTGCCTGAAATTAGGCGCAGCAAGTGTTTGGTAATCGAATGACGCCTGATTGTATGCAACCCTGCATTGCATGCCTGTCGTCACCGACGGTGTTGCCTGAAATTAAGCGCAGCAAGTGTTTGTCAATTGAATGACGCCTGATTGTATGCAACCCTGCATCGCATGCCTGTCGTCACCGACAGTGTTGCCTGGAATAAGGCGCAGCAAGTGGTTGTTAATTGAATGACGCCTGATTATATGCGACCCTGCATAGCATGCCTGTCGTCACTGACAGTGTTGCCTGAATCTGAGCGCGAGAAGGGTTTGTTGAATTACTGACGCCTGATTATATGCAACCCTACATTGCATGCCTGTCGTCACCTACAGTGTCGCCTGAAATTGGGCGCAGCAAGTGTTCGGTAATTGAATGACGCCTGATTATATGCAACCCTGCATTGCATGCCTGTCGTCACAGACAGTGTTGCCTGAATCTGAGCGCAAGAGGGGTTTGTTGATTGATTGAAGCCTGATTGTATGCAACCCTGCAATGCATGCCTGTCGTCACCGACAGTGTTGCCTAGAATTAGGCGCAGCAAGTGTTCGTTAATTGAATGACGCCTGATTATATGCAACCCCGCATCACATGCCTGTCGTCACTAACAGAGTTGCCAGAAATTAGGCGCAAGAATGGTTTGTTGATTAGATGACGCCTGATTGTATGCAACCCTGCATTGCATGCCTGTCGCCACCGACGGTGTTGCCTGAAATTAAGCGCAGCAAGTGTTTGTCAATTAAATGACGCCTGATTGTATGCAACCCTGCATTGAATATCTGTCGTCACCGACAGTGTTGCCTGAAATGAGGCGCGGCAAGTGTTTGGTAATCGAATGACGCCTGATTATATGCAACCCTGAATCGCATGCCTGTCGTCACTGACAGTGTTGCCTGAATCTAAGCGCAAGAAAGTTTTGTTGATTGGATGAGACCTAGATTATACGCAACCCTGAATCGCATGCCTGTCGTCACTAACAGAGTTGCCGGAAATTGGGCGCAAAAAGGGTCCGTTGATTGAATGTCGCCTGATTGTATGCAACCCTGCATTGCATGCCTGTCGTCACTGACAGTGTTGCCTGAATCTGAGCGCGAGAAGGGTTTGTTGAATTGATGACGCCTGTTTATATGCAACCCTACATTGCATGCCTGTCGTCACCTACAGTGTTGCCTGAAATTGGGCGCAGCAAGTGTTCGGTAATTGAATGACGCCTGATTATATGCAACCCTGCATTGCATGCCTGTCGTCACAGACAGTGTTGCCTGAATCTGAGCGCGAGAGGGGTTTGTTGATTGATTGAAGCCTGATTGTATGCAACCCTGCAATGCATGCCTGTCGTCACCGACAGTGTTGCTCGAAATTAGGCGCAGCAAGTGTTCGGTAATTGAATGACGCCTGATTATATGCAACCCTGCATCGCATGCCTGTCGTCACTTACAGAGTTGCCAGAAATGAGGCGAAAGAAGAGTTTGTTGATTGAATGACGCCTGATTGTATGCAACCCTGCATTGCATGCCTGTCGTCACTGACAGTGTTGCCTGAATCTGAGCGCAAGAAGGGTTTGTTGATTGAATGACGCCTGGAGCATATGCAACCCTGAATTGCATGCCTGTCATCACTAACAGAGTTGCCAGAAATTAGCACAAGAAGGGTTTGTTGATTGAATGACGCCTGATTGTATGCAACCCTGCATTGCATGCCCGTCGTAACCGACAGTGTTGCCTGAATCCAAGCGCGAGAAGGGTTTGTTGATTCAATGACGCCTGATTGTACGCAACCCTGCATTGCATGCCTGTCGTCGACGACAGTTATGCCTGAAATGAGGTGCAGCAAGTGTTTGTTAATTGAAAGACTCCTGATGATATGCAACTCCGTATTGCATGCCTGTCGTAACTGACAGTGTTGCCTGAATCTGAGCGCAAGAAGGTTTTGTTGATTGAATGAGACCTAGATTATATGCGACCCTGAATCGCATGCCTGTCGTCACTCACAGAGTTGCCAGAAATTAGGCGCAAGAAAAATTGTTGATTGAATGACGCCTGATTGTATGCAACCCTGCATTGCATGCCTGTCGTCACTGACAGTGTTGCCCGAATCTGAGCGCGAGAAGGGTTTGTTGATTCAATGACGCCTGATTGTATGCAACCCTGCATTGCATGCCTGTCGTCACTGACGGTGTTGCCTGAAATTCAGCGCAGCAAGTGTTTGTCGAATAAATGACGCTTGATTATATGAAACCCTGCATCGCATGCCTGTCGTCACTAACAGAATTGGCAGAAATTAGGCGCAAAAAGGGTTCGTCAATTGAATGACGCCTGATTGTATGCAACCCTGCATTGCATGCCTGTCGTCACTGACAGTGTTGCCTGAATCTGAGCGCGAGAAAGGTTTGTTGATTCGATGACGCCTGATTGTATGCAACCCTGCATTGCATGCCTGTCGTCACCGACGGTGTTGCCTGAAATTAAGCGCAGCAAGTGTTTGTCAATTGAATGACGCCTGATTGTATGCAACCCTGCATCGCATGCCTGTCGTCACCGACAGTGTTGCCTGAAATAAGGCGCAGCAAGTGTTTGTTAATTGAATGACGCCTGATTATATGCGACCCTGAGTCGCATGCCTGTCGTCACTGACAGTGTTGCCTGAATCTCAGCGCGAGAAGGGTTTGTTAATTAAATGACGCCTGGAGCATATGCAACCCTGAATCGCATGCCTGTCGTCACTAACAGAGTTGCCGGACATTAGGCACAAGATGGGTTTGTTGATCGAATGACGCCTGATTGTATGCAACCCTGTATTGCATGCCTGTCGTCACCGACAGTGTTGCCTGAAATTAGGCGCAGCAAGTGTTCGTTAATTGAATGACGCCTGATTGTATGCAACCCTGCATTGCATGCCCGTCGTAACCGACAGTGTTGCCTGAATCTGAGCGCGAGAAGAATTTGTTGATTCAATGACGCCTGACTGTATGCAACCCTGCATTGCATGCCTGTCGTCACCGACAGTGTGGCCTGAAATTAGGCGCAGCAAGTGTTCGTTAAATGAATGACGCCTGATTATATGCAACCCCGCATCGCATGCCTGGCGTCACCGACAGTGTTGCCTGAAATTAGGCGCTGCAAGTGTTTGTTAATTGAATGACGCCTGATTATATGCAACCCTAAATCGCATAACTGTCGTCACTGACAGTGTTGCCTGAAATTAGGCGCAGCAAGTGTTCGTTGATTGAATGACGCCTGATTATACGCAACCCTGCATCGCATGCCTGTCGTCGTCAACAGAATTGCCAGGAATCAGGCGCAAGAAGGGTTTGTTGGTTGAATGACGCCTCATTGTATGCAACCCTGCATTGCATGCCTGTCGTCTTTGACAGTGTTGCCTGAATCTAAGCGCGAGAAGGGTTTGTTGATTCAATGACGCCTGATTGTATGCAACTCTGCATTGCATGCCTGTCGGCACCGACGGTGTTGCCTGGATTTAAGCGCAGCAAGTGTTTGTCAATTGAATGACGCCTGATTATATGCAACCCCGCATCGCATGCCTGTCGTCACTAACAGAGTTGCCAGAAATTAGGCGCAAGAACGGTTTGTTGATTGAATGACGCCTGATTGTATGCAACCCTGCATTGCATGCCTGTCGTCACTGACAGTATTGCCTGAATCTAAGCGCGAGAAGGGTTTGTTGAATTAATGACGCCTGATTGTATGCAACCCTGCATTGCATGCCTGTCATCACTTACAAAGTTGCCAGAAATTAGGCGGGAGAAGAGTTTTTTGATTGAATGACGCCTGATTATATGCAACCCCGTATTGCATGCCTGTCGTCACTGACAGTGTTGCCTGAATCTGAGCGCAAGAAGGGTTTGTTGAGCGAATGACGCCTGGAGCATATGCAACCCTGAATCGCATGCCTGTCGTCACTAATAGAGTTGCCAGAAATTAGCACAAGAAGGGTTTGTTGATTGAATGACGCCTGATTGTATGCAACCCTGCATTGCATGCCCGTCGTAACCGACAGTGTTGCCTGAATCTAAGCGCGAGAAGAATTTGTTGATTCAATGACGCCTGATTGTATGCGACCCTGCATTGCATGCCTGTCGTCACCGACGGTGTTGCCTGAAATTAGGCGCAGCAAGTGTTTGTCAATTAAATGACGCCTGATTGTATGCAACCCTCCATTGCATATCTGTCGTCACCGACAGTGTTGCCTGAAATTAGGCGCAGCAAGTGTTTGGTAATCGAATGACGCCCGATTATATGCAACCCTGAAACGCATGCCTGTCGTCACTGACAGTGTTGCCTGAATCTAAGCGCAAGAAAGTTTTGTTGATTGAATGAGACCTAGATTATACGCAACCCTGAATCGCATGCCTGTCGTCACTAACAGAGTTGCCAGAAATTAGGCGCAAAAAGGGTCCGTTGATTGAATGACGCCTGATTGTATGCAACCCTGCATTGCATGCCCGTCGTAACCGACAGTGTTGCCTGAATCTAAGCGCGAGAAGAATTTGTTGATTCAATGACGCCTGACTGTATGCAACCCTGCATTGCATGCCTGTCGTCACCGACAGTGTTGCCTGAAATTAGGCGCAGCAAGTGTTTGTTAATTAAATGACGCCTGATTATATGCAACCCTACATTGCATGCCTGTCGTCACCTACAGTGTTGTCTGAAATTGGGCGCAGCAAGTGTTCGGTAATTGAATGACGCCTGATTATATGCAACCCTGCATTGCATGCCTGTCGTAACTGACAGTGTTGCCTGAATCTAAGCGCGAGAAGGTTTTATCAATTGAATGAGACCTAGATTGTGCGCAACCCTGAATCGCATGCCTGTCGTCACTAACAGAGTTGCCAGAGATTAGGCGAAAGAAAAGTTTGTTGATTGAATGACGCCTGATTGTATTCAATCCTGCATTGCATGCCAGTCATCTTTGACAGTGTTGCCTGAATCTAAGCGCAAGAAGTGTTTGTTGATTGAATGACGCCTGGAGCATATGCAACCCTGAATCGCAGGCCTGTCGTCACTAACAGAGTTGCCAGAAATTGGGCACGAGGAGGGTTCGTTGATTGAATGACGCCCGATAGTATGCAACCCTGCATTGCATGCCTGTCGTAACTGACAGTGTTGCCTGAATCCGAGCACGAGAGGGGTTTGTTGATTCAATGACGCCAGATTGTATGCAACCCTGCATTGCATGCCTGTCGCCACTGACAGTGTTGCCTGAAATTAGGCGCAGCAAGTGTTTGGTAATCGAATGACGCCTGATTGTATGCAACCCTGCATTGCATGCCTGTCGTCACCGACGGTGTTGCCTGAAATTAAGCGCAGCAAGTGTTTGTCAATTGAATGACGCCTGATTGTATGCAACCCTGCATCGCATGCCTGTCGTCACCGACAGTGTTGCCTGGAATAAGGCGCAGCAAGTGTTTGTCAATTGAATGACGCCTGATTATATGCGACCCTGCATAGCATGCCTGTCGTCACTGACAGTGTTGCCTGAATCTGAGCGCGAAAAGGGTTTGTTGAATTAATGACGCCTGATTATATGCAACCCTACATTGCATGCCTGTCGTCACCTACAGTGTCGCCTGAAATTGGGCGCAGCAAGTGTTCGGTAATTGAATGACGCCTGATTATATGCAACCCTGCATTGCATGCCTGTCGTCACAGACAGTGTTGCCTGGAATTAGGCGCAGCAAGTGTTCGTTAATTGAATGACGCCTGATTATATGCAACCCCGCATCGCATGCCTGTCGTCACTAACAGAGTTGCCAGAAATTAGGCGGAAGAATGGTTTGTTGATTAGATGACGCCTGATTGTATGCAACCCTGCATTGCATGCCTGTCGCCACCGACGGTGTTGCCTGAAATTAAGCGCAGCAAGTGTTTGTCAATTAAATGACGCCTGATTGTATGCAACCCTGCATTGAATATCTGTCGTCACCGACAGTGTTGCCTGAAATGAGGCGCGGCAAGTGTTTGGTAATCAAATGACGCCTGATTATATGCAACCCTAAATCGCATAACTGTCGTCACTGACAGTGTTGCCTGAAATTAGGCGCAGCAAGTGTTCGTTGATTGAATGACGCCTGATTATACGCAACCCTGCATCGCATGCCTGTCGTCGTCAACAGAATTGCCAGGAATTAGGCGCAAGAAGGGTTTGTTGGTTGAATGACGCCTCATTGTATGCAACCCTGCATTGCATGCCTGTCGTCTTTGACAGTGTTGCCTGAATCTAAGCGCGAGAAGGGTTTGTTGATTCAATGACGCCTGATTGTATGCAACTCTGCATTGCATGCCTGTCGGCACCGACGGTGTTGCCTGGATTTAAGCGCAGCAAGTGTTTGTCAATTGAATGACGCCTGATTATATGCAACCCCGCATCGCATGCCTGTCGTCACTAACAGAGTTGCCAGAAATTAGGCGCAAGAACTGTTTGTTGATTGAATGACGCCTGATTGTATGCAACCCTGCATTGCATGCCTGTCGTCACTGACAGTGTTGCCTGAATCTGAGCGCGAGAAGGGTTTGTTGAATTAATGACGCCTGATTGTATGCAACCCTGCATTGCATGCCTGTCGCCACCGACGGTGTTGCCTGAAATTAAGCGCAGCAAGTGTTTGTCAATTAAATGACGCCTGATTGTATGCAACCCTGCATTGAATATCTGTCGTCACCGACAGTGTTGCCTGAAATGAGGCGCGGCAAGTGTTTGGTAATCGAATGACGCCTGATTATATGCAACCCTGAATCGCATGCCTGTCGTCACTGACAGTGTTGCCTGAATCTAAGCGCAAGAAAGTTTTGTTGATTGGATGAGACCTAGATTATACGCAACCCTGAATCGCATGCCTGTCGTCACTAACAGAGTTGCCGGAAATTGGGCGCAAAAAGGGTCCGTTGATTGAATGACGCCTGATTGTATGCAACCATGCATTGCATGCCTGTCATTACTGACAGTGTTGCCTGAATCTAAGCGCGAGGAGGGTTTGTTGAATTAATGACGCCTGATTGTATGCAACCCTGCATTGCATGCCTGTCGTCACTTACAAAGTTGCCAGAAATTAGGCGAAAGAAGAGTTTGTTGATTGAATGACGCCTGATTGTATGCAACCCTGCATTGCATGCCTGTCGTCACTGACAGTGTTGCCTGAATCTGAGCGCGAGAAGGGTTTGTTGAATTAATGACGCCTGATTATATGCAACCCTACATTGCATGCCTGTCGTCACCTACAGTGTTGCCTGAAATTGGGCGCAGCAAGTGTTCGGTAATTGAATGACGCCTGATTATATGCAACCCTGCATTGCATGCCTGTCGTCACAGACAGTGTTGCCTGAATCTGAGCGCGAGAGGGGTTTGTTGATTGATTGAAGCCTGATTGTATGCAACCCTGCAATGCATGCCTGTCGTCACCAACAGTGTTGCCCGAAATTAGGCGCAGCAAGTGTTCGGTAATTGAATGACGCCTGATTATATGCAACCCTGCATCGCATGCCTGTCGTCACTTACAGAGTTGCCAGAAATGAGGCGAAAGAAGAGTTTGTTGATTGAATGACGCCTGATTGTATGCAACCCTGCATTGCATGCCTGTCGTCACTGACAGTGTTGCCTGAATCTGAGCGCAAGAAGGGTTTGTTGATTGAATGACGCCTGGAGCATATGCAACCCTGAATTGCATGCCTGTCATCACTAACAGAGTTGCCAGAAATTAGCACAAGAAGGGTTTGTTGATTGAATGACGCCTGATTGTATGCAACCCTGCATTGCATGCCCGTCGTAACCGACAGTGTTGCCTGAATCCAAGCGCGAAAAGGGTCTGTTGATTCAATGACGCCTGATTGTACGCAACTCTGCATTGCATGCCTGTCGTCGACGACAGTTATGCCTGAAATGAGGTGCAGCAAGTGTTTGTTAATTGAAAGACTCCTGATGATATGCAACTCCGTATTGCATGCCTGTCGTAACTGACAGTGTTGCCTGAATCTGAGCGCAAGAAGGTTTTGTTGATTGAATGAGACCTAGATTATATGCGACCCTGAATCGCATGCCTGTCGTCACTAACAGAGTTGCCAGAAATTAGGCGCAAGAAAAATTGTTGATTGAATGACGCCTGATTGTATGCAACCCTGCATTGCATGCCTGTCGTCACTGACAGTGTTGCCCGAATCTGAGCGCGAGAAGGGTTTGTTGATTCAATGACGCCTGATTGTATGCAACCCTGCATTGCATGCCTGTCGTCACTGACGGTGTTGCCTGAAATTCAGCGCAGCAAGTGTTTGTCGAATGAATGACGCTTGATTATATGAAACCCTGCATCGCATGCCTGTCGTCACTAACAGAATTGGCAGAAATTAGGCGCAAAAAGGGTTCGTCAATTGAATGACGCCTGATTGTATGCAACCCTGCATTGCATGCCTGTCGTCACTGACAGTGTTGCCTGAATCTGAGCGCGAGAAAGGTTTGTTGATTCGATGACGCCTGATTGTATGCAACCCTGCATTGCATGCCTGTCGTCACCGACGGTGTTGCCTGAAATTAAGCGCAGCAAGTGTTTGTCAATTGAATGACGCCTGATTGTATGCAACCCTGCATCGCATGCCTGTCGTCACCGACAGTGTTGCCTGAAATAAGGCGCAGCAAGTGTTTGTTAATTGAATGACGCCTGATTATATGCGACCCTGAGTCGCATGCCTGTCGTCACTGACAGTGTTGCCTGAATCTCAGCGCGAGAAGGGTTTGTTAATTAAATGACGCCTGGAGCATATGCAACCCTGAATCGCATGCCTGTCGTCACTAACAGAGTTGCCGGACATTAGGCACAAGAAGGGTTTGTTGATCGAATGACGCCTGATTGTATGCAACCCTGTATTGCATGCCCGTCGTCACCGACAGTGTTGCCTGAAATTAGGCGCAGCAAGTGTTCGTTAATTGAATGACGCCTGATTGTATGCAACCCTGCATTGCATGCCCGTCGTAACCGACAGTGTTGCCTGAAATTAGGCGCAGCAAGTGTTTGTCGAATAAATGACGCTTGATTATATGTAACCCTGCATCGCATGCCTGTCGTCACTAACCGAATTTCTAGAAATTAGGCGCAAAAAGGGTTCGTCGATTGAATGACGCCTGATTGTATGCAACCCTGCATTGCATGCCTGTCGTCACTGACAGTGTTGCCTGAATCTGAGCGCGAAAAGGGTTTGTTGATTTAATGACGCCTGATTATATGCAACCCTGCATCGCATGCCTGTCGTCACTAACAGAATTGCCAGAAATTAGGCGCAAAAAGGGTTCGTCGATTGAATGACGCCTGATTGTATGCAACTCTGCATTGCATGCCTGTCGTCACTGACAGTGTTGCCTGAATCTGAGCGCGAAAAGGGTTTGTTGATTTAATGACGCCTGATTGTATGCAACCCTGCATTGCATGCCTGTCGTCACCGACGGTGTTGCCTGAAATTAAGCGCAGCAAGTGTTTGTTAATTGAATGACGCCTGATTATATGCGACATTGAATCGCATGCCTGTCGTCACTGACAGTGTTGCCTGAATCTCAGCGCGAGAAGGGTTTGTTAAACTAATGACGCCTAGAGCATATGCAACCCTGAATCGCATGCCGTTCGTCACTAACAGAGTTGCCAGAAATTAGGCACAAGAAGGGTTTGTTGATTGAATGACGCCTGATTGTATGCAACCCTGAATTGCATGCCTATTGTAACCGACAGTGTTGCCTGAATCTCAGCGCGAGAAGGGTTTGTTGATTCAATGACGCCTGATTGTATGCAACCCTGCATTGCATGCCTGTCGTCACTGACAGTGTTGCCTGAAATTAGGCGCAGCAGGTATTCGTCAATCGAATGACGCATAAATATATGCAACCCTGCGTTGCATGCCTGTCGTCACCGACAGTGTTGCCTGTAATTAAGCGCAGCAAGTGTTCGTCAATCAAATGACGCCTGATTGTATGCAACCCTGCATTGCATGCCTGTCGTCACCGACGGTGTTGCCTGAAATTAAGCGCAGCAAGTGTTTGTCAATTGAATGACGCCTGATTATATGCAACCCTAAATCGCATAACTGTCGTCACTGAAAGTGTTGCCAGAAATTAGGCGCAGCAAGTGTTCGTTAATTGAATGACGCCTGATTATATGCAACCCTGCATCGCATGCCTGTCGTCACCAACAGAATTGCCAGGAATTAGGCGCAAGGAGGGTTTGTTGGTTGAATGACGCCTCATTGTATGCAACCCTGCATTGCATGCCTGTCGTCTTTGACAGTGTTGCCTGAATCCAAGCGCGAAAAGGGTTTGTTGATTCAATGACGCCTGATTGTATGCAACTCTGCATTGCATGCCTGTCGTCACCGACGGTGTTGCCTGAAATTAAGCGCAGCAAGTGTTTGTCAATTGAATGACGCCTGATTGTGTGCAACTCTGCATTGCATGCCTGTCGTCACCGACAGTGTTGCCTGAAATCAGGCGCAGCAGGTTCTTGTTAATTGAATGACGCCTGATTATATGCAACCCTAAATCGCATGCCGGTCGTCACCGACAGGATTGCCTGAATCTGAGCGCAAGAAGGGTTTGTTGATTGAATGACGCCTGGAGCATATGCAACCCTAAATCGCATGCCTGTCGTCACTAACAGAGTTGCCAGGAATCAGGCACAAGGAGGGTTTGTTGATTGAATGACGCTTGATTGTATGCAACCCTGCATGGCATGCCCTTTGTAACCGACAGTGTTGCCTGAATCTCAGCGCGAGAGGGGTTTGTTGATTCAATGACGCCTGATTGTATGCGACCCTGCATTGCATGCCTGTCGTCACCGACAGTGTTGCCAGAAATGAGGCGCAGCAAGTGTTCGTTAATTGAATGACGCCTGATAATATGCAACCCTGCATCGCATGCCTGTCGTCACTAACAGAGTTGCCAGAAATTGGGCGCAGCAAGTGTTTGTCAATTGAATGACGCCTGATTGTATGCGACCCTGCATTGCATGCCGGTCGTCACCGACAGTGTCGCCTAAAATCAGGCGCAAGAAGGGTTTGTTGATTGAATGACGCCTGATTGTATGCAACCCTGTATTGCATGCCTGTCGTCACCGACAGTGTTGCCTGAAATAAGGCGCAGCAAGTGTTTGTTAATTGAATGACGCCTGATTATATGCAACCCTACATTGCATGCCTGTCATCACCTACAGTGTTGCCTGAAATTGGGCGCAGCAAGTGTTCGGTAATTAAATGACGCCTGATTATATGCAACCCTGCATTGCATGCCTGTCGTAACTGACAGTGTTGCCTGAATCTAAGCGCGAAAAGGTTTTGTCGATTGAATGAGACCTAGATTGTACGCAACCCTAAATCGCATGCCTGCCGTCACTAACAGAGTTGCCAGGAATTAGCACAAGAAGGGTTTGTTGATTGAATGACGCCTGATTGTATGCAACCCTGCATTGCATGCCTGTCGTTACGGACAGTGTTGCCTAAATCTAAGCGCAAGAAGGGTTTGTTGATTCAATGACGCCTGATTGTATGCAACCCTGCATTGCATGCCTGTCGTGACCAACAGTTATGCCTGAAATGAGGTGCAGCAAGTGTTTGTTAATTAAAAGACTCTTGATTATATGCAACTCCGTATTGCATGCCTGTCGTAACTGACAGTGTTGCCTGAATCTGAGCGCAAGAAGGTTTTGTTGATTGAATGAGACCTAGATTATATGCGACCCTGAATCGCATGCCTGTCGTCACTAACAGAGTTGCCAGAAATTAGGCGCAAGAAAAATTGTTGATTGAATGACGCCTGATTGTATGCAACCCTGCATTGCACGCCTGTCGTCACTGACAGTGTTGCCTGAATCTGAGCGCGAGAAGGGTTTGTTGATTCAATGACGCCTGGTTGTATGCAACCCTGCATTGCATGCCTGTCGTCACTGACGGTAGTGCCTGAAATTCAGCGCAGCAAGTGTTTGTCGAATGAATGACGCTTGATTATATGCAACCCTGCATCGCATGCCTGTCGTCACTCACAGAATTGCCAGAAATTAGGCGCAAAAAGGGTTCGTCGATTGAATGACGCCTGATTGTATGCAACCCTGCATTGCATGCCTGTCGTCACTGACAGTGTTGCCTGAATCTGAGCGCGAGAAGGGTTTGTTGATTGAATGACGCCTGATTGTATGCAACCCTGTATTGCATGCCTATTGTAACCGACAGTGTTGCCTGAATCTCAGCGCGAGAAGGGTTTGTTGATTCAATGACGCCTGATTGTATGCAACCCTGCATTGCATGCCTGTCGTTACTGACAGTGTTGCCTGAAATTAGGCGCAGCAGGTATTCGTCAATTGAATGACGCCTAAATATATGCAACCCTGCGTTGCATGCCTGTCGTCACCGACAGTGTTGCCTGTAATTAAGCGCAGCAAGTGTTCGTCAATCGAATGACGCCCGATTGTATGCAACCCTGCATTGCATATCTGTCGTCACCGACAGTGTTGCCTGAAATGAGGCGCAGCAAGTGTTTGGTAATCGAATGACGCCTGATTATATGCAACCCTGAATCGCATGCCTGTCGTCACTGACAGTGTTGCCTGAATCTAAGCGCAAGAAAGTTTTGTTGATTGGATGAGACCTAGATTAAACGCAACCCTGAATCGCATGCCTGTCGTCACTAACAGAATTGCCGGAAATTAGGCGCAAAAAGGGTCCGTTGATTAAATGACGCCTGATTGTATGCAACCATGCATTGCATGCCTGTCGTTACTGACAGTGTTGCCTGAATCTAAGCGCGAGAAGGGTTTGTTGAATTAATGACGCCTGATTGTATGCAACCCTGCATTGCATGCCTGTCGTCACTTACAAAGTTGCCAGAAATTGGGCGAAAGAAGAGTTTGTTGATTGAATGACGCCTGATTGTATGCAACCCTGCATTGCATGCCTGTCGTCACTGACAGTGTTGCCTGAATCTGAGCGCGAGAAGGGTTTGTTGAATTAATGACGCCTGATTATATGCAACCCTACATTGCATGCCCGTCGTCACCTACAGTGTTGCCTGAAATTGGGCGCAGCAAGTGTTCGGTAATTGAATGACGCCTGATTATATGCAACCCTGCATTGCATGCCTGTCGTCACAGACAGTGTTGCCTGAATCTGAGTGCGAGAGGGGTTTGTTGATTGATTGAAGCCTGATTGTATGCAACCCTGCAATGCATGCCTGTCGTCACCGACAGTGTTGCCCGAAATTAGGCGCAGCAAGTGTTCGTTAATTGAATGACGCCTGATTATATGCAACCCTGCATCGCATGCCTGTCGTCACTTACAGAGTTGCCAGAAATGAGGCGAAAGAAGAGTTTGTTGATTGAATGACGCCTGATTGTATGCAACCCTGCATTGCATGCCTGTCGTCACTGACAGTGTTGCCTGAATCTGAGCGCAAGAAGGGTTTGTTGATTGAATGACGCCTGGAGCATATGCAACCCTGAATTGCATGCCTGTCATTACTAACAGAGTTGCCAGAAATTAGCACAAGAAGGGTTTGTTGATTGAATGACGCCTGATTGTATGCAACCCTGCATTGCATGCCCGTCGTAACCGACAGTGTTGCCTGAATCCAAGCGCGAGAAGGGTTTGTTGATTCAATGACGCCTGATTGTATGCAACCCTGCATTGCATGCCTGTCGTCGACGACAGTTATGCCTGAAATGAGGTGCAGCAAGTGTTTGTTAATTGAAAGACTCCTGATGATATGCAACTCCGTATTGCATGCCTGTCGTAACTGACAGTGTTGCCTGAATCTGAGCGCAAGAAGGTTTTGTTGATTGAATGAGACCTAGATTATATGCGACCCTGAATCGCATGCCTGTCGTCACTAACAGAGTTGCCAGAAATTAGGCGCAAGAAAAATTGTTGATTGAATGACGCCTGATTGTATGCAACCCTGCATTGCATGCCTGTCGTCACTGACAGTGTTGCCCGAATCTGAGCGCGAGAAGGGTTTGTTGATTCAATGACGCCTGATTGTATGCAACCCTGCATTGCATGCCTGTCGTCACTGACGGTGTTGCCTGAAATTCAGCGCAGCAAGTGTTTGTCGAATAAATGACGCTTGATTATATGAAACCCTGCATCGCATGCCTGTCGTCACTAACAGAATTGGCAGAAATTAGGCGCAAAAAGGGTTCGTCAATTGAATGACGCCTGATTGTATGCAACCCTGCATTGCATGCCTGTCGTCACTGACAGTGTTGCCTGAATCTGAGCGCGAGAAAGGTTTGTTGATTCGATGACGCCTGATTGTATGCAACCCTGCATTGCATGCCTGTCGTCCCCGACAGTGTTGCCTGAAATTAGGCGCAGCAAGTGTTCGTTAATTGAATGACGCCTGATTGTATGCAACCCTGCATTGCATGCCTGTCGTCACTGACAGTGTTGCCTGAATCTAAGCGCAAGAAGGGTTTGTCGATTGAATGACGCCCGGAGCATATGCAACTCTGGATCGCATGCCTGTCGTCACTGACAGAGTTGCCAGAAATTAGGCCCAAGAGGGGTTTGTCAATTGAATGACGCCTGATTGTATGCAACCCTGCATTGCATGCCCGTCGTAACCGACAGTGTTGCCTGAATCTCAGCGCAAGAAGGGTTTGTTGATTCAATGATGCCTGATTGTATGCAACCCTGCATCGCATGTCTGTCGTCACTGACAGTGTTGCCTGAAATTAGGCGCGGCAGGTATTCGTCAATTGAATGACGCCTGATTATATGCAATCCTGCATTGCATGCCTGTCGTCACCGACAGTGTTGCCTGGAATTAGGCGCAGCAAGTGTTCGTCAATCGAATGACGCCTGATTGTATGCAACCCAGCATTAAATGCCTGTCGTCACCGACAGTGTTGACTGAAATTAGACGCAGCAAGTGTTTGTTGATTGAATGACGCTCGATTATATGCAACCCTAAATCGCATGCCTGTCGTCGCTAACAGAGTTGCCAGAAATTTGGCGCAAGAACGGTTTGTTGATTGGATGACGCCTGATTGTATGCAACCCTGCATTGCATGCCTGTCGTCACCGACGGTGTTGCCTGAAATTAAGCGCAGCAAGTGTTTGTCAATTAAATGACGCCTGATTGTATGCAACCCTGCATTGCATGCCTGTCGTGACCGACAGTGTTGCCTGAAATTAGGCGCAGCAAGTGTTTGGTAATCGAATGACGCCTGATCATATGCAACCCTGAATCGCATGCCTGTCGTCACCGACAGTGTTGCCTGAATCTAAGCGCAAGAAAGTTTTGTTGATTGAATGAGACCTAGATTATACGCAACCCTGAATCGCATGCCTGTCGTCACTAACAGAGTTGCCAGAAATTAGGCGCAAGAAGGGTCCGTTGATTGAATGACGCCTGATTGTATGCAACCATGCATTGCATGCCTGTCGTTACTGACAGTGTTGCCTGAATCTAAGCGCGAGAAGGGTTTGTCGAATTAATGACGCCTGATTGTATGCAACCCTGCATTGCATGCCTGTCGTCACTTACAAAGTTGCCAGAAACTAGGCGGAAGAAGAGTTTTTTGATTGAATGACGCCTGATTATATGCAACCCCGTATTGCATGCCTGTCGTCACTGACAGTGTTGCCTGAATCTAAGCGCAAGAAGGGTTTGTTGAGCGAATGACGCCTGGAGCATATGCAACCCTGAATCGCATGCCTGTCGTCACTGATAGAGTTGCCAGAAATTAGCACAAGAAGGGTTTGTTGATTGAATGACGCCTGATTGTATGCAACCCTGCATTGCATGCCCGTCGTCACCGACAGTGTTGCCTGAAATTAGGCGCAGCAAGTGTTTGTTGATTGAATGACGCCTGATTATATTTAACCCTGAATCGCATGCCTGTTGTCACTGACAGTGTTGCCTGAATCTAAGCACGAGAAAGGTTTGTTGATTGAATGACGCCTGGAGCATATGCAACCCTGGATCGCATGCCTGTCGTCACTAACAGAGTTGCCAGGCATTAGGCACAAGAAGGGTTTGTTGATTGAATGACGCCTGTTAGTATGCAACCCTGCATTGCATGCCTGTCGTCACAGACAGTGTTGCCTGAATCTGAGCGCGAGAGGGGTTTGTTGTTTCAATGAAGCCTGATTGTATGCAACCCTGCAATGCATGCCTGTCGTCACCGACAGTGTTGCCTGAAATTAGGCGCAGCAAGTGTTCGTTAATTGAATGACGCCTGATTATATGCAACCCTGCATCGCATGCCTGTCGTCACTTACAGAGTTGCCAGAAATGAGGCAGAAGAAGAGTTTGTTGATTGAATGACGCCTGATTGTATGCAACCCTGCATTGCATGCCTGTCGTCACCGACAGTGTGGCCTGAAATTAGGCGCAGCAAGTGTTCGTTAATTGAATGACGCCTGATTATATGCAACCCCGCATCGCATGCCTGTCGTCACTAACAGAGTCGCCAGAAATTAGGCGCAAGAACGGTTTGTTGATTGGATGACGCCTGATTGTATGCAACCCTGCATTGCATGCCTTTCGTCACCGACGGTGTTGCCTGAAATTAAGCGCAGCAAGTGTTTGGTAATCGAATGACGCCTGAATATATGCAACCCTGAATCGCATGCCTGTCGTCACTGACAGTGTTGCCTGAATCTAAGCGCAAGAAAAATTTGATGATTGAATGAGACCTAGATTATACGCAACCCTGAATCGCATGCCTGTCGTCACTAACAGAGTTGCCAGAAATTAGGCGCGAAAAGGGTCCGTTGATTAAATGACGCCTGATTGTATGCAACCATGCATTGCATGCCTGTTGTTACTGACAGTGTTGCCTGAATCTAAGCGCGAGAAGGGTTTGTTGAATTAATGACGCCTGATTGTATGCAACCCTGCATTGCATGCCTGTCGTCACTTACAAAGTTGCCAGAAATTAGGCGGAAGAAGAGTTTTTTGATTGAATGACGCCTGATTATATGAAACCCCGTATTGCATGCCTGTCGTCACTGACAGTGTTGCCTGAATCTAAGCGCAAGAAGGGTTTGTTGAGCGAATGACGCCTGGAGCATATGCAACCCTGAATCGCATGCCTGTCGTCACTAATAGAGTTGCCAGAAATTAGCACAAGAAGGGTTTGTTGATTGAATGACGCCTGATTGTATGCAACCCTGCATTGCATGCCCGTCGTAACCGACAGTGTTGCCTGAATCTAAGCGCGAGAAGAATTTGTTGATTCAATGACGCCTGACTGTATGCAACTCTGCTTCGCATGCCTGTCGTCACCGACAGTGTGGCCTGAAATTAGGCGCAGCAAGTGTTCGTTAATTGAATGACGCCTGATTATATGCAACCCTAAATCGCATAACTGTCGTCACTGACAGTGTTGCCTGAAATTAGGCGCAGCAAGTGTTCGTTGATTGAATGACGCCTGATTATATGCAACCCTGCATCGCATGCCTGTCGTCACCAACAGAATTGCCAGGAATTAGGCGCAAGAAGGGTTTGTTGGTTGAATGACGCCTCATTGTATGCAACCCTGTATTGCATGCCTGTCGTCACCGACAGTGTTGCCTGAAATAAGGCGCAGCAAGTGTTTGGTAATTGAATGACGCCTGATTATATGCAACCCTACATTGCATGCCTGTCGTCACCTACAGTGTTGCCTGAAATTGGGCGCAGCAAGTGTTTGGTAATTAAATGACGCCTGATTATATGCAACCCTGCATTGCATGCCTGTTGTAACTGACAGTGTTGCCTGAATCTCAGCGCGAGAAGGTTTTGTCGATTGAATGAGACCTAGATTGTACGCAACCCTGAATCGCATGCCTGTCGTCACTAACAGAGTTGCCAGAAATTAGCACAAGAAGGGTTTGTTGATTGAATGACGCCTGATTGTATGCAACCCTGCATTGCATGCCTGTCGTCACTGACAGTGTTGCCTGAATCTCAGCGCGAGAAGGGTTTGTTGATTAAATGACGCCCGGAGCATATGCAACCCTGAATCGCATGCCTGTCGTCACTAACAGAGTTGCCAGACATTAGGCACAAGAAGGGTTTGTTGATTGAATGACGCCTGATTGTATGCAACCCTGTATTGCATGCCTGTCGTCGGCGACAGTGTTGCCTGAAATAAGGCGCAGCAAGTGTTTGTTAATTGAATGACGCCTGATTATATGCAACCCTACATTGCATGCCTGTCGTCACGTACAGTGTTGCCTGAAATTGGGCGCAGCAAGTGTTCGGTAATTAAATGACGCCTGATTATATGCAACCCTGCATTGCATGCCTGTCGTAACTGACAGTGTTGCCTGAATCTAAGCGCGAGAAGGTTTTGTCGATTGAATGAGACCTAGATTGTACGCAACCCTGAATCGCATGCCTGTCGTCACTAACAGAGTTGCCAGAAATTAGCACAAGAAGGGTTTGTTGATTGAATGACGCCTGATTGTATGCAACCCTGCATTGCATGCCTGTCGTTACTGACAGTGTTGCCTGAATCTAAGCGCAAGAAGGGTTTGTTGATTCAATGACGCCTGATTGTATGCAACCCCGCATTGCATGCCTGTCGTGACCAACAGTTATGCCTGAAATGAGGTGCAGCAAGTGTTTGTTAATTGAAAGACTCCTGATTATATGCAACTCCGTATTGCATGCCTGTCGTAACTGACAGTGTTGCCTGAATCTGAGCGCAAGAAGGTTTTGTTGATTGAATGAGACCTAGATTATATGCAACTCTGGATCGCATGCCTGTCGTCACTGACAGAGTTGCCAGAAATTAGGCCCAAGAGGGGTTTGTCGATTGAATGACGCCTGATTGTATGCAACCCTGCATTGCATGCCTGTCGTCACCGACAGTGTTGCCTGAAATCAGGCGCAGCAGGTTCTTGTTAATTGAATGACGCCTGATTATATGCAACCCTAAATCGCATGCCGGTCGTCACCGACAGGATTGCCTGAATCTAAGCGCAAGAAGGGTTTGTTGATTGAATGACGCCTGGAGCATATGCAACCCTGAATCGCATGCCTGTCGTCACTAACAGAGTTGCCAGGAATTAGGCACAAGGAGGGTTTGTTGATTGAATGACGCTTGATTGTATGCAACCCTTCATTGCATGCCCTTTGTAACCGACAGTGTTGCCTGAATCTCAGCGCGAGAGGGGTTTGTTGATTCAATGACGCCTGATTGTATGCGACCCTGCATTGCATGCCTGTCGTCACCGACAGTGTTGCCAGAAATGAGGCGCAGCAGGTATTCGTCAATTGAATGACGCCTAAATATATGCAACCCTGCGTTGCATGCCTGTCGTCACCGACAGTGTTGCCTGTAATTAAGCGCAGCAAGTGTTCGTCAATCGAATGACGCCCGATTGTATGCAACCCTGCATTGCATATCTGTCGTCACCGACAGTGTTGCCTGAAATGAGGCGCAGCAAGTGTTTGGTAATCGAATGACGCCTGATTATATGCAACCCTGAATCGCATGCCTGTCGTCACTGACAGTGTTGCCTGAATCTAAGCGCAAGAAAGTTTTGTTGATTGGATGAGACCTAGATTAAACGCAACCCTGAATCGCATGCCTGTCGTCACTAACAGAATTGCCGGAAATTAGGCGCAAAAAGGGTCCGTTGATTAAATGACGCCTGATTGTATGCAACCATGCATTGCATGCCTGTCGTTACTGACAGTGTTGCCTGAATCTAAGCGCGAGAAGGGTTTGTTGAATTAATGACGCCTGATTGTATGCAACCCTGCATTGCATGCCTGTCGTCACTTACAAAGTTGCCAGAAATTGGGCGAAAGAAGAGTTTGTTGATTGAATGACGCCTGATTGTATGCAACCCTGCATTGCATGCCTGTCGTCACTGACAGTGTTGCCTGAATCTGAGCGCGAGAAGGGTTTGTTGAATTAATGACGCCTGATTATATGCAACCCTACATTGCATGCCCGTCGTCACCTACAGTGTTGCCTGAAATTGGGCGCAGCAAGTGTTCGGTAATTGAATGACGCCTGATTATATGCAACCCTGCATTGCATGCCTGTCGTCACAGACAGTGTTGCCTGAATCTGAGTGCGAGAGGGGTTTGTTGATTGATTGAAGCCTGATTGTATGCAACCCTGCAATGCATGCCTGTCGTCACCGACAGTGTTGCCCGAAATTAGGCGCAGCAAGTGTTCGTTAATTGAATGACGCCTGATTATATGCAACCCTGCATCGCATGCCTGTCGTCACTTACAGAGTTGCCAGAAATGAGGCGAAAGAAGAGTTTGTTGATTGAATGACGCCTGATTGTATGCAACCCTGCATTGCATGCCTGTCGTCACTGACAGTGTTGCCTGAATCTGAGCGCAAGAAGGGTTTGTTGATTGAATGACGCCTGGAGCATATGCAACCCTGAATTGCATGCCTGTCATCACTAACAGAGTTGCCAGAAATTAGCACAAGAAGGGTTTGTTGATTGAATGACGCCTGATTGTATGCAACCCTGCATTGCATGCCCGTCGTAACCGACAGTGTTGCCTGAATCCAAGCGCGAGAAGGGTTTGTTGATTCAATGACGCCTGATTGTATGCAACCCTGCATTGCATGCCTGTCGTCGACGACAGTTATGCCTGAAATGAGGTGCAGCAAGTGTTTGTTAATTGAAAGACTCCTGATGATATGCAACTCCGTATTGCATCTCTGTCGTAACTGACAGTGTTGCCTGAATCTGAGCGCAAGAAGGTTTTGTTGATTGAATGAGACCTAGATTATATGCGACCCTGAATCGCATGCCTGTCGTCACTAACAGAGTTGCCAGAAATTAGGCGCAAGAAAAATTGTTGATTGAATGACGCCTGATTGTATGCAACCCTGCATTGCATGCCTGTCGTCACTGACAGTGTTGCCCGAATCTGAGCGCGAGAAGGGTTTGTTGATTTAATGACGCCTGATTGTATGCAACCCTGCATTGCATGCCTGTCGTCACTGACGGTGTTGCCTGAAATTCAGCGCAGCAAGTGTTTGTCGAATAAATGACGCTTGATTATATGAAACCCTGCATCGCATGCCTGTCGTCACTAACAGAATTGGCAGAAATTAGGCGCAAAAAGGGTTCGTCAATTGAATGACGCCTGATTGTATGCAACCCTGCATTGCATGCCTGTCGTCACTGACAGTGTTGCCTGAATCTGAGCGCGAGAAAGGTTTGTTGATTCGATGACGCCTGATTGTATGCAACCCTGCATTGCATGCCTGTCGTCCCCGACAGTGTTGCCTGAAATTAGGCGCAGCAAGTGTTCGTTAATTGAATGACGCCTGATTGTATGCAACCCTGCATTGCATGCCTGTCGTCACTGACAGTGTTGCCTGAATCTAAGCGCAAGAAGGGTTTGTCGATTGAATGACGCCCGGAGCATATGCAACTCTGGATCGCATGCCTGTTGTCACTGACAGAGTTGCCAGAAATTAGGCCCAAGAGGGGTTTGTCAATTGAATGACGCCTGATTGTATGCAACCCTGCATTGCATGCCCGTCGTAACCGACAGTGTTGCCTGAATCTCAGCGCAAGAAGGGTTTGTTGATTCAATGATGCCTGATTGTATGCAACCCTGCATCGCATGTCTGTCGTCACTGACAGTGTTGCCTGAAATTAGGCGCGGCAGGTATTCGTCAATTGAATGACGCCTGATTATATGCAATCCTGCATTGCATGCCTGTCGTCACCGACAGTGTTGCCTGGAATTAGGCGCAGCAAGTGTTCGTCAATCGAATGACGCCTGATTGTATGCAACCCAGCATTAAATGCCTGTCGTCACCGACAGTGTTGACTGAAATTAGACGCAGCAAGTGTTTGTTGATTGAATGACGCTCGATTATATGCAACCCTAAATCGCATGCCTGTCGTCGCTAACAGAGTTGCCAGAAATTTGGCGCAAGAACGGTTTGTTGATTGGATGACGCCTGATTGTATGCAACCCTGCATTGCATGCCTGTCGTCACCGACGGTGTTGCCTGAAATTAAGCGCAGCAAGTGTTTGTCAATTAAATGACGCCTGATTGTATGCAACCCTGCATTGCATGCCTGTCGTGACCGACAGTGTTGCCTGAAATTAGGCGCAGCAAGTGTTTGGTAATCGAATGACGCCTGATCATATGCAACCCTGAATCGCATGCCTGTCGTCACCGACAGTGTTGCCTGAATCTAAGCGCAAGAAAGTTTTGTTGATTGAATGAGACCTAGATTATACGCAACCCTGAATCGCATGCCTGTCGTCACTAACAGAGTTGCCAGAAATTGGGCGCAAGAAGGGTCCGTTGATTGAATGACGCCTGATTGTATGCAACCATGCATTGCATGCCTGTCGTTACTGACAGTGTTGCCTGAATCTAAGCGCGAGAAGGGTTTGTTGAATTAATGACGCCTGATTGTATGCAACCCTGCATTGCATGCCTGTCGTCACTTACAAAGTTGCCAGAAACTAGGCGGAAGAAGAGTTTTTTGATTGAATGACGCCTGATTATATGCAACCCCGTATTGCATGCCTGTCGTCACTGACAGTGTTGCCTGAATCTAAGCGCAAGAAGGGTTTGTTGAGCGAATGACGCCTGGAGCATATGCAACCCTGAATCGCATGCCTGTCGTCACTGATAGAGTTGCCAGAAATTAGCACAAGAAGGGTTTGTTGATTGAATGACGCCTGATTGTATGCAACCCTGCATTGCATGCCCGTCGTCACCGACAGTGTTGCCTGAAATTAGGCGCAGCAAGTGTTTGTTGATTGAATGACGCCTGATTATATTTAACCCTGAATCGCATGCCTGTTGTCACTGACAGTGTTGCCTGAATCTAAGCACGAGAAAGGTTTGTTGATTGAATGACGCCTGGAGCATATGCAACCCTGGATCGCATGCCTGTCGTCACTAACAGAGTTGCCAGGAATTAGGCACAAGAAGGGTTTGTTGATTGAATGACGCCTGTTAGTATGCAACCCTGCATTGCATGCCTGTCGTCACAGACAGTGTTGCCTGAATCTGAGCGCGAGAGGGGTTTGTTGTTTCAATGAAGCCTGATTGTATGCAACCCTGCAATGCATGCCTGTCGTCACCGACAGTGTTGCCTGAAATTAGGCGCAGCAAGTGTTCGTTAATTGAATGACGCCTGATTATATGCAACCCTGCATCGCATGCCTGTCGTCACTTACAGAGTTGCCAGAAATGAGGCGGAAGAAGAGTTTGTTGATTGAATGACGCCTGATTGTATGCAACCCTGCATTGCATGCCTGTCGTCACCGACAGTGTGGCCTGAAATTAGGCGCAGCAAGTGTTCGTTAATTGAATGACGCCTGATTATATGCAACCCCGCATCGCATGCCTGTCGTCACTAACAGAGTCGCCAGAAATTAGGCGCAAGAACGGTTTGTTGATTGGATGACGCCTGATTGTATGCAACCCTGCATTGCATGCCTTTCGTCACCGACGGTGTTGCCTGAAATTAAGCGCAGCAAGTGTTTGGTAATCGAATGACGCCTGAATATATGCAACCCTGAATCGCATGCCTGTCGTCACTGACAGTGTTGCCTGAATCTAAGCGCAAGAAAAATTTGATGATTGAATGAGACCTAGATTATACGCAACCCTGAATCGCATGCCTGTCGTCACTAACAGAGTTGCCAGAAATTAGGCGCGAAAAGGGTCCGTTGATTAAATGACGCCTGATTGTATGCAACCATGCATTGCATGCCTGTTGTTACTGACAGTGTTGCCTGAATCTAAGCGCGAGAAGGGTTTGTTGAATTAATGACGCCTGATTGTATGCAACCCTGCATTGCATGCCTGTCGTCACTTACAAAGTTGCCAGAAATTAGGCGGAAGAAGAGTTTTTTGATTGAATGACGCCTGATTATATAAAACCCCGTATTGCATGCCTGTCGTCACTGACAGTGTTGCCTGAATCTAAGCGCAAGAAGGGTTTGTTGAGCGAATGACGCCTGGAGCATATGCAACCCTGAATCGCATGCCTGTCGTCACTAATAGAGTTGCCAGAAATTAGCACAAGAAGGGTTTGTTGATTGAATGACGCCTGATTGTATGCAACCCTGCATTGCATGCCCGTCGTAACCGACAGTGTTGCCTGAATCTAAGCGCGAGAAGAATTTGTTGATTCAATGACGCCTGACTGTATGCAACTCTGCTTCGCATGCCTGTCGTCACCGACAGTGTGGCCTGAAATTAGGCGCAGCAAGTGTTCGTTAATTGAATGACGCCTGATTATATGCAACCCTAAATCGCATAACTGTCGTCACTGACAGTGTTGCCTGAAATTAGGCGCAGCAAGTGTTCGTTGATTGAATGACGCCTGATTATATGCAACCCTGCATCGCATGCCTGTCGTCACCAACAGAATTGCCAGGAATTAGGCGCAAGAAGGGTTTGTTGGTTGAATGACGCCTCATTGTATGCAACCCTGTATTGCATGCCTGTCGTCACCGACAGTGTTGCCTGAAATAAGGCGCAGCAAGTGTTTGGTAATTGAATGACGCCTGATTATATGCAACCCTACATTGCATGCCTGTCGTCACCTACAGTGTTGCCTGAAATTGGGCGCAGCAAGTGTTTGGTAATTAAATGACGCCTGATTATATGCAACCCTGCATTGCATGCCTGTTGTAACTGACAGTGTTGCCTGAATCTCAGCGCGAGAAGGTTTTGTCGATTGAATGAGACCTAGATTGTACGCAACCCTGAATCGCATGCCTGTCGTCACTAACAGAGTTGCCAGAAATTAGCACAAGAAGGGTTTGTTGATTGAATGACGCCTGATTGTATGCAACCCTGCATTGCATGCCTGTCGTCACTGACAGTGTTGCCTGAATCTCAGCGCGAGAAGGGTTTGTTGATTAAATGACGCCCGGAGCATATGCAACCCTGAATCGCATGCCTGTCGTCACTAACAGAGTTGCCAGACATTAGGCACAAGAAAGGTTTGTTGATTGAATGACGCCTGATTGTATGCAACCCTGTATTGCATGCCTGTCGTCGGCGACAGTGTTGCCTGAAATAAGGCGCAGCAAGTGTTTGTTAATTGAATGACGCCTGATTATATGCAACCCTACATTGCATGCCTGTCGTCACGTACAGTGTTGCCTGAAATTGGGCGCAGCAAGTGTTCGGTAATTAAATGACGCCTGATTATATGCAACCCTGCATTGCATGCCTGTCGTAACTGACAGTGTTGACTGAATCTAAGCGCGAGAAGGTTTTGTCGATTGAATGAGACCTAGATTGTACGCAACCCTGAATCGCATGCCTGTCGTCACTAACAGAGTTGCCAGAAATTAGCACAAGAAGGGTTTGTTGATTGAATGACGCCTGATTGTATGCAACCCTGCATTGCATGCCTGTCGTTACTGACAGTGTTGCCTGAATCTAAGCGCAAGAAGGGTTTGTTGATTCAATGACGCCTGATTGTATGCAACCCCGCATTGCATGCCTGTCGTGACCAACAGTTATGCCTGAAATGAGGTGCAGCAAGTGTTTGTTAATTGAAAGACTCCTGATTATATGCAACTCCGTATTGCATGCCTGTCGTAACTGACAGTGTTGCCTGAATCTGAGCGCAAGAAGGTTTTGTTGATTGAATGAGACCTAGATTATATGCAACTCTGGATCGCATGCCTGTCGTCACTGACAGAGTTGCCAGAAATTAGGCCCAAGAGGGGTTTGTCGATTGAATGACGCCTGATTGTATGCAACCCTGCATTGCATGCCTGTCGTCACCGACAGTGTTGCCTGAAATCAGGCGCAGCAGGTTCTTGTTAATTGAATGACGCCTGATTATATGCAACCCTAAATCGCATGCCGGTCGTCACCGACAGGATTGCCTGAATCTAAGCGCAAGAAGGGTTTGTTGATTGAATGACGCCTGGAGCATATGCAACCCTGAATCGCATGCCTGTCGTCACTAACAGAGTTGCCAGGAATTAGGCACAAGGAGGGTTTGTTGATTGAATGACGCTTGATTGTATGCAACCCTTCATTGCATGCCCTTTGTAACCGACAGTGTTGCCTGAATCTCAGCGCGAGAGGGGTTTGTTGATTCAATGACGCCTGATTGTATGCGACCCTGCATTGCATGCCTGTCGTCACCGACAGTGTTGCCAGAAATGAGGCGCAGCAGGTATTCGTCAATTGAATGACGCCTAAATATATGCAACCCTGCGTTGCATGCCTGTCGTCACCGACAGTGTTGCCTGTAATTAAGCGCAGCAAGTGTTCGTCAATCGAATGACGCCCGATTGTATGCAACCCTGCATTGCATATCTGTCGTCACCGACAGTGTTGCCTGAAATGAGGCGCAGCAAGTGTTTGGTAATCGAATGACGCCTGATTATATGCAACCCTGAATCGCATGCCTGTCGTCACTGACAGTGTTGCCTGAATCTAAGCGCAAGAAAGTTTTGTTGATTGGATGAGACCTAGATTAAACGCAACCCTGAATCGCATGCCTGTCGTCACTAACAGAATTGCCGGAAATTAGGCGCAAAAAGGGTCCGTTGATTAAATGACGCCTGATTGTATGCAACCATGCATTGCATGCCTGTCGTTACTGACAGTGTTGCCTGAATCTAAGCGCGAGAAGGGTTTGTTGAATTAATGACGCCTGATTGTATGCAACCCTGCATTGCATGCCTGTCGTCACTTACAAAGTTGCCAGAAATTGGGCGAAAGAAGAGTTTGTTGATTGAATGACGCCTGATTGTATGCAACCCTGCATTGCATGCCTGTCGTCACTGACAGTGTTGCCTGAATCTGAGCGCGAGAAGGGTTTGTTGAATTAATGACGCCTGATTATATGCAACCCTACATTGCATGCCCGTCGTCACCTACAGTGTTGCCTGAAATTGGGCGCAGCAAGTGTTCGGTAATTGAATGACGCCTGATTATATGCAACCCTGCATTGCATGCCTGTCGTCACAGACAGTGTTGCCTGAATCTGAGTGCGAGAGGGGTTTGTTGATTGATTGAAGCCTGATTGTATGCAACCCTGCAATGCATGCCTGTCGTCACCGACAGTGTTGCCCGAAATTAGGCGCAGCAAGTGTTCGTTAATTGAATGACGCCTGATTATATGCAACCCTGCATCGCATGCCTGTCGTCACTTACAGAGTTGCCAGAAATGAGGCGAAAGAAGAGTTTGTTGATTGAATGACGCCTGATTGTATGCAACCCTGCATTGCATGCCTGTCGTCACTGACAGTGTTGCCTGAATCTGAGCGCAAGAAGGGTTTGTTGATTGAATGACGCCTGGAGCATATGCAACCCTGAATTGCATGCCTGTCATTACTAACAGAGTTGCCAGAAATTAGCACAAGAAGGGTTTGTTGATTGAATGACGCCTGATTGTATGCAACCCTGCATTGCATGCCCGTCGTAACCGACAGTGTTGCCTGAATCCAAGCGCGAGAAGGGTTTGTTGATTCAATGACGCCTGATTGTATGCAACCCTGCATTGCATGCCTGTCGTCGACGACAGTTATGCCTGAAATGAGGTGCAGCAAGTGTTTGTTAATTGAAAGACTCCTGATGATATGCAACTCCGTATTGCATGCCTGTCGTAACTGACAGTGTTGCCTGAATCTGAGCGCAAGAAGGTTTTGTTGATTGAATGAGACCTAGATTATATGCGACCCTGAATCGCATGCCTGTCGTCACTAACAGAGTTGCCAGAAATTAGGCGCAAGAAAAATTGTTGATTGAATGACGCCTGATTGTATGCAACCCTGCATTGCATGCCTGTCGTCACTGACAGTGTTGCCCGAATCTGAGCGCGAGAAGAGTTTGTTGATTCAATGACGCCTGATTGTATGCAACCCTGCATTGCATGCCTGTCGTCACTGACGGTGTTGCCTGAAATTCAGCGCAGCAAGTGTTTGTCGAATAAATGACGCTTGATTATATGAAACCCTGCATCGCATGCCTGTCGTCACTAACAGAATTGGCAGAAATTAGGCGCAAAAAGGGTTCGTCAATTGAATGACGCCTGATTGTATGCAACCCTGCATTGCATGCCTGTCGTCACTGACAGTGTTGCCTGAATCTGAGCGCGAGAAAGGTTTGTTGATTCGATGACGCCTGATTGTATGCAACCCTGCATTGCATGCCTGTCGTCCCCGACAGTGTTGCCTGAAATTAGGCGCAGCAAGTGTTCGTTAATTGAATGACGCCTGATTGTATGCAACCCTGCATTGCATGCCTGTCGTCACTGACAGTGTTGCCTGAATCTAAGCGCAAGAAGGGTTTGTCGATTGAATGACGCCCGGAGCATATGCAACTCTGGATCGCATGCCTGTCGTCACTGACAGAGTTGCCAGAAATTAGGCCCAAGAGGGGTTTGTCAATTGAATGACGCCTGATTGTATGCAACCCTGCATTGCATGCCCGTCGTAACCGACAGTGTTGCCTGAATCTCAGCGCAAGAAGGGTTTGTTGATTCAATGATGCCTGATTGTATGCAACCCTGCATCGCATGTCTGTCGTCACTGACAGTGTTGCCTGAAATTAGGCGCAGCAGGTATTCGTCAATTGAATGACGCCTGATTATATGCAACCCTGCATTGCATGCCTGTCGTCACCGACAGTGTTGCCTGGAATTAGGCGCAGCAAGTGTTCGTCAATCGAATGACGCCTGATTGTATGCAACCCAGCATTAAATGCCTGTCGTCACCGACAGTGTTGACTGAAATTAGACGCAGCAAGTGTTTGTTGATTGAATGACGCTCGATTATATGCAACCCTAAATCGCATGCCTGTCGTCGCTAACAGAGTTGCCAGAAATTTGGCGCAAGAACGGTTTGTTGATTGGATGACGCCTGATTGTATGCAACCCTGCATTGCATGCCTGTCGTCACCGACGGTGTTGCCTGAAATTAAGCGCAGCAAGTGTTTGTCAATTAAATGACGCCTGATTGTATGCAACCCTGCATTGCATGCCTGTCGTGACCGACAGTGTTGCCTGAAATTAGGCGCAGCAAGTGTTTGGTAATCGAATGACGCCTGATCATATGCAACCCTGAATCGCATGCCTGTCGTCACCGACAGTGTTGCCTGAATCTAAGCGCAAGAAAGTTTTGTTGATTGAATGAGACCTAGATTATACGCAACCCTGAATCGCATGCCTGTCGTCACTAACAGAGTTGCCAGAAATTAGGCGCAAGAAGGGTCCGTTGATTGAATGACGCCTGATTGTATGCAACCATGCATTGCATGCCTGTCGTTACTGACAGTGTTGCCTGAATCTAAGCGCGAGAAGGGTTTGTTGAATTAATGACGCCTGATTGTATGCAACCCTGCATTGCATGCCTGTCGTCACTTACAAAGTTGCCAGAAACTAGGCGGAAGAAGAGTTTTTTGATTGAATGACGCCTGATTATATGCAACCCCGTATTGCATGCCTGTCGTCACTGACAGTGTTGCCTGAATCTAAGCGCAAGAAGGGTTTGTTGAGCGAATGACGCCTGGAGCATATGCAACCCTGAATCGCATGCCTGTCGTCACTGATAGAGTTGCCAGAAATTAGCACAAGAAGGGTTTGTTGATTGAATGACGCCTGATTGTATGCAACCCTGCATTGCATGCCCGTCGTCACCGACAGTGTTGCCTGAAATTAGGCGCAGCAAGTGTTTGTTGATTGAATGACGCCTGATTATATTTAACCCTGAATCGCATGCCTGTTGTCACTGACAGTGTTGCCTGAATCTAAGCACGAGAAAGGTTTGTTGATTGAATGACGCCTGGAGCATATGCAACCCTGGATCGCATGCCTGTCGTCACTAACAGAGTTGCCAGAAATTAGGCACAAGAAGGGTTTGTTGATTGAATGACGCCTGTTAGTATGCAACCCTGCATTGCATGCCTGTCGTCACAGACAGTGTTGCCTGAATCTGAGCGCGAGAGGGGTTTGTTGTTTCAATGAAGCCTGATTGTATGCAACCCTGCAATGCATGCCTGTCGTCACCGACAGTGTTGCCTGAAATTAGGCGCAGCAAGTGTTCGTTAATTGAATGACGCCTGATTATATGCAACCCTGCATCGCATGCCTGTCGTCACTTACAGAGTTGCCAGAAATGAGGCGGAAGAAGAGTTTGTTGATTGAATGACGCCTGATTGTATGCAACCCTGCATTGCATGCCTGTCGTCACCGACAGTGTGGCCTGAAATTAGGCGCAGCAAGTGTTCGTTAATTGAATGACGCCTGATTATATGCAACCCCGCATCGCATGCCTGTCGTCACTAACAGAGTCGCCAGAAATTAGGCGCAAGAACGGTTTGTTGATTGGATGACGCCTGATTGTATGCAACCCTGCATTGCATGCCTTTCGTCACCGACGGTGTTGCCTGAAATTAAGCGCAGCAAGTGTTTGGTAATCGAATGACGCCTGAATATATGCAACCCTGAATCGCATGCCTGTCGTCACTGACAGTGTTGCCTGAATCTAAGCGCAAGAAAAATTTGATGATTGAATGAGACCTAGATTATACGCAACCCTGAATCGCATGCCTGTCGTCACTAACAGAGTTGCCAGAAATTAGGCGCGAAAGGGTCCGTTGATTAAATGACGCCTGATTGTATGCAACCATGCATTGCATGCCTGTTGTTACTGACAGTGTTGCCTGAATCTAAGCGCGAGAAGGGTTTGTTGAATTAATGACGCCTGATTGTATGCAACCCTGCATTGCATGCCTGTCGTCACTTACAAAGTTGCCAGAAATTAGGCGGAAGAAGAGTTTTTTGATTGAATGACGCCTGATTATATGAAACCCCGTATTGCATGCCTGTCGTCACTGACAGTGTTGCCTGAATCTAAGCGCAAGAAGGGTTTGTTGAGCGAATGACGCCTGGAGCATATGCAACCCTGAATCGCATGCCTGTCGTCACTAATAGAGTTGCCAGAAATTAGCACAAGAAGGGTTTGTTGATTGAATGACGCCTGATTGTATGCAACCCTGCATTGCATGCCCGTCGTAACCGACAGTGTTGCCTGAATCTAAGCGCGAGAAGAATTTGTTGATTCAATGACGCCTGACTGTATGCAACTCTGCTTCGCATGCCTGTCGTCACCGACAGTGTGGCCTGAAATTAGGCGCAGCAAGTGTTCGTTAATTGAATGACGCCTGATTATATGCAACCCTAAATCGCATAACTGTCGTCACTGACAGTGTTGCCTGAAATTAGGCGCAGCAAGTGTTCGTTGATTGAATGACGCCTGATTATATGCAACCCTGCATCGCATGCCTGTCGTCACCAACAGAATTGCCAGGAATTAGGCGCAAGAAGGGTTTGTTGGTTGAATGACGCCTCATTGTATGCAACCCTGTATTGCATGCCTGTCGTCACCGACAGTGTTGCCTGAAATAAGGCGCAGCAAGTGTTTGGTAATTGAATGACGCCTGATTATATGCAACCCTACATTGCATGCCTGTCGTCACCTACAGTGTTGCCTAAAATTGGGCGCAGCAAGTGTTTGGTAATTAAATGACGCCTGATTATATGCAACCCTGCATTGCATGCCTGTTGTAACTGACAGTGTTGCCTGAATCTCAGCGCGAGAAGGTTCTGTCGATTGAATGAGACCTAGATTGTACGCAACCCTGAATCGCATGCCTGTCGTCACTAACAGAGTTGCCAGAAATTAGCACAAGAAGGGTTTGTTGATTGAATGACGCCTGATTGTATGCAACCCTGCATTGCATGCCTGTCGTCACTGACAGTGTTGCCTGAATCTCAGCGCGAGAAGGGTTTGTTGATTAAATGACGCCCGGAGCATATGCAACCCTGAATCGCATGCCTGTCGTCACTAACAGAGTTGCCAGACATTAGGCACAAGAAGGGTTTGTTGATTGAATGACGCCTGATTGTATGCAACCCTGTATTGCATGCCTGTCGTCGGCGACAGTGTTGCCTGAAATAAGGCGCAGCAAGTGTTTGTTAATTGAATGACGCCTGATTATATGCAACCCTACATTGCATGCCTGTCGTCACGTACAGTGTTGCCTGAAATTGGGCGCAGCAAGTGTTCGGTAATTAAATGACGCCTGATTATATGCAACCCTGCATTGCATGCCTGTCGTAACTGACAGTGTTGCCTGAATCTAAGCGCGAGAAGGTTTTGTCGATTGAATGAGACCTAGATTGTACGCAACCCTGAATCGCATGCCTGTCGTCACTAACAGAGTTGCCAGAAATTAGCACAAGAAGGGTTTGTTGATTGAATGACGCCTGATTGTATGCAACCCTGCATTGCATGCCTGTCGTTACTGACAGTGTTGCCTGAATCTAAGCGCAAGAAGGGTTTGTTGATTCAATGACGCCTGATTGTATGCAACCCCGCATTGCATGCCTGTCGTGACCAACAGTTATGCCTGAAATGAGGTGCAGCAAGTGTTTGTTAATTGAAAGACTCCTGATTATATGCAACTCCGTATTGCATGCCTGTCGTAACTGACAGTGTTGCCTGAATCTGAGCGCAAGAAGGTTTTGTTGATTGAATGAGACCTAGATTATATGCAACTCTGGATCGCATGCCTGTCGTCACTGACAGAGTTGCCAGAAATTAGGCCCAAGAGGGGTTTGTCGATTGAATGACGCCTGATTGTATGCAACCCTGCATTGCATGCCTGTCGTCACCGACAGTGTTGCCTGAAATCAGGCGCAGCAGGTTCTTGTTAATTGAATGACGCCTGATTATATGCAACCCTAAATCGCATGCCGGTCGTCACCGACAGGATTGCCTGAATCTAAGCGCAAGAAGGGTTTGTTGATTGAATGACGCCTGGAGCATATGCAACCCTGAATCGCATGCCTGTCGTCACTAACAGAGTTGCCAGGAATTAGGCACAAGGAGGGTTTGTTGATTGAATGACGCTTGATTGTATGCAACCCTTCATTGCATGCCCTTTGTAACCGACAGTGTTGCCTGAATCTCAGCGCGAGAGGGGTTTGTTGATTCAATGACGCCTGATTGTATGCGACCCTGCATTGCATGCCTGTCGTCACCGACAGTGTTGCCAGAAATGAGGCGCAGCAAGTGTTCGTTAATTGAATGACGCCTGATAATATGCAACCCTGCATCGCATGCCTGTCGTCACTAACAGAGTTGCCAGAAATTGGGCGCAGCAAGTGTTTGTCAATTGAATGACGCCTGATTGTATGCGACCCTGCATTGCATGCCTGTCGTCACCGACAGTGTTGCCTGAAATAAGTTGCAGCAAGTGTTTGTTAATTGAATGACGCCTGATTATATGCAACCCTACATTGCATGCCTGTCGTCACCTACAGTGTTGCCTGAAATTGGGCGCAGCAAGTGTTCGGTAATTAAATGACGCCTGATTATATGCAACCCTGCATTGCATGCCTGTCGTAACTGACAGTGTTGCCTGAATCTAAGCGCGAGAAGGTTTTGTCGATTGAATGAGACCTAGATTGTACGCAACCCTGATTCGCATGCCTGTCGTCACTAACAGAGTTGCCAGAAATTAGCACAAGAAGGGTTTGTTGATTGAATGACGCCTGATTGTATGCAACCCTGCATTGCATGCCTGTCGTTACTGACAGTGTTGCCTGAATCTAAGCGCAAGAAGGGTTTGTTGATTCAATGACGCCTGATTGTATGCAACCCTGCATTGCATGCCTGTCGTGACCAACAGTTATGCCTGAAATGAGGTGCAGCAAGTGTTCGTTAATTGAATGACGCCTGATTATATGCAACCCTGCATCGCAAGCCTGTCGTCACTTACAGAGTTGCCAGAAATGAGGCGGAAGAAGAGTTTGTTGATTGAATGACGCCTGATTGTATGCAACCCTGCATTGCATGCCTGTCGTCACCGACAGTGTGGCCTGAAATTAGGCGCAGCAAGTGTTCGTTAATTGAATGACGCCTGATTATATGCAACCCCGCATCGCATGCCTGTCGTCACTAACAGAGTCGCCAGAAATTAGGCGCAAGAACGGTTTGTTGATTGGATGACGCCTGATTGTATGCAACCCTGCATTGCATGCCTTTCGTCACCGACGGTGTTGCCTGAAATTAAGCGCAGCAAGTGTTTGGTAATCGAATGACGCCTGAATATATGTAACCCTGAATCGCATGCCTGTCGTCACTGACAGTGTTGCCTGAATCTAAGCGCAAGAAAAATTTGATGATTGAATGAGACCTAGATTATACGCAACCCTGAATCGCATGCCTGTCGTCACTAACAGAGTTGCCAGAAATTAGGCGCAAAAAGGGTCCGTTGATTAAATGACGCCTGATTGTATGCAACCATGCATTGCATGCCTGTTGTTACTGACAGTGTTGCCTGAATCTAAGCGCGAGAAGGGTTTGTTGAATTAATGACGCCTGATTGTATGCAACCCTGCATTGCATGCCTGTCGTCACTTACAAAGTTGCCAGAAATTAGGCGGAAGAAGAGTTTTTTGATTGAATGACGCCTGATTATATGAAACCCCGTATTGCATGCCTGTCGTCACTGACAGTGTTGCCTGAATCTAAGCGCAAGAAGGGTTTGTTGAGCGAATGACGCCTGGAGCATATGCAACCCTGAATCGCATGCCTGTCGTCACTAATAGAGTTGCCAGAAATTAGGCCCAAGAGGGGTTTGTCGATTGAATGACGCCTGATTGTATGCAACCCTGCATTGCATGCCTGTCGTCACCGACAGTGTTGCCTGAAATCAGGCGCAGCAGGTTCTTGTTAATTGAATGACGCCTGATTATATGCAACCCTAAATCGCATGCCGGTCGTCACCGACAGGATTGCCTGAATCTAAGCGCAAGAAGGGTTTGTTGATTGAATGACGCCTGGAGCATATGCAACCCTGAATCGCATGCCTGTCGTCACTAACAGAGTTGCCAGGAATTAGGCACAAGGAGGGTTTGTTGATTGAATGACGCTTGATTGTATGCAACCCTTCATTGCATGCCCTTTGTAACCGACAGTGTTGCCTGAATCTCAGCGCGAGAGGGGTTTGTTGATTCAATGACGCCTGATTGTATGCGACCCTGCATTGCATGCCTGTCGTCACCGACAGTGTTGCCAGAAATGAGGCGCAGCAGGTATTCGTCAATTGAATGACGCCTAAATATATGCAACCCTGCGTTGCATGCCTGTCGTCACCGACAGTGTTGCCTGTAATTAAGCGCAGCAAGTGTTCGTCAATCGAATGACGCCCGATTGTATGCAACCCTGCATTGCATATCTGTCGTCACCGACAGTGTTGCCTGAAATGAGGCGCAGCAAGTGTTTGGTAATCGAATGACGCCTGATTATATGCAACCCTGAATCGCATGCCTGTCGTCACTGACAGTGTTGCCTGAATCTAAGCGCAAGAAAGTTTTGTTGATTGGATGAGACCTAGATTAAACGCAACCCTGAATCGCATGCCTGTCGTCACTAACAGAATTGCCGGAAATTAGGCGCAAAAAGGGTCCGTTGATTAAATGACGCCTGATTGTATGCAACCATGCATTGCATGCCTGTCGTTACTGACAGTGTTGCCTGAATCTAAGCGCGAGAAGGGTTTGTTGAATTAATGACGCCTGATTGTATGCAACCCTGCATTGCATGCCTGTCGTCACTTACAAAGTTGCCAGAAATTGGGCGAAAGAAGAGTTTGTTGATTGAATGACGCCTGATTGTATGCAACCCTGCATTGCATGCCTGTCGTCACTGACAGTGTTGCCTGAATCTGAGCGCGAGAAGGGTTTGTTGAATTAATGACGCCTGATTATATGCAACCCTACATTGCATGCCCGTCGTCACCTACAGTGTTGCCTGAAATTGGGCGCAGCAAGTGTTTGGTAATTGAATGACGCCTGATTATATGCAACCCTGCATTGCATGCCTGTCGTCACAGACAGTGTTGCCTGAATCTGAGTGCGAGAGGGGTTTGTTGATTGATTGAAGCCTGATTGTATGCAACCCTGCAATGCATGCCTGTCGTCACCGACAGTGTTGCCCGAAATTAGGCGCAGCAAGTGTTCGTTAATTGAATGACGCCTGATTATATGCAACCCTGCATCGCATGCCTGTCGTCACTTACAGAGTTGCCAGAAATGAGGCGAAAGAAGAGTTTGTTGATTGAATGACGCCTGATTGTATGCAACCCTGCATTGCATGCCTGTCGTCACTGACAGTGTTGCCTGAATCTGAGCGCAAGAAGGGTTTGTTGATTGAATGACGCCTGGAGCATATGCAACCCTGAATTGCATGCCTGTCATTACTAACAGAGTTGCCAGAAATTAGCACAAGAAGGGTTTGTTGATTGAATGACGCCTGATTGTATGCAACCCTGCATTGCATGCCCGTCGTAACCGACAGTGTTGCCTGAATCCAAGCGCGAGAAGGGTTTGTTGATTCAATGACGCCTGATTGTATGCAACCCTGCATTGCATGCCTGTCGTCGACGACAGTTATGCCTGAAATGAGGTGCAGCAAGTGTTTGTTAATTGAAAGACTCCTGATGATATGCAACTCCGTATTGCATGCCTGTCGTAACTGACAGTGTTGCCTGAATCTGAGCGCAAGAAGGTTTTGTTGATTGAATGAGACCTAGATTATATGCGACCCTGAATCGCATGCCTGTCGTCACTAACAGAGTTGCCAGAAATTAGGCGCAAGAAAAATTGTTGATTGAATGACGCCTGATTGTATGCAACCCTGCATTGCATGCCTGTCGTCACTGACAGTGTTGCCCGAATCTGAGCGCGAGAAGGGTTTGTTGATTCAATGACGCCTGATTGTATGCAACCCTGCATTGCATGCCTGTCGTCACTGACGGTGTTGCCTGAAATTCAGCGCAGCAAGTGTTTGTCGAATAAATGACGCTTGATTATATGAAACCCTGCATCGCATGCCTGTCGTCACTAACAGAATTGGCAGAAATTAGGCGCAAAAAGGGTTCGTCAATTGAATGACGCCTGATTGTATGCAACCCTGCATTGCATGCCTGTCGTCACTGACAGTGTTGCCTGAATCTGAGCGCGAGAAAGGTTCGTTGATTCGATGACGCCTGATTGTATGCAACCCTGCATTGCATGCCTGTCGTCCCCGACAGTGTTGCCTGAAATTAGGCGCAGCAAGTGTTCGTTAATTGAATGACGCCTGATTGTATGCAACCCTGCATTGCATGCCTGTCGTCACTGACAGTGTTGCCTGAATCTAAGCGCAAGAAGGGTTTGTCGATTGAATGACGCCCGGAGCATATGCAACTCTGGATCGCATGCCTGTCGTCACTGACAGAGTTGCCAGAAATTAGGCCCAAGAGGGGTTTGTCAATTGAATGACGCCTGATTGTATGCAACCCTGCATTGCATGCCCGTCGTAACCGACAGTGTTGCCTGAATCTCAGCGCAAGAAGGGTTTGTTGATTCAATGATGCCTGATTGTATGCAACCCTGCATCGCATGTCTGTCGTCACTGACAGTGTTGCCTGAAATTAGGCGCAGCAGGTATTCGTCAATTGAATGACGCCTGATTATATGCAACCCTGCATTGCATGCCTGTCGTCACCGACAGTGTTGCCTGGAATTAGGCGCAGCAAGTGTTCGTCAATCGAATGACGCCTGATTGTATGCAACCCAGCATTAAATGCCTGTCGTCACCGACAGTGTTGACTGAAATTAGACGCAGCAAGTGTTTGTTGATTGAATGACGCTCGATTATATGCAACCCTAAATCGCATGCCTGTCGTCGCTAACAGAGTTGCCAGAAATTTGGCGCAAGAACGGTTTGTTGATTGGATGACGCCTGATTGTATGCAACCCTGCATTGCATGCCTGTCGTCACCGACGGTGTTGCCTGAAATTAAGCGCAGCAAGTGTTTGTCAATTAAATGACGCCTGATTGTATGCAACCCTGCATTGCATGCCTGTCGTGACCGACAGTGTTGCCTGAAATTAGGCGCAGCAAGTGTTTGGTAATCGAATGACGCCTGATCATATGCAACCCTGAATCGCATGCCTGTCGTCACCGACAGTGTTGCCTGAATCTAAGCGCAAGAAAGTTTTGTTGATTGAATGAGACCTAGATTATACGCAACCCTGAATCGCATGCCTGTCGTCACTAACAGAGTTGCCAGAAATTAGGCGCAAGAAGGGTCCGTTGATTGAATGACGCCTGATTGTATGCAACCATGCATTGCATGCCTGTCGTTACTGACAGTGTTGCCTGAATCTAAGCGCGAGAAGGGTTTGTTGAATTAATGACGCCTGATTGTATGCAACCCTGCATTGCATGCCTGTCGTCACTTACAAAGTTGCCAGAAACTAGGCGGAAGAAGAGTTTTTTGATTGAATGACGCCTGATTATATGCAACCCCGTATTGCATGCCTGTCGTCACTGACAGTGTTGCCTGAATCTAAGCGCAAGAAGGGTTTGTTGAGCGAATGACGCCTGGAGCATATGCAACCCTGAATCGCATGCCTGTCGTCACTGATAGAGTTGCCAGAAATTAGCACAAGAAGGGTTTGTTGATTGAATGACGCCTGATTGTATGCAACCCTGCATTGCATGCCCGTCGTCACCGACAGTGTTGCCTGAAATTAGGCGCAGCAAGTGTTTGTTGATTGAATGACGCCTGATTATATTTAACCCTGAATCGCATGCCTGTTGTCACTGACAGTGTTGCCTGAATCTAAGCACGAGAAAGGTTTGTTGATTGAATGACGCCTGGAGCATATGCAACCCTGGATCGCATGCCTGTCGTCACTAACAGAGTTGCCAGAAATTAGGCACAAGAAGGGTTTGTTGATTGAATGACGCCTGTTAGTATGCAACCCTGCATTGCATGCCTGTCGTCACAGACAGTGTTGCCTGAATCTGAGCGCGAGAGGGGTTTGTTGTTTCAATGAAGCCTGATTGTATGCAACCCTGCAATGCATGCCTGTCGTCACCGACAGTGTTGCCTGAAATTAGGCGCAGCAAGTGTTCGTTAATTGAATGACGCCTGATTATATGCAACCCTGCATCGCATGCCTGTCGTCACTTACAGAGTTGCCAGAAATGAGGCGGAAGAAGAGTTTGTTGATTGAATGACGCCTGATTGTATGCAACCCTGCATTGCATGCCTGTCGTCACCGACAGTGTGGCCTGAAATTAGGCGCAGCAAGTGTTCGTTAATTGAATGACGCCTGATTATATGCAACCCCGCATCGCATGCCTGTCGTCACTAACAGAGTCGCCAGAAATTAGGCGCAAGAACGGTTTGTTGATTGGATGACGCCTGATTGTATGCAACCCTGCATTGCATGCCTTTCGTCACCGACGGTGTTGCCTGAAATTAAGCGCAGCAAGTGTTTGGTAATCGAATGACGCCTGAATATATGCAACCCTGAATCGCATGCCTGTCGTCACTGACAGTGTTGCCTGAATCTAAGCGCAAGAAAAATTTGATGATTGAATGAGACCTAGATTATACGCAACCCTGAATCGCATGCCTGTCGTCACTAACAGAGTTGCCAGAAATTAGGCGCGAAAGGGTCCGTTGATTAAATGACGCCTGATTGTATGCAACCATGCATTGCATGCCTGTTGTTACTGACAGTGTTGCCTGAATCTAAGCGCGAGAAGGGTTTGTTGAATTAATGACGCCTGATTGTATGCAACCCTGCATTGCATGCCTGTCGTCACTTACAAAGTTGCCAGAAATTAGGCGGAAGAAGAGTTTTTTGATTGAATGACGCCTGATTATATGAAACCCCGTATTGCATGCCTGTCGTCACTGACAGTGTTGCCTGAATCTAAGCGCAAGAAGGGTTTGTTGAGCGAATGACGCCTGGAGCATATGCAACCCTGAATCGCATGCCTGTCGTCACTAATAGAGTTGCCAGAAATTAGCACAAGAAGGGTTTGTTGATTGAATGACGCCTGATTGTATGCAACCCTGCATTGCATGCCCGTCGTAACCGACAGTGTTGCCTGAATCTAAGCGCGAGAAGAATTTGTTGATTCAATGACGCCTGACTGTATGCAACTCTGCTTCGCATGCCTGTCGTCACCGACAGTGTGGCCTGAAATTAGGCGCAGCAAGTGTTCGTTAATTGAATGACGCCTGATTATATGCAACCCTAAATCGCATAACTGTCGTCACTGACAGTGTTGCCTGAAATTAGGCGCAGCAAGTGTTCGTTGATTGAATGACGCCTGATTATATGCAACCCTGCATCGCATGCCTGTCGTCACCAACAGAATTGCCAGGAATTAGGCGCAAGAAGGGTTTGTTGGTTGAATGACGCCTCATTGTATGCAACCCTGTATTGCATGCCTGTCGTCACCGACAGTGTTGCCTGAAATAAGGCGCAGCAAGTGTTTGGTAATTGAATGACGCCTGATTATATGCAACCCTACATTGCATGCCTGTCGTCACCTACAGTGTTGCCTAAAATTGGGCGCAGCAAGTGTTTGGTAATTAAATGACGCCTGATTATATGCAACCCTGCATTGCATGCCTGTTGTAACTGACAGTGTTGCCTGAATCTCAGCGCGAGAAGGTTTTGTCGATTGAATGAGACCTAGATTGTACGCAACCCTGAATCGCATGCCTGTCGTCACTAACAGAGTTGCCAGAAATTAGCACAAGAAGGGTTTGTTGATTGAATGACGCCTGATTGTATGCAACCCTGCATTGCATGCCTGTCGTCACTGACAGTGTTGCCTGAATCTCAGCGCGAGAAGGGTTTGTTGATTAAATGACGCCCGGAGCATATGCAACCCTGAATCGCATGCCTGTCGTCACTAACAGAGTTGCCAGACATTAGGCACAAGAAGGGTTTGTTGATTGAATGACGCCTGATTGTATGCAACCCTGTATTGCATGCCTGTCGTCGGCGACAGTGTTGCCTGAAATAAGGCGCAGCAAGTGTTTGTTAATTGAATGACGCCTGATTATATGCAACCCTACATTGCATGCCTGTCGTCACGTACAGTGTTGCCTGAAATTGGGCGCAGCAAGTGTTCGGTAATTAAATGACGCCTGATTATATGCAACCCTGCATTGCATGCCTGTCGTAACTGACAGTGTTGCCTGAATCTAAGCGCGAGAAGGTTTTGTCGATTGAATGAGACCTAGATTGTACGCAACCCTGAATCGCATGCCTGTCGTCACTAACAGAGTTGCCAGAAATTAGCACAAGAAGGGTTTGTTGATTGAATGACGCCTGATTGTATGCAACCCTGCATTGCATGCCTGTCGTTACCGACAGTGTTGCCTGAATCTAAGCGCAAGAAGGGTTTGTTGATTCAATGACGCCTGATTGTATGCAACCCCGCATTGCATGCCTGTCGTGACCAACAGTTATGCCTGAAATGAGGTGCAGCAAGTGTTTGTTAATTGAAAGACTCCTGATTATATGCAACTCCGTATTGCATGCCTGTCGTAACTGACAGTGTTGCCTGAATCTGAGCGCAAGAAGGTTTTGTTGATTGAATGAGACCTAGATTATATGCAACTCTGGATCGCATGCCTGTCGTCACTGACAGAGTTGCCAGAAATTAGGCCCAAGAGGGGTTTGTCGATTGAATGACGCCTGATTGTATGCAACCCTGCATTGCATGCCTGTCGTCACCGACAGTGTTGCCTGAAATCAGGCGCAGCAGGTTCTTGTTAATTGAATGACGCCTGATTATATGCAACCCTAAATCGCATGCCGGTCGTCACCGACAGGATTGCCTGAATCTAAGCGCAAGAAGGGTTTGTTGATTGAATGACGCCTGGAGCATATGCAACCCTGAATCACATGCCTGTCGTCACTAACAGAGTTGCCAGGAATTAGGCACAAGGAGGGTTTGTTGATTGAATGACGCTTGATTGTATGCAACCCTTCATTGCATGCCCTTTGTAACCGACAGTGTTGCCTGAATCTCAGCGCGAGAGGGGTTTGTTGATTCAATGACGCCTGATTGTATGCGACCCTGCATTGCATGCCTGTCGTCACCGACAGTGTTGCCAGAAATGAGGCGCAGCAAGTGTTCGTTAATTGAATGACGCCTGATAATATGCAACCCTGCATCGCATGCCTGTCGTCACTAACAGAGTTGCCAGAAATTGGGCGCAGCAAGTGTTTGTCAATTGAATGACGCCTGATTGTATGCGACCCTGCATTGCATGCCTGTCGTCACCGACAGTGTTGCCTGAAATAAGTTGCAGCAAGTGTTTGTTAATTGAATGACGCCTGATTATATGCAACCCTACATTGCATGCCTGTCGTCACCTACAGTGTTGCCTGAAATTGGGCGCAGCAAGTGTTCGGTAATTAAATGACGCCTGATTATATGCAACCCTGCATTGCATGCCTGTCGTAACTGACAGTGTTGCCTGAATCTAAGCGCGAGAAGGTTTTGTCGATTGAATGAGACCTAGATTGTACGCAACCCTGATTCGCATGCCTGTCGTCACTAACAGAGTTGCCAGAAATTAGCACAAGAAGGGTTTGTTGATTGAATGACGCCTGATTGTATGCAACCCTGCATTGCATGCCTGTCGTTACTGACAGTGTTGCCTGAATCTAAGCGCAAGAAGGGTTTGTTGATTCAATGACGCCTGATTGTATGCAACCCTGCATTGCATGCCTGTCGTGACCAACAGTTATGCCTGAAATGAGGTGCAGCAAGTGTTCGTTAATTGAATGACGCCTGATTATATGCAACCCTGCATCGCAAGCCTGTCGTCACTTACAGAGTTGCCAGAAATGAGGCGGAAGAAGAGTTTGTTGATTGAATGACGCCTGATTGTATGCAACCCTGCATTGCATGCCTGTCGTCACCGACAGTGTGGCCTGAAATTAGGCGCAGCAAGTGTTCGTTAATTGAATGACGCCTGATTATATGCAACCCCGCATCGCATGCCTGTCGTCACTAACAGAGTCGCCAGAAATTAGGCGCAAGAACGGTTTGTTGATTGGATGACGCCTGATTGTATGCAACCCTGCATTGCATGCCTTTCGTCACCGACGGTGTTGCCTGAAATTAAGCGCAGCAAGTGTTTGGTAATCGAATGACGCCTGAATATATGCAACCCTGAATCGCATGCCTGTCGTCACTGACAGTGTTGCCTGAATCTAAGCGCAAGAAAAATTTGATGATTGAATGAGACCTAGATTATACGCAACCCTGAATCGCATGCCTGTCGTCACTAACAGAGTTGCCAGAAATTAGGCGCAAAAAGGGTCCGTTGATTAAATGACGCCTGATTGTATGCAACCATGCATTGCATGCCTGTTGTTACTGACAGTGTTGCCTGAATCTAAGCGCGAGAAGGGTTTGTTGAATTAATGACGCCTGATTGTATGCAACCCTGCATTGCATGCCTGTCGTCACTTACAAAGTTGCCAGAAATTAGGCGGAAGAAGAGTTTTTTGATTGAATGACGCCTGATTATATGAAACCCCGTATTGCATGCCTGTCGTCACTGACAGTGTTGCCTGAATCTAAGCGCAAGAAGGGTTTGTTGAGCGAATGACGCCTGGAGCATATGCAACCCTGAATCGCATGCCTGTCGTCACTAATAGAGTTGCCAGAAATTAGCACAAGAAGGGTTTGTTGATTGAATGACGCCTGATTGTATGCAACCCTGCATTGCATGCCCGTCGTAACCGACAGTGTTGCCTGAATCTAAGCGCGAGAAGAATTTGTTGATTCAATGACGCCTGACTGTATGCAACTCTGCTTCGCATGCCTGTCGTCACCGACAGTGTGGCCTGAAATTAGGCGCAGCAAGTGTTCGTTAATTGAATGACGCCTGATTATATGCAACCCTAAATCGCATAACTGTCGTCACTGACAGTGTTGCCTGAAATTAGGCGCAGCAAGTGTTCGTTGATTGAATGACGCCTGATTATATGCAACCCTGCATCGCATGCCTGTCGTCACCAACAGAATTGCCAGGAATTAGGCGCAAGAAGGGTTTGTTGGTTGAATGACGCCTCATTGTATGCAACCCTGTATTGCATGCCTGTCGTCACCGACAGTGTTGCCTGAAATAAGGCGCAGCAAGTGTTTGGTAATTGAATGACGCCTGATTATATGCAACCCTACATTGCATGCCTGTCGTCACCTACAGTGTTGCCTGAAATTGGGCGCAGCAAGTGTTTGGTAATTAAATGACGCCTGATTATATGCAACCCTGCATTGCATGCCTGTTGTAACTGACAGTGTTGCCTGAATCTCAGCGCGAGAAGGTTTTGTCGATTGAATGAGACCTAGATTGTACGCAACCCTGAATCGCATGCCTGTCGTCACTAACAGAGTTGCCAGAAATTAGCACAAGAAGGGTTTGTTGATTGAATGACGCCTGATTGTATGCAACCCTGCATTGCATGCCTGTCGTCACTGACAGTGTTGCCTGAATCTCAGCGCGAGAAGGGTTTGTTGATTAAATGACGCCCGGAGCATATGCAACCCTGAATCGCATGCCTGTCGTCACTAACAGAGTTGCCAGACATTAGGCACAAGAAGGGTTTGTTGATTGAATGACGCCTGATTGTATGCAACCCTGTATTGCATGCCTGTCGTCGGCGACAGTGTTGCCTGAAATAAGGCGCAGCAAGTGTTTGTTAATTGAATGACGCCTGATTATATGCAACCCTACATTGCATGCCTGTCGTCACGTACGGTGTTGCCTGAAATTGGGCGCAGCAAGTGTTCGGTAATTAAATGACGCCTGATTATATGCAACCCTGCATTGCATGCCTGTCGTAACTGACAGTGTTGCCTGAATCTAAGCGCGAGAAGGTTTTGTCGATTGAATGAGACCTAGATTGTACGCAACCCTGAATCGCATGCCTGTCGTCACTAACAGAGTTGCCAGAAATTAGCACAAGAAGGGTTTGTTGATTGAATGACGCCTGATTGTATGCAACCCTGCATTGCATGCCTGTCGTTACTGACAGTGTTGCCTGAATCTAAGCGCAAGAAGGGTTTGTTGATTCAATGACGCCTGATTGTATGCAACCCCGCATTGCATGCCTGTCGTGACCAACAGTTATGCCTGAAATGAGGTGCAGCAAGTGTTTGTTAATTGAAAGACTCCTGATTATATGCAACTCCGTATTGCATGCCTGTCGTAACTGACAGTGTTGCCTGAATCTGAGCGCAAGAAGGTTTTGTTGATTGAATGAGACCTAGATTATATGCAACTCTGGATCGCATGCCTGTCGTCACTGACAGAGTTGCCAGAAATTAGGCCCAAGAGAGGTTTGTCGATTGAATGACGCCTGATTGTATGCAACCCTGCATTGCATGCCTGTCGTCACCGACAGTGTTGCCTGAAATCAGGCGCAGCAGGTTCTTGTTAATTGAATGACGTCTGATTATATGCAACCCTGAATCGCATGCCGGTCGTCACCGACAGGATTGCCTGAATCTAAGCGCAAGAAGGGTTTGTTGATTGAATGACGCCTGGAGCATATGCAACCCTGAATCGCATGCCTGTCGTCACTAACAGAGTTGCCAGGAATTAGGCACAAGGAGGGTTTGTTGATTGAATGACGCTTGATTGTATGCAACCCTTCATTGCATGCCCTTTGTAACCGACAGTGTTGCCTGAATCTCAGCGCGAGAGGGGTTTGTTGATTCAATGACGCCTGATTGTATGCGACCCTGCATTGCATGCCTGTCGTCACCGACAGTGTTGCCAGAAATGAGGCGCAGCAAGTGTTCGTTAATTGAATGACGCCTGATAATATGCAACCCTGCGTCGCATGCCTGTCGTCACTAACAGAGTTGCCAGAAATTGGGCGCAGCAAGTGTTTGTCAATTGAATGACGCCTGATTGTATGCGACCCTGCATTGCATGCCTGTCGTCACCGACAGTGTTGCCTGAAATAAGGCGCAGCAAGTGTTTGTGAATTGAATGACGCCTGATTATATGCAACCCTACATTGCATGCCTGTCGTCACCTACAGTGTTGCCTGAAATTGGGCGCAGCAAGTGTTCGGTAATTAAATGACGCCTGATTATATGCAACCCTGCATTGCATGCCTGTCGTAACTGACAGTGTTGCCTGAATCTAAGCGCGAGAAGGTTTTGTCGATTGAATGAGACCTAGATTGTACGCAACCCTGATTCGCATGCCTGTCGTCACTAACAGAGTTGCCAGAAATTAGCACAAGAAGGGTTTGTTGATTGAATGACGCCTGATTGTATGCAACCCTGCATTGCATGCCTGTCGTTACTGACAGTGTTGCCTGAATCTAAGCGCAAGAAGGGTTTGTTGATTCAATGACGCCTGATTGTATGCAACCCTGCATTGCATGCCTGTCGTGACCAACAGTTATGCCTGAAATGAGGTGCAGCAAGTGTTTGTTAATTGAAAGACTCCTGATTATATGCAACTCCGTATTGCATGCCTGTCGTAACTGACAGTGTTGCCTGAATCTGAGCGCAAGAAGGTTTTGTTGATTGAATGAGACCTAGATTATATGCGACCCTGAATCGCATGCCTGTCGTCACTAACAGAGTTGCCAGAAATTAGGCGCAAGAAAAATTGTTGATTGAATGACGCCTGATTGTATGCAACCCTGCATTGCACGCCTGTCGTCACTGACAGTGTTGCCTGAATCTGAGCGCGAGAAGGGTTTGTTGATTCAATGACGCCTGATTGTATGCAACCCTGCATTGCATGCCTGTCGTCACTGACGGTAGTGCCTGAAATTCAGCGCAGCAAGTGTTTGTCGAATGAATGACGCTTGATTATATGCAACCCTGCATCGCATGCCTGTCGTCACTAACAGAATTGCCAGAAATTAGGCGCAAAAAGGGTTCGTCGATTGAATGACGCCTGATTGTATGCAACCCTGCATTGCATGCCTGTCGTCACTGACAGTGTTGCCTGAATCTGAGCGCGAGAAGGGTTTGTTGATTCAATGACGCCTGATTGTATGCAACCCTGCATTGCATGCCTGTCGTCGCCGACGGTGTTGCCTGAAATTAGGCGCAGCAAGTGTTTGTCAATTGAATGACGCCTGATTGTATGCAACCCTGCATTGCATGCCTGTCGTCACTGACAGTGTTGCCTGAATCTGAGCGCGAGAAGGGTTTGTTGATTCAATGACGCCTGATTGTATGCAACCCTGCATTGCATGCCTGTCGTCACTGCCAGTGTTGCCTGAAATTAGGCGCAGCTGGTATTCGTCAATTGAATGACGCATAAATATATGCAACCCTGCGTTGCATGCCTGTCGTCACCGACAGTGTTGCCTGTAATTCAGCGCAGCAAGTGTTCGTCAATCGAATGACGCCTGATTGTATGCAACCCTGCATTGCATGCCTGTCGTCACCGACGGTGTTGCCTGAAATCAAGCGCAGCAAGTGTTTGTCAATTGAATGACGCCTGATTATATGCAACCCTAAATCGCATAACCGTCGTCACTGACAGTGTTGCCAGAAATTAGGCGCAGCAAGTGTTCGTTGATTGAATGACGCCTGATTATATGCAACCCTGCATCGCATGCCTGTCGTCACCAACAGAATTGCCAGGAATTAGGCGCAAGAAGGGTTTGTTGGTTGAATGACGCCTCATTGTATGCAACCCTGCATTGCATGCCTGTCGTCTTTGACAGTGTTGCCTGAATCTAAGCACGAAAAGGGTTTGTCAATTGAATGACGCCTGATTGTATGCAACCCTGCATTGCATGCCTGTCGTCACCAACAGTGTTGCCTGAAATCAGGCGCAGCAGGTTCTTGTTAATTGAATGACGCCTGATTATATGCAACCCTAGATCGCATGCCGGTCGTCACCGACAGGATTGCCTGAATCTAAGCGCAAGAAGGGTTTGTTGATTGAATGACGCCTGGAGCATATGCAACCCTAAATCGCATGCCTGTCGTCACTAACAGAGTTGCCAGGAATTAGGCACAAGGAGGGTTTGTTGATTGAATGACGCTTAATTGTATGCAACCCTTCATTGCATGCCCTTTGTAACCGACAGTGTTGCCTGAATCTCAGCGCGAGAGGGGTTTGTTGATTCAATGACGCCTGATTGTATGCGACCCTGCATTGCATGCCTGTCGTCACCGACAGTGTTGCCAGAAATGAGGCGCAGCAAGTGTTCGTTAATTGAATGACGCCTGATAATATGCAACCCTGCATCGCATGCCTGTCGTCACTAACAGAGTTGCCAGAAATTGGGCGCAGCAAGTGTTTGTCAATTGAATGACGCCTGATTGTATGCGACCCTGCATTGCATGCCTGTCGTCACCGACAGTGTTGCCTAAAATCAGGCGCAAGAAGGGTTTGTTGATTGAATGACACCTGATTGTATGCAACCCTGTATTGCATGCCTGTCGTCACCGACAGTGTTGCCTGAAATAAGGCGCAGCAAGTGTTTGTTAATTGAATGACGCCTGATTGTATGCAACCCTACATTGCATGCCTGTCGTCACCTACAGTGTTACCTGAAATTGGGCGCAGCAAGTGTTCGGTAATTAAATGACGCCTGATTATATGCAACCCTGCATTGCATGCCTGTCGTAACTGACAGTGTTGCCTGAATCTAAGCGCGGGAAGGTTTTGTCGATTGAATGAGACCTAGATTGTACGCAACCCTGAATCGCATGCCTGTCGTCACTAACAGAGTTGCCAGAAATTAGCACAAGAAGGGTTTGTTGATTGAATGACGCCTGATTGTATGCAACCCTGCATTGCATGCCTGTCGTTACTGACAGTGTTGCCTGAATCTAAGCGCAAGAAGGGTTTGTTGATTCAATGACGCCTGATTGTATGAGACCCTGCATTGCATGCCTGTCGTGACCAACAGTTATGCCTGAAATGAGGTGCAGCAAGTGTTTGTTAATTGAAAGACTCCTGATTATATGCAACTCCGTATTGCATGCCTGTCGTAACTGACAGTGTTGCCTAAATCTGAGCGCAAGAAGGATTTGTTGATTGAATGAGACCTAGATTATATGCGACCCTGAATCGCATGCCTGTCGTCACTAACAGAGTTGCCAGAAATTAGGCGCAAGAAAAATTGTTGATTGAATGACGCCTGATTGTATGCAACCCTGCATTGCATGCCTGTCGTCACTGACAGTGTTGCCTGAATCTGAGCGCGAGAAGGGTTTGTTGATTCAATGACGCCTGATTGTATGCAACCCTGCATTGCATGCCTGTCGTCACTGACAGTGTTGCCTGAAATTAGGCGCAGCTGGTATTCGTCAATTGAATGACGCATAAATATATGCAACCCTGCGTTGCATGCCTGTCGTCACCGACAGTGTTGCCTGTAATTAAGCGCAGCAAGTGTTCGTCAATCGAATGACGCCTGATTGTATGCAACCCTGCATTGCATGCCTGTCGTCACCGACGGTGTTGCCTGAAATTAAGCGCAGCAAGTGTTTGTCAATCGAATGACGCCTGATTATATGCAACCCTAAATCGCATAACTGTCGTTACTGACAGTGTTGCCAGAAATTAGGCGCAGCAAGTGTTCGTTGATTGAATGACGCCTGATTATATGCAACCCTGCATCGCATGCCTGTCGTCACCAACAGAATTGCCAGGAATTAGGCGCAAGAAGGGTTTGTTGGTTGAATGACGCCTCATTGTATGCAACCCTGCATTGCATGCCTGTCGTCTTTGACAGTGTTGCCTGAATCTAAGCGCGAAAAGGGTTTGTTGATTCAATGACGCCTAATTGTATGCAACTCTGCATTGCATGCCTGTCGTCACCGACGGTGTTGCCTGAAATTAAGCGCAGCAAGTGTTTGTCAATTGAATGACGCCTGATTGTATGCAACCCTGCATTGCATGCCTGTCGTCACCGACAGTGTTGCCTGAAATCAGGCGCAGCAGGTTCTTGTTAATTGAATAACGCCTGATTATATGCAACCCTAGATCGCATGCCGGTCGTCACCGACAGGATTGCCTGAATCTAAGCGCAAGAAGGGTTTGTTGATTGAATGACGCCTGGAGCATATGCAACCCTGAATCGCATGCCTGTCGTCACTAACAGAGTTGCCAGGAATTAGGCACAAGGAGGGTTTGTTGATTGAATGACGCTCAATTGTATGCAACCCTTCATTGCATGCCCTTTGTAACCGACAGTGTTGCCTGAATCTCAGCGCGAGAGGGGTTTGTTGATTCAATGACGCCTGATTGTATGCGACCCTGCATTGCATGCCTGTCGTCACCGACAGTGTTGCCTAAAATCAGGCGCAAGAAGGGTTTGTTGATTGAATGACGCCTGATTGTATGCAACCCTGTATTGCATGCCTGTCGTCACCGACAGTGTTGCCTGAAATAAAGCGCAGCAAGTGTTTGTTAATTGAATGACGCCTGATTATATGCAACCCTACATTGCATGCCTGTCGTCACCTACAGTGTTGCCTGAAATTGGGCGCAGCAAGTGTGCGGTAATCAAATGACGCCTGATTATATGCAACCCTGCATTGCATGCCTGTCGTAACTGACAGTGTTGCCTGAATCTAAGCGCGAGAAGGTTTTGTCGATTGAATGAGACCTAGATTGTACGCAACCCTGAATCGCATGCCTGTCGTCACTAACAGAGTTGCCAGAAATTAGCACAAGAAGGGTTTGTCGATTGAATGACGCCTGATTGTATGCAACCCTGCATTGCATGCCTGTCGTTACTGACAGTGTTCCCTGAATCTAAGCGCAAGAAGGTTTTGTTGATTCAATGACGCCTGATTGTATGCAACCCTGCATTGCATGCCTGTCGTGACCAACAGTTATGCCTGAAATGAGGTGCAGCAAGTGTTTGTTAATTGAAAGACTCCTGATTATATGCAACTCCGTATTGCATGCCTGTCGTCACTGACAGTGTTGCCTGAATCTGAGCGCAAGAAGGTTTTGTTGATTGAATGAGACCTAGATTATATGCGACCCTTAATCGCATGCCTGTCGTCACTAACAGAGTTGCCAGAAATTAGGCGCAAGAAAAATTGTTGATTGAATGACGCCTGATTGTATGCAACCCTGCATTGCACGCCTGTCGTCACTGACAGTGTTGCCTGAATCTGAGCGCGAGAAGGGTTTGTTGATTCAATGACGCCTGATTGTATGCAACCCTGCATTGCATGCCTGTCGTCACTGACGGTAGTGCCTGAAATTCAGCGCAGCAAGTGTTTGTCGAATGAATGACGCTTGATTATATGCAACCCTGCATCGCATGCCTGTCGTCACTAACAGAATTGCCAGAAATTAGGCGCAAAAAGGGTTCGTCGATTGAATGACGCCTGATTGTATGCAACCCTGCATTGCATGCCTGTCGTCACTGACAGTGTTGCCTGAATCTGAGCGCGAGAAGGGTTTGTTGATTAATTGACGCCTGATTGTATGCAACCCTGCATTGCATGCCTGTCGTCACCGACGGTGTTGCCTGAAATTAAGCGCAGCAAGTGTTTGTCAATTGAATGACGCCTGATTGTATGCAACCCTGCATCGCATGCTTGTCGTCACCGACAGTGTTGCCTGAAATGAGGCGCAGCAAGTGTTTGTTAATTGAATGACGCCTGATTATATGCGACCCTGAATCGCATGCCTGTCGTCACTGACAGTGTTGCCTGAATCTCAGCGCGAAAAGGGTTTGTTAAACTAATGACGCCTAGAGCATATGCAACCCTGAATCGCATGCCTGTCGTCACTAACAGAATTGCCAGAAATTAGGCACAGGAAGGGTTTGTTGATTGAATGACGCCTGATTGTATGCAACCCTGTATTGCATGCCTATTGTAACCGACAGTGTTGCCTGAATCTCAGCGCGAGAAGGGTTTGTTGATTCAATGACGCCTGATTGTATGCAACCCTGCATTGCATGCCTGTCGTCACTGACAGTGTTGCCTGAAATTAGGCGCAGCAGGTATTCGTCAATTGAATGACGCCTAAATATATGCAACCCTGCGTTGCATGCCTGTCGTCACCGACAGTGTTGCCTGTAATTAAGCGCAGCAAGTGTTCGTCAATCGAATGACGCCCGATTGTATGCAACCCTGCATTGCATATCTGTCGTCATCGACAGTGTTGCCTGAAATGAGGCGCAGCAAGTGTTTGGTAATCGAATGACGCCTGATTATATGCAACCCTGAATCGCATGCCTGTCGTCACTGACGGTGTTGCCTGAATCTAAGCGCAAGAAAGTTTTGTTGATTGGATGAGACCTAGATTATACGCAACCCTGAATCGCATGCCTGTCGTCACTAACAGAATTGCCGGAAATTAGGCGCAAAAAGGGTCCGTTGATTGAATGACGCCTGATTGTATGCAACCATGCATTGCACGCCTGTAGTTACTGACAGTGTTGCCTGAATCTAAGCGCGAGAAGGGTTTGTTGAATTAATGACGCCTGATTGTATGCAACCCTGCATTGCATGCCTGTCGTCACTTACAAAGTTGCCAGAAATTAGGCGAAAGAAGAGTTTGTTGATTGAATGACGCCTGATTGTATGCAACCCTGCATTGCATGCCTGTCGTCACTGACAGTGTTGCCTGAATCTGAGCGCGAGAAGGGTTTGTTGAATTAATGACGCCTGATTATATGCAACCCTACATTGCATGCCTGTCGTCACCTACAGTGTTGCCTGAAATTGGGCGCAGCAAGTGTTCGGTAATTGAATGACGCCTGATTATATGCAACCCTGCATTGCATGCCTGTCGTCACAGACAGTGTTGCCTGAATCTGAGCGCGAGAGGGGTTTGTTGTTTGATTGAAGCCTGATTGTATGCAACCCTGCAATGCATGCCTGTCGTCACCGACAGTGTTGCCCGAAATTAGGCGCAGCAAGTGTTCGTTAATTGAATGACGCCTGATTATATGCAACCCTGCATCGCATGCCTGTCGTCACTTACAGAGTTGCCAGAAATGAGGCGAAAGAAGAGTTTGTTGATTGAATGACGCCTGATTGTATGCAACCCTGCATTGCATGCCTGTCGTCGAAGACAGTGTTGCCTGAATCTGAGCGCAAGAAGGGTTTGTTGATTGAATGACGCCTTGAGCATATGCAACCCTGCATCGCATGCCTGTCGTCACTAACAGAATTGGCAGAAATTAGGCGCAAAAAGGGTTCGTCAATTGAATGACGCCTGATTGTATGCAACCCTGCATTGCATGCCTGTCGTCACTGACAGTGTTGCCTGAATCTGAGCGCGAGAAAGGTTTGTTGATTCGATGACGCCTGATTGTATGCAACCCTGCATTGCATGCCTGTCGTCACCGACGGTGTTGCCTGAAATTGAGCGCAGCAAGTGTTTGTCAATTGAATGACGCCTGATTGTTTGCAACCCTGCATCGCATGCCTGTCGTCACCGACAGTGTTGCCTGAAATAAGGCGCAGCAAGTGTTTGTTAATTGAATGACGCCTGATTATATGCGACCCTGAGTCGCATGCCTGTCGTCACTGACAGTGTTGCCTGAATCTCAGCGCGAAAAGGGTTTGTTAATTAAATGACGCCTGGAGCATATGCAACCCTGAATCGCATGCCTGTCGTCACTAACAGAGTTGCCAGACATTAGGCACAAGAAGGGTTTGTTGATTGAATGACGCCTGATTGTATGCAACCCCGTATTGCATGCCTGTCGTCACCGACAGTGTTGCCTGAAATTAGGCGCAGCAAGTGTTCGTTAATTGAATGACGCCTGATTGTATGCAACCCTGCATTGCATGCCTGTCGTCACTGACAGTGTTGCCTGAATCTGAGCGCAAGAAGGGTTTGTCGATTGAATGACGCCTGGAGCATATGCAACTCTGGATCGCATGCCTGTCGTCACTGACAGAGTTGCCAGAAATTAGGCGCAGCAGGTATTCGTCAATTGAATGACGCCTGATTATATGCAACCCTGCATTGCATGCCTGTCGTCACCGACAGTGTTGCCTGGAATTAGGCGCAGCAAGTGTTCGTCAATCGAATGACGCCTGATTGTATGCAACCCAGCATTAAATGCCTGTCGTCACCGACAGTGTTGACTGAAATTAGACGCAGCAAGTGTTTGTTGATTGAATGACGCTCGATTATATGCAACCCTAAATCGCATGCCTGTCATCACTAACAGAGTTGCCAGAAATTAGGCGCAAGAACGGTTTGTTGATTGGATGACGCCTGATTGTATGCAACCCTGCATTGCATGCCTGTCGTCATCGACGGTGTTGCCTGAAATTAAGCGCAGCAAGTGTTTGTCAATTAAATGACGCCTGATTGTATGCAACCCTGCATTGCATGCCTGTCGTCACCGACAGTGTTGCCTGAAATTAGGCGCAGCAAGTGTTTGGTAATCGAATGACGCCTGATTATATGCAACCCTGAATCGCATGCCTGTCGTCACTGACAGTGTTGCCTGAATCTAAGCGCAAGAAAGTTTTGTTGATTGAATGAGACCTAGATTATACGCAACCCCGAATCGCATGCCTGTCGTCACTAACAGAGTTGCCAGAAATTAGGCGCAAAAAGGGTCCGTTGATTGAATGACGCCTGATTGTATGCAACCATGCATTGCATGCCTGTCGTTACTGACAGTGTTGCCTGAATCTAAGCGCGAGAAGGGTTTGTTGAATTAATGACGCCCGATTGTATGCATTCCTGCATTGCATGCCTGTCGTCACTTACAAAGTTGCCAGAAACTAGGCGGAAGAAGAGTTTTTTGATTGAATGACGCCTGATTATATGCAACCCCGTATTGAATGCCTGTCGTCACTGACAGTGTTGCCTGAATCTAAGCGCAAGAAGGGTTTGTTGAGCGAATGACGCCTGGAGCATATGCAACCCTGAATCGCATGCCTGTCGTCACTGATAGAGTTGCCAGAAATTAGCACAAGAAGGGTTTGTTGATTGAATGACGCCTGATTGTATGCAACCCTGCATTGCATGCCCGTCGTCACCGACAGTGTTGCCTGAAATTAGGCGCAGCAAGTGTTTGTTGATTGAATGACACCTGATTATATTTAACCCTGAATCGCATGCCTGTTGTCACTGATAGTGTTGCCTGAATCTAAGCGCGAGAAAAATTTGTTGATTGAATGACGCCTGGAGCATATGCAACCCTGAATCGCATGCCTGTCGTCACTAACAGAGTTGCCAGAAATTAGGCACAAGAAGGGTTTGTTGATTGAATGACGCCTGTTAGTATGCAACCCTGCATTGCATGCCTGTCGTCACAGACAGTGTTGCCTGAATCTGAGCGCGAGAGGGGTTTGTTGTTTCAATGAAGCCTGATTGTATGCAACCCTGCAATGCATGCCTGTCGTCACCGACAGTGTTGCCTGAAATTAGGCGCAGCAAGTGTTTGGTAATCGAATGATGCCTGATTATATGCAACCCTAAATCGCATAACTGTCGTCACTGACAGTGTTGCCTGAAATTAGGCGCAGCAAGTGTTCGTTGATTGAATGACGCCTGATTATATGAAACCCCGTATTGCATGCCTGTCGTCACTGACAGTGTTGCCTGAATCTAAGCGCAAGAAGGGTCTGTTGAGCGAATGACGCCTGGAGCATATGCAACCCTGAATCGCATGCCTGTCGTCACCAATAGAGTTGCCAGGAATTAGCACAAGAAGGGTTTGTTGATTGAATGACGCCTGATTGTATGCAACCCTGCATTGCATGCCCGTCGTAACCGACAGTGTTGCCTGAATCTAAGCGCGAGAAGAATTTGTTGATTCAATGACGCCTGACTGTATGCAACTCTGCATTGCATGCCTGTCGTCACCGACAGTGTGGCCTGAAATTAGGCGCAGCAAGTGTTCGTTAATTGAATGACGCCTGATTATATGCAACCCTAAATCGCATAACTGTCGTCACTGACAGTGTTGCCTGAAATAAGGCGCAGCAAGTGTTCGTTGATTGAATGACGCCTGATTATATGCAACCCTGCATCGCATGCCTGTCGTCACCAACAGAATTGCCAGGAATTAGGCGCAAGAAGGGTTTGTTGGTTGAATGACGCCTTATTGTATGCAACCCTGTATTGCATGCCTGTCGTCACCGACAGTGTTGCCTGAAATAAGGCGCAGCAAGTGTTTGTTAATTGAATGACGCCTGATTATATGCAACCCGACATTGCATGCCTGTCGTCACCTACAGTGTTGCCTGAAATTGGGCGCAGCAAGTGTTCGGTAATTGAATGACGCCTGATTATATGCAACCCTGCATTGCATGCCTGTCGTAACTGACAGTGTTTCCTGAATCTAAGCGCGAGAAGGTTTTGTCGATTGAATGAGACCTAGATTGTACGCAACCCTGAATCGCATGCCTGTCGTCACTAACAGAGTTGCCAGAAATTAGCACAAGAAGGGTATGTTGATTGAATGACGCTTGATTGTATGCAACCCTGCATTGCATGCCTGTCGTTACTGACAGTGTTGCCTGAATCTAAGCGCAAGAAGGGTTTGTTGATTCAATGATTCCTGATTGTATGCAACCCTGCATTGCATGCCTGTCGTCACTTACAAAGTTGCCAGAAATTAGGCGAAAGAAGAGTTTGTTGATTGAATGACGCCTGATTGTATGCAACCCTGCATTGCATGCCTGTCGTCACTGACAGTGTTGCCTGAATCTGAGCGCGAGAAGGGTTTGTTGAATTAATGACGCCTGATTATATGCAACCCTACATTGCATGCCTGTCGTCACCTACAGTGTTGCCTGAAATTGGGCGCAGCAAGTGTTCGGTAATTGAATGACGCCTGATTATATGCAACCCTGCATTGCATGCCTGTCGTCACAGACAGTGTTGCCTGAATCTGAGCGCGAGAGGGGTTTGTTGTTTGATTGAAGCCTGATTGTATGCAACCCTGCAATGCATGCCTGTCGTCACCGACAGTGTTGCACGAAATTAGGCGCAGCAAGTGTTCGTTAATTGAATGACGCCTGATTATATGCAACCCTGCATCGCATGCCTGTCGTCACTTACAGAGTTGCCAGAAATGAGGCGAAAGAAGAGTTTGTTGATTGAATGACGCCTGATTGTATGCAACCCTGCATTGCATGCCTGTCGTCGAAGACAGTGTTGCCTGAATCTGAGCGCAAGAAGGGTTTGTTGATTGAATGACGCCTTGAGCATATGCAACCCTGCATCGCATGCCTGTCGTCACTAACAGAATTGGCAGAAATTAGGCGCGAAAAGGGTTCGTCAATTGAATGACGCCTGATTGTATGCAACCCTGCATTGCATGCCTGTCGTCACTGACAGTGTTGCCTGAATCTGAGCGCGAGAAAGGTTTGTTGATTCGATGACGCCTGATTGTATGCAACCCTGCATTGCATGCCTGTCGTCACCGACGGTGTTGCCTGAAATTGAGCGCAGCAAGTGTTTGTCAATTGAATGACGCCTGATTGTTTGCAACCCTGCATCGCATGCCTGTCGTCACCGACAGTGTTGCCTGAAATAAGGCGCAGCAAGTGTTTGTTAATTGAATGACGCCTGATTATATGCGACCCTGAGTCGCATGCCTGTCGTCACTGACAGTGTTGCCTGAATCTCAGCGCGAGAAGGGTTTGTTAATTAAATGACGCCTGGAGCATATGCAACCCTGAATCGCATGCCTGTCGTCACTAACAGAGTTGCCAGACATTAGGCACAAGAAGGGTTTGTTGATTGAATGACGCCTGATTGTATGCAACCCCGTATTGCATGCCTGTCGTCACCGACAGTGTTGCCTGAAATTAGGCGCAGCAAGTGTTCGTTAATTGAATGACGCCTGATTGTATGCAACCCTGCATTGCATGCCTGTCGTCACTGACAGTGTTGCCTGAATCTGAGCGCAAGAAGGGTTTGTCGATTGAATGACGCCTGGAGCATATGCAACTCTGGATCGCATGCCTGTCGTCACTGACAGAGTTGCCAGAAATTAGGCGCAGCAGGTATTCGTCAATTGAATGACGCCTGATTATATGCAACCCTGCATTGCATGCCTGTCGTCACCGACAGTGTTGCCTGGAATTAGGCGCAGCAAGTGTTCGTCAATCGAATGACGCCTGATTGTATGCAACCCAGCATTAAATGCCTGTCGTCACCGACAGTGTTGACTGAAATTAGACGCAGCAAGTGTTTGTTGATTGAATGACGCTCGATTATATGCAACCCTAAATCGCATGCCTGTCATCACTAACAGAGTTGCCAGAAATTAGGCGCAAGAACGGTTTGTTGATTGGATGACGCCTGATTGTATGCAACCCTGCATTGCATGCCTGTCGTCATCGACGGTGTTGCCTGAAATTAAGCGCAGCAAGTGTTTGTCAATTAAATGACGCCTGATTGTATGCAACCCTGCATTGCATGCCTGTCGTCGACGACAGTGTTGCCTGAAATTAGGCGCAGCAAGTGTTTGGTAATCGAATGACGCCTGATTATATGCAACCCTGAATCGCATGCCTGTCGTCACTGACAGTGTTGCCTGAATCTAAGCGCAAGAAAGTTTTGTTGATTGAATGAGACCTAGATTATACGCAACCCCGAATCGCATGCCTGTCGTCACTAACAGAGTTGCCAGAAATTAGGCGCAAAAAGGGTCCGTTGATTGAATGACGCCTGATTGTATGCAACCATGCATTGCATGCCTGTCGTTACTGACAGTGTTGCCTGAATCTAAGCGCGAGAAGGGTTTGTTGAATTAATGACGCCCGATTGTATGCATTCCTGCATTGCATGCCTGTCGTCACTTACAAAGTTGCCAGAAACTAGGCGGAAGAAGAGTTTTTTGATTGAATGACGCCTGATTATATGCAACCCCGTATTGCATGCCTGTCGTCACTGACAGTGTTGCCTGAATCTAAGCGCAAGAAGGGTTTGTTGAGCGAATGACGCCTGGAGCATATGCAACCCTGAATCGCATGCCTGTCGTCACTGATAGAGTTGCCAGAAATTAGCACAAGAAGGGTTTGTTGATTGAATGACGCCTGATTGTATGCAACCCTGCATTGCATGCCCGTCGTCACCGACAGTGTTGCCTGAAATTAGGCGCAGCAAGTGTTTGTTGATTGAATGACACCTGATTATATTTAACCCTGAATCGCATGCCTGTTGTCACTGATAGTGTTGCCTGAATCTAAGCGCGAGAAAAATTTGTTGATTGAATGACGCCTGGAGCATATGCAACCCTGAATCGCATGCCTGTCGTCACTAACAGAGTTGCCAGAAATTAGGCACAAGAAGGGTTTGTTGATTGAATGACGCCTGTTAGTATGCAACCCTGCATTGCATGCCTGTCGTCACAGACAGTGTTGCCTGAATCTGAGCGCGAGAGGGGTTTGTTGTTTCAATGAAGCCTGATTGTATGCAACCCTGCAATGCATGCCTGTCGTCACCGACAGTGTTGCCTGAAATTAGGCGCAGCAAGTGTTTGGTAATCGAATGATGCCTGATTATATGCAACCCTAAATCGCATAACTGTCGTCACTGACAGTGTTGCCTGAAATTAGGCGCAGCAAGTGTTCGTTGATTGAATGACGCCTGATTATATGAAACCCCGTATTGCATGCCTGTCGTCACTGACAGTGTTGCCTGAATCTAAGCGCAAGAAGGGTCTGTTGAGCGAATGACGCCTGGAGCATATGCAACCCTGAATCGCATGCCTGTCGTCACTAATAGAGTTGCCAGGAATTAGCACAAGAAGGGTTTGTTGATTGAATGACGCCTGATTGTATGCAACCCTGCATTGCATGCCCGTCGTAACCGACAGTGTTGCCTGAATCTAAGCGCGAGAAGAATTTGTTGATTCAATGACGCCTGACTGTATGCAACTCTGCATTGCATGCCTGTCGTCACCGACAGTGTGGCCTGAAATTAGGCGCAGCAAGTGTTCGTTAATTGAATGACGCCTGATTATATGCAACCCTAAATCGCATAACTGTCGTCACTGACAGTGTTGCCTGAAATAAGGCGCAGCAAGTGTTCGTTGATTGAATGACGCCTGATTATATGCAACCCTGCATCGCATGCCTGTCGTCACCAACAGAATTGCCAGGAATTAGGCGCAAGAAGGGTTTGTTGGTTGAATGACGCCTTATTGTATGCAACCCTGTATTGCATGCCTGTCGTCACCGACAGTGTTGCCTGAAATAAGGCGCAGCAAGTGTTTGTTAATTGAATGACGCCTGATTATATGCAACCCGACATTGCATGCCTGTCGTCACCTACAGTGTTGCCTGAAATTGGGCGCAGCAAGTGTTCGGTAATTGAATGACGCCTGATTATATGCAACCCTGCATTGCATGCCTGTCGTAACTGACAGTGTTTCCTGAATCTAAGCGCGAGAAGGTTTTGTCGATTGAATGAGACCTAGATTGTACGCAACCCTGAATCGCATGCCTGTCGTCACTAACAGAGTTGCCAGAAATTAGCACAAGAAGGGTATGTTGATTGAATGACGCCTGATTGTATGCAACCCTGCATTGCATGCCTGTCGTTACTGACAGTGTTGCCTGAATCTAAGCGCAAGAAGGGTTTGTTGATTCAATGATTCCTGATTGTATGCAACCCTGCATTGCATGCCTGTCGTCACTTACAAAGTTGCCAGAAATTAGGCGAAAGAAGAGTTTGTTGATTGAATGACGCCTGATTGTATGCAACCCTGCATTGCATGCCTGTCGTCACTGACAGTGTTGCCTGAATCTGAGCGCGAGAAGGGTTTGTTGAATTAATGACGCCTGATTATATGCAACCCTACATTGCATGCCTGTCGTCACCTACAGTGTTGCCTGAAATTGGGCGCAGCAAGTGTTCGGTAATTGAATGACGCCTGATTATATGCAACCCTGCATTGCATGCCTGTCGTCACAGACAGTGTTGCCTGAATCTGAGCGCGAGAGGGGTTTGTTGTTTGATTGAAGCCTGATTGTATGCAACCCTGCAATGCATGCCTGTCGTCACCGACAGTGTTGCACGAAATTAGGCGCAGCAAGTGTTTGTTAATTGAATGACGCCTGATTATATGCAACCCTGCATCGCATGCCTGTCGTCACTTACAGAGTTGCCAGAAATGAGGCGAAAGAAGAGTTTGTTGATTGAATGACGCCTGATTGTATGCAACCCTGCATTGCATGCCTGTCGTCGAAGACAGTGTTGCCTGAATCTGAGCGCAAGAAGGGTTTGTTGATTGAATGACGCCTTGAGCATATGCAACCCTGCATCGCATGCCTGTCGTCACTAACAGAATTGGCAGAAATTAGGCGCAAAAAGGGTTCGTCAATTGAATGACGCCTGATTGTATGCAACCCTGCATTGCATGCCTGTCGTCACTGACAGTGTTGCCTGAATCTGAGCGCGAGAAAGGTTTGTTGATTCGATGACGCCTGATTGTATGCAACCCTGCATTGCATGCCTGTCGTCACCGACGGTGTTGCCTAAAATTAAGCGCAGCAAGTGTTTGTCAATTGAATGACGCCTGATTGTATGCAACCCTGCATCGCATGCCTGTCGTCACCGACAGTGTTGCCTGAAATAAGGCGCAGCAAGTGTTTGTTAATTGAATGACGCCTGATTATATGCGACCCTGAGTCGCATGCCTGTCGTCACTGACAGTGTTGCCTGAATCTCAGCGCGAGAAGGGTTTGTTAATTAAATGACGCCTGGAGCATATGCAACCCTAAATCGCATGCCTGTCGTCACTAACAGAGTTGCCAGACATTAGGCACAAGAAGGGTTTGTTGATTGAATGACGCCTGATTGTATGCAACCCCGTATTGCATGCCTGTCGTCACCGACAGTGTTGCCTGAAATTAGGCGCAGCAAGTGTTCGTTAATTGAATGACGCCTGATTGTATGCAACCCTGCATTGCATGCCTGTCGTCACTGACAGTGTTGCCTGAATCTGAGCGCAAGAAGGGTTTGTCGATTGAATGACGCCTGGAGCATATGCAACTCTGGATCGCATGCCTGTCGTCACTGACAGAGTTGCCAGAAATTAGGCGCAGCAGGTATTCGTCAATTGAATGACGCCTGATTATATGCAACCCTGCATTGCATGCCTGTCATCACCGACAGTGTTGCCTGGAATTAGGCGCAGCAAGTGTTCGTCAATCGAATGACGCCTGATTGTATGCAACCCAGCATTAAATGCCTGTCGTCACCGACAGTGTTGACTGAAATTAGACGCAGCAAGTGTTTGTTGATTGAATGACGCTCGATTATATGCAACCCTAAATCGCATGCCTGTCGTCACTTACAGAGTTGCCAGAAATGAGGCGGAAGAAGAGTTTGTTGATTGAATGACGCCTGATTGTATGCAACCCTGCATTGCATGCCTGTCGTCACCGACAGTGTGGCCTGAAATTAGGCGCAGCAAGTGTTCGTTAATTGAATGACGCCTGATTATATGCAACCCCGCATCGCATGCCTGTCGTCACTAACAGAGTCGCCAGAAATTAGGCGCAAGAACGGTTTGTTGATTGGATGACGCCTGATTGTATGCAACCCTGCATTGCATGCCTTTCGTCACCGACGGTGTTGCCTGAAATTAAGCGCAGCAAGTGTTTGGTAATCGAATGACGCCTGAATATATGCAACCCTGAATCGCATGCCTGTCGTCACTGACAGTGTTGCCTGAATCTAAGCGCAAGAAAAATTTGATGATTGAATGAGACCTAGATTATACGCAACCCTGAATCGCATGCCTGTCGTCACTAACAGAGTTGCCAGAAATTAGGCGCGAAAGGGTCCGTTGATTAAATGACGCCTGATTGTATGCAACCATGCATTGCATGCCTGTTGTTACTGACAGTGTTGCCTGAATCTAAGCGCGAGAAGGGTTTGTTGAATTAATGACGCCTGATTGTATGCAACCCTGCATTGCATGCCTGTCGTCACTTACAAAGTTGCCAGAAATTAGGCGGAAGAAGAGTTTTTTGATTGAATGACGCCTGATTATATGAAACCCCGTATTGCATGCCTGTCGTCACTGACAGTGTTGCCTGAATCTAAGCGCAAGAAGGGTTTGTTGAGCGAATGACGCCTGGAGCATATGCAACCCTGAATCGCATGCCTGTCGTCACTAATAGAGTTGCCAGAAATTAGCACAAGAAGGGTTTGTTGATTGAATGACGCCTGATTGTATGCAACCCTGCATTGCATGCCCGTCGTAACCGACAGTGTTGCCTGAATCTAAGCGCGAGAAGAATTTGTTGATTCAATGACGCCTGACTGTATGCAACTCTGCTTCGCATGCCTGTCGTCACCGACAGTGTGGCCTGAAATTAGGCGCAGCAAGTGTTCGTTAATTGAATGACGCCTGATTATATGCAACCCTAAATCGCATAACTGTCGTCACTGACAGTGTTGCCTGAAATTAGGCGCAGCAAGTGTTCGTTGATTGAATGACGCCTGATTATATGCAACCCTGCATCGCATGCCTGTCGTCACCAACAGAATTGCCAGGAATTAGGCGCAAGAAGGGTTTGTTGGTTGAATGACGCCTCATTGTATGCAACCCTGTATTGCATGCCTGTCGTCACCGACAGTGTTGCCTGAAATAAGGCGCAGCAAGTGTTTGGTAATTGAATGACGCCTGATTATATGCAACCCTACATTGCATGCCTGTCGTCACCTACAGTGTTGCCTAAAATTGGGCGCAGCAAGTGTTTGGTAATTAAATGACGCCTGATTATATGCAACCCTGCATTGCATGCCTGTTGTAACTGACAGTGTTGCCTGAATCTCAGCGCGAGAAGGTTCTGTCGATTGAATGAGACCTAGATTGTACGCAACCCTGAATCGCATGCCTGTCGTCACTAACAGAGTTGCCAGAAATTAGCACAAGAAGGGTTTGTTGATTGAATGACGCCTGATTGTATGCAACCCTGCATTGCATGCCTGTCGTCACTGACAGTGTTGCCTGAATCTCAGCGCGAGAAGGGTTTGTTGATTAAATGACGCCCGGAGCATATGCAACCCTGAATCGCATGCCTGTCGTCACTAACAGAGTTGCCAGACATTAGGCACAAGAAGGGTTTGTTGATTGAATGACGCCTGATTGTATGCAACCCTGTATTGCATGCCTGTCGTCGGCGACAGTGTTGCCTGAAATAAGGCGCAGCAAGTGTTTGTTAATTGAATGACGCCTGATTATATGCAACCCTACATTGCATGCCTGTCGTCACGTACAGTGTTGCCTGAAATTGGGCGCAGCAAGTGTTCGGTAATTAAATGACGCCTGATTATATGCAACCCTGCATTGCATGCCTGTCGTAACTGACAGTGTTGCCTGAATCTAAGCGCGAGAAGGTTTTGTCGATTGAATGAGACCTAGATTGTACGCAACCCTGAATCGCATGCCTGTCGTCACTAACAGAGTTGCCAGAAATTAGCACAAGAAGGGTTTGTTGATTGAATGACGCCTGATTGTATGCAACCCTGCATTGCATGCCTGTCGTTACTGACAGTGTTGCCTGAATCTAAGCGCAAGAAGGGTTTGTTGATTCAATGACGCCTGATTGTATGCAACCCCGCATTGCATGCCTGTCGTGACCAACAGTTATGCCTGAAATGAGGTGCAGCAAGTGTTTGTTAATTGAAAGACTCCTGATTATATGCAACTCCGTATTGCATGCCTGTCGTAACTGACAGTGTTGCCTGAATCTGAGCGCAAGAAGGTTTTGTTGATTGAATGAGACCTAGATTATATGCAACTCTGGATCGCATGCCTGTCGTCACTGACAGAGTTGCCAGAAATTAGGCCCAAGAGGGGTTTGTCGATTGAATGACGCCTGATTGTATGCAACCCTGCATTGCATGCCTGTCGTCACCGACAGTGTTGCCTGAAATCAGGCGCAGCAGGTTCTTGTTAATTGAATGACGCCTGATTATATGCAACCCTAAATCGCATGCCGGTCGTCACCGACAGGATTGCCTGAATCTAAGCGCAAGAAGGGTTTGTTGATTGAATGACGCCTGGAGCATATGCAACCCTGAATCGCATGCCTGTCGTCACTAACAGAGTTGCCAGGAATTAGGCACAAGGAGGGTTTGTTGATTGAATGACGCTTGATTGTATGCAACCCTTCATTGCATGCCCTTTGTAACCGACAGTGTTGCCTGAATCTCAGCGCGAGAGGGGTTTGTTGATTCAATGACGCCTGATTGTATGCGACCCTGCATTGCATGCCTGTCGTCACCGACAGTGTTGCCAGAAATGAGGCGCAGCAAGTGTTCGTTAATTGAATGACGCCTGATAATATGCAACCCTGCATCGCATGCCTGTCGTCACTAACAGAGTTGCCAGAAATTGGGCGCAGCAAGTGTTTGTCAATTGAATGACGCCTGATTGTATGCGACCCTGCATTGCATGCCTGTCGTCACCGACAGTGTTGCCTGAAATAAGTTGCAGCAAGTGTTTGTTAATTGAATGACGCCTGATTATATGCAACCCTACATTGCATGCCTGTCGTCACCTACAGTGTTGCCTGAAATTGGGCGCAGCAAGTGTTCGGTAATTAAATGACGCCTGATTATATGCAACCCTGCATTGCATGCCTGTCGTAACTGACAGTGTTGCCTGAATCTAAGCGCGAGAAGGTTTTGTCGATTGAATGAGACCTAGATTGTACGCAACCCTGATTCGCATGCCTGTCGTCACTAACAGAGTTGCCAGAAATTAGCACAAGAAGGGTTTGTTGATTGAATGACGCCTGATTGTATGCAACCCTGCATTGCATGCCTGTCGTTACTGACAGTGTTGCCTGAATCTAAGCGCAAGAAGGGTTTGTTGATTCAATGACGCCTGATTGTATGCAACCCTGCATTGCATGCCTGTCGTGACCAACAGTTATGCCTGAAATGAGGTGCAGCAAGTGTTCGTTAATTGAATGACGCCTGATTATATGCAACCCTGCATCGCAAGCCTGTCGTCACTTACAGAGTTGCCAGAAATGAGGCGGAAGAAGAGTTTGTTGATTGAATGACGCCTGATTGTATGCAACCCTGCATTGCATGCCTGTCGTCACCGACAGTGTGGCCTGAAATTAGGCGCAGCAAGTGTTCGGTAATTGAATGACGCCTGATTATATGCAACCCCGCATCGCATGCCTGTCGTCACTAACAGAGTCGCCAGAAATTAGGCGCAAGAACGGTTTGTTGATTGGATGACGCCTGATTGTATGCAACCCTGCATTGCATGCCTTTCGTCACCGACGGTGTTGCCTGAAATTAAGCGCAGCAAGTGTTTGGTAATCGAATGACGCCTGAATATATGTAACCCTGAATCGCATGCCTGTCGTCACTGACAGTGTTGCCTGAATCTAAGCGCAAGAAAAATTTGATGATTGAATGAGACCTAGATTATACGCAACCCTGAATCGCATGCCTGTCGTCACTAACAGAGTTGCCAGAAATTAGGCGCAAAAAGGGTCCGTTGATTAAATGACGCCTGATTGTATGCAACCATGCATTGCATGCCTGTTGTTACTGACAGTGTTGCCTGAATCTAAGCGCGAGAAGGGTTTGTTGAATTAATGACGCCTGATTGTATGCAACCCTGCATTGCATGCCTGTCGTCACTTACAAAGTTGCCAGAAATTAGGCGGAAGAAGAGTTTTTTGATTGAATGACGCCTGATTATATGAAACCCCGTATTGCATGCCTGTCGTCACTGACAGTGTTGCCTGAATCTAAGCGCAAGAAGGGTTTGTTGAGCGAATGACGCCTGGAGCATATGCAACCCTGAATCGCATGCCTGTCGTCACTAATAGAGTTGCCAGAAATTAGGCCCAAGAGGGGTTTGTCGATTGAATGACGCCTGATTGTATGCAACCCTGCATTGCATGCCTGTCGTCACCGACAGTGTTGCCTGAAATCAGGCGCAGCAGGTTCTTGTTAATTGAATGACGCCTGATTATATGCAACCCTAAATCGCATGCCGGTCGTCACCGACAGGATTGCCTGAATCTAAGCGCAAGAAGGGTTTGTTGATTGAATGACGCCTGGAGCATATGCAACCCTGAATCGCATGCCTGTCGTCACTAACAGAGTTGCCAGGAATTAGGCACAAGGAGGGTTTGTTGATTGAATGACGCTTGATTGTATGCAACCCTTCATTGCATGCCCTTTGTAACCGACAGTGTTGCCTGAATCTCAGCGCGAGAGGGGTTTGTTGATTCAATGACGCCTGATTGTATGCGACCCTGCATTGCATGCCTGTCGTCACCGACAGTGTTGCCAGAAATGAGGCGCAGCAGGTATTCGTCAATTGAATGACGCCTAAATATATGCAACCCTGCGTTGCATGCCTGTCGTCACCGACAGTGTTGCCTGTAATTAAGCGCAGCAAGTGTTCGTCAATCGAATGACGCCCGATTGTATGCAACCCTGCATTGCATATCTGTCGTCACCGACAGTGTTGCCTGAAATGAGGCGCAGCAAGTGTTTGGTAATCGAATGACGCCTGATTATATGCAACCCTGAATCGCATGCCTGTCGTCACTGACAGTGTTGCCTGAATCTAAGCGCAAGAAAGTTTTGTTGATTGGATGAGACCTAGATTAAACGCAACCCTGAATCGCATGCCTGTCGTCACTAACAGAATTGCCGGAAATTAGGCGCAAAAAGGGTCCGTTGATTAAATGACGCCTGATTGTATGCAACCATGCATTGCATGCCTGTCGTTACTGACAGTGTTGCCTGAATCTAAGCGCGAGAAGGGTTTGTTGAATTAATGACGCCTGATTGTATGCAACCCTGCATTGCATGCCTGTCGTCACTTACAAAGTTGCCAGAAATTGGGCGAAAGAAGAGTTTGTTGATTGAATGACGCCTGATTGTATGCAACCCTGCATTGCATGCCTGTCGTCACTGACAGTGTTGCCTGAATCTGAGCGCGAGAAGGGTTTGTTGAATTAATGACGCCTGATTATATGCAACCCTACATTGCATGCCCGTCGTCACCTACAGTGTTGCCTGAAATTGGGCGCAGCAAGTGTTCGGTAATTGAATGACGCCTGATTATATGCAACCCTGCATTGCATGCCTGTCGTCACAGACAGTGTTGCCTGAATCTGAGTGCGAGAGGGGTTTGTTGATTGATTGAAGCCTGATTGTATGCAACCCTGCAATGCATGCCTGTCGTCACCGACAGTGTTGCCCGAAATTAGGCGCAGCAAGTGTTCGTTAATTGAATGACGCCTGATTATATGCAACCCTGCATCGCATGCCTGTCGTCACTTACAGAGTTGCCAGAAATGAGGCGAAAGAAGAGTTTGTTGATTGAATGACGCCTGATTGTATGCAACCCTGCATTGCATGCCTGTCGTCACTGACAGTGTTGCCTGAATCTGAGCGCAAGAAGGGTTTGTTGATTGAATGACGCCTGGAGCATATGCAACCCTGAATTGCATGCCTGTCATTACTAACAGAGTTGCCAGAAATTAGCACAAGAAGGGTTTGTTGATTGAATGACGCCTGATTGTATGCAACCCTGCATTGCATGCCCGTCGTAACCGACAGTGTTGCCTGAATCCAAGCGCGAGAAGGGTTTGTTGATTCAATGACGCCTGATTGTATGCAACCCTGCATTGCATGCCTGTCGTCGACGACAGTTATGCCTGAAATGAGGTGCAGCAAGTGTTTGTTAATTGAAAGACTCCTGATGATATGCAACTCCGTATTGCATGCCTGTCGTAACTGACAGTGTTGCCTGAATCTGAGCGCAAGAAGGTTTTGTTGATTGAATGAGACCTAGATTATATGCGACCCTGAATCGCATGCCTGTCGTCACTAACAGAGTTGCCAGAAATTAGGCGCAAGAAAAATTGTTGATTGAATGACGCCTGATTGTATGCAACCCTGCATTGCATGCCTGTCGTCACTGACAGTGTTGCCCGAATCTGAGCGCGAGAAGGGTTTGTTGATTCAATGACGCCTGATTGTATGCAACCCTGCATTGCATGCCTGTCGTCACTGACGGTGTTGCCTGAAATTCAGCGCAGCAAGTGTTTGTCGAATAAATGACGCTTGATTATATGAAACCCTGCATCGCATGCCTGTCGTCACTAACAGAATTGGCAGAAATTAGGCGCAAAAAGGGTTCGTCAATTGAATGACGCCTGATTGTATGCAACCCTGCATTGCATGCCTGTCGTCACTGACAGTGTTGCCTGAATCTGAGCGCGAGAAAGGTTCGTTGATTCGATGACGCCTGATTGTATGCAACCCTGCATTGCATGCCTGTCGTCCCCGACAGTGTTGCCTGAAATTAGGCGCAGCAAGTGTTCGTTAATTGAATGACGCCTGATTGTATGCAACCCTGCATTGCATGCCTGTCGTCACTGACAGTGTTGCCTGAATCTAAGCGCAAGAAGGGTTTGTCGATTGAATGACGCCCGGAGCATATGCAACTCTGGATCGCATGCCTGTCGTCACTGACAGAGTTGCCAGAAATTAGGCCCAAGAGGGGTTTGTCAATTGAATGACGCCTGATTGTATGCAACCCTGCATTGCATGCCCGTCGTAACCGACAGTGTTGCCTGAATCTCAGCGCAAGAAGGGTTTGTTGATTCAATGATGCCTGATTGTATGCAACCCTGCATCGCATGTCTGTCGTCACTGACAGTGTTGCCTGAAATTAGGCGCAGCAGGTATTCGTCAATTGAATGACGCCTGATTATATGCAACCCTGCATTGCATGCCTGTCGTCACCGACAGTGTTGCCTGGAATTAGGCGCAGCAAGTGTTCGTCAATCGAATGACGCCTGATTGTATGCAACCCAGCATTAAATGCCTGTCGTCACCGACAGTGTTGACTGAAATTAGACGCAGCAAGTGTTTGTTGATTGAATGACGCTCGATTATATGCAACCCTAAATCGCATGCCTGTCGTCGCTAACAGAGTTGCCAGAAATTTGGCGCAAGAACGGTTTGTTGATTGGATGACGCCTGATTGTATGCAACCCTGCATTGCATGCCTGTCGTCACCGACGGTGTTGCCTGAAATTAAGCGCAGCAAGTGTTTGTCAATTAAATGACGCCTGATTGTATGCAACCCTGCATTGCATGCCTGTCGTGACCGACAGTGTTGCCTGAAATTAGGCGCAGCAAGTGTTTGGTAATCGAATGACGCCTGATCATATGCAACCCTGAATCGCATGCCTGTCGTCACCGACAGTGTTGCCTGAATCTAAGCGCAAGAAAGTTTTGTTGATTGAATGAGACCTAGATTATACGCAACCCTGAATCGCATGCCTGTCGTCACTAACAGAGTTGCCAGAAATTAGGCGCAAGAAGGGTCCGTTGATTGAATGACGCCTGATTGTATGCAACCATGCATTGCATGCCTGTCGTTACTGACAGTGTTGCCTGAATCTAAGCGCGAGAAGGGTTTGTTGAATTAATGACGCCTGATTGTATGCAACCCTGCATTGCATGCCTGTCGTCACTTACAAAGTTGCCAGAAACTAGGCGGAAGAAGAGTTTTTTGATTGAATGACGCCTGATTATATGCAACCCCGTATTGCATGCCTGTCGTCACTGACAGTGTTGCCTGAATCTAAGCGCAAGAAGGGTTTGTTGAGCGAATGACGCCTGGAGCATATGCAACCCTGAATCGCATGCCTGTCGTCACTGATAGAGTTGCCAGAAATTAGCACAAGAAGGGTTTGTTGATTGAATGACGCCTGATTGTATGCAACCCTGCATTGCATGCCCGTCGTCACCGACAGTGTTGCCTGAAATTAGGCGCAGCAAGTGTTTGTTGATTGAATGACGCCTGATTATATTTAACCCTGAATCGCATGCCTGTTGTCACTGACAGTGTTGCCTGAATCTAAGCACGAGAAAGGTTTGTTGATTGAATGACGCCTGGAGCATATGCAACCCTGGATCGCATGCCTGTCGTCACTAACAGAGTTGCCAGAAATTAGGCACAAGAAGGGTTTGTTGATTGAATGACGCCTGTTAGTATGCAACCCTGCATTGCATGCCTGTCGTCACAGACAGTGTTGCCTGAATCTGAGCGCGAGAGGGGTTTGTTGTTTCAATGAAGCCTGATTGTATGCAACCCTGCAATGCATGCCTGTCGTCACCGACAGTGTTGCCTGAAATTAGGCGCAGCAAGTGTTCGTTAATTGAATGACGCCTGATTATATGCAACCCTGCATCGCATGCCTGTCGTCACTTACAGAGTTGCCAGAAATGAGGCGGAAGAAGAGTTTGTTGATTGAATGACGCCTGATTGTATGCAACCCTGCATTGCATGCCTGTCGTCACCGACAGTGTGGCCTGAAATTAGGCGCAGCAAGTGTTCGTTAATTGAATGACGCCTGATTATATGCAACCCCGCATCGCATGCCTGTCGTCACTAACAGAGTCGCCAGAAATTAGGCGCAAGAACGGTTTGTTGATTGGATGACGCCTGATTGTATGCAACCCTGCATTGCATGCCTTTCGTCACCGACGGTGTTGCCTGAAATTAAGCGCAGCAAGTGTTTGGTAATCGAATGACGCCTGAATATATGCAACCCTGAATCGCATGCCTGTCGTCACTGACAGTGTTGCCTGAATCTAAGCGCAAGAAAAATTTGATGATTGAATGAGACCTAGATTATACGCAACCCTGAATCGCATGCCTGTCGTCACTAACAGAGTTGCCAGAAATTAGGCGCGAAAGGGTCCGTTGATTAAATGACGCCTGATTGTATGCAACCATGCATTGCATGCCTGTTGTTACTGACAGTGTTGCCTGAATCTAAGCGCGAGAAGGGTTTGTTGAATTAATGACGCCTGATTGTATGCAACCCTGCATTGCATGCCTGTCGTCACTTACAAAGTTGCCAGAAATTAGGCGGAAGAAGAGTTTTTTGATTGAATGACGCCTGATTATATGAAACCCCGTATTGCATGCCTGTCGTCACTGACAGTGTTGCCTGAATCTAAGCGCAAGAAGGGTTTGTTGAGCGAATGACGCCTGGAGCATATGCAACCCTGAATCGCATGCCTGTCGTCACTAATAGAGTTGCCAGAAATTAGCACAAGAAGGGTTTGTTGATTGAATGACGCCTGATTGTATGCAACCCTGCATTGCATGCCCGTCGTAACCGACAGTGTTGCCTGAATCTAAGCGCGAGAAGAATTTGTTGATTCAATGACGCCTGACTGTATGCAACTCTGCTTCGCATGCCTGTCGTCACCGACAGTGTGGCCTGAAATTAGGCGCAGCAAGTGTTCGTTAATTGAATGACGCCTGATTATATGCAACCCTAAATCGCATAACTGTCGTCACTGACAGTGTTGCCTGAAATTAGGCGCAGCAAGTGTTCGTTGATTGAATGACGCCTGATTATATGCAACCCTGCATCGCATGCCTGTCGTCACCAACAGAATTGCCAGGAATTAGGCGCAAGAAGGGTTTGTTGGTTGAATGACGCCTCATTGTATGCAACCCTGTATTGCATGCCTGTCGTCACCGACAGTGTTGCCTGAAATAAGGCGCAGCAAGTGTTTGGTAATTGAATGACGCCTGATTATATGCAACCCTACATTGCATGCCTGTCGTCACCTACAGTGTTGCCTAAAATTGGGCGCAGCAAGTGTTTGGTAATTAAATGACGCCTGATTATATGCAACCCTGCATTGCATGCCTGTTGTAACTGACAGTGTTGCCTGAATCTCAGCGCGAGAAGGTTTTGTCGATTGAATGAGACCTAGATTGTACGCAACCCTGAATCGCATGCCTGTCGTCACTAACAGAGTTGCCAGAAATTAGCACAAGAAGGGTTTGTTGATTGAATGACGCCTGATTGTATGCAACCCTGCATTGCATGCCTGTCGTCACTGACAGTGTTGCCTGAATCTCAGCGCGAGAAGGGTTTGTTGATTAAATGACGCCCGGAGCATATGCAACCCTGAATCGCATGCCTGTCGTCACTAACAGAGTTGCCAGACATTAGGCACAAGAAGGGTTTGTTGATTGAATGACGCCTGATTGTATGCAACCCTGTATTGCATGCCTGTCGTCGGCGACAGTGTTGCCTGAAATAAGGCGCAGCAAGTGTTTGTTAATTGAATGACGCCTGATTATATGCAACCCTACATTGCATGCCTGTCGTCACGTACAGTGTTGCCTGAAATTGGGCGCAGCAAGTGTTCGGTAATTAAATGACGCCTGATTATATGCAACCCTGCATTGCATGCCTGTCGTAACTGACAGTGTTGCCTGAATCTAAGCGCGAGAAGGTTTTGTCGATTGAATGAGACCTAGATTGTACGCAACCCTGAATCGCATGCCTGTCGTCACTAACAGAGTTGCCAGAAATTAGCACAAGAAGGGTTTGTTGATTGAATGACGCCTGATTGTATGCAACCCTGCATTGCATGCCTGTCGTTACCGACAGTGTTGCCTGAATCTAAGCGCAAGAAGGGTTTGTTGATTCAATGACGCCTGATTGTATGCAACCCCGCATTGCATGCCTGTCGTGACCAACAGTTATGCCTGAAATGAGGTGCAGCAAGTGTTTGTTAATTGAAAGACTCCTGATTATATGCAACTCCGTATTGCATGCCTGTCGTAACTGACAGTGTTGCCTGAATCTGAGCGCAAGAAGGTTTTGTTGATTGAATGAGACCTAGATTATATGCAACTCTGGATCGCATGCCTGTCGTCACTGACAGAGTTGCCAGAAATTAGGCCCAAGAGGGGTTTGTCGATTGAATGACGCCTGATTGTATGCAACCCTGCATTGCATGCCTGTCGTCACCGACAGTGTTGCCTGAAATCAGGCGCAGCAGGTTCTTGTTAATTGAATGACGCCTGATTATATGCAACCCTAAATCGCATGCCGGTCGTCACCGACAGGATTGCCTGAATCTAAGCGCAAGAAGGGTTTGTTGATTGAATGACGCCTGGAGCATATGCAACCCTGAATCGCATGCCTGTCGTCACTAACAGAGTTGCCAGGAATTAGGCACAAGGAGGGTTTGTTGATTGAATGACGCTTGATTGTATGCAACCCTTCATTGCATGCCCTTTGTAACCGACAGTGTTGCCTGAATCTCAGCGCGAGAGGGGTTTGTTGATTCAATGACGCCTGATTGTATGCGACCCTGCATTGCATGCCTGTCGTCACCGACAGTGTTGCCAGAAATGAGGCGCAGCAAGTGTTCGTTAATTGAATGACGCCTGATAATATGCAACCCTGCATCGCATGCCTGTCGTCACTAACAGAGTTGCCAGAAATTGGGCGCAGCAAGTGTTTGTCAATTGAATGACGCCTGATTGTATGCGACCCTGCATTGCATGCCTGTCGTCACCGACAGTGTTGCCTGAAATAAGTTGCAGCAAGTGTTTGTTAATTGAATGACGCCTGATTATATGCAACCCTACATTGCATGCCTGTCGTCACCTACAGTGTTGCCTGAAATTGGGCGCAGCAAGTGTTCGGTAATTAAATGACGCCTGATTATATGCAACCCTGCATTGCATGCCTGTCGTAACTGACAGTGTTGCCTGAATCTAAGCGCGAGAAGGTTTTGTCGATTGAATGAGACCTAGATTGTACGCAACCCTGATTCGCATGCCTGTCGTCACTAACAGAGTTGCCAGAAATTAGCACAAGAAGGGTTTGTTGATTGAATGACGCCTGATTGTATGCAACCCTGCATTGCATGCCTGTCGTTACTGACAGTGTTGCCTGAATCTAAGCGCAAGAAGGGTTTGTTGATTCAATGACGCCTGATTGTATGCAACCCTGCATTGCATGCCTGTCGTGACCAACAGTTATGCCTGAAATGAGGTGCAGCAAGTGTTCGTTAATTGAATGACGCCTGATTATATGCAACCCTGCATCGCAAGCCTGTCGTCACTTACAGAGTTGCCAGAAATGAGGCGGAAGAAGAGTTTGTTGATTGAATGACGCCTGATTGTATGCAACCCTGCATTGCATGCCTGTCGTCACCGACAGTGTGGCCTGAAATTAGGCGCAGCAAGTGTTCGTTAATTGAATGACGCCTGATTATATGCAACCCCGCATCGCATGCCTGTCGTCACTAACAGAGTCGCCAGAAATTAGGCGCAAGAACGGTTTGTTGATTGGATGACGCCTGATTGTATGCAACCCTGCATTGCATGCCTTTCGTCACCGACGGTGTTGCCTGAAATTAAGCGCAGCAAGTGTTTGGTAATCGAATGACGCCTGAATATATGCAACCCTGAATCGCATGCCTGTCGTCACTGACAGTGTTGCCTGAATCTAAGCGCAAGAAAAATTTGATGATTGAATGAGACCTAGATTATACGCAACCCTGAATCGCATGCCTGTCGTCACTAACAGAGTTGCCAGAAATTAGGCGCGAAAGGGTCCGTTGATTAAATGACGCCTGATTGTATGCAACCATGCATTGCATGCCTGTTGTTACTGACAGTGTTGCCTGAATCTAAGCGCGAGAAGGGTTTGTTGAATTAATGACGCCTGATTGTATGCAACCCTGCATTGCATGCCTGTCGTCACTTACAAAGTTGCCAGAAATTAGGCGGAAGAAGAGTTTTTTGATTGAATGACGCCTGATTATATGAAACCCCGTATTGCATGCCTGTCGTCACTGACAGTGTTGCCTGAATCTAAGCGCAAGAAGGGTTTGTTGAGCGAATGACGCCTGGAGCATATGCAACCCTGAATCGCATGCCTGTCGTCACTAATAGAGTTGCCAGAAATTAGCACAAGAAGGGTTTGTTGATTGAATGACGCCTGATTGTATGCAACCCTGCATTGCATGCCCGTCGTAACCGACAGTGTTGCCTGAATCTAAGCGCGAGAAGAATTTGTTGATTCAATGACGCCTGACTGTATGCAACTCTGCTTCGCATGCCTGTCGTCACCGACAGTGTGGCCTGAAATTAGGCGCAGCAAGTGTTCGTTAATTGAATGACGCCTGATTATATGCAACCCTAAATCGCATAACTGTCGTCACTGACAGTGTTGCCTGAAATTAGGCGCAGCAAGTGTTCGTTGATTGAATGACGCCTGATTATATGCAACCCTGCATCGCATGCCTGTCGTCACCAACAGAATTGCCAGGAATTAGGCGCAAGAAGGGTTTGTTGGTTGAATGACGCCTCATTGTATGCAACCCTGTATTGCATGCCTGTCGTCACCGACAGTGTTGCCTGAAATAAGGCGCAGCAAGTGTTTGGTAATTGAATGACGCCTGATTATATGCAACCCTACATTGCATGCCTGTCGTCACCTACAGTGTTGCCTAAAATTGGGCGCAGCAAGTGTTTGGTAATTAAATGACGCCTGATTATATGCAACCCTGCATTGCATGCCTGTTGTAACTGACAGTGTTGCCTGAATCTCAGCGCGAGAAGGTTTTGTCGATTGAATGAGACCTAGATTGTACGCAACCCTGAATCGCATGCCTGTCGTCACTAACAGAGTTGCCAGAAATTAGCACAAGAAGGGTTTGTTGATTGAATGACGCCTGATTGTATGCAACCCTGCATTGCATGCCTGTCGTCACTGACAGTGTTGCCTGAATCTCAGCGCGAGAAGGGTTTGTTGATTAAATGACGCCCGGAGCATATGCAACCCTGAATCGCATGCCTGTCGTCACTAACAGAGTTGCCAGACATTAGGCACAAGAAGGGTTTGTTGATTGAATGACGCCTGATTGTATGCAACCCTGTATTGCATGCCTGTCGTCGGCGACAGTGTTGCCTGAAATAAGGCGCAGCAAGTGTTTGTTAATTGAATGACGCCTGATTATATGCAACCCTACATTGCATGCCTGTCGTCACGTACAGTGTTGCCTGAAATTGGGCGCAGCAAGTGTTCGGTAATTAAATGACGCCTGATTATATGCAACCCTGCATTGCATGCCTGTCGTAACTGACAGTGTTGCCTGAATCTAAGCGCGAGAAGGTTTTGTCGATTGAATGAGACCTAGATTGTACGCAACCCTGAATCGCATGCCTGTCGTCACTAACAGAGTTGCCAGAAATTAGCACAAGAAGGGTTTGTTGATTGAATGACGCCTGATTGTATGCAACCCTGCATTGCATGCCTGTCGTTACCGACAGTGTTGCCTGAATCTAAGCGCAAGAAGGGTTTGTTGATTCAATGACGCCTGATTGTATGCAACCCCGCATTGCATGCCTGTCGTGACCAACAGTTATGCCTGAAATGAGGTGCAGCAAGTGTTTGTTAATTGAAAGACTCCTGATTATATGCAACTCCGTATTGCATGCCTGTCGTAACTGACAGTGTTGCCTGAATCTGAGCGCAAGAAGGTTTTGTTGATTGAATGAGACCTAGATTATATGCAACTCTGGATCGCATGCCTGTCGTCACTGACAGAGTTGCCAGAAATTAGGCCCAAGAGGGGTTTGTCGATTGAATGACGCCTGATTGTATGCAACCCTGCATTGCATGCCTGTCGTCACCGACAGTGTTGCCTGAAATCAGGCGCAGCAGGTTCTTGTTAATTGAATGACGCCTGATTATATGCAACCCTAAATCGCATGCCGGTCGTCACCGACAGGATTGCCTGAATCTAAGCGCAAGAAGGGTTTGTTGATTGAATGACGCCTGGAGCATATGCAACCCTGAATCGCATGCCTGTCGTCACTAACAGAGTTGCCAGGAATTAGGCACAAGGAGGGTTTGTTGATTGAATGACGCTTGATTGTATGCAACCCTTCATTGCATGCCCTTTGTAACCGACAGTGTTGCCTGAATCTCAGCGCGAGAGGGGTTTGTTGATTCAATGACGCCTGATTGTATGCGACCCTGCATTGCATGCCTGTCGTCACCGACAGTGTTGCCAGAAATGAGGCGCAGCAAGTGTTCGTTAATTGAATGACGCCTGATAATATGCAACCCTGCATCGCATGCCTGTCGTCACTAACAGAGTTGCCAGAAATTGGGCGCAGCAAGTGTTTGTCAATTGAATGACGCCTGATTGTATGCGACCCTGCATTGCATGCCTGTCGTCACCGACAGTGTTGCCTGAAATAAGTTGCAGCAAGTGTTTGTTAATTGAATGACGCCTGATTATATGCAACCCTACATTGCATGCCTGTCGTCACCTACAGTGTTGCCTGAAATTGGGCGCAGCAAGTGTTCGGTAATTAAATGACGCCTGATTATATGCAACCCTGCATTGCATGCCTGTCGTAACTGACAGTGTTGCCTGAATCTAAGCGCGAGAAGGTTTTGTCGATTGAATGAGACCTAGATTGTACGCAACCCTGATTCGCATGCCTGTCGTCACTAACAGAGTTGCCAGAAATTAGCACAAGAAGGGTTTGTTGATTGAATGACGCCTGATTGTATGCAACCCTGCATTGCATGCCTGTCGTTACTGACAGTGTTGCCTGAATCTAAGCGCAAGAAGGGTTTGTTGATTCAATGACGCCTGATTGTATGCAACCCTGCATTGCATGCCTGTCGTGACCAACAGTTATGCCTGAAATGAGGTGCAGCAAGTGTTCGTTAATTGAATGACGCCTGATTATATGCAACCCTGCATCGCAAGCCTGTCGTCACTTACAGAGTTGCCAGAAATGAGGCGGAAGAAGAGTTTGTTGATTGAATGACGCCTGATTGTATGCAACCCTGCATTGCATGCCTGTCGTCACCGACAGTGTGGCCTGAAATTAGGCGCAGCAAGTGTTCGTTAATTGAATGACGCCTGATTATATGCAACCCCGCATCGCATGCCTGTCGTCACTAACAGAGTCGCCAGAAATTAGGCGCAAGAACGGTTTGTTGATTGGATGACGCCTGATTGTATGCAACCCTGCATTGCATGCCTTTCGTCACCGACGGTGTTGCCTGAAATTAAGCGCAGCAAGTGTTTGGTAATCGAATGACGCCTGAATATATGCAACCCTGAATCGCATGCCTGTCGTCACTGACAGTGTTGCCTGAATCTAAGCGCAAGAAAAATTTGATGATTGAATGAGACCTAGATTATACGCAACCCTGAATCGCATGCCTGTCGTCACTAACAGAGTTGCCAGAAATTAGGCGCAAAAAGGGTCCGTTGATTAAATGACGCCTGATTGTATGCAACCATGCATTGCATGCCTGTTGTTACTGACAGTGTTGCCTGAATCTAAGCGCGAGAAGGGTTTGTTGAATTAATGACGCCTGATTGTATGCAACCCTGCATTGCATGCCTGTCGTCACTTACAAAGTTGCCAGAAATTAGGCGGAAGAAGAGTTTTTTGATTGAATGACGCCTGATTATATGAAACCCCGTATTGCATGCCTGTCGTCACTGACAGTGTTGCCTGAATCTAAGCGCAAGAAGGGTTTGTTGAGCGAATGACGCCTGGAGCATATGCAACCCTGAATCGCATGCCTGTCGTCACTAATAGAGTTGCCAGAAATTAGCACAAGAAGGGTTTGTTGATTGAATGACGCCTGATTGTATGCAACCCTGCATTGCATGCCCGTCGTAACCGACAGTGTTGCCTGAATCTAAGCGCGAGAAGAATTTGTTGATTCAATGACGCCTGACTGTATGCAACTCTGCTTCGCATGCCTGTCGTCACCGACAGTGTGGCCTGAAATTAGGCGCAGCAAGTGTTCGTTAATTGAATGACGCCTGATTATATGCAACCCTAAATCGCATAACTGTCGTCACTGACAGTGTTGCCTGAAATTAGGCGCAGCAAGTGTTCGTTGATTGAATGACGCCTGATTATATGCAACCCTGCATCGCATGCCTGTCGTCACTAACAGAGTCGCCAGAAATTAGGCGCAAGAACGGTTTGTTGATTGGATGACGCCTGATTGTATGCAACCCTGCATTGCATGCCTTTCGTCACCGACGGTGTTGCCTGAAATTAAGCGCAGCAAGTGTTTGGTAATCGAATGACGCCTGAATATATGCAACCCTGAATCGCATGCCTGTCGTCACTGACAGTGTTGCCTGAATCTAAGCGCAAGAAAAATTTGATGATTGAATGAGACCTAGATTATACGCAACCCTGCATCGCATGCCTGTCGTCACCAACAGAATTGCCAGGAATTAGGCGCAAGAAGGGTTTGTTGGTTGAATGACGCCTCATTGTATGCAACCCTGCATTGCATGCCTGTCGTCTTTGACAGTGTTGCCTGAATCTAAGCACGAAAAGGGTTTGTCAATTGAATGACGCCTGATTGTATGCAACCCTGCATTGCATGCCTGTCGTCACCAACAGTGTTGCCTGAAATCAGGCGCAGCAGGTTCTTGTTAATTGAATGACGCCTGATTATATGCAACCCTAGATCGCATGCCGGTCGTCACCGACAGGATTGCCTGAATCTAAGCGCAAGAAGGGTTTGTTGATTGAATGACGCCTGGAGCATATGCAACCCTAAATCGCATGCCTGTCGTCACTAACAGAGTTGCCAGGAATTAGGCACAAGGAGGGTTTGTTGATTGAATGACGCTTAATTGTATGCAACCCTTCATTGCATGCCCTTTGTAACCGACAGTGTTGCCTGAATCTCAGCGCGAGAGGGGTTTGTTGATTCAATGACGCCTGATTGTATGCGACCCTGCATTGCATGCCTGTCGTCACCGACAGTGTTGCCAGAAATGAGGCGCAGCAAGTGTTCGTTAATTGAATGACGCCTGATAATATGCAACCCTGCATCGCATGCCTGTCGTCACTAACAGAGTTGCCAGAAATTGGGCGCAGCAAGTGTTTGTCAATTGAATGACGCCTGATTGTATGCGACCCTGCATTGCATGCCTGTCGTCACCGACAGTGTTGCCTAAAATCAGGCGCAAGAAGGGTTTGTTGATTGAATGACACCTGATTGTATGCAACCCTGTATTGCATGCCTGTCGTCACCGACAGTGTTGCCTGAAATAAGGCGCAGCAAGTGTTTGTTAATTGAATGACGCCTGATTATATGCAACCCTACATTGCATGCCTGTCGTCACCTACAGTGTTGCCTGAAATTGGGCGCAGCAAGTGTTTGGTAATTAAATGACGCCTGATTATATGCAACCCTGCATTGCATGCCTGTTGTAACTGACAGTGTTGCCTGAATCTCAGCGCGAGAAGGTTTTGTCGATTGAATGAGACCTAGATTGTACGCAACCCTGAATCGCATGCCTGTCGTCACTAACAGAGTTGCCAGAAATTAGCACAAGAAGGGTTTGTTGATTGAATGACGCCTGATTGTATGCAACCCTGCATTGCATGCCTGTCGTCACTGACAGTGTTGCCTGAATCTCAGCGCGAGAAGGGTTTGTTGATTAAATGACGCCCGGAGCATATGCAACCCTGAATCGCATGCCTGTCGTCACTAACAGAGTTGCCAGACATTAGGCACAAGAAGGGTTTGTTGATTGAATGACGCCTGATTGTATGCAACCCTGTATTGCATGCCTGTCGTCGGCGACAGTGTTGCCTGAAATAAGGCGCAGCAAGTGTTTGTTAATTGAATGACGCCTGATTATATGCAACCCTACATTGCATGCCTGTCGTCACGTACGGTGTTGCCTGAAATTGGGCGCAGCAAGTGTTCGGTAATTAAATGACGCCTGATTATATGCAACCCTGCATTGCATGCCTGTCGTAACTGACAGTGTTGCCTGAATCTAAGCGCGAGAAGGTTTTGTCGATTGAATGAGACCTAGATTGTACGCAACCCTGAATCGCATGCCTGTCGTCACTAACAGAGTTGCCAGAAATTAGCACAAGAAGGGTTTGTTGATTGAATGACGCCTGATTGTATGCAACCCTGCATTGCATGCCTGTCGTTACTGACAGTGTTGCCTGAATCTAAGCGCAAGAAGGGTTTGTTGATTCAATGACGCCTGATTGTATGCAACCCCGCATTGCATGCCTGTCGTGACCAACAGTTATGCCTGAAATGAGGTGCAGCAAGTGTTTGTTAATTGAAAGACTCCTGATTATATGCAACTCCGTATTGCATGCCTGTCGTAACTGACAGTGTTGCCTGAATCTGAGCGCAAGAAGGTTTTGTTGATTGAATGAGACCTAGATTATATGCAACTCTGGATCGCATGCCTGTCGTCACTGACAGAGTTGCCAGAAATTAGGCCCAAGAGAGGTTTGTCGATTGAATGACGCCTGATTGTATGCAACCCTGCATTGCATGCCTGTCGTCACCGACAGTGTTGCCTGAAATCAGGCGCAGCAGGTTCTTGTTAATTGAATGACGTCTGATTATATGCAACCCTGAATCGCATGCCGGTCGTCACCGACAGGATTGCCTGAATCTAAGCGCAAGAAGGGTTTGTTGATTGAATGACGCCTGGAGCATATGCAACCCTGAATCGCATGCCTGTCGTCACTAACAGAGTTGCCAGGAATTAGGCACAAGGAGGGTTTGTTGATTGAATGACGCTTGATTGTATGCAACCCTTCATTGCATGCCCTTTGTAACCGACAGTGTTGCCTGAATCTCAGCGCGAGAGGGGTTTGTTGATTCAATGACGCCTGATTGTATGCGACCCTGCATTGCATGCCTGTCGTCACCGACAGTGTTGCCAGAAATGAGGCGCAGCAAGTGTTCGTTAATTGAATGACGCCTGATAATATGCAACCCTGCGTCGCATGCCTGTCGTCACTAACAGAGTTGCCAGAAATTGGGCGCAGCAAGTGTTTGTCAATTGAATGACGCCTGATTGTATGCGACCCTGCATTGCATGCCTGTCGTCACCGACAGTGTTGCCTGAAATAAGGCGCAGCAAGTGTTTGTTAATTGAATGACGCCTGATTATATGCAACCCTACATTGCATGCCTGTCGTCACCTACAGTGTTGCCTGAAATTGGGCACAGCAAGTGTTCGGTAATTAAATGACGCCTGATTATATGCAACCCTGCATTGCATGCCTGTCGTAACTGACAGTGTTGCCTGAATCTAAGCGCGAGAAGGTTTTGTCGATTGAATGAGACCTAGATTGTACGCAACCCTGATTCGCATGCCTGTCGTCACTAACAGAGTTGCCAGAAATTAGCACAAGAAGGGTTTGTTGATTGAATGACGCCTGATTGTATGCAACCCTGCATTGCATGCCTGTCGTTACTGACAGTGTTGCCTGAATCTAAGCGCAAGAAGGGTTTGTTGATTCAATGACGCCTGATTGTATGCAACCCTGCATTGCATGCCTGTCGTGACCAACAGTTATGCCTGAAATGAGGTGCAGCAAGTGTTTGTTAATTGAAAGACTCCTGATTATATGCAACTCCGTATTGCATGCCTGTCGTAACTGACAGTGTTGCCTGAATCTGAGCGCAAGAAGGTTTTGTTGATTGAATGAGACCTAGATTATATGCGACCCTGAATCGCATGCCTGTCGTCACTAACAGAGTTGCCAGAAATTAGGCGCAAGAAAAATTGTTGATTGAATGACGCCTGATTGTATGCAACCCTGCATTGCACGCCTGTCGTCACTGACAGTGTTGCCTGAATCTGAGCGCGAGAAGGGTTTGTTGATTCAATGACGCCTGATTGTATGCAACCCTGCATTGCATGCCTGTCGTCACTGACGGTAGTGCCTGAAATTCAGCGCCGCAAGTGTTTGTCGAATGAATGACGCTTGATTATATGCAACCCTGCATCGCATGCCTGTCGTCACTAACAGAATTGCCAGAAATTAGGCGCAAAAAGGGTTCGTCGATTGAATGACGCCTGATTGTATGCAACCCTGCATTGCATGCCTGTCGTCACTGACAGTGTTGCCTGAATCTGAGCGCGAGAAGGGTTTGTTGATTCAATGACGCCTGATTGTATGCAACCCTGCATTGCATGCCTGTCGTCGCCGACGGTGTTGCCTGAAATTAGGCGCAGCAAGTGTTTGTCAATTGAATGACGCCTGATTGTATGCAACCCTGCATTGCATGCCTGTCGTCACTGACAGTGTTGCCTGAATCTGAGCGCGAGAAGGGTTTGTTGATTCAATGACGCCTGATTGTATGCAACCCTGCATTGCATGCCTGTCGTCACTGCCAGTGTTGCCTGAAATTAGGCGCAGCTGGTATTCGTCAATTGAATGACGCATAAATATATGCAACCCTGCGTTGCATGCCTGTCGTCACCGACAGTGTTGCCCGTAATTCAGCGCAGCAAGTGTTCGTCAATCGAATGACGCCTGATTGTATGCAACCCTGCATTGCATGCCTGTCGTCACCGACGGTGTTGCCTGAAATCAAGCGCAGCAAGTGTTTGTCAATTGAATGACGCCTGATTATATGCAACCCTAAATCGCATAACCGTCGTCACTGACAGTGTTGCCAGAAATTAGGCGCAGCAAGTGTTCGTTGATTGAATGACGCCTGATTATATGCAACCCTGCATCGCATGCCTGTCGTCACCAACAGAATTGCCAGGAATTAGGCGCAAGAAGGGTTTGTTGGTTGAATGACGCCTCATTGTATGCAACCCTGCATTGCATGCCTGTCGTCTTTGACAGTGTTGCCTGAATCTAAGCACGAAAAGGGTTTGTCAATTGAATGACGCCTGATTGTATGCAACCCTGCATTGCATGCCTGTCGTCACCAACAGTGTTGCCTGAAATCAGGCGCAGCAGGTTCTTGTTAATTGAATGACGCCTGATTATATGCAACCCTAGATCGCATGCCGGTCGTCACCGACAGGATTGCCTGAATCTAAGCGCAAGAAGGGTTTGTTGATTGAATGACGCCTGGAGCATATGCAACCCTAAATCGCATGCCTGTCGTCACTAACAGAGTTGCCAGGAATTAGGCACAAGGAGGGTTTGTTGATTGAATGACGCTTAATTGTATGCAACCCTTCATTGCATGCCCTTTGTAACCGACAGTGTTGCCTGAATCTCAGCGCGAGAGGGGTTTGTTGATTCAATGACGCCTGATTGTATGCGACCCTGCATTGCATGCCTGTCGTCACCGACAGTGTTGCCAGAAATGAGGCGCAGCAAGTGTTCGTTAATTGAATGACGCCTGATAATATGCAACCCTGCATCGCATGCCTGTCGTCACTAACAGAGTTGCCAGAAATTGGGCGCAGCAAGTGTTTGTCAATTGAATGACGCCTGATTGTATGCGACCCTGCATTGCATGCCTGTCGTCACCGACAGTGTTGCCTAAAATCAGGCGCAAGAAGGGTTTGTTGATTGAATGACACCTGATTGTATGCAACCCTGTATTGCATGCCTGTCGTCACCGACAGTGTTGCCTGAAATAAGGCGCAGCAAGTGTTTGTTAATTGAATGACGCCTGATTGTATGCAACCCTACATTGCATGCCTGTCGTCACCTACAGTGTTACCTGAAATTGGGCGCAGCAAGTGTTCGGTAATTAAATGACGCCTGATTATATGCAACCCTGCATTGCATGCCTGTCGTAACTGACAGTGTTGCCTGAATCTAAGCGCGGGAAGGTTTTGTCGATTGAATGAGACCTAGATTGTACGCAACCCTGAATCGCATGCCTGTCGTCACTAACAGAGTTGCCAGAAATTAGCACAAGAAGGGTTTGTTGATTGAATGACGCCTGATTGTATGCAACCCTGCATTGCATGCCTGTCGTTACTGACAGTGTTGCCTGAATCTAAGCGCAAGAAGGGTTTGTTGATTCAATGACGCCTGATTGTATGAGACCCTGCATTGCATGCCTGTCGTGACCAACAGTTATGCCTGAAATGAGGTGCAGCAAGTGTTTGTTAATTGAAAGACTCCTGATTATATGCAACTCCGTATTGCATGCCTGTCGTAACTGACAGTGTTGCCTAAATCTGAGCGCAAGAAGGATTTGTTGATTGAATGAGACCTAGATTATATGCGACCCTGAATCGCATGCCTGTCGTCACTAACAGAGTTGCCAGAAATTAGGCGCAAGAAAAATTGTTGATTGAATGACGCCTGATTGTATGCAACCCTGCATTGCATGCCTGTCGTCACTGACAGTGTTGCCTGAATCTGAGCGCGAGAAGGGTTTGTTGATTCAATGACGCCTGATTGTATGCAACCCTGCATTGCATGCCTGTCGTCACTGACAGTGTTGCCTGAAATTAGGCGCAGCTGGTATTCGTCAATTGAATGACGCATAAATATATGCAACCCTGCGTTGCATGCCTGTCGTCACCGACAGTGTTGCCTGTAATTAAGCGCAGCAAGTGTTCGTCAATCGAATGACGCCTGATTGTATGCAACCCTGCATTGCATGCCTGTCGTCACCGACGGTGTTGCCTGAAATTAAGCGCAGCAAGTGTTTGTCAATCGAATGACGCCTGATTATATGCAACCCTAAATCGCATAACTGTCGTTACTGACAGTGTTGCCAGAAATTAGGCGCAGCAAGTGTTCGTTGATTGAATGACGCCTGATTATATGCAACCCTGCATCGCATGCCTGTCGTCACCAACAGAATTGCCAGGAATTAGGCGCAAGAAGGGTTTGTTGGTTGAATGACGCCTCATTGTATGCAACCCTGCATTGCATGCCTGTCGTCTTTGACAGTGTTGCCTGAATCTAAGCGCGAAAAGGGTTTGTTGATTCAATGACGCCTAATTGTATGCAACTCTGCATTGCATGCCTGTCGTCACCGACGGTGTTGCCTGAAATTAAGCGCAGCAAGTGTTTGTCAATTGAATGACGCCTGATTGTATGCAACCCTGCATTGCATGCCTGTCGTCACCGACAGTGTTGCCTGAAATCAGGCGCAGCAGGTTCTTGTTAATTGAATAACGCCTGATTATATGCAACCCTAGATCGCATGCCGGTCGTCACCGACAGGATTGCCTGAATCTAAGCGCAAGAAGGGTTTGTTGATTGAATGACGCCTGGAGCATATGCAACCCTGAATCGCATGCCTGTCGTCACTAACAGAGTTGCCAGGAATTAGGCACAAGGAGGGTTTGTTGATTGAATGACGCTCAATTGTATGCAACCCTTCATTGCATGCCCTTTGTAACCGACAGTGTTGCCTGAATCTCAGCGCGAGAGGGGTTTGTTGATTCAATGACGCCTGATTGTATGCGACCCTGCATTGCATGCCTGTCGTCACCGACAGTGTTGCCTAAAATCAGGCGCAAGAAGGGTTTGTTGATTGAATGACGCCTGATTGTATGCAACCCTGTATTGCATGCCTGTCGTCACCGACAGTGTTGCCTGAAATAAAGCGCAGCAAGTGTTTGTTAATTGAATGACGCCTGATTATATGCAACCCTACATTGCATGCCTGTCGTCACCTACAGTGTTGCCTGAAATTGGGCGCAGCAAGTGTGCGGTAATCAAATGACGCCTGATTATATGCAACCCTGCATTGCATGCCTGTCGTAACTGACAGTGTTGCCTGAATCTAAGCGCGAGAAGGTTTTGTCGATTGAATGAGACCTAGATTGTACGCAACCCTGAATCGCATGCCTGTCGTCACTAACAGAGTTGCCAGAAATTAGCACAAGAAGGGTTTGTCGATTGAATGACGCCTGATTGTATGCAACCCTGCATTGCATGCCTGTCGTTACTGACAGTGTTCCCTGAATCTAAGCGCAAGAAGGTTTTGTTGATTCAATGACGCCTGATTGTATGCAACCCTGCATTGCATGCCTGTCGTGACCAACAGTTATGCCTGAAATGAGGTGCAGCAAGTGTTTGTTAATTGAAAGACTCCTGATTATATGCAACTCCGTATTGCATGCCTGTCGTCACTGACAGTGTTGCCTGAATCTGAGCGCAAGAAGGTTTTGTTGATTGAATGAGACCTAGATTATATGCGACCCTTAATCGCATGCCTGTCGTCACTAACAGAGTTGCCAGAAATTAGGCGCAAGAAAAATTGTTGATTGAATGACGCCTGATTGTATGCAACCCTGCATTGCACGCCTGTCGTCACTGACAGTGTTGCCTGAATCTGAGCGCGAGAAGGGTTTGTTGATTCAATGACGCCTGATTGTATGCAACCCTGCATTGCATGCCTGTCGTCACTGACGGTAGTGCCTGAAATTCAGCGCAGCAAGTGTTTGTCGAATGAATGACGCTTGATTATATGCAACCCTGCATCGCATGCCTGTCGTCACTAACAGAATTGCCAGAAATTAGGCGCAAAAAGGGTTCGTCGATTGAATGACGCCTGATTGTATGCAACCCTGCATTGCATGCCTGTCGTCACTGACAGTGTTGCCTGAATCTGAGCGCGAGAAGGGTTTGTTGATTTAATGACGCCTGATTGTATGCAACCCTGCATTGCATGCCTGTCGTCACCGACGGTGTTGCCTGAAATTAAGCGCAGCAAGTGTTTGTCAATTGAATGACGCCTGATTGTATGCAACCCTGCATCGCATGCTTGTCGTCACCGACAGTGTTGCCTGAAATGAGGCGCAGCAAGTGTTTGTTAATTGAATGACGCCTGATTATATGCGACCCTGAATCGCATGCCTGTCGTCACTGACAGTGTTGCCTGAATCTCAGCGCGAAAAGGGTTTGTTAAACTAATGACGCCTAGAGCATATGCAACCCTGAATCGCATGCCTGTCGTCACTAACAGAATTGCCAGAAATTAGGCACAGGAAGGGTTTGTTGATTGAATGACGCCTGATTGTATGCAACCCTGTATTGCATGCCTATTGTAACCGACAGTGTTGCCTGAATCTCAGCGCGAGAAGGGTTTGTTGATTCAATGACGCCTGATTGTATGCAACCCTGCATTGCATGCCTGTCGTCACTGACAGTGTTGCCTGAAATTAGGCGCAGCAGGTATTCGTCAATTGAATGACGCCTAAATATATGCAACCCTGCGTTGCATGCCTGTCGTCACCGACAGTGTTGCCTGTAATTAAGCGCAGCAAGTGTTCGTCAATCGAATGACGCCCGATTGTATGCAACCCTGCATTGCATATCTGTCGTCATCGACAGTGTTGCCTGAAATGAGGCGCAGCAAGTGTTTGGTAATCGAATGACGCCTGATTATATGCAACCCTGAATCGCATGCCTGTCGTCACTGACGGTGTTGCCTGAATCTAAGCGCAAGAAAGTTTTGTTGATTGGATGAGACCTAGATTATACGCAACCCTGAATCGCATGCCTGTCGTCACTAACAGAATTGCCGGAAATTAGGCGCAAAAAGGGTCCGTTGATTGAATGACGCCTGATTGTATGCAACCATGCATTGCACGCCTGTAGTTACTGACAGTGTTGCCTGAATCTAAGCGCGAGAAGGGTTTGTTGAATTAATGACGCCTGATTGTATGCAACCCTGCATTGCATGCCTGTCGTCACTTACAAAGTTGCCAGAAATTAGGCGAAAGAAGAGTTTGTTGATTGAATGACGCCTGATTGTATGCAACCCTGCATTGCATGCCTGTCGTCACTGACAGTGTTGCCTGAATCTGAGCGCGAGAAGGGTTTGTTGAATTAATGACGCCTGATTATATGCAACCCTACATTGCATGCCTGTCGTCACCTACAGTGTTGCCTGAAATTGGGCGCAGCAAGTGTTCGGTAATTGAATGACGCCTGATTATATGCAACCCTGCATTGCATGCCTGTCGTCACAGACAGTGTTGCCTGAATCTGAGCGCGAGAGGGGTTTGTTGTTTGATTGAAGCCTGATTGTATGCAACCCTGCAATGCATGCCTGTCGTCACCGACAGTGTTGCCCGAAATTAGGCGCAGCAAGTGTTCGTTAATTGAATGACGCCTGATTATATGCAACCCTGCATCGCATGCCTGTCGTCACTTACAGAGTTGCCAGAAATGAGGCGAAAGAAGAGTTTGTTGATTGAATGACGCCTGATTGTATGCAACCCTGCATTGCATGCCTGTCGTCGAAGACAGTGTTGCCTGAATCTGAGCGCAAGAAGGGTTTGTTGATTGAATGACGCCTTGAGCATATGCAACCCTGCATCGCATGCCTGTCGTCACTAACAGAATTGGCAGAAATTAGGCGCAAAAAGGGTTCGTCAATTGAATGACGCCTGATTGTATGCAACCCTGCATTGCATGCCTGTCGTCACTGACAGTGTTGCCTGAATCTGAGCGCGAGAAAGGTTTGTTGATTCGATGACGCCTGATTGTATGCAACCCTGCATTGCATGCCTGTCGTCACCGACGGTGTTGCCTGAAATTGAGCGCAGCAAGTGTTTGTCAATTGAATGACGCCTGATTGTTTGCAACCCTGCATCGCATGCCTGTCGTCACCGACAGTGTTGCCTGAAATAAGGCGCAGCAAGTGTTTGTTAATTGAATGACGCCTGATTATATGCGACCCTGAGTCGCATGCCTGTCGTCACTGACAGTGTTGCCTGAATCTCAGCGCGAAAAGGGTTTGTTAATTAAATGACGCCTGGAGCATATGCAACCCTGAATCGCATGCCTGTCGTCACTAACAGAGTTGCCAGACATTAGGCACAAGAAGGGTTTGTTGATTGAATGACGCCTGATTGTATGCAACCCCGTATTGCATGCCTGTCGTCACCGACAGTGTTGCCTGAAATTAGGCGCAGCAAGTGTTCGTTAATTGAATGACGCCTGATTGTATGCAACCCTGCATTGCATGCCTGTCGTCACTGACAGTGTTGCCTGAATCTGAGCGCAAGAAGGGTTTGTCGATTGAATGACGCCTGGAGCATATGCAACTCTGGATCGCATGCCTGTCGTCACTGACAGAGTTGCCAGAAATTAGGCGCAGCAGGTATTCGTCAATTGAATGACGCCTGATTATATGCAACCCTGCATTGCATGCCTGTCGTCACCGACAGTGTTGCCTGGAATTAGGCGCAGCAAGTGTTCGTCAATCGAATGACGCCTGATTGTATGCAACCCAGCATTAAATGCCTGTCGTCACCGACAGTGTTGACTGAAATTAGACGCAGCAAGTGTTTGTTGATTGAATGACGCTCGATTATATGCAACCCTAAATCGCATGCCTGTCATCACTAACAGAGTTGCCAGAAATTAGGCGCAAGAACGGTTTGTTGATTGGATGACGCCTGATTGTATGCAACCCTGCATTGCATGCCTGTCGTCATCGACGGTGTTGCCTGAAATTAAGCGCAGCAAGTGTTTGTCAATTAAATGACGCCTGATTGTATGCAACCCTGCATTGCATGCCTGTCGTCACCGACAGTGTTGCCTGAAATTAGGCGCAGCAAGTGTTTGGTAATCGAATGACGCCTGATTATATGCAACCCTGAATCGCATGCCTGTCGTCACTGACAGTGTTGCCTGAATCTAAGCGCAAGAAAGTTTTGTTGATTGAATGAGACCTAGATTATACGCAACCCCGAATCGCATGCCTGTCGTCACTAACAGAGTTGCCAGAAATTAGGCGCAAAAAGGGTCCGTTGATTGAATGACGCCTGATTGTATGCAACCATGCATTGCATGCCTGTCGTTACTGACAGTGTTGCCTGAATCTAAGCGCGAGAAGGGTTTGTTGAATTAATGACGCCCGATTGTATGCATTCCTGCATTGCATGCCTGTCGTCACTTACAAAGTTGCCAGAAACTAGGCGGAAGAAGAGTTTTTTGATTGAATGACGCCTGATTATATGCAACCCCGTATTGAATGCCTGTCGTCACTGACAGTGTTGCCTGAATCTAAGCGCAAGAAGGGTTTGTTGAGCGAATGACGCCTGGAGCATATGCAACCCTGAATCGCATGCCTGTCGTCACTGATAGAGTTGCCAGAAATTAGCACAAGAAGGGTTTGTTGATTGAATGACGCCTGATTGTATGCAACCCTGCATTGCATGCCCGTCGTCACCGACAGTGTTGCCTGAAATTAGGCGCAGCAAGTGTTTGTTGATTGAATGACACCTGATTATATTTAACCCTGAATCGCATGCCTGTTGTCACTGATAGTGTTGCCTGAATCTAAGCGCGAGAAAAATTTGTTGATTGAATGACGCCTGGAGCATATGCAACCCTGAATCGCATGCCTGTCGTCACTAACAGAGTTGCCAGAAATTAGGCACAAGAAGGGTTTGTTGATTGAATGACGCCTGTTAGTATGCAACCCTGCATTGCATGCCTGTCGTCACAGACAGTGTTGCCTGAATCTGAGCGCGAGAGGGGTTTGTTGTTTCAATGAAGCCTGATTGTATGCAACCCTGCAATGCATGCCTGTCGTCACCGACAGTGTTGCCTGAAATTAGGCGCAGCAAGTGTTTGGTAATCGAATGATGCCTGATTATATGCAACCCTAAATCGCATAACTGTCGTCACTGACAGTGTTGCCTGAAATTAGGCGCAGCAAGTGTTCGTTGATTGAATGACGCCTGATTATATGAAACCCCGTATTGCATGCCTGTCGTCACTGACAGTGTTGCCTGAATCTAAGCGCAAGAAGGGTCTGTTGAGCGAATGACGCCTGGAGCATATGCAACCCTGAATCGCATGCCTGTCGTCACTAATGGAGTTGCCAGGAATTAGCACAAGAAGGGTTTGTTGATTGAATGACGCCTGATTGTATGCAACCCTGCATTGCATGCCCGTCGTAACCGACAGTGTTGCCTGAATCTAAGCGCGAGAAGAATTTGTTGATTCAATGACGCCTGACTGTATGCAACTCTGCATTGCATGCCTGTCGTCACCGACAGTGTGGCCTGAAATTAGGCGCAGCAAGTGTTCGTTAATTGAATGACGCCTGATTATATGCAACCCTAAATCGCATAACTGTCGTCACTGACAGTGTTGCCTGAAATAAGGCGCAGCAAGTGTTCGTTGATTGAATGACGCCTGATTATATGCAACCCTGCATCGCATGCCTGTCGTCACCAACAGAATTGCCAGGAATTAGGCGCAAGAAGGGTTTGTTGGTTGAATGACGCCTTATTGTATGCAACCCTGTATTGCATGCCTGTCGTCACCGACAGTGTTGCCTGAAATAAGGCGCAGCAAGTGTTTGTTAATTGAATGACGCCTGATTATATGCAACCCGACATTGCATGCCTGTCGTCACCTACAGTGTTGCCTGAAATTGGGCGCAGCAAGTGTTCGGTAATTGAATGACGCCTGATTATATGCAACCCTGCATTGCATGCCTGTCGTAACTGACAGTGTTTCCTGAATCTAAGCGCGAGAAGGTTTTGTCGATTGAATGAGACCTAGATTGTACGCAACCCTGAATCGCATGCCTGTCGTCACTAACAGAGTTGCCAGAAATTAGCACAAGAAGGGTATGTTGATTGAATGACGCTTGATTGTATGCAACCCTGCATTGCATGCCTGTCGTTACTGACAGTGTTGCCTGAATCTAAGCGCAAGAAGGGTTTGTTGATTCAATGATTCCTGATTGTATGCAACCCTGCATTGCATGCCTGTCGTCACTTACAAAGTTGCCAGAAATTAGGCGAAAGAAGAGTTTGTTGATTGAATGACGCCTGATTGTATGCAACCCTGCATTGCATGCCTGTCGTCACTGACAGTGTTGCCTGAATCTGAGCGCGAGAAGGGTTTGTTGAATTAATGACGCCTGATTATATGCAACCCTACATTGCATGCCTGTCGTCACCTACAGTGTTGCCTGAAATTGGGCGCAGCAAGTGTTCGGTAATTGAATGACGCCTGATTATATGCAACCCTGCATTGCATGCCTGTCGTCACAGACAGTGTTGCCTGAATCTGAGCGCGAGAGGGGTTTGTTGTTTGATTGAAGCCTGATTGTATGCAACCCTGCAATGCATGCCTGTCGTCACCGACAGTGTTGCACGAAATTAGGCGCAGCAAGTGTTCGTTAATTGAATGACGCCTGATTATATGCAACCCTGCATCGCATGCCTGTCGTCACTTACAAAGTTGCCAGAAATGAGGCGAAAGAAGAGTTTGTTGATTGAATGACGCCTGATTGTATGCAACCCTGCATTGCATGCCTGTCGTCGAAGACAGTGTTGCCTGAATCTGAGCGCAAGAAGGGTTTGTTGATTGAATGACGCCTTGAGCATATGCAACCCTGCATCGCATGCCTGTCGTCACTAACAGAATTGGCAGAAATTAGGCGCAAAAAGGGTTCGTCAATTGAATGACGCCTGATTGTATGCAACCCTGCATTGCATGCCTGTCGTCACTGACAGTGTTGCCTGAATCTGAGCGCGAGAAAGGTTTGTTGATTCGATGACGCCTGATTGTATGCAACCCTGCATTGCATGCCTGTCGTCACCGACGGTGTTGCCTGAAATTGAGCGCAGCAAGTGTTTGTCAATTGAATGACGCCTGATTGTTTGCAACCCTGCATCGCATGCCTGTCGTCACCGACAGTGTTGCCTGAAATAAGGCGCAGCAAGTGTTTGTTAATTGAATGACGCCTGATTATATGCGACCCTGAGTCGCATGCCTGTCGTCACTGACAGTGTTGCCTGAATCTCAGCGCGAGAAGGGTTTGTTAATTAAATGACGCCTGGAGCATATGCAACCCTGAATCGCATGCCTGTCGTCACTAACAGAGTTGCCAGACATTAGGCACAAGAAGGGTTTGTTGATTGAATGACGCCTGATTGTATGCAACCCCGTATTGCATGCCTGTCGTCACCGACAGTGTTGCCTGAAATTAGGCGCAGCAAGTGTTCGTTAATTGAATGACGCCTGATTGTATGCAACCCTGCATTGCATGCCTGTCGTCACTGACAGTGTTGCCTGAATCTGAGCGCAAGAAGGGTTTGTCGATTGAATGACGCCTGGAGCATATGCAACTCTGGATCGCATGCCTGTCGTCACTGACAGAGTTGCCAGAAATTAGGCGCAGCAGGTATTCGTCAATTGAATGACGCCTGATTATATGCAACCCTGCATTGCATGCCTGTCGTCACCGACAGTGTTGCCTGGAATTAGGCGCAGCAAGTGTTCGTCAATCGAATGACGCCTGATTGTATGCAACCCAGCATTAAATGCCTGTCGTCACCGACAGTGTTGACTGAAATTAGACGCAGCAAGTGTTTGTTGATTGAATGACGCTCGATTATATGCAACCCTAAATCGCATGCCTGTCATCACTAACAGAGTTGCCAGAAATTAGGCGCAAGAACGGTTTGTTGATTGGATGACGCCTGATTGTATGCAACCCTGCATTGCATGCCTGTCGTCATCGACGGTGTTGCCTGAAATTAAGCGCAGCAAGTGTTTGTCAATTAAATGACGCCTGATTGTATGCAACCCTGCATTGCATGCCTGTCGTCGACGACAGTGTTGCCTGAAATTAGGCGCAGCAAGTGTTTGGTAATCGAATGACGCCTGATTATATGCAACCCTGAATCGCATGCCTGTCGTCACTGACAGTGTTGCCTGAATCTAAGCGCAAGAAAGTTTTGTTGATTGAATGAGACCTAGATTATACGCAACCCCGAATCGCATGCCTGTCGTCACTAACAGAGTTGCCAGAAATTAGGCGCAAAAAGGGTCCGTTGATTGAATGACGCCTGATTGTATGCAACCATGCATTGCATGCCTGTCGTTACTGACAGTGTTGCCTGAATCTAAGCGCGAGAAGGGTTTGTTGAATTAATGACGCCCGATTGTATGCATTCCTGCATTGCATGCCTGTCGTCACTTACAAAGTTGCCAGAAACTAGGCGGAAGAAGAGTTTTTTGATTGAATGACGCCTGATTATATGCAACCCCGTATTGCATGCCTGTCGTCACTGACAGTGTTGCCTGAATCTAAGCGCAAGAAGGGTTTGTTGAGCGAATGACGCCTGGAGCATATGCAACCCTGAATCGCATGCCTGTCGTCACTGATAGAGTTGCCAGAAATTAGCACAAGAAGGGTTTGTTGATTGAATGACGCCTGATTGTATGCAACCCTGCATTGCATGCCCGTCGTCACCGACAGTGTTGCCTGAAATTAGGCGCAGCAAGTGTTTGTTGATTGAATGACACCTGATTATATTTAACCCTGAATCGCATGCCTGTTGTCACTGATAGTGTTGCCTGAATCTAAGCGCGAGAAAAATTTGTTGATTGAATGACGCCTGGAGCATATGCAACCCTGAATCGCATGCCTGTCGTCACTAACAGAGTTGCCAGAAATTAGGCACAAGAAGGGTTTGTTGATTGAATGACGCCTGTTAGTATGCAACCCTGCATTGCATGCCTGTCGTCACAGACAGTGTTGCCTGAATCTGAGCGCGAGAGGGGTTTGTTGTTTCAATGAAGCCTGATTGTATGCAACCCTGCAATGCATGCCTGTCGTCACCGACAGTGTTGCCTGAAATTAGGCGCAGCAAGTGTTTGGTAATCGAATGATGCCTGATTATATGCAACCCTAAATCGCATAACTGTCGTCACTGACAGTGTTGCCTGAAATTAGGCGCAGCAAGTGTTCGTTGATTGAATGACGCCTGATTATATGAAACCCCGTATTGCATGCCTGTCGTCACTGACAGTGTTGCCTGAATCTAAGCGCAAGAAGGGTCTGTTGAGCGAATGACGCCTGGAGCATATGCAACCCTGAATCGCATGCCTGTCGTCACTAATAGAGTTGCCAGGAATTAGCACAAGAAGGGTTTGTTGATTGAATGACGCCTGATTGTATGCAACCCTGCATTGCATGCCCGTCGTAACCGACAGTGTTGCCTGAATCTAAGCGCGAGAAGAATTTGTTGATTCAATGACGCCTGACTGTATGCAACTCTGCATTGCATGCCTGTCGTCACCGACAGTGTGGCCTGAAATTAGGCGCAGCAAGTGTTCGTTAATTGAATGACGCCTGATTATATGCAACCCTAAATCGCATAACTGTCGTCACTGACAGTGTTGCCTGAAATAAGGCGCAGCAAGTGTTCGTTGATTGAATGACGCCTGATTATATGCAACCCTGCATCGCATGCCTGTCGTCACCAACAGAATTGCCAGGAATTAGGCGCAAGAAGGGTTTGTTGGTTGAATGACGCCTTATTGTATGCAACCCTGTATTGCATGCCTGTCGTCACCGACAGTGTTGCCTGAAATAAGGCGCAGCAAGTGTTTGTTAATTGAATGACGCCTGATTATATGCAACCCGACATTGCATGCCTGTCGTCACCTACAGTGTTGCCTGAAATTGGGCGCAGCAAGTGTTCGGTAATTGAATGACGCCTGATTATATGCAACCCTGCATTGCATGCCTGTCGTAACTGACAGTGTTTCCTGAATCTAAGCGCGAGAAGGTTTTGTCGATTGAATGAGACCTAGATTGTACGCAACCCTGAATCGCATGCCTGTCGTCACTAACAGAGTTGCCAGAAATTAGCACAAGAAGGGTATGTTGATTGAATGACGCCTGATTGTATGCAACCCTGCATTGCATGCCTGTCGTTACTGACAGTGTTGCCTGAATCTAAGCGCAAGAAGGGTTTGTTGATTCAATGATTCCTGATTGTATGCAACCCTGCATTGCATGCCTGTCGTCACTTACAAAGTTGCCAGAAATTAGGCGAAAGAAGAGTTTGTTGATTGAATGACGCCTGATTGTATGCAACCCTGCATTGCATGCCTGTCGTCACTGACAGTGTTGCCTGAATCTGAGCGCGAGAAGGGTTTGTTGAATTAATGACGCCTGATTATATGCAACCCTACATTGCATGCCTGTCGTCACCTACAGTGTTGCCTGAAATTGGGCGCAGCAAGTGTTCGGTAATTGAATGACGCCTGATTATATGCAACCCTGCATTGCATGCCTGTCGTCACAGACAGTGTTGCCTGAATCTGAGCGCGAGAGGGGTTTGTTGTTTGATTGAAGCCTGATTGTATGCAACCCTGCAATGCATGCCTGTCGTCACCGACAGTGTTGCACGAAATTAGGCGCAGCAAGTGTTTGTTAATTGAATGACGCCTGATTATATGCAACCCTGCATCGCATGCCTGTCGTCACTTACAGAGTTGCCAGAAATGAGGCGAAAGAAGAGTTTGTTGATTGAATGACGCCTGATTGTATGCAACCCTGCATTGCATGCCTGTCGTCGAAGACAGTGTTGCCTGAATCTGAGCGCAAGAAGGGTTTGTTGATTGAATGACGCCTTGAGCATATGCAACCCTGCATCGCATGCCTGTCGTCACTAACAGAATTGGCAGAAATTAGGCGCAAAAAGGGTTCGTCAATTGAATGACGCCTGATTGTATGCAACCCTGCATTGCATGCCTGTCGTCACTGACAGTGTTGCCTGAATCTGAGCGCGAGAAAGGTTTGTTGATTCGATGACGCCTGATTGTATGCAACCCTGCATTGCATGCCTGTCGTCACCGACGGTGTTGCCTAAAATTAAGCGCAGCAAGTGTTTGTCAATTGAATGACGCCTGATTGTATGCAACCCTGCATCGCATGCCTGTCGTCACCGACAGTGTTGCCTGAAATAAGGCGCAGCAAGTGTTTGTTAATTGAATGACGCCTGATTATATGCGACCCTGAGTCGCATGCCTGTCGTCACTGACAGTGTTGCCTGAATCTCAGCGCGAGAAGGGTTTGTTAATTAAATGACGCCTGGAGCATATGCAACCCTAAATCGCATGCCTGTCGTCACTAACAGAGTTGCCAGACATTAGGCACAAGAAGGGTTTGTTGATTGAATGACGCCTGATTGTATGCAACCCCGTATTGCATGCCTGTCGTCACCGACAGTGTTGCCTGAAATTAGGCGCAGCAAGTGTTCGTTAATTGAATGACGCCTGATTGTATGCAACCCTGCATTGCATGCCTGTCGTCACTGACAGTGTTGCCTGAATCTGAGCGCAAGAAGGGTTTGTCGATTGAATGACGCCTGGAGCATATGCAACTCTGGATCGCATGCCTGTCGTCACTGACAGAGTTGCCAGAAATTAGGCGCAGCAGGTATTCGTCAATTGAATGACGCCTGATTATATGCAACCCTGCATTGCATGCCTGTCATCACCGACAGTGTTGCCTGGAATTAGGCGCAGCAAGTGTTCGTCAATCGAATGACGCCTGATTGTATGCAACCCAGCATTAAATGCCTGTCGTCACCGACAGTGTTGACTGAAATTAGACGCAGCAAGTGTTTGTTGATTGAATGACGCTCGATTATATGCAACCCTAAATCGCATGCCTGTCGTCACTAACAGAGTTGCCAGAAATTAGGCGCAAGAACGGTTTGTTGATTGGATGACGCCTGATTGTATGCAACCCTGCATTGCATGCCTGTCGTCACCGACGGTGTTGCCTGAAATTAAGCGCAGCAAGTGTTTGTCAATTAAATGACGCCTGATTGTATGCAACCCTGCATTGCATGCCTGTCGTCACCGACAGTGTTGCCTGAAATTAGGCGCAGCAAGTGTTTGGTAATCGAATGACGCCTGATTATATGCAACCCTGAATCGCATGCCTGTCGTCACTGACAGTGTTGCCTGAATCTGAGCGCGAGAAGGGTTTGTTGATTCAATGACGCCTGATTGTATGCAACCCTGCATTGCATGCCTGTCGTCACTGACAGTGTTGCCTGAATCTGAGCGCGAGAAGGGTTTGTTGATTCAATGACGCCTGATTGTATGCAACCCTGCATTGCATGCCTGTCGTCACTGTCGGTAGTGCCTGAAATTCAGCGCAGCAAGTGTTTGTCGAATAAATGACGCTTGATTATATGCAACCCTGCATCACATGCCTGTCGTCACTGACAGAATTGCCAGAAATTAGGCCCAAAAAGGGTTCGTCGATTGAATGACGCCTGATTGTATGCAACCCTGCATTGCATGCCTGTCGTCACTGACAGTGTTGCCTAAATCTGAGCGCGAGAAGGGTTTGTTGATTCAATGACGCCTGATTGTATGCAACCCTGCATTGCATGCCTGTCGTCACCGACGGTGTTGCCTGAAATTAAGCGCAGCAAGTGTTTGTCAATTGAATGACGCCTGATTGTATGCAACCCTGCATCGCATGCTTGTCGTCACCGACAGTGTTGCCTGAAATGAGGCGCAGCAAGTGTTTGTTAATTGAATGACGCCTGATTATATGCGACCCTGAATCGCATGCCTGTCGTCACTGACAGTGTTGCCTGAATCTCAGCGCGAGAAGGGTTTGTTGAACTAATGACGCCTAGAGCATATGCAACCCTGAATCGCATGCCTGTCGTCACCAACAGAGTTGCCAGAAATTAGGCACAAGAAGGGTTTGTTGATTGAATGACGCCTGATTGTATGCAACCCTGTATTGCATGCCTATTGTAACCGACAGTGTTGCCTGAATCTCAGCGCGAGAAGGGTTTGTTGATTCAATGACGCCTGATTGTATGCAACCCTGCATTGCATGCCTGTCGTCAGTGACAGTGTTGCCTGAAATTAGGCGCAGCAGGTATTCGTCAATTGAATGACGCCTAAATATATGCAACCCTGCGTTGCATGCCTGTCGTCACCGACAGTGTTGCCTGTAATTAAGCGCAGCAAGTGTTCGTCGATCGAATGACGCCCGATTGTATGCAACCCTGCATTGCATGCCTGTCGTCACTGACGGTGTTGCCTGAAATTAAGCGCAGCAATTGTTTGTCAATTGAATGACGCCTGATTATATGCAACCCTAAATCGCATAACTGTCGTCACTGACAGTGTTGCCAGAAATTAGGCGCAGCAAGTGTTCGTTGATTGAATGACGCCTGATTATATGCAACCCTGCATCGCATGCCTGTCGTCACCAACAGAATTGCCAGGAATTAGGCGCAAGAAGGGTTTGTTGGTTGAATGAGGCCTCATTGTATGCAGCCCTGCATTGCATGCCTGTCGTCTTTGACAGTGTTGCCTGAATCTAAGCGCGAAAAGGGTTTGTTGATTCAATGACGCCTGATTGTATGCAACTCTGCATTGCATGCCTGTCGTAACCGACGGTGTTGCCTGAAATTAAGCGCAGCAAGTGTTTGTCAATTGAATGACGACTGATTGTATGCAACCCTGCATTGCATGCCTGTCGTCACCGACAGTGTTGCCTGAAATCAGGCGCAGCAGGTTCTTGTTAATTGAATGACGCCTGATTATATGCAACCCTAAATCGCATGCCGGTCGTCACCGACAGGATTGCCTGAATCTAAGCGCAAGAAGGGTTTGTTGATTGGATGACGCCTGGAGCATATGCAACCCTGAATCGCATGCCTGTCGTCACTAACAGAGTTGCCAGGAATTAGGCACAAGGAGGGTTTGTTGATTGGATGACGCTTGATTGTATGCAACCCTGCATTGCATGCCCTTTGTAACCGACAGTGTTGCCTGAATCTCAGCGCGAGAGGGGTTTGTTGATTCAATGACGCCTGATTGTATGCGACCCTGCATTGCATGCCTGTCGTCACCGACAGTGTTGCCAGAAATGAGGCGCAGCAAGTGTTCGGTAATTGAATGACGCCTGATAATATGCAACCCTGCATCGCATGCCTGTCGTCACTAACAGAGTTGCCAGAATTTGGGCGCAGCAAGTGTTTGTCAATTGAATGACGCCTGATTGTATGCGACCCTGCATTGCATGCCTGTCGTCACCGACAGTGTTGCCTAAAATCAGGCGCAAGAAGGGTTTGTTGATTGAATGACGCCTGATTGTATGCGACCCTGCATTGCATGCCTGTCGTCACTGACAGTGTTGCCTAAAATTAGGCGCAGCAAGTTTTCGTTGATTGAATGACGCCTGAATATATGCAACCCTGCATTGCATGCCTGTCGTCACCAACAGAATTGCCAGAAATTAGGCACAAGAAGGGTTTGTTGGTTGAATGACGCCTCATTGTATGCAACCCTGCATTGCATGCCTGTCGTCTTTGACAGTGTTGCCTGAATCTAAGCGCAAGAAGGGTTTGTTGATTCAATAACAACTGATTGTATGCAACTCTGCATTGCATGCCTGTCGTCACCGACGGTGTTGCCTGAAATTAAGCGCAGCAAGTGTTTGTCAATTGAATGACGCCTGATTGTATGCAACCCTGCATTGCATGCCTGTCGTCACCGACAGTGTTGCCTGAAATCAGGCGCAAGAAGGGTTTGTTGATTGAATGACGCCTGATTGTATGCAACCCTGCATTGCATGCCCTTTGTAACCGACAGTGTTGCCTGAATCTCAGCGCGAGAGGGGTTTGTTGATTCAATGACGCCTGATTGTATGCGACCCTGCATTGCATGCCTGTCGTCACCGACAGTGTTGCCAGAAATTATGCGCAGCAAGTGTTCGTTAATTGAATGACGCCTGATTATATGCAACCCTGAAGCGCATGCCTGTCGTCACTGACAGTGTTGCCTGGATCTAAGCGCAAGAAGGGTTTGTTGATTAAATGACGCCTGGAGCATATGCAACCCTGAATCGCATGCCTGTCGTCACTAACAGAGTTGCCAGAAATTAGGAACAAGAAGGATTTGTTGATTGAATGACGCCTGATTGTATGCAACCCTGTATTGCATGCCTGTCGTCACCGACAGTGTTGCCTGAAATTAGGCGCAGCAAGTGTTTGTTAATTGAATGACGCCCGATTATATGCAACCCTACATTGCATGCCTGTCGTCACCGACAGTGTTGCCTGGAATTAGGCGCAGCAAGTGTTTGTTAATTGAATGACGCCTGATTATATGCAACCCTACATTGCATGCCTGTCGTAACTGACAGTGTTGCCTGAATCTAAGCGTGAGAAGGTTTTATCTATTGAATGAGACCTAGATTGTGCGCAACCCTGAATCGCATGCCTGTCGTCACTAACAGAGTTGCCAGAGATAAGGCGAGAGAAAAGTTTGTTGATTGAATGACGCCTGATTGTATTCAACCCTGCATTGCATGCCAGTCATCTTTGACAGTGTTGCCTGAATCCAAGCGCAAGAAGAGTTTGTTGATTGAATGACGCCTGGAGCATATGCAACCCTGAATCGCAGGCCTGTCGTCACTAACAGAGTTGCCAGAAATTGGGCACAAGGGGGGTTTGTTGATTGAATGACGCCCGATAGTATGCAACCCTGCATTGCATGCCTGTCGTCACTGACAGTGTTGCCTGAATCCGAGCACGAGAGGGGTTTGTTGATTCAATGACGCCTGATTGTATGCAACCCTGCATTGCATGCCTGTCGTCACTGACAGTGTCGCCTGAAATTAGGCGCAGCAAGTGTTCGTTAATTGAATGACGCCTGATTATATGCAACCCCGCTTCGCATGCCTGTCGTCACTAATAGAGTTGCCAGAAATTAGCACAAGAAGGGTTTGTTGATTGAATGACGCCTGATTGTATGCAACCCTGCATTGCATGCCTGTCGTCACCGACAGTGTGGCCTGAAATTAGGCGCAGAAAGTGTTCGTTAATTGAATGACGCCTGATTATATGCAACTCCGCATCGCAAGCCTGTCGTCACTAACAGAGTTGCCAGAAATTAGGCGCAAGAACGGTTTGTTGATTGAATAACGCCTGATTGTATGCAACCCTGCATTGCATGCCTGTCGTCACTGACAGTGTTGCCTGAATCTAAGCGCAAGAAAGTTTTGTTGATTGAATGAGACCTAGATTATACGCAACCCTGAATCGCATGCCTGTCGTCACTAACAGAGTTGCCAGAAATTAGGCGCAAAAAGGGTCCGTTGATTGAATGACGCCTGATTGTATGCAACCATGCATTGCATGCCGTCGTCACTGACAGTGTTGCCTGAATCTAAGCGCGAGAAGGATTTGTTGAATTGATGACGCCTGATTGTATGCAACCCTGCATTGCATGCCGTCGTCACTTACAAAGTTGCCAGAAATTAGGCGAAAGAAGAGTTTGTTGATTGAATGACGCCTGATTGTATGCAACCCTGCATTGCATGCCTGTCGTCACTGACAGTGTTGCCTGAATCTGAGCGCAAGAAGGGTTTGTTGAATTAATGACGCCTGATTATATGCAACCCTACATTGCATGCCTGTCGTCACCTACAGTGTTGCCTGAAATTGGGCGCAGCAAGTGTTCGGTAATTGAATGACGCCTGATTATATGCAACCCTGCATTGCATGCCTGTCGTCACCGACAGTGTTGCCTGAAATTAGGCGCAGCAAGTGTTTGGTAATCGAATGACGCCTGATTATATGCAACCCTGAATCGCATGCCTGTCGTCACTGACAGTGTTGCCTGAATCTAAGCGCAAGAAAAATTTGTTGATTGAATGAGACCTAGAATCTACGCAACCCTGAATCGCATGCCTGTCGTCACTAACAGAGTTGCCAGAAATTAGGCGCAAAAAGGGTCCGTTGATTGAATGACGCCTGATTGTATGCAACCATGCATTGCATGCCTGTCGTTACTGACAGTGTTGCCTGAATCTAAGCGCGAGAAGGGTTTGTTGAATTAATGACGCCTGATTGTATGCAACCCTGCATTGCATGCCTGTCGTCACTTACAAAGTTGCCAGAAATTAGGCGGAAGAAGAGTTTTTTGATTGAATGACGCCTGATTATATGAAACCCCGTATTGCATGCCTGTCGTCACTGACAGTGTTGCCTGAATCTAAGCGCAAAAAGGGTTTGTTGAGCGAATGACGCCTGGAGCATATGCAACCCTGAATCGCATGCTTGTCGTCACTAATAGAGTTGCCAGAAATTAGCACAAGAAGGGTTTGTTGATTGAATGACGCCTGATTGTATGCAACCCTGCATTGCATGCCCGTCGTAACCGACAGTGTTGTTTAAATCTAAGCGCGAGAAGAATTTGTTCATTTAATGACGCCTGATCGTATGCAACCCTGCATTGCATGCCCGTCGTAACCGACAGTGTTGCCTGAATTCAGGCGCACGAAAGAATCATTTATCGCCTTATGCATGATTATATGAAACCCTGCATCGCATGCCCGTCGTCACTAACAGAGTTGCCTGAAATAAGGCGCGAGAAAGGTTCGTTGATTGTATGACGCCTGATCATATGCAACCCTGCTTTGCATGCCTATCGTTTCTGACAATGTTGCCTGGAATTAGCCGCAGAAAAGTTTTGTTGATTGGATGACGCCTGATTATATGCAACCCTGCATTGCATGCCCATTGTCCCTAACGGTGTTGCCTGAAATTTGACGCAGGAAGGGTTTGTTGATTGAATGACGCCTGATTATATGCGACCCTCCGTTAAATGCCTGTTGTCGATAACAATGTCACACGAAATTAAAAGTACAGAAAATTCGTGGATCGCTTCACGCCTGATAAAGTGCAACCTCGAATCACATGCCCGTCGTCTCCAACGGTGTTGCCTGGAATTAGGCGTACAAAAGGTTTTTTGATCAAATGACGCCTGATCATGTGCAACCCCGCATTGCATGCCTGTCGTTACTGACAGTGTTGCCTGAAATTAGGCGCACGGAAATTTTGTCGATTGCTTGTTGTCTGATTATATGCGACCCTCCGGTGAATGCCTGTTGTCAATAACAATGTTGCTCGGAATTGGAAGCACAAAAAATTCGTGAACTGCTCTACGCCCGATTAGGTGCAACCTCGCATTGCATCGCTTTTGTCACTCGAAGTGTTGCCTGGAATGAGCCGCAAGAAATTTTCGTTGATTGTATGACGCCTGAATGTATGAAACTCTGCATTGCATGCCTGTGGTCACCAACAGAGTTGCCTGGAATTAGGCGCACGAAAAACTCGTTGATTGCTTTACGCCTGAGGAAATGCAACCCTACCTTGCATGCCAGTCGTCACTTACGGTGTTGCCCGAAATGAGGCGCAGAGAAGGTTTAATGATTGAATGGCGCCTGATTATATGCAACCTTGCATTGCATGCCTGTTGTCACTAACAGTGTTCCTTGAAATTAGGCGCACAGGAAGTCTGTTGATCACTTGTTGCTTGATCATATGTGACCCTGTGTTGAATGCCTGTTGTCGATAACGATGTTGCCTGAAATGAGGAGCGCAGAAATTTCGTGAATTGCTCTACGCCCGATTGAGTGCAATCTCGAGTCGCATGATTCTTTTCACAAATAGTGTTGCCAGAAATTAGGAGTGAGGAAAGTTTGTTGATTGCACAACTCCTAATCATATGCAACACTGCATTGCATCTTTGTCGTCACTAACATGGTTGCCTAAACCGTGAATGCGTGAAGGCGTGAATACACGTGTTATTCCGCACTTTCAACGTTATGCAACTGTTTCAGGCCTGAATACACGTGTTATAACGCACTTTTCACGATGTTCAACTGTTTCAGGCGTAATCACACGTGTTTTACAGCATTTTGAACGACTTTTAACTGTTTCGGACGTGGATATACGTGTTTTGCATCACTTTGAACGACTTCCGAATGTTTCAGGCGTAGATACACGTGTGATACTGCACTTTCATCGACTTTCAACTGTTTGAGGCGTGAATTCACGTGTTATTCCGCATTTTTATCGACATTTAACTGTTCTGAACTCAAAAATACGTATTTTACTTGATTTTGCATAATGTTGAACTGTTCTAGGCGTGAATACACGTGTTAAAACGCTTTTTTTTACGATGTTCAACCATTTCAGGAGTGAATACACGTGTTTCACAGCACTCTGAACGACTTTCAACTGTTTCAGGCGTAAATACACGTGTGATACCGCATTTTCATCGACTTTCAACTGTTTCAGGCGTAAATACACGTGTCATAGCGCATTTTTATCGACTTTTCGCTGTCCCGAACTTAGAAATACGTATTTTACTTAATTTTGCACGATGTTCAATTGTTTCAGGCATAGATACACGTGTTATAACGCTTTTTTCACGATGTTCAACTGTTTCAGGCATGGATTTACGTTCAATACCGCACTTTCAACGTTATTCAACTGTTTCGGGCGTAAATACACGTGCTTCACAGCATTTTGAACGATTCTCAACTGTTAAGGGCGTGAATACACGTGTTTCACAGCACTTTGGACGACTTTCAACTGTTCCAGGCTGGAATACACGTGTGAGACCGCACTTTGAACGATTTTCAACTGTTTGAGGCATAGATTCACGTGTTATGCTACACTTTCGACGATTTTCAACTGTTTCAGGCGTGGAAACACTTGTATACCGCATTTTTATCGACATTCAACTGTACTGAACTCAAAAATACCTATTTGACTCAACCTTGCACGATGTTCAACTGTTTTGGGCGTGAATACACGTGTCATACCACATTTTTATTAACTTTTAACTGTTTTGAACTCGAAAATACGTATTTTACTCAATTTTGCACGATGTTCGACTGTTTCAGGCGTGAATACACGCGTTATAACGCTGTTTTCACGATGTTCAACTGTTCCAGACATAGATTTACATCCAATACCGCACTTCTAACGTTATCTAACTGTTTCAGGCGCGAATACACGTGTTTCACAGCATTTTGGACGACTCTCAACTGTTTCAGTCGTAAATACACGTGTATTACAGCATTTTGAACGACTTTCAACTGTTTCAGGCATAGTTTCACGTGTAATATCGCACTTCTCACATTATTCAACTGTTTTTGCGTGAAAACACGTGTTATACTGCACGTGTAACGTCATTCAACTGTTTCAGGCATGAATTTACGTGTTATACTACACTTTTGACGACTCTTAACGGTTTCAGGCGTGAAATCACGTGTTCTACCGCACTTTGACCGTTATTCGACTGTTTCAGGCGTGAAAACACGTGTCATACTACATTTTCGACGATGTTTAACTGTTTCAGGCGTTGATACACGTGTTTCACAGCATTTTTAACGATTTTCAACTGTTTTAGGCATGAATTTACGTGTTATAACACACTTTTCACGATGTGCAACTGTTTCAGGCGAGAATACACGTGTTTTTCAAGATGATCCACGCCGAAAACGGTTGAAAGTCGTTCAAAGTGCTGAGAAACACGTATATTCACGCCTGAAACAGTTGAATAACGTTGAAAGTGCGTTATAACACGTGTATTTACGCGTGAAACAGTTCAACATCGTGAAAAAAGCGTTATAACACCTGTATTCACGCCTGAAACAGTTGAATAACGTTGAAAGTGCGGTATTACACGTGTATCAATGCCTGAAACAGTTGAAAGTCGATAAAAATGCGGTATTGAACGTGAATCTATGCCTTACAGAGTTAAACGTCGTGAAAAAAGCGTTATAACACGTGTATCTACGCCTGAAACAGTTGAACATCGTGCAAAATCAAGTGAAATACGTATTTTCGAGTTCAAAACAGTTGAAAGTCGATAAAAATGCGGTAAAACACGTGTATTTACGCCTGAAACAGTTAAAAGTCGTTCAAAGTGCTGTAAATCTCGTGTATTCATGCCTGAATCAGTCGAAAGTCGTCAATAGTGTCGTATGACACGTAAATCCATTTCTCAAACAGTTGAAAGTCGTTCAAAGTGCTGTGAAGCACGTGTATTTCCGCCTGAAACAGTCAAATAACGTGAGAAGACCGGTTAAACACGTGAATTCACGCCTGAAACAGTTGAACATCGTGAAACAAGCGTTATCACACGTGTATGCAAGCCTAAAACAGTTGGATAACGTTCAAAGCGCAGTATAACACGTGTATTTACGCCTGAAACAGTCGAATAACGTTTCGAGTGCAGTATCACACGTCAATCTATGCCTGAAACAGTTGAAAGTCGTTCGAAGTGCGGAATAACACGTATATATCCACGCATGAAACAGTTGAAGGTTGTTCAAAGTGCTGTAGGTCACGTAAATTTACGCCTGAAACAGTTGAATATCGTGACAAAAGCGTTATTACACGTGTATTCACGCCTGAAACAGTTAAAAGTAGTCAAAAGTGTAGTATGACACGTAAATCTATGTTCAGAACAATTAACAGTGGTTCAAAGTGCTGTGAAGCACGTGTATTTACGCCTGAAACAGTTGAATAACGTTAAAAGTGCGGTATTACACGTGTATTCACGCCTGAAACAGTTGAACATCGTGCAAAATTGAGTAAAATATGTATTTTCGAGTCCAAAACAGTTGAAAGTCGTTCAAAATGCTGTAAAACACGTGTATTTCGACCTGAAACAGTTAAACAACGTGAAAAGACCGGTTAACCACGTGTATCCACGCCTGAAACAGTTGAACATTGTAAAAAAAGCGTCATTACACGTGTGTTCACGCCTGAAACAGTTGAATAACGTGAAAATAAGCGTTATAACACGTGTATTCACGCCTGAAACAGTTGACCATCGTGCAAAATTAAGTAAAATACGTATTTTCGAGTCCAAAACAGTTGAAAGTCGATGATAATGCGGTATCACACGTGTATTCTTGCCTGAAACAGTTGAAAGTCGTCAAAAGTGCTGTATTACACGTGAATGCATGCTTCTAACGGCTTGAAACGTCGTAAGAAGTGCGAAATCACACGTTGAGGAACAGGGCCTCCACCGGTTGGAAATGTCAAAAAGAGTCCACAGACACACGTTTCGAAACATTTACTGGAACAAGGTTTTTAGGTTTCTTCGTATGCCCGATTTCAGGCAACACTGTAATTGCCGACGGGCATACAATGCGGAGTTGCATATATTGAGGCATCAAACAATCGACAAACTTTTCTCACGCTCGATTCTAGGCAACATTGTTAGTGACGACAGCCATGCGATGCGAGGTTGCATAGAATCAGGCGTCGAGCAATCCACGAATTTTCTATGCTCTCAATTTCGAGCAACATTGTTATTGACAACAGACATTCAACGAAGGGTTGCATATCATTGAGCAACGAGCAATCAACGAACTTTCCGTGTGCCCAATTCGAAGCAATTCTTTCGTACGCGACGGCCATTCAATGCAGGGTTGCATATAATCAGACGACAATCCATCAACAAATTCTCCGTACTTCCAATTTCGGGCAACACTGTTGGTGGCGACAGGCATGCATTGCAGGGTTGCAGATAATCAGGCGTGTAGCAATCAACAAATTTTCTGTGTGCCCAAATTCAAGCAACACTGTTGGTGACGACAGGCATGCAACGCAGAGTTGCATATGATCAAGCGTCAAACGATCCACTAATTTTCTGTGCTCCTAATTTCACGCAACACCGTCAGTGAGGACGATCATGCAATGAAGGGTTGCGTACAATAAGGCGTCAAGCAATCAACAACCTTTCCGTAGGGCTTATTCCAGGCAACACTGGTAGTGACGACAGGCATGGAATGCGGAGTCGCATATGATCAGACGTTGAGCAATCAACAAATTCTCCGTGCGCCGAATACCAGGCAACTCTCTTAGTGACGACAGGCATGCAATGCAGGATTGCCTATAATTAGGCGTCAGACAGTCGTGAAACTTCCTGAACGCCTGCTTTCAGGCAACACTGTCGAGTGACGACAAGAATGCAATGCAGAGTTGCATAAAATCGGGCGTCCGGCAATCAACTAATTTTCTGTGCGCCTGAATTCAGGCAACTTCGTAAGTGACGACAGCAATGCAATGCAGGGTTGCATATAATCAGGCATCAAAGGATCCACCAATGTTTTGTCCGCCCAATTTCAGGCAACACTGTTAGTGACGACAGTCATGCAATGCAGAGTTGCATATAATCGGGCGTTGTGCGATCGACGAACTTTTCTTGCGCCTTATTCCAGGCAGCACTGTGAGTGGCGATAGCCATGCAATGCGAGGTTGCATATAATCAGGCGTCGAGCAATCCACAAATTTTCTGTGCTTTCAATTTCGGGCTACATTGTTATTGACAACAGGCATTCAACGAAGGGTCACATATAATCAGGCAGCGAGCAATTAACAAATTCTCTGTGTGCCTAATTTCGGGCCATACTGTCAGTGACGACGAGCATGCAATGCGGGATTACACATATTTAGGCGGCAGACAGTCAAAAAGTTCTCTGAACGCCTGCTTTTAGGCAACACTGTCGATTGACGACAGAAATGCAATGCAGGGTTGCATATAATTAGGCGTCAAGCAATCAACAACCTTCTCGTACGGCTTATTTCAGGCAACACCGGTGGTGACGACAGGCCTGCAATGCAGGGTTACATTCAATCAGGCGTCAAGCAATCAACAAATTTGTTCTGCGACTAATTACAGTCGACCCTGTCAGTGGTGACAGGCGTGCAATGCAGGGTTGCATATAATCGGGCGTCTCACGATCCACTAATTTCTTGTGCGCCTAATTTTAGGCAACACTGTCAGTGACGACGATCACGAAATGCGGGGTTGCATATAATTAGGCGACAAGCGATCATCAAATTTTCCGCGCGCCTGATTTCAGGCAACTCTGTGAGGAAATACAGGCATGCATTGCAGGGTTGCATATGATCAGACATTAAGCAATCAACAAATTTTCCGAGTTCCTGATTCCAGGCCACACTGTGAGGGCCAACAGGCATGCAATGCAGAGGTGCATATAATCAGGCGTCAAACAATTGACAAACTTCTCGTGCGCTCAATTCCAGGCCACTCCGTCAGTGACAGGCATTCAATGCAGAGTTTCATAGAATTGGGTGTTGAGCAATCGACAAACTTTCCGTGCACCGAATTTCAGGCAACTCTGTTGGTGACGACAGGCATGCAATGCAGGGTTGCATAGAATCAGGTGTCGAGCAATCAATGAATTTTTCCTACGCCCAATTTCACACGACCCTGTGATTGGTGACGGTCATGCAATGCAGGGTTGTATATAATCAGGCGTTGAGCAATCAACCAATCTTCCGTGCGCCTGATTTCAGGAAACACTGTTGTTGGCGAGGGGCATGCAATGCAGGGTTACATATAATCGGGCGTCGACTAATCAACAAATTTTTAGAGTACCTGATTCTGGGAAACCCTATCAGTAACTACAGGCATGAAATGCAGGATTGCATATATTCGGGCGTCAAGCAATCAACGAATTTCTCGTGCACCTGATTTCAGGCAAAACTGTGAGTGACGACTTGCATGCAATGCAGGGTTGCATGTGATCAGGCGGTCAGCAATCAACAAATTTCTCGCGCGCCTCATTTTCGGCGACCCTGTCAGTGGCGACAGGCATGCAATGCAGGGTTGCACATAATTCGGCCATTAATCATTTCGAAAAATCATAATTTTTTCAGAAATCATGACACCAGAACGAAGAATCCCTAGGCATTTATACTCGACATACATCTTACTTTAATAATGAGAATATTTGAGAAAAAATGACCGATTCCGAGCAAGGTTGCGGAGGACACTCTCAAAGGGCTATGAGAGATATGTCGAGCTCAAACACCTGTATTTCACCCTGATGCCACAAATGTAATGCAGAATTCGCCAGCCGAACTAGTTCTGTTTACCTTTCGAGTGCGCCCCTGGGATATTTCTAGCCCAATATGTGAACTTCGAGTGCCAAGTTCGACCAAGTCTCTTGACAGAAGCAACCGAACGATAGCCATGAACTGTCGGACAACCATCGTGAACGAAGTCATGTACGGAGCATTCTTGGAATGCGAGGACAACAATCTACAAAAAATTCATAATATCGAACTAAAGCGATAGATTTCAACTATGATTCTTTCGAAATCACATCATATTCAGGAATAACTCTCTAGTCACTTCACAAATATCAAAAATATGTAAAAAAGAAATTTTTCATTGCACAATGCAAGTCACTACCTAACATCAATAACGTCTGACTCGGATCGCCATCGACTCATAGACACAACAACATTACTCCAGGCATGGACTGTAAGTCAGAGTGTCACTTGAAACATATTTCTCAACTAGAATCAATCACTGCGATCTGAAAGCCAACACTGTTGGCTTAACCACAAGGAGCGCTGGTATTTGGAGAACAAAATTTCTCATTGCACAATGCATGTAACTGCATACCATAAATAACTTCTGATTTGGATCGTCATCGACCCACAGACACTCTAAGATTACTCCGGGCATAAGGTCTAAGAAGCAGTGTCACTTGAAATATATTTCTCACCTAGAATCAATGACTCGTATCTAGGATTCAACACCATTGGTTCGCCCACAAGGAGCGAAAGTGTCTGAAAAACAAAATCTTTTATCCTGGAATTTATGTAACTGAATAAAATCAATCACTCCTGACTCGGATCTCCATAGACTCAAACACATAACAACATCACTCCAAGCATGGGCTGTAAGAGAGAGTGTCACTTGAAACATATTTCTTAACTAGAATCAATCACTCGGAACTGAAAGCCAACGCTGTTGGCTCGCCAACAAGAAGCGGTCGTGTTTGAGAGAAAAAATTTCTCATTGCACAATTCATGTCACTGGATGAAATCAAAAACTCCTGATAAGGATCTCCATAGACTTATAGATACATCAACATTACTCAAGGCATGAGCTGTGAGAGGCAGTGTCACATAAAATAAATTTAAAAACTAGAAACAATCACTCAGATCTGAAAGCCAACACTGTTGACTCACTTACACGGAGCGGTGGTATTTGCAGAAGTAAATTTCTTATTGCACGTTGCATGTGACTGAATACCATCAATAACTCCTGACTCAGATCGCCATCGACTCACAGACACTCCAAGGTTGCTTCGGGCATAGGGTCCGACTCTTCAGACCTTTGGTGTCACTTGAAATAAATTCTAACCTAGAATCAATTACTCAGATCTGAAATCCAACAGCTACGGCTCAGCCACAAGGAGCGGTGGTATTTGAAAAACAATATTTCTCGTTGCAAAATTCATGTGATCGAATGAAATCGATAACTTCTGATTCGTATTGCCATAAACCCACAGACACTCCAAGTTTACTCCAGGCATAGTCTGCAGACAGCTGTTTCACATGAAATATATTCTAAAACTAGAATCGAGTACTCAGATTTGAAATCCAACACCGTTGGCTCGCCCACAAGGAGCGGTGGTATTTAAAAAACAAAATCTCTCATAGTAGAATTTATGTGACTGACAAGTGGAGGCCGCCAACTCGTTATTATATATTATTATATAGATTTCGACTGAATTTATAGTAAATGTGAAGCATGACTAGAAACGAAAGTGAGCCAAGCGGCAGCGCGCGATACTCAAGCGTTTAGCAAAATGAATCGTTTACAGATTTCAATCCAGCACTTGAACTTTTTGCGTTGCAATGTTCGCACACGGTGCTTGGCGTAGCGGTGGGTGCTTCGATTCTTAACACGAGTGACGTGGGTTCGAGTCTCCGCGGAGAAATTTTTTTTTTCGCTTTTTCGCATTTTCCACGATATCTACGCCGCAAATGAACCAAAATACTGGTCTTACCCCATCGAGAAAGAGAACAAATCACATCCCGGAAAGATTGTCTCAGAATTCACTCCATCGTACATCATCAGCTATCCTCGCCAATTTTCAACCAGATGTTGTACTATGCGTGGTTTGCTGACAAACCGTACAATGAGACAGAATCTTTGATTAATGTTATTCAAGTTTGTTTTTCTATAGATGCTTTAAGAAACCATGTAACTGTGGGAATGCAGCGTTTATAACGTGTGTGAGGTGCAAGAGCGATTACTGCTTCCCCGCTTTCGACGATGAATATCACCCCAGCAGATGCGAATTATCAAATGAAAAAATTAACAAGAGCTTCTAGTTTTACATTTTAAGTTTTCATGTACAATTTATTTACAATCTCTTTCTGGAAGGTTATTCGTAAACCCAAATTTTCCATGATTATGCACCCGTTGAAATGAAGAAGTCCTATGCTTCTTGTAAAAAGTGCCTGCCCGCTTGGCTCACTTCCACTTCTGGTCGTGCTCCACATATACTGTAAATTTAGCCAAAATCGGTGATGACGAGTTGGCGGCCTCCCCTTGTGGACTCGTATTGCCATAGACCCACAGACACTTCAAGTTTACTCCAGGCATAGTCTGCAGATGGCTGTTTCACATGAAATATATTCTAAAACTAGAATCGAGTACTCAGATTCAAAATCCAACACCGTTGGCTCGCCCACTAGGAGCGGTGGTATTTGAGAAACAAAATCTCCCATTGTAGAATTCATGTGACCGGTGACTGAAGAAAGGGAAGACAGCCAGCCTTATGGGGCTTGGTGTCCGTGGTACGATATCCCAGCGAGCTATTGCCATCTGCGATTCGACGTGGAGCGGTAGGGAAGCTAGTTATCAACGACCGTAGCGCTCTAGCTGTGGCACCCGAAGACACTACATTCGTCAATGTATCTGCAAACTCTAATACCGGCTGTAAGAAACCATATTTGATGGTAACAGCTCAGGACGTGTACGACGAAGTAGATGACTTCGTAGGTGAATAGTGAAGCAGAGACTAAATGAAGTCAAAAATTGAAACTTTCGGTAGTTTTTGTTCGAATAAGAAATATATTTTATTGAACAATTTATTATTTCGCAGTTTTAGGGCGAGTGGGCGACCCCTCTTGGGGCACCAGCAGGAGCTGTCGTCGGAAGAAAAATAGCCGATGAAAACCGATGACCTGAAAATTAGAAAAACGTAACAAACGATAAAAATAACAATATCAAAAGTGAAAATAAAGAGCTAGAAAACGAACCGAATTATTATTCAGAAATGTTATATTTTGCTGGAAAAAGAATATGCACCGCAAATGTGACAGCTGACGAGAAAATAGAAATAAATAGCTAGAAAACGAACTGAATCATTTAACAGAGTTAAAATACATTGCTGGAATAAATAATATTCGCCGCGAAAACTATACACGGCGGGGAAAAAACAAAGAGCGCGCAGAAGCTAATTGAATTATTATTTAGAAATGTTATACTTTGCTGGAACAAATATATGCATCGCAAATATGACAGCTGACGAGGAAATGAAAATAAATGGCTAGAAAACGAACCGAATCATTTTACAGAGTTGATATACATTGCTGGAATGAATAATATTCGACGCGAAAACTATACACGGCGTGGAAAAAACAAAGCGCGCGCAGAAGCTAATCAAATTATCATTTAGCAATGTTGTACTTTGCTGGAACAAATATATGCATCGCAAATATGACAGCTGACGAGAAAATAAAAATAAATGGCTATAAAACGAACCGAATCATTTTACAGAGTTGATATACATTGTTGGAAAAAAAATATTCCCCGCGGAAACTATACACGGTGGGGAGAAACCAAAGAGCGCGCAGAAGCTAATCGAATTATTATTTAGAAATGTTATATTTTGCTGGAATAAATGATATTCGCCGCGAAAACTATACACGGCGGGGAAAAAACAAAGAGCGCGCAGAAGCTGATCGAATTATTATTTAGAAATGTTATATTTCGCTAGAATAAATGATATTCGCCGCGAAAACTATACACGGCGGGGAAAAAACAAAGAGCGCGCAGAAGCTAATCGAATTATTATTTAGAAATGTTATATTTTGCTAGAATAAATGATATTCGCCGCGAAAACTATACACGGCGGGGAAAAAACAAAGAGCGCGCAGAAGCTAATCGAATTATTATTTAGAAATGTTATATTTTGCTAGAATAAATGATATTCGCCGCGAAAACTATACACGGCGGGGAAAAAACAAAGAGCGCGCAGAAGCTAATCGAATTATCATTTAGAAATGTTATATTTTGCTGGAATAAATAATCTTCGCCGCGAAAACTATACACGGCGGGGAAAAAACAAAGAGCGCGAAGAAGCTAATCGAATCATTGTTTAGAAATGTTATACTTTGCTGGAAGAAGAATATGCACTGCAAATGTGACAGCTGACGAGAAAATAGAAATAAACGACTCGAAAACGAACCGAATCATTTTACATAGTTGATATACATTGCTGGAAAAATATTATTCGCCGCGAAAACTATACACGGCGGGGAAAAAACAAAAAGCGCGCAGAAGCTAATCGAATTATCATTTAGAAATGTTATATTTTGCTGGAATAAATAATATTCGCCGCGAAAACTATACACGGTGGGGAAAAAACAAAGAGTGCGCAGAAGATAATCGAGCTATTATTTAGAAATGTTATATTTTTCCGGAAAAAATAAATGCATCGCAAATATGACAGCTGACGAGAAAGTTAAAATGAATATAGTGCGAATGCGATCCGAATTATTTCTCACGAAGAGGTTACATACGTTGCTAGAAAAAAGAATTCGTGGCTTTGAAATTTTACTCGGCGAAAAAAAAAGTAAGACCGCTGAGGAAAAGAATATCAACAGCCTCAAAAGGTTCGGATTATTCTTCATCACTGTCATCGTAGTTTCGCCGGAACTATCCCCAACCCTTCATTCTCCCCGTTGTCTTTTCTATATTGGGTACACGGGGGGTTGGATGGGGAGGTTTATCCGCGCTTTTGTGTCTGCGCTCACCTCATCGTGGAGTGGGCGTGCGTTAGCGTCACTGCTCGCGAATAGCGGTTGAGGTTTCGCGCATGTGGTATTTGCGCAGTCAATTAATTAAATAGGCACAAGCTGGCAGTAACCGCTGGACTTCTGCAGCAGTCATTCGAGCGCCAACCAACGCACCTTTCGGAAGCACAAAAATAAAACAAAAACTTCGGCTGATATAAATATGGTGAGTGTGTCCAGAGTTTTCACGTGACATTTGTACTGTATACATTAATCATTGATTTTATTAGAACTTGCACGTCCTTTATGTTATTATTACAGCGTACGTGTGACGCATATTCATTCTATTCAACCACACGATTTTTTTTTTATTCTCAGGATGCACCGGAGAACTTAACTGTAGAAATTGAAAAGTTGGAGGAGATCGTCGCCCGCAAGAAGCAGCTCCTGGAGGAGCTGGCAGAGCTCGCGCTAAAGGAGCGCGAGCTAGGACTCGCGTCGGGCTCCGCGGCGGCGGATGCAGCGGCAGACGACGAATCATCGGTGCCTTCAGCTAGCAGCGTGGTGGACGCACCTGGAGCTGTGACAAAAAAACAGGCGCGCGACCAGAAGCAAGTGAATCTCTATAAAATTCACACCGATCATGACGTGACAATATGGTCCACGATGTATTACATAATATTCCTAATTGCTTCAAATCTGACGAAAAACAGCTAGTAGTGTTCTAAAAAATAAAATTTTTTTTTCGTTGATATAATGGTTTATTCATTTCATTTCTTGGTCATAACGGTTATTGCTGACTGCAACAGCTGTACTAAAAAGCGTTCGATTCCGGTCTATACAATATCTTCCAAAGAAAATTTTTTTTTGTTCTGATTACCTCAAACATACCTGCAACTACATTATCTTGCCTATTCCGCAAGAAGTGCTCGGTTTTCTGCGATTACGAGAAGTCGATGTTATTTGTATAATATTGTAACTGATTTTTAGTCATAGTGTAACGCAATATTATCGTTTCCAGATACAAGTGGTCGTCGCGCCGCAAAAACGGCCGTGGTTTCCGTCGCGGTGGAGGCTCGGGGCGCGGGGGTCGGTGCGTTGGCGGCGGCAGAATATTTATATATAATTCCTAAAGTTACAGTTAAGTTTATGAATATTATCAAGAATAAATTTTGTTAATTTATACATGTTTGTACCATGCACTGTATCATTCATTTACGACCCTCAAATCCATCGTACACGGAATAATGATGTAGGTACACGCGGGCAATTCTACGTGAAGCGAAACAGTCAGGTCTCAGATATTTTTTTAATTTTTTTAAATGGGCAGTGCTCAGTAGTTAGATTTTCGTGGCGGAGGTGAATAAACTTAATTGAAAAAGTTATCGAGATATTTGTGATCCAAAATTTGTGCGAGATTCACCTCAAAAGTTGATAAGTATAGGGTAATATTGACACGACAGAATTTTTTTCGATTTCAATTGTTTATTTTTCAATTATTAATTTGATGATTTATTGGTAATTATACAGAATAGGGGCACGTGTTCCAAATGGCGTCAAATTTGGAAACGTCACTTGAGATGGCAATAGGAGTAATCAACTATAAAAAATAAGTGCAGTCGCAAAGTAATAATGAAAGAGTTGTGAATAATTAAATTTAAGATAGTATGCCCTCAATATACAGAGCGGTCAACGTGAACTTGCGCACCTAGATTTTGTGCGCAAGCGCGAATTTAAAAACCAGTGAAATTTGTCAGCTGCTAACGTGTAGTACCAACCGCCTCAGAATCCAGCGTCGGCTGTCAGATTGACGATCGCGAATACTTTGAGGTCGCGGTACTTAAATATGATAGGGTGATGTTGTGACAGGTGTATGATGCGACACAAAACCAGACTCAAATAATTAGGACGGCAAAGGATAAATTAAAATTGATTAACAGATTCGAAGATTCATATGTTGACTGAAACTTTGAAAAATTATGAGGGTAAATTATGACAGGTTGGAAACTATACGAATCAAATGATCCTGGAATGATAAAGCCTAAAATTGGATTGATCAATTGAATAATTATCATCAATCCTTACTGAAATTGAACTGGTGTGAGAAGTACACAATGTCCGGCGCCATTTCACGCAACTTGGTTATGACGGGATCCGGTTATGACAGCTAAATCTGAAATCTGAGTGTTTCGGCTATTCTGCGAAACAAATGCCGACGATCGCGCATGCGCGAATGGGGTGCGCAATTTCACCTTGTCCGCTCTGTATACGCCGATGACGTATACAAAATGAACCAAATTGCTCATATGAAATTATATTAGAAAACCGTCAGCCCTTAATACGATCGTCGGGCCCGTAATGTTTTTTATACGTACGATTGGGTAGTAGTCGAGTAGCAAAAACCATTAGGTGCAATCATCAGCCGGGCGCGCTCGCGGTGTATTTTGTGTTGACATGATTATACGTCAGAATTAATTAGGATCGGTTGAATTGAACTAACTTCAATAATTGATGAATTTGTTATTACTGGTTGGCGACACTTATTTTTCATAGTTAATTACTTCCATGGATCTCCCAAGTGACGTCACTGACAGCAAGAACCCACGAGGTGGTACAAACCGATTTCAATGAGAATCACAGGATGTGTAGAGCGTATCTAGGATGTTAACATATTTGAATGAGAAAACGCAATACTCAATCGTTTTCGAGAAAATGATGTTAGAAAGTTTACAGAGAACATATCCTAAAGTACTTTAATTGCGTAGAAACCAGCCGGCAGCCGAGCGAGCATGCGCTCGGTTTCGCATGCGCGTGATCGGCGGTTCGAGTCCCTCCGCTAATACTTTTTTTTTTTCGGTCGTGCGTAATTGTAATAACAAATGTATTATGAATATGCCAATAAATAGGTAATATTTACCGATTCATTTGTTATTGTTATAATCTTTATCCTGAAAATTAGAAAAGAAAATGCACAAAGGAGTTTGGGAATGAGAAAAGTATACTCGACAATTTTCAATCGAATATCGTGATCTCATCAATATGTTACTCGGAACGTACCTGCAGAAGTATTGTTACAGTGTGAAAACCTTTGCAAAAATTTCAAACAAAAATCCGATTTTTCAGGATGAAGATTATAAAAATAACAAATAAATCGTTCAATATTATTCATTCGCATATTCGGTATAAATTTGTTTGACGCGCGATTGAAAAGGAAAAAATGTTCATGGCAAGACTCGAAGCGGTGACCACGCGCAGAGGAAACCGTGCGCTAGCCCGCTGCCGGCCGCCCGATTTCAGGTTGACGTATTAAGTATACATATAACCGCAAAGTAACAAATGAAAGAAATCGATAGGTATTAAAAGACAATTTTTTTTTACATTCTTTCTCTCAATATTTTTCATTCACATTGTATTCAGTTCTTCGACGCATTGTTCTGTTCTGTTTGCTTCTATTGGTTTATCATTTATTTAATACATAATGCGTCGGTTGCCCGCAGGTCCCGATGAATTATCTCTCTCGCACTTATGGCTAAGCATGAGACTTTTTTGTCGCAATCATTTAAAATCTTTATTCGCGTCAGGGAGTTATTTGGAACCGTTCAATTCGTCTGGTGATAACCACGTATTATCAATATCAATTATGAAACATGCTATGAAGAATTTAGAATGCCTAAAGCATATTTTCGGGGTGTATTAATTGAATGAATTCGGAGGGGTCACGTCATGCTTTCAAACTCGAAAAATTGTCAGAGATTTTTATTCGTGGATTATATATGGATGCTGAAATAAAAGATTGTGAAACTTCAAATTGCCTAAAAGATATTTTTCGGTTTGTTTCTTTTGGAAATGTTATACGCTGCGCAATAGTGAAGTACCCGCAAACCCTCTGCCTGATTCACTATTTGAGTTGCACCCATAGACACGATACTGTTTTTTTATTATGCAGTAAGATGTATGAACAGAAAAAGAAGAAGGAGAATAAGTGGCTCATAAGAGGATAAAAAGCGGAGAGGTCCAAGAAGGCGAATATAAAGTATGGGTAGCGTAACGCGGGTATATAAAGCACGAGGGTGAACGAGAAAATAGATAAAGAATGGATTAGAAAAGTAATGGGAGGAATAAAGGACAAGAAAACAATGATGGCGAATTGAACAAGGCAAGAAAGCACGCGGGATATACGGAAATAAGTGTGGAAAATGAGCAATACGATCTAGGCGGAAGAAATGTATTCGGAAAACTGTGGAGAGGGGTAGGTAACACAAACGGGAAGGGTAAGGATAG